>CM050943.1:25955647-26668147 GCA_027789145.1 Solanum arcanum
AGGACTATTTTGACTCTTTCTGTAAAAATTAAATTGGAAACATTAAAATATTTGATGACTACAAGTATCTATGTGATGATTTTTTAATAAATATTTAATATTGTTAATAGCTAGTGGGAAAGTCTATAATTCCTTTAATATCCCTTTTCTTTTGGCTCATATAATTAAAATATATTAGTGGGCTTAGTTTACAGAATAAGGGGAAAACAAAAGAATTAGAAACTGGTTTTTTTTGTGAGGCGTAGAATACATATCAAAGAAGGAACGAAATAAAATATTGCAGCTTAAATTTTTTTTCTTAGCCGACTCAATTTTTTTCATAAGCATGCATTAGTGGTATAAATGGTTGGTGAGAAAAATTTGTTGATAATGTATTGTTTGCTGTAACTTCTTATAGAAAGTTATATATAATTTTGGTATACTTATGAGGGTGAACTTAATGGATGTTTATTTAGTAATGATTTCTAATGATTTCCATATGTAGAAATGTGTAGAAGTTTGAATTTATATGCAGGGACAAACATAGTTGTAGGATGATGAAAAAAATTGGTCTATAATTTCTTTAGTTTTTAGGTATTAAAATGGTGGAGGGACAAGAATCTTATCCCAATCATTGGGAAATCATGCCAATGAATTGAATTTAGTAGATATCTTTAGAGAATTAGGCATTCTTGGTTTACAGAATGGATTTTAGGGAAATGGTTTATGCTGAAGGCTTTCATGTGTTTTGCATGATGCTGTTATTAGTGGAAATAAATTGTTATTTTATTTATTTATCAAATTAAGATACTAATTTTGATATATGAGATACATAATTAATTAGTAGATGTATAGTTTATGATGTATCATTGAATTTTAGGATATTTGAAGAGTTTAAGGTTCAAATCTTGACTTGAAATTTATCCAATATGATAATTTTGGCATATAAATTATATCAAGATTTGGATCTTGATTAGCGATACGAGTGAGTCTTAGGGTCTATGATAGAAATATAATAATTTTGAATGTCTACAAACTTGCTTACTTACGAATGTTGCATAATGGGTAGATTGGGAACGTTCCGAAACATTGTACAAAGGAAAGGAACTATAATGAGGATTCGTGGCACGATTTCAACTTTAAGGTAAGTTAAGGCTTTTCAGACTTGTTGAAGGACGTTTTTCTAATTAAAAACTAAAAACGAAATAGACAAAAGGGTAAGGGCGAAAGATAGTGGTCATGTATCAATGGTGTGACGAGCTTTTGTACGAGTACTAGTGTTATCAAGGGAAAGTTATTACTATAAAATGTGGATTTTATATTTGAGAATTCCAAAGCATATGGGCATAAGTTGATATATTATTGACTTGAATTCCTTGTGTGATTGTGTTTTCTTTGTTACACCCATATAGTTGTGATAGTTGAGGTGGTTATGTATTATGTTAATATTTGACTGATTGAGGTGCATCATCATCTCCTTATTTGAAATAATATTGTGCACATGCATTGACATGAGATTGAGTATAAGTGGACCACGTGGAGATCGTTCGTGTTGGGATGGTGCGACGTAAAGTTTATAATTTATGTACGTGGAGATCGTCAGTGCAAAAATTGTTTGATTTCATGATAGTGCATTGAGATCATTCGTACATACACGTGGAGATTGTCCTTTTCGATATATGGGTCTCGTGAGTCTTCCATGGGTCATGAACTCTCGATGTGTTTCCAAGGAGTCATGTATCTATGGTTGAGAGAGTACTAGGTATTCTAACACATATCATTTCCTGGTATCATATTGCATGACATTTCATCACATCCTTCAATCCTAATGATTATGTGTTTATTTTAGTGGTTTGATAGTACTTGATGTTTTACTACCCCGATCTGATGAAACTTGACTGGTAAGTGTAATATAGACTTGTATAATAGAAGAATTGATTTTTCTTATATGAAATCCAATCACTACTTCTTCGTTGTCAGTCAATTAGATATAATGGGTACATGTGATTTCATACTCATACTACACTTATTGGACACTTTGTGGTGGATATTCGATTTCGAGTACGAGCACATCTCGTGGAGAAATTTGAGTCCGAGTTTGGTGTGTCTTGGAGTTGTGTTGAGCTTCTTCGTTGTTCCTAGACCACACCTCCATCTATCTTTTACTTATTCCATTATTTAGTATTCAGACATGATATCCTTTATGTTGGGTTTGTCATTTTAGTTTCAGAGTTGCATCATATTTTAGAAGATCTTGTACTTATGTCAGAAATTCTTGGGTGGTATTCTTACCTTCCTGAAATTCATACTTATCAAGAGCTTTATGTTGGAGATTTTCACTTAGTGTTTACGTTTTTCCCACTATTTAGTTGAAATTGGTCAAATATGTTGGGTTGGCTTACCTATTCGCTGGGAACGTAGGTGCCATCACGACTTGTGAATTTGGGCCGTGACATTTTACATGATAACTGATATAATACAAATTTAGGAATTTGATTTTAGGTTTGTGTATGTTTTTGGGTCAAGCGTAAAATTATAGTAATATCAGTGTTGTTAGTTTTTGAATCTTATTGTGATTATTAATGTGAATAGATTGCTTTGAATTGAATGTTCAACAAAAGGGAAAGTCTCATGTCCAGAGTAAATTCTTATTTGATTCAAGCAAGTGTATTTATAAATCCTTGTTAAGTGTATGGAATTCCCGTATTTCCTTGTGATATACGTTTGAAAGTAATGGGAATTGGTGATGGGTTTACTTGTCTATGTTGAATAATTCTAATAATGAAAAAGGGGTAATAAAATGCTATGTGATTAGTTGTTTATGTGTGATGTCTTGAGAAAGGTTTGAAAGCTTGTTGAATCATTGTAGATGTGATATCATAATTTTGTTGTTACGAATTGGCAAATGTAATGAAAATGGTCATCTCCTAAATATTTGTATGAAAATATACTTGCATTGTTCTGAGACATAGTTGTGACAAGTGTAATATGAAGTGAGAAAGAATAAAAATTTAAAGATGATGTACCATTTCGAGGGTCGTATTGTGCGCTGCAATGGATACTATATTTCGAGGGACGTATTGCAAGCCGCGATGGTTACCATGGATGTATGGACATATATATCCCCATGGGTCCCACATTGAAAAACAATTGGTGTGTATCACTAAGTCATACATGTATCATCATACTTGACATTGCATTCCATTGCAATGCACATACTTATAATTAGTGAACTTGATACTCTGTTTTATTGATCTTGTGAATGCCTTTCTATGGAACTTCTGATTGATGAATACTGAGCTTCTTGTTGAGGATATATAATTTATTAAAGTGTTGTTGTTGAGGGTATAAAATTTGTATGTGTAATTTGTCTAAGTGTTGTTTTTGAGTTATGTGCTATCTAAACTGTGAGCTGTTAGGTTGGGCTGATTTTTATGCAGGTTGTTGTTGTGGAGGTTCGGTTCGGGTGATAAGAGTATATATATTTCACCCCCTTAGCTTGTGTTTAGAGGTTTACTTACTGCGTACCTGTAACGACCTGTTTAGTCGTTTTAGAGCAGCAGAACAAATTCTGGAAAAACTGGCTGAAACCACGGACCCAACGACGGACCGTCGCAGGCTCGACGGACCGTCGTGGGTGTTCCGTCCCATGACACTTAGAATTTTTAATTTGGGTACTGAAAATCGACTCTCTGAACTTCGTAACGAAATGGCAGAACGGACCGTGACACCCACGATGAACCGTCGTGAGTCCCGTTGCAAAACACTTCAACTTTTGAGAAATTGGTGCAAGAAAACGAAGTTCGACCGTCATGACGGAGGGCCAGACGGACCGTCCGTCACAGGGTGACGGCCGTCGCAGACCACCAAAATCGGGAGGAGGCGACGGCCATCGTGACGGACCGTCGCAGTACACGACGGCCCGCCACAGTCGCACAATCCCGCGCTTTAGGATTTCTCCCCACGCTTTAAGGGTCGTTTTTGACTATTCTTTCCTTAATTATAAAGATTGAGGGTTTATATTAATAAGTCTAATTACTTAGGGGTTAAAAGAGGTAACCTTAAGTTAATTAGGGGTTTTATTGTCCTCTTTATTCTTAATTATACAATAATTAGGTAAAGGAAAGAGGGTTTGAATAAAACAAAAGAGAAAGAACAGAGAGAGAGAAAGTATTGATCGATCGAATTGGCTGAGGAGAATATCAAAGCTTGGGAAATTGCTTGTTGATTCCAATTCTTCGGTGGAGGTAGGTTATGGTTTCTCTTACGATATTCGTAGTAAACTCTTAATAGTGAATGATATGTATTGATAGTGTTGTGAACCCTTCTATATGCTTAAACTGTATGCTTGCATGAATATGATTATGAAATTGTGAATAAATAAGCATGATGAAGCTATTGAATCCCAAATCTTGATAAAAACCCTAATTCACTTGTTAATGATGATGCCTTAGTATGAAAGAAGGCTTGATGAATTAGGGGATCGGGTGCCACGTTCCGGTACCAGGATAGAATGAATATGAGGATCGGAGTGTCACGTTCCGACACCAGGATAGAATATGGATCGGGTGCCACGTTCCGGTACCAGGNTAGAATGAATATGAGGATCGGGTGCCACGCTCCGCACCAGGATAGAATGAATACGAGGATCGGGTGCCACGCTCCGCACCAGGATAGAATGAATATGAGGATCGGAGTGTCACGCCCGACACCAGGATAGAATATGGATCGGGTGCCACGTTCCGGTACCAGGATAGTATATGAGGATCTGAGTGCCACGTTCCGGCACCAGGATAGAAATAGAGGAGCGGAGTGTCACGTACCGACACAAGAGGAAGAAAGATAATGAATCTTGAAAGATAATGAATATACTCAATCTAATGAACTTAATTCCCAAATGAGTATGGTATTGAGGCTTGAGTCCTCATGTGTGAACTCGGTTGTAGTTATTGATGAATTTATGTTGTTATTGCTACATGTTGAGTATTGTAGTTGATTTACATTATTATTGATATATACTGTTCCCTATTTTGAGTTGGTCGATGATATCTACTCAGTACTTGTGGTTGTACTGACCCCCTACTTTTATGTTTTCTTCTTTGTTATTTGTGCAATGCAAAGAAACGTTCAACAACTTCAACTCAACAAAGAGATCTAGCCAGTCTTCACTACCTTCGAAATTCGGGGTGAGCTAATGCGTCTAGCTTGGACTGGTCTTCTTCTTCAAGTCTTGATGCCTTGAACTTCCCAAGCATGGACTAGCTAGTAGTTGTTTTAGCTTCTTAGACAGTTTTAGTTTAGCAATTTGAGATAGATGTTCTTGTGATGATGACTTCCAGATTTTGGGGGTATTAATAATAGTTTTGAATTGTTTTATTAATGAGTTTAAGTCTTCCGCATTACTTTCTGTTGTTATATATTGAAATGATAAGGGTTAAATTGGTTGGTTCGCTCACATAGGAGGGTAGATGTGGGTGCCAGTCGCGGCCCCGATTTGGGTCGTGACAAACTTGGTATCAGAGCATTAGGTTCGTTGGTCTCATCACACAAGAACAGGTCTAGTAGAGTCTTAAGGAACGGTAGGGGGACGCCTTTACTTTTCCTTGAGAGGCTACAAGACTTTAGGAAAATTTCACTCTTTCATTCTTTCTTTCGTGCTACTACTTGAGTCCAATTGGTATCTAGGCGATACGATGGTATCTCGACCATCTTCACTCTATTTCGCAGATGGTTAGAACTAGAGCAACGACTACGCCAACACCAAAGACCGGCAGGACAGGTGCGTCTGAGCCAAACACCGGGCCGTGGCTCGAGGAGAACAACGGCAAGAGGCCGTGGTAGAGGTCGTGGGAGGACGCCCTCTAGAGGAAGAGGACGAGCACCTAGCCCATCCGATACTAGGCGGTGACTCTCCACCGATCAAGAGGTGATAAGAGAAGGGGAGGATGGGGTGAATGAGCAATCAGAATGAGGAAATGCCACCTCAACCTACCCTGCAGATGATCAATCGTGTTCTCGCTTATCTTAGCGGGTTATCCGATCACGGCCAGGCACCTCCAGGGGTTTCGCACCAACACCTCCGGTTTGAGGTACGACATGCGGCTACTATGGCTCTCTCGCATGGATGCACCATTGGGAATGGGCACATTTCCACGTCGACTCATCGGGCCTATTATGACAAACGATCAACATGAACTTTTCAAGAAGTTCTTGAAATTGAAACCTCCAGGTCTTTAAAGTGCGTAATCGCAGGATGCCTACGATTTTCCTGGTTGATTGTCATGAGCTACTACACAAGATGGGTATAGTAGAGAGGTTTGGTGTCGAAGTTCGTGAGCTATCGATTTCAAAGGAACGCCAAAATGTGGTGGCGTTCACATGTTGAGTGTCAACCAACCGAGGCACCACCTATGACTTGGGAATCATTCTCGAGTTTGTTCATGGAAAAGTATATCCCGGACCTTGAGGGATAGGAAGAGGGATGAGTTCTTGAGTCCGAGCAAGGTAGAATGACGGTTAATGCATACGAGGCTAAATTTAGCGCACTATCCGAGATCGCCACTCAACTCGCTTCACCACAAGAACGGATCCGCCATTTTGTGAAGGGGTTGAGATCGAGTTGCGGATTTCGCCTTACAGTAGCGGCAACGGCAAAATCCTTCCAAGAGGTGGTAGACTTTGTGATAGAGGTGGAAGGAGTGAAGCGGATGACTTCACCACAACTTCGACATCAAAAGGGTTTCGAAAGGGAGGTGAGTTTAATAGTTCGTATACTAGAGGACAGAACTCCTGAGGTCACTCCAATCGACCAATACAGTCTTCACTACAGACTGTAGTTGGGGGTCCACCTCAGAACGGTCAACACTTCTCTGAGAGGCCTATGCATGAACCTCGAGAGTGTTATGGATGTGGGGAGGTTGGACACATTAAGAGGTATTGTCCAAACCAGAGTTACAGAACCCCAATAGCTAGAGGTAGAGGTGGAAATGGTAGAGGACGTTATTCCGGAGGGCGTGGTGGCCGAGGTAATGGTGGTCACCAAAACGGCAGAGGTGAAGGGCAAAGCGGAGCCACTACTACGCAACATGGTAGGGGCAATGGACAGACAAATGATAGGGCCCATTGTTACGCTTTCCACTGGGAGATCTAGCGGAGGCGTGCGATCTTTGTTATATCACGTGTAATCTTTTGGTTTGTGATTGCATGGCATCTATATTATTTGACCCTGGCTCCACGTTTTCATATGTATCTTCATCATTTGCTAATGGTCTAAATCTACATTGTGAATTACTTGATATGCCTATTCGTGTTTCTACTCCCGTGGGTGAGTCTGTGGTAGTTGAAAAAGTGTATAGGTCTTGTTTGGTGAATTTTGTGGGGAGCAACACTTATGTAGATTTGGTTATTTTAGAAATGGGTGATTTTGATGTAATTCTGGGTATGACTTGGCTTTCTCCGAATTTTGCAATTTTGGATTGTAATGCTAAAACGGTGACGTTAGCCAAGCCTGGGGCAGATCCGTTAGTGTGGGAGGGCGACTACACTTCTAATCCGGTGCGTATCATATCCTTTCTTCGTGCTAAGAAAATGGTTAGTAAAGGGTGTTTAGCTTTCTTGGCACATCTTAAGGATGACACTATCCAAGTACCCTCAATTGAGTCGGTTTCGGTAGTCCGTGAGTTTTTGGATGTGTTCCCCGCAGATCTTCCTGGTATGCCACCAGATAGGGATATTGACTTCTGCATTGATCTTGAACCGGGTACTCGCCCCATTTCTATACCCCCTTATAGAATGGCTCCCGCGGAGTTAAGAGAGTTAAAGGCACAACTTCAAGAGTTATTGAACAAAGGCTTCATTAGACCAAGTGCATCCCCTTGGGGTGCTCCGGTTTTGTTTGTGAAGAAGAAGGATGGGAGTTTTCGGATGTGCATAGACTACAGACAACTAAACAAGGTAACTATAAAGAACAAGTATCCTCTTCCTCGCATTGATGACTTGTTCGATCAACTACAAGGTGCTTGTGTCTTCTCTAAGATTGACTTGAGATCCGGTTATCATCAATTGAAAATACGGGCAACGGATGTACCAAAGACTGCTTTTCGAACTAGATATGGACATTACGAATTTGTGGTGATGTCTTTTGGTCTTACGAATGCCCCTGCTGCGTTCATGAGCTTGATGAACGGGATCTTTAAGCCATATTTGGACCTTTTCGTGATCGTATTTATTGATGATATATTGGTATACTCGAAGAGCAAGAAGGAACATGAAGAGCATTTGAGAATGGTATTGGAAATGTTGAGGGAGAAAAAGCTTTACGCCAAATTCTCTAAGTGTGAGTTTTGGCTAGATGCGGTGTCCTTCTTGGGGCACGTAGTTTCTAAGGATGGAGTGATGGTAGATCCATCTAAGATTGAGACAGTGAAGAATTGGGTAAGACCCACTAATGTATCAGAAATAAGGAGCTTTGTTGGGTTAGCTAGCTACTACCGCAGATTTGTCAAGGGATTCTCTTCTATTGCTTCCCAATTGACGAACTTGACTAAGCAGAATGTTCCATTTGTATGGTCAGATGAATGTGAGGAAAGCTTTCAGAAGCTTAAGACTTTGTTGACTACCGCACCAATTCTTACCTTGCCAATAGAGGGTAAAGACTTCATTGTTTACTGTGATGCATCCTATTCTGGGTTGGGTGCAGTGTTAATGCAAGAGAAAAATGTGATTGCTTATGCTTCGAGGCAATTAAAGGTGCATGAACGTAACTATCCGACCCATGATTTGGAGTTGGCCGCGGTAGTATTTGCACTAAAACAATGGAGACACTATTTGTATGGGGTTAAGTGTGAAGTCTACACGGATCATCGTAGCCTTCAGTACGTCTTTACTCAGAAAGATTTGAACTTGAGACAAAGGAGATGGATGGAACTACTAAAGGACTACGATATCACTATCTTGTATCATCCGGGGAAGGCGAATGTTGTAGCGGATGCTTTAAGTAGAAAGGCGGGAAGCATGGGAAGTCTAGCTCATTTGCAAGCTTCTAGACGCCCATTGGCTGAGAAGTGCAGATTTTGGCTAACGATTTGATGAGGTTAGAAGTAAATGAGAAGGGAGGATTGTTAGCTAGTGTGGAGTCGAGATCTTCTTTTCTTGACAAGATTAAGGGAAAACAGTTTGATGATGAGAAACTAAGGCGAATCCGAGACAAAGTGTTGCAAGGAGAGGCTAAAGAAGCAACAATTGATGAGGAAGGTGTTTTGAGGATTAAGGGAAGGGTATGTGTACCCCGAGTTGATGATTTGATCAACACTATTCTGGCAGAAGCTCATAGCTCAAGGTATTCTATACATCCGGGTGCAACCAAGATGTATCGTGACCTAAAGCAATACTTTTGGTGGAGTAGAATGAAGCGTGATATTGTTGACTTTATTGTCAAGTGTCCAAACTGTCAACAAGTGAAATATGAACACCAAAGGCCCGGAGGAACACTTCAGAGAATGCCCATTCCTGAATGGAAGTGGGAGAGAATTGCAATGGACTTTGTGGTTGGTCTTCCAAAGACATTGGGTAAGTATGACTCCATTTGGGTGGTTGTCGATAGGTTAACTAAGTCTGCTCATTTCATTCCTAAAGGTGACTTACAATGCAGAAGTTAGCCAAGATCTATATCTCGTAAATCGCTCGATTGCATGGGGTTCCACTATCCATCATATCGGATAGAGGTACGCGCTTACTTCTAAGTTTTGGAAAACATTGCATGCGGAATTGGGTACTAGGTTGGACCTTAGTATCTGCGTTCCATCCTCAGTAATCGATGGTCACCCGAGAGGACGATTCAAGTGTTGGAGGATATGCTTCGTGCATGTGTGATAGAGTTTGGTGGCCATTGGGATAGCTTCTTACCCTTAGCGGAGTTTTCATACAATAATAGCTATCACTCAAGCATTGACATGGCTCCATTTGAAGCATTGTATGGTAGGAGATGTAGGTCTCCCATTGGTTGGTTTGATGCATTCGAGGTTAGACCTTGGGGTACCGATCTTTTGAGGGATTCGATAGAGAAAGTGAAGTCTATTCAAGAAAAGCTTCTAGCGGCGCAAAGTAGACAAAAAGAATATGCAGATCGAAAGGTTAGAGACTTAGAGTTCATGGAGGGTGAACAAGTCTTGTTGAAAGTTTCACCAATGAAAGGGGTGATGCGGTTTGGTAAGAGAGGTAAGTTAAGTCCAAGGTATATTGGACCATTTGAAGTGCTTAAGCGAATAGGGGAGGTGGCTTATGAGTTAGCCTTGCCCCTCGGCTGTCCGGAGTACATCCGGTATTCCATGTGTCCATGTTGAAAAGATACCATGGAGATGGAAACTACATCATCCGTTGGGATTCAGTTTTGTTGGATGAGAACTTGACTTATGAAGAGGAACCGGTTGCTATATTGGATAGAGAGGTTCGCAAGTTGAGGTCGAGAGAAATTGCATCCATCAAAGTTCAATGGAAGAATCGACCGGTTGAAGAGGCTACTTGGGAGAAGGAGGCGGATATGCAAGAGAAATACCCACATCCGCTTACGCATTCAGGTGCTCCTCTTCGCCATCGCTTTCTTTTCTTTTGATCGTTCGGACGAACGAGCGATGGGTAAATTGGTATCTATTGTAACGACTTTGTTTAGTCGCTTTTAGAGCAAAGCAGAACAAATTACGGAAAAGCGGCTGAAACCACGGACCCAACGACGGACCGTCGCAGGCTCGACGGACCGTCGTGGGTGTTCCGTCCCATGACACTTAGAATTTTTAATTTGGGTACTGAAAATCGACTCTCTGAACTTCGTAACAAAATGGCAGAACGGACCGTGACACCCACGACGAACCGTCGTGAGTCCCGTTGCAAAACACTTCAACTTTTGAGAAATTGGTGCAAGAAAACGAGTTTCTGACCGTCATGACGGAGGGGCCAGGACGGACCGTCACAGGGGTGACGGCCGTCAGACCACCAAAATCGGGAGGAGGCGACGGCCATCGTGACGGACCGTCGCAGCACGACGCCCGCCACAGCCGCACAATCCCGGCGCTTAGGATTTCTCCCCACGTTTTAAGGGTCGTTTTGACTATTCTTTCCTTAATTATAAAGATTGAGGGTTTATATTAATAAGTCTAATTACTTAGGGGTTAAAAGAGGTAACCTTAAGTTAATTAGGGGTTTTATTGTCCTCTTTTATTCTTAATTATACAATAATTAGGAGTAAAGGAAAGAGGGTTTGAATAAAACAAAAGAGAAAGAACAGAGAGAGAGAAAGTATTGATCGATCGAATTGGTGAGAGAATATCAAAGCTTGCGAAATTGCTTCTTGATTCCAATTCTTCGGAGGTGCTAGGACACGGATTCTCTTACGATATTCGTAGTAAACTCTTAATACTGAATGATATGTATTGATAGTGTTGTGAACCCTTCTATATGCTTAAACCGTATGCTTGCATGAATAAGATTATGAAATTGTGAATAAATAAGCATGATGAAGCTATTGAATCCCAAATCTTGATAAAAACCCTAATTCACTTGTTAATGATGATGCCTTAGTATGAAAGAAGGCTTGATGAATTAGGGAATCGGGTGCCACGTTCCGGTACCAGGATAGAATGAATATGAGGATCGGAGTGTCACGTTCCGACACCAGGATAGAATATGGATCGGGTGCCACGTTCCGTACCAGGATAGAATGAATATGAGGATCGGGTGCCACGCCCTACTGTGATAGAATGAATGAATACGAGGATCGGGTGCCACGTTCGGTACCAGGATAGAATGAATATGAGGATCGGAGTGTCACGCCCGACACCAGGATAGAATATGGATCGGGTGCCACGCTCCGGTACCAGGATAGTATATGAGGATCGGAGTGCCACGTTCCGCACCAGGATAGAAATAGAGGAGCGAGTGTCACGCATCGACACAAGAGGAAGAAAGATAATGAATCTTGAAAGATAATGAATATACTCAATCTAATGAACTTAATTCCCAAATGAGTATGGTATTGAGGCTTGAGTCCTCATGTGTGAACTCGGTTGTAGTTATTGATGAATTTATGTTGTTATTGCTACATGTTGAGTATTGTAGTTGATTTACATTATTATTGATATATCTTTGTTCCCTATTTTGAGTTGGCCGATGATATCTACTCAAGACTTGTGGTTGTAATCGACTCTACTTTTATGTTTTCTCCTTTGTTATTTGTGCAATGCAAAGAACGCTCCGTCAACTTCAACTCAACAGTAGATCTAGCCAGTCTTCACTACCTTCGGAAATTCAGGGTGAGCTAATGCGTCTAGCTTGGACTGGGTCTTCTTCTTCAAGTCTTGATGCCTTGAACTTCCGGCATGGACTAGCTAGTAGTTGTTTTAGCTTCTTAGACAGTTTTAGTTTAGCAATTTGAGATAGATGTTCTTGTGATGATGACTTCCAGATTTTGGGGGTATTAATAATAGTTTTGAATTGTTTTATTAATGAGTTTAAGTCTTCCGCATTACTTTCTGTTGTTATATATTGAAATGATAAGGGTTAAATTGGTTGGTTCGCTCACATAGGAGGGTAGATGTGGGTGCCAGTCGCGGCCCCGATTTGGGTCGTGACAAACTTGGTATCAGAGCATTAGGTTCGTTGGTCTCATCACACAAGAACAGGTCTAGTAGAGTCTTAAGGAACGGTAGGGGGACGCCTTTACTTTTCCTTGAGAGGCTACAAGACTTTAGGAAAATTTCACTCTTTCATTCTTTCTTTCGTGCTACTACTTGAGTCCAATTGGTATCTAGGCGATACGAATTGGTATCTGACCATCTTCACTCTATTTCGCAGATGGTTAGAACTAGAGCAACGACTACGCCAACACCAAAGACCTACAGACAGGTGCGTTCGAGCACCACCGGGCCGTGGCTCGAGGAGAACAACGGCAAGAGGTCGTGGTAGAGGTCGTGGGAGGACGCCCTCTAGAGGAAGAGGACGAGCACCTAGCCCATCCGATACTAGAGGCGGTGACTCCTCCACCGATCAAGAGGTGATAAGAGAAGGAGGATGGGGTGAATGAGCAAGTGCGAGAATGAGGAAATGCCACCTCAACCTACCCCCAGATGATCAATCGTGTTCTCGCTATCTTAGCGGGTTATCCGATCACGGTCGAGCACCTCCAGGGTTTCTGCACCAACACCTCCGGTTTCAGAGGTACGACATGCGGCTACTATGGCTCCCCGCATGGATGCACCATTGGGAATGGGCACATTTCCACGTCTGACTACTGGGCCTATTATGACAAACGATCAACATGAACTTTTCAGTAAGTTCTTGAAATTGAAACCTCCAGTCTTTAAGGGTGCAGAATCAGAGGATGCCTACGATTTTCTGGTTGATTGTCATGAGCTACTACACAAGATGGGTATAGTAGAGAGGTTTGGTGTCGAGTTCGTGAGCTATCAGTTTCAAGGGAACGCCAAAATGTGGTGGCGTTCACATGTTGAGTGTCAACCAACGGAGGCACCACCTATGACTTGGGAATCATTCTCGAGTTTGTTCATGGAAAAGTATATCCCCCGGACCTTGAGGGATAGGAAGAGGGATGAGTTCTTGAGTCTGGAGCAAGGTAGAATGACGGTTAATGCATACGAGGCTAAATTTCGCGCACTATCCAGATACGCCACTCAACTCTGTTTCAGTCCACAAGAACGGATCCGCCATTTTGTGAAGGGGTTGAGATCAGAGTTGCGGATTTCGGCCTTACAGGTAGCGGCAATGGCAAAATCCTTCCAAGAGGTGGTAGACTTTGTGATAGAGGTGGAAGGAGTGAAGCGGATGACTTCACCACAACTTCGACATCAAAAAGGTTTCGAAGGGAGGTGAGTTTAATAGTTCGTATACTAGAGGACGAGAACTCCTGAGGTCACTCCAATCGACCAATACAGCCTTCACTACTGCATCGTAGTTGGGGTCCACCTCGAACGGTCAACACTTCTCCGAGAGGCCTATGCATGAACCTCGAGAGTGTTATGGATGTGGGAGGTTGGACACATTAAGAGGTATTGTCCAAACCAGAGTTACGTAACCCCAATAGCTAGAGGTAGAGGTGGTAATGGTAGAGGTCGTTATTCGAGGGCGTGGTGGCGAGGTAATGGTGGTCACCAAAGCGGCAGAGGTGAAGGGCAAAACGGAGCCACTACTACGCAACATGGTAGGGGCAATGGACGGACAAATGATAGGGCCCATTGTTACGCTTTCCCTGGGAGATCTCAAGCGGAGGCGTCGATCTTTGTTATCACAGGTAATCTTTTGGTTTGTGATTGCATGGCATCTATATTATTTGACCCTGGCTCCACGTTTTCATATGTATCTTCATCATTTTCTAATGGTCTAAATCTACATTGTGAATTACTTGATATGCCTATTCGTGTTTCTACTCCGGTGGGTGAGTCTGTGGTAGTTGAAAAAGTGTATAGGTCTTGTTTGGTGAATTTTGTGGGGAGCAACACTTATGTAGATTTGGTTATTTTAGAAATGGGTGATTTTGATGTAATTCAGGTATGACTTGGCTTTCTCCGAATTTTGCAATTTTGGATTGTAATGCTAAAAGCGGTGGCGTTAGCGAGCCTGAAGCGAATCCGTTAGTGTGGGAGGCGACTACACTTCTAATCCGGTGCGTATCATATCCTTTCTTCGTGCTAAGAAAATGGTTAGTAAAGGGTGTTTAGCTTTCTTGGCACATCTTAAGGATGACACTATCCAAGTACCCTCAATTGAGTCGGTTTCTTTAGTCCGTGAGTTTTTGGATGTGTTCCTCGCAGATCTTCCTGGTATGCCACCAGATAGGGATATTGACTTACGCATTGATCTTGAACCGGTACTCGCCCCATTTCTATACCCCCTTATAGAATGGCTCTCATGAGTTAAGAGAGTTAAAGGCACAACTTCAAGAGTTATTGAACAAAGGCTTCATTAGACCAAGTGCATCCCCTTGGGGTGCTCCGGTTTTGTTTGTGAAGAAGAAGGATGGGAGTTTTCGGATGTGCATAGACTACGCATAACTAAACAAGGTAACTATAAAGAACAAGTATCCTCTTCCTCGCATTGATGACTTGTTCGATCAACTACAAGGTGCTTGTGTCTTCTAAGATTGACTTGAGATCCGGTTATCATCAATTGAAAATACGGCAACGGATGTACCAAAGACTGCTTTTCGAACTAGATATGGACATTACGAATTTGTGGTGATGTCTTTTGGTCTTACGAATGCCCCTGCTGCGTTCATGAGCTTGATGAACGGGATCTTTAAGCCATATTTGGACCTTTTCGTGATCATATTTATTGATGATATATTGGTATACTCGAAGAGCAAGAAGGAACATGAAGAGCATTTGAGAATGGTATTGGAAATGTTGAGGGAGAAAAAGCTTTACGCCAAATTCTCTAAGTGTGAGTTTTGGCTAGATGCGGTGTCCTTCTTGGGGCACGTAGTTTCTAAGGATGGAGTGATGGTAGATCCATCTAAGATTGAGACAGTGAAGAATTGGGTAAGACCCACTAATGTATCAGAAATAAGGAGCTTTGTTGGGTTAGCTAGCTACTACCGCAGATTTGTCAAGGGATTCTCTTCTATTGCTTCCCAATTGACGAACTTGACTAAGCAGAATGTTCCATTTGTATGGTCAGATGAATGTGAGGAAAGCTTTCAGAAGCTTAAGACTTTGTTGACTACCGCACCAATTCTTACCTTGCCAATAGAGGGTAAAGACTTCATTGTTTACTGTGATGCATCCTATTCTGGGTTGGGTGCAGTGTTAATGCAAGAGAAAAATGTGATTGCTTATGCTTCGAGGCAATTAAAGGTGCATGAACGTAACTATCCGACCCATGATTTGGAGTTGGCCGCGGTAGTATTTGCACTAAAACAATGGAGACACTATTTGTATGGGGTTAAGTGTGAAGTCTACACGGATCATCGTAGCCTTCAGTACGTCTTTACTCAGAAAGATTTGAACTTGAGACAAAGGAGATGGATGGAACTACTAAAGGACTACGATATCACTATCTTGTATCATCCGGGGAAGGCGAATGTTGTAGCGGATGCTTTAAGTAGAAAGGCGGGAAGCATGGGAAGTCTAGCTCATTTGCAAGCTTCTAGACGCCCATTGGCTAGAGAAGTGCAGATTTTGGCTAACGATTTGATGAGGTTAGAAGTAAATGAGAAGGAGGATTGTTAGCTAGTGTGGAGTCGAGATCTTCTTTTCTTGACAAGATTAAGGGAAAACAGTTTGATGATGAGAAACTAAGGCGAATCCGAGACAAAGTGTTGCAAGGAGAGGCTAAAGAAGCAACAATTGATGAGGAAGGTGTTTTGAGGATTAAGGGAAGGGTATGTGTACCCCGAGTTGATGATTTGATCAACACTATTCGGCGAAGCTCATAGCTCAAGGTATTCTATACATCCCGTGCAACCAAGATGTATCGTGACCTAAAGCAATACTTTTGGTGGAGTAGAATGAAGCGTGATATTGTTGACTTTATTGTCAAGTGTCCAAACTGTCAACAAGTGAAATATGAACACCAAAGGCCCGGAGGAACACTTCAGAGAATGCCCATTCCTGAATGGAAGTGGGAGAGAATTGCAATGGACTTTGTGGTTGGTCTTCCAAAGACATTGGGTAAGTATGACTCCATTTGGGTGGTTGTCGATAGGTTAACTAAGTCTGCTCATTTCATTCCGGTAAAGGTGACTTACAATGCAGAGAAGTTAGCCAAGATCTATATCTCAGAAATCGTTCGATTGCATGGGGTTCCACTATCCATCATATCAGATAGAGGTACGCAGTTTACTTCTAAGTTTTGGAAAACATTGCATGCGGAATTGGGTACTAGGTTGGACCTTAGTACTGCGTTCCATCCTCAGACCGATGGTCGGTCTGAGAGGACGATTCAAGTGTTGGAGGATATGCTTCGTGCATGTGTGATAGAGTTTGGTGGCCATTGGGATAGCTTCTTACCCTTAGCGGAGTTTTCATACAATAATAGCTATCACTCAAGCATTGACATGGCTCCATTTGAAGCATTGTATGGTAGGAGATGTAGGTCTCCCATTGGTTGGTTTGATGCATTCGAGGTTAGACCTTGGGGTACCGATCTTTTGAGGATTCGATAGAGAAAGTGAAGTCTATTCAAGAAAAGCTTCTAGCGGCGCAAAGTAGACAAAAAGAATATGCAGATCGAAGGTTAGAGACTTAGAGTTCATGGAGGGTGAACAAGTCTTGTTGAAAGTTTCACCAATGAAAGGGGTGATGCGGTTTGGTAAGAGAGGTAAGTTAAGTCCAAGGTATATTGGACCATTTGAAGTGCTTAGCGAATAGGGAGGTGGCTTATGAGTTAGCCTTGCCCCGGCTGTCCGAGTACATCCCAGATTCCATGTGTCCATGTTGAAAAGATACCATGGAGATGGAAACTACATCATCCGTTGGGATTCAGTTTTGTTGGATGAGAACTTGACTTATGAAGAGGAACCGGTTGCTATATTGGATAGAGAGGTTCGCAAGTTGAGGTCGAGAGAAATTGCATCCATCAAAGTTCAATGGAAGAATCGACCGGTTGAAGAGGCTACTTGGGAGAAGGAGGCGGATATGCAAGAGAAATACCCACATCTGCTTCTGATTCAGGTGCTCCTCTTCGCCATCGTTTTCTTCTTTTGATCGTTCGGGACGAACGATGGGTAAATTGGTATCTATTGTAACGACTGTTTAGTCGCTTTAGAAGCGTGAGAACAAATTACGGAAAAAGCGGTGAAACCACGGACCCAACGACGGACCGTCGCAGCTCGACGGACCGTCGTGGGTGTTCCGCCCCATGACACTTAGAATTTTTAATTTGGGTACTGAAAATCGACTCAACTTCGTAACAAAATGGCGAGCGGATCGTGACACCCACGACGAACCGTCGTGAGTCCCGCTGCAAAACACTTCAACTTTTGAGAAATTGGTGCAAGAAAACGAGTTTCGACCGTCATGACGGAGGCCAGGGCGGACCGTCCACAGGGTGACGGCCGTCGCAGACCACCCAAATCGGGAGGAGGCGACGGCCATCGTGACGGACCGTCGCAGGCACGACGGCCGTCGCCAGCTGCACAATCCCGGGCGGTTTAGGATTTCTCCCACGCTTTAAGGGTCGTTTTTGACTATTCTTTCCTTAATTATAAAGATTGAGGGTTTATATTAATAAGTCTAATTACTTAGGGGTTAAAAGAGGTAACCTTAAGTTAATTAGGGGGTTTTATTGTCCTCTTTTATTCTTAATTATACAATAATTAGGGTAAAGGAAAGAGGGTTTGAATAAAACAAAAGAGAAAGAACAGAGAGAGAGAAAGTATTGATCGATCGAATTGGCTGAGGAGAATATCAAAGCTTGGGAAATTGCTTGTTGATTCCAATTCTTCGGTGGAGGTAGGTTATGGTTTCTCTTACGATATTCGTAGTAAACTCTTAATAGTGAATGATATGTATTGATAGTGTTGTGAACCCTTCTATATGCTTAAACTGTATGCTTGCATGAATAAGATTATGAAATTGTGAATAAATAAGCATGATGAAGCTATTGAATCCCAAATCTTGATAAAAACCCTAATTCACTTGTTAATGATGATGCCTTAGTATGAAAGAAGGCTTGATGAATTAGGGGATCGGGTGCCACGTTCCGGTACCAGGATAGAATGAATATGAGGATCGGAGTGTCACGTTCCGACACCAGGATAGAATATGGATCGGGTGCCACGTTCCGGTACCAGGATAGAATGAATATGAGGATCGGGTGCCACGTTCCGGTACCAGGATAGAATGAATATGAGGATCGGGTGCCACGTTCCGGTACCAGAATAGAATGAATATGAGGATCGGAGTGGCACGTTACGACACCAGGATAGAATATGGATCGGGTGCCACGTTCCTACCAGGATAGTATATGAGGATCGGAGTGCCACGCCCGCACCAGGATAGAAATAGAGGAGCGGAGTGTCACGCATCGACACAAGAGGAAGAAAGATAATGAATCTTGAAAGATAATGAATATACTCAATCTAATGAACTTAATTCCCAAATGAGTATGGTATTGAGGCTTGAGTCCTCATGTGTGAACTCGGTTGTAGTTATTGATGAATTTATGTTGTTATTGCTACATGTTGAGTATTGTAGTTGATTTACATTATTATTGATATATACTGCTCCCTATTTTTGAGTTGGCCGATGATATCTACTCAAGACTTGTGGTTGTAATCGACTTCCTACTTTTATGTTTTCTCCTTTGTTATTTGTGCAATGCAAAGAACGTTCAATCAACTTCAACTCAACAAGAGATCTAGCCGCCTTCACTACCTTCGGAAATTCAGGGTGAGCTAATGCGTCTAGCTTGGACTGGGTCTTCTTCTTCAAGTCTTGATGCTTTGAACTTCCGGCATGGACTAGCTAGTAGTTGTTTTAGCTTCTTAGACAGTTTTAGTTTAGCAATTTGAGATAGATGTTCTTGTGATGATGACTTCCAGATTTTGGGGGTATTAATAATAGTTTTGAATTGTTTTATTAATGAGTTTAAGTCTTCCGCATTACTTTCTGTTGTTATATATTGAAATGATAAGGGTTAAATTGGTTGGTTCGCTCACATAGGAGGGTAGATGTGGGTGCCAGTCGCGGCCCCGATTTGGGTCGTGACAGTACCTGTAACACCCCATAATTATTTTCGAACTAAGACTCAAAACGTTCATCCTAGTGAGTGAGATATTACGAAGGAATTCAAAGTTTCTTAGTATTAAGGTCATTTCACTAGATTTAGAACCTACAGTTCCAAAAAGAACAAGATTGGAAATAGCAAAATCTGAAATTTGGAAGTTAAGATAAGTATGAGTTTTGGATCAACTTCAAACGACCATAAATCCTAGTACAAGATGAGTTAAGTGTGCTAGAAGATACCATAGAAAATAAATTTGAATTATCTTTCCAAAGATGCCGAGTTTGCTACGTTTTGAGTTGGTATGAGTGAGATATGACCTTTTGAAGTTTGGCTGTACAGTTAAGGAAAGTTAGCCAAAAATAGTAAGGGATATTTTAGTCCTTCCCTTACCCAATAAGATTTAATTCTTTTTTAGTTATATTTTAGGGTTATAATCCTATTAGTTTTAGTTTTATAATTATAATATACACCTAAGGTTTTAGTTGAGTGTTGAAGAAGAGAAAAGAAGAGAAAAGAGGAAAGGATGAAGACGTTCGTCGACGTTCTTGAGATTAGTTGCGGATTTTTGCCATGGATTTAATCCCTAAGACTTATGTAAGCTTCATAGTGTTAAGTTTGTTCACCCACACTCCAATCATGTTATTTTCCGCGCAATTTAATTCTTAAAGTTAAAATATTAGAGTTCTTGATAAGTTCTTGATAATTGTTCTTGAAGTTTCATTAAGTTTTGATGCAAGATTCTACTTGAGTAAACGTTAAACGATTAATCTCGTAGAATATTGAGATTTATTTGAGCCATAAACTATCTAACTAAAGGTAATTGAATCTAATTTGGAACGCCTCCAATTTCACATCGATCCAATATTTGAGTAAAAATTACTATTTTAGTAACTTTTACAATGATGTTACGAATTAGACAATGGGAAAACATTAAAAAGGATTGTTTTTTTCCTCCAAAAAAATCTAAACGAATTTCTCGACCAATAAAAGGTTCAAAAAAATAAGACTTTCATCTTTACTAATAAAAGTTCATAATTCTTTGTTATAGAGATTTCAAGAACTAATTTAAGAATCTCAAGAAAGGATTTCTTGATCATATGGCTTCGAACTAGGGTTTCAAGGTTTCTATTCAAGTTATTATCCAAGATTCTTCAACAACCTTGTTCTTCCTATCTAAAATCATTTCTAACATGTACATAACCTTTAATTCATAGTAGTGTGATAATTATATCTAAGGTTATTAATAACGAGGGATAAGAGGATTAGGTTTTACTATGATAAATATTTATATGAGAGTCCTTAGTTCGATTAGAAAGTGTTGGTTAGTAGGAGTTTCATGGAGTTTTTATATTACTAAGCTTCAATGTTGTGTTAAAGTGTAATAGTTTGAGATGAGATTCCTCATGGAGAAGCATAGAATCAGAACTTAAAGATTTGAGTTAATCTTGAATGTAGTAAGATCAGACCATCAGACGCAAACCTTAGTAAGAGCAAACCATTATATACCTAGCTCAGTCGTCATTCAAGGACGAATGATCCCAAGGGGGAGCTATTGCAACACCCCAGAAATTTTTTCAAACTAAGACTCGAACTGTTCATCATAGCGAGTGAGATATTACTAAGGAATTACAAATTTCTTAAGTATTAAGGTCATTTCAATTGATTTAGCACCTAGAGTTCCAAAAAGAACTATATTGGAAACAACAAAATTTGAAATTTTGCAAGTTAAGCTAAGTATGAGTTTTGAATAAACTTCAAACAATCATAATTTCTAGTACAAGATTAGTAGGCCTGCTACGAGATACCATATGAAATATATTTGAATGATATTTCTAACTACACTGATTTTTCTAAGTTTCGACTTTGGAGTGAGATAGCACTTTTTGAAGTTAGGCTGTCAAGTTAAGGAAATTTAGCCGAAAATAATGAGGGGTCTTTTAGTCCTTTCCTTACCCAATAAAATTTAATTCAATTTAATTATATTTTAGGGTTGTAATCCATTTAGGTTAAACTTTATAATCCTAATATATGTCTAGGATTTTAGTTAAGAGTTCAAGAAGAGAAAAGAAGAGAAAAGAGGAAAGGATGATGGCGTTCGTCGACGTTCTTGAGTTAAGTTGCGGATTTTCTCCATGGGTTTAATCCTTAAGAGGTATGTAAGATTCTATAGTTTTGTGTTTGTTCACCCACACGCCAATCATGTTATTTTCCATGAAGTTTCATTCTTAAAGTTGACAGATTAGAGTTCTTAATGAGTTCTTGATAATTGCTCTTGAAGTTTCATTACGTTTTGAGGTAAGATTTTATTTGGGTCAAATTTAAGTGACCATATATCTTATTATATTAAGAGTTACGTGAGACATAACCTATCAAATTTAATGTAATTGAATCTACTTTCGAAGGCCACCAATTTCGCGTCAATCTAATTTCTCAGTAAAAAGTTATGATTATTTTAGTAACTTTTACAATGCTGAAACGAATTAGACAATGGGAAAACATTAAAAAGGGTTGTTTTTGTTTTTTTTTCCTCCAAGAAAACCCTAAACGAATTTCTTAGCTAACAAAAGGTTCAAAACAATCATATTTTCATCTTTACAAATTAAAATCATAATTCTTGGCCATAGAGATTTTAAGAAACTAATTCAAGAATCTAAAGAAAGGTTTTCTTGATCATATTCCTTCAAGATAGGGTTTCAAGGTTTCTATTGAAGTTCTTATCCACGATTTTGCAACAACCTCTTTCTTACTATCTAAAATCATTCCAAACATGTTCATAACCTTGAATTCATGATACAAATTCAAGGTAGAGTTGAGAGTTATGTTTTTGAGAATTCTTTCGAACATTCCAAGAAAGTCCTTTTGAGGAGTCTTCTACAACTTCTAGTAACTTATTTGAGGACTAAAGAAAGGGAGTATAATAGTGAAGAGTGTGTATTCATGATTCAAAAATACCACCTAGATCCTTCATATCATGAACCATAATTCTAGAATCCATAATTCACATTCAAGAAAGAGTTAATAGTAGAGCTCATGAAAGTTTTTAAGTTCAATTGTGAATTCTTTGAGATGCATGATTGATTTGAACTATTTTTGAGGAGGTAAATAAGAGAATGAAAAGATTCATATACATAAGTTCCATCTAGTTACAGATACCTTTGAGTCAATTTGTTCATGCCCATAACTTCCACATGAATTCCATAAATTGAGTATCATTGAGACGGGTAGTGTCTCCATGTCCGAAGTCTTTAGTATTGAGTTTCTTATTCCTTTGAAGATTATATTTCTAATAATGTGTCTATTACATGTTACCCATGAAGTCCTTGAGTTGAATTGTTCATGCTCATAATTCCACATGAATCGTATAAGTCAAACAATCTTGAGATGAGAGGTACCTTTGAGTTCTCGAGTTGAGTAGTTCATGCTCATAATTCAAAATGAACCCTCCAAGTGTAAAATCATGAAATCATCCATAAACATGATATCATGATCCTTGAATCAATACTGCAATTCAAGGAAGTTAAGAGTTAAATTTAGAAGATGAGAAATAAGTCAAAGAAAAGTTCTTAAAGATTCTAGAATCCTTATTAAATGTTTTAAATTCTTTATGAGGCACAAGTTTCAAGAAAGAGTAAAGAGTTGAAGATCTTCCTTCAAAGTAATATAAGGGAACTAATTATTCCCTAAGAGTTGAGTTCATTTCTCAAAAGTTATAAGGGAACTAAGTATTCCCTAAAAGTTAATAACTGTTTTCACATTTAAGTTAAGAGGAAAGTAAGATTTACCAAAAGAGTTTTTGAATAAGAAAAGGAAACATTGATTCCAAGAGATATTTTTATGGCTAAAATATTGAGTAAATTATCTCAACCGAAAGAAAGAAAGTTATTTTAAAAGCATGAGCTAAAGTATATCTTGGGAGTACTATTGAGCACCAATGTGGGGATGACAGTTCATATTAACTGAAGTCTCCATGTAAAACATGTAACCATCATGGGTATTAATGGGTTATACTTTTTAGATGATCACGTAAGTTAAGCTTGTGGATCCATTAAGTTAAGGAGTTGTATGCGACGACAAAGTATAGGACAGTTTTGGCAGCATGGGCAAGACGTTGTATCACCACTTAGGCTCATAGCGGTGGTTGTCGGTTAGAGAATCTTCCACAGATACTATATTACTTTCTTATATAAGTAAAGTTGAGTTTGTTATTGCATTTTCTTTAACGAACTAAGTTGTTTTTACTGTTTTATAAAGCTTTTTGTATATAGCATGTGTATTATTTCTTTATAATGAGTTGAATATCCAGAGTCGAGTATAATATCTTTGAGTTCAATATTTAATCTCTGGGTTGAGTATCTTGTTCTTGAGTATGATGAGTTGAGTAAGTTGAGTAATTGAGTATTCTTAAGTATCCCTTAATTTTCATGTCTGAGACGAGGTAAGTATGTTTCCTTTTGTTTTTATCAAGTATCAAGCTTATGTTATTCTTTAGAATTCCCCTTACATGCTCGCACAATCCACGTACTGCGCCAATTGGTCTGCATATTATCATGATGCATACACCTTTATTTAGGATCTTCAACAAGAGCTTTGCTGATACATCCGAGAGTTTGAGTTAGCTATGGTGAGACTCCTTGCATTCGTAGGATTGCATTTACTTTTCAATTTAGTGAGGATGTCTTGGTTCTTTTTCCCGACATCTATTTTTATCATTTAAAGGCTTCATATATAGTCAGTGTAGTTGAGAAGTTTGCATCATTCATTTATTTTATTAAATGTTTTAAAGACTAAAGTTGCCTATTTATGGCGAGTTGAAATATTAAATTGATTATTCAAAGTTCCATTTGAGTTAAAGTTTATATTTCACTTTCATGAGTTTTTATTCAGATTTTTCATGCTTAAGTTAGTCTTCTGCTTGTAGTCAGCCAGTATGAGGGTTCATTTGGGGACCATCTATGGTTCTTGAATGCCGGCCATGTCTAGGGTGTAGACTCGGGTCGTGACAAACTTGGTATCAGAGCACAGACTTTAAGTTTCCTAGGGTGTCTATGAAGTCATGTCAATAGGATTTTATTTATGGTTGTGAGGGCCCCACTTCTATTAATGAGGTACTATAGATATTTCAAAAAAGTTTCCCTTTCTTTCATACTCTTAATCATGGATAATGCTAGAAAAGATCTAAGTCATAAATATTAATCCAACTCCTGTGTTCTCATGTTCATTTGACTACCCATCATACTAGAGGTGGTTGAAAAGTTTAAAGATCCTTATGGATCAGTTGTTCTTAGCAAGACTTGATAAATTCATGAGACTTTAGAGGGGTTTGAGAGAATCCCAAGAGTAAGTTAGGTATTTATTTTGGAGTAACGCACCCATATTTACATAAGTCGTGCGTTTGAGCTAAAAGCGAGTTGTACTATTTTCCCTAAATCTTGTTTTAGATGAGATCATTACTAGATAGTATGTTTAGAGCTTGGGTATGGTTTTTTACCCAAAATATTAGTATGAGTTATGAGATAATGAGTAGTAGTAGTGAAAGAGCATAGAGTTAGAGGAAAGTATCCAGACATTAAGTAATCTAAGTAAGTGAAATGGTGTTGTCACAAACTACGTTACAATAGTCATGACCTAGTAAGACAATAATGAAAAGTTTTCCCGTATGGGTAGACTAAGTAGTGAAGAGCTCAGGATAGAAGGTAGAGTTAGTATTTCAAGTCAATATTAGTTAGAATATACCTTAATTAAAAAGGGGTTATGATAATGTGTCATTCTGTTAGCAATGACCAAGTGTAAATGGTGAATGTATATAGAAGAATCAGAGTATTCATAATGTGATAGATTAATCTAGGCTTATCAATTTTTATAGGAGAAACCTCATGGTATTAAGAGGATGATAGAGTTATTTGAGAGATAATGCGCAGTAAGTGAGTAGGTAGCACTTAAGTTGTGAATTGGAATTTGACAATAGTTTGACTATGCAGACTAAGAGGTAAGGATTGGCAAATTGTCAAGAAGTCCTAGTGGACAAGTTTTTCCAAATTGCCATATTAGTAATGAGGTATGGTATAGTAGGTGAACAATCATATTGAAATTCAGATTTTGTAATAAACATTAAGCTTCAATTTGAGATGAGTTTCATAATCAAAAAGAATGGAAACATGAGGGCGATTATGTAAGTCTATATATAAGATGTAGTAGACTTGGCATAGAGTAGGTGATGAATTGATATGATTCTGCAATGAATGCGAGTTACAGGGACCCTAACATTTAGATAATGGCAGTGAAGTGTGGCTATGTCACAACACTAAAAAGGAGCATTAAAAGAATGTGAGCCACATTATGTTGTTGAATAGGTCCATAGCTCCCAAGGGTTAGATTTAGACCTAAGAGGGGAGATGATAAAATTAGAAAGCAAGACAAGTGGTGAGAATGATAAAGTAATGAGTTCCAAACAGTTTGGGGGATGCCTTTTTAGGGGATCTTTTAGGAATGAAGTGATGTTAGAAAAAGGAGTTTGATGATCTTATTGTGTTATAATGGTGTGATCATTCTATCTACGGTTATTAATAAGGAGGAATAAGATGATTAGGTTTTACTATGAGAAATATTTAAATGAAAGCCCTTAGTTTGATTAAAAAGAGTTGGTTAGTAGGAGTTCATGGAGTTGTTATATTACTAAGCTTGAATGTGGTGGTAAAGAGTAATAGTTTGAGATCATATTCCTGATAGAGAGGTATAGAATCAGAACATAAAGATTTGAGTTAATCTTGAATATAATAATATCAGACTATCAAATGCAGATTTTAGTAAAAGAAAACCATTCAATACCTAGTTCAGTCGTCATTCGAGGATGAATGATCCTAAGGGGGAGATATTGTAGCACCCCAGAAATTTTTTTGAACTAAGACTCGAACTGTTCATCGTAGTGAGTGAGATATTACAAAGAAATAAAAAATTTCTTAAGTATTATGGTCAGTTTACTTGATATAGAATCTAGAGTTCCAAAAAGAACTAGATTGGAAAATAACAAAATCTAAAATTTTGCAAGTTAAGCTAAGTATGAGTTTTCGATCAACTTCAAACGACCATAAATCCTAGTTTAGGATTAGTTAGGTGTGATACAAGATATCGTAGGAAATATTTTTGAATTATCTTTGAAAAGACACCGAGATTTTAAGGTTTTGACTTCGGAGTGAGATATGAACTTATGAAGTTAGCCTGTTTAGTGAAAGTTAGCTGAAAATAGTGAGGGGTATTTTAATGATTTCCTTACCCAATCAAATTTAGTTCCTTTTTAGTTATCTTTTAGGGTTGTAATACTTTTCGGTTCGGTTTTATAATCCTAATATACGCCTAGGGTTTTAGTAGAGAGTTCAAGAAGAGACAAGAAGAGAAAAGAAGAGAAAAAAGGAGAAAAGGGAAAAGGATGAATGCGTTCGTCGAAGGGGATGCACTCTGTTTAATAAAAACTTTACCTCCACCATCAAGCTTAATGTAATTTTTTTTTTCACATCCACCATCAAGAAAATTTTATATTTTTATATAGTATATTCCATGTTAAGCAAGGTTGCTACTTACTAGCTTTATATTTACAAGATTTTTTAATATCTGACTTTATAAATTCACTATTACAATCGATTTTTTTTTTTAGATAAAATGAATACTTTCATCAACATGAAGAGTTCAACACGAAAAAGTGATTCATAATTAGGGCCACAGGAATGGGAAAATACCGTCTCTCTGTTGACCTTGCCACCAATTTTCTAGGAGAAATAATTAACTCGGATAAAATGCAAGTTTACAAGGGACTAGAAATTGTTACAAACAAGTTCACACACACTGAGAAACAAGGTGTACGACACTATTTGTTAGGTATATATGTTTATTCTCAAGAATACTTATATCAAATGACTACCTAGATAATTTTATAGTAGTAATTATGGATTCTAGTGAAAAATATACTTTACCATTAAAAAATTATTTCTTTCAATTCTGAGAAAGTTAATTTGGTCACATTTTCTTAGGTGAAATTGAGCTAGATTCAGACATCACAGTTGTAGATTTTTGTTTCCAAGTTGTCGTCTATATAGAAAAAATACTGCAGTATCAAAGTGTTCCAATTATTGTTGGAGGGTCAAATTCGTATATTGAAAAACTTGTGGAAGACCCTGTGTTCATGTTCAAATATAATTATGATAGTTTCTTTATTTGGATTAAATTTGAGCAATCAGTCTTGAACCATAGAGTTGACATGAGGGTTGATCAAATGGTCAAAGCAGATAATTTTTGTAATTATTTTATGTATCAATCAAGATATACTATCATGCAGCTAGCTAAAAACTTTTTCTTATATAATTTTCTTAATAATACTTTTTGTTATCAAATATATTTTATACTAAATAAAACTCTTCTTTAAATTTGTGTTGCATGCAGGGCTAGTGGATGAGGTGCGATAAATTTTCATTCCAGATTAAGATTACAACAAAGTAATCCGATGGTCCATCGGTGTTCTTGAAATGGACAGATATTAAGGGAATAAACAAATATAGACGGAGATGATGAATCAAAGCAGATGATTCTTCAAGGTTCAGTTTAATGTATCAAGCGTAATACTCGTATGTTAATTTGTAACCATCTTGACAAGATTCAACGATTAATAAATGAGAAAATTTTATCAGTGCATCATATTATTGCTACGGACGTTTTCAAAGAAGATAGAGAAGAAGATCTTGACGAAGCATGGACAAATAGTATTTTGCAACCATGCCTAGATATTGTGAAGAGATTTCTAAAAAACGATCATCACAATATTTTTATAGAGTGTAAATAAATTGTCATTATCTCCATCTTCTGTTTTGATCTCTTTAATTTTTGACCTATTTTGTACAGTTTGTATTGCATTACAAATATATATATGATTGATATGACCCTTATTTCTATATATGTTACTCTTGTCTATAAAAAAAATTCTTAACTATAGACGAAATATTTATTTTATATTCCGATCAAAGCCCAAGCCCCAAGCCCTAGTCCAAGTATTCTATATTCAATATATATTAATGCAAATACGTACGTACACAATTACATGATATAACTCATAATTTCAAGCTAATAGAGTGATAAAACAATAAATCACCAGAAATGTGTAGGAACATTCAACCCTAAAAGGATTTTAAAGAATAAAATTCTTTACTCAATACTAAAAAATGTTACATAGACAAAGAAGATAAAATAGTTAATTTGTAATCTATCGGTAATTAATATATTCTAACTTATTCTATCACGGTGATTGAAGCTTGAGTCAATATAGTATTTATGTATTAGTATATGGTGCACAAGTTAATATAAATACTCGTAATTGAAATATTTATCGATAATTGTTCACTTCCCTCTTATGGAATTAGACTTTACACTTGTGATGTGTTGTTGAATAGTGTAAGATTTGATGCATTATCACTTGAATATATTCCGTCAGAAATATTATTGATTTCTTTGTACAATCCTTTTGTAACTACTTGTGATCTCACAACAATATACATCTAGAAACGTCATTCTAAAACAATTTAAGCTTAATCGCCAAAATTTAAGGTGACATATCTCTAAATTTTTGAATGAACTATTCTTATTCTAAAAGATATGAATTTACATATTTAATTTGTTTTACTAATTATTAAGCCTATATAAAATCATATTTTTACTATAAAAGCCCAGCTCTATGTGATCTCCTAACAACGTACACTAATAACTTTATCCTAAGATATATTTAATAATAATAATCAAAATTCAAGTTGACATATCCATAAACTTTTAAGTCATTCTTATCCTAAAATATATCAGTAATTATGAAATTGGTACGTCAATTAATAAGTCCAGAAAAATATTTTACTATAAAAGCTGAATGTATTTTTTTTCACATCCACCATCAAGATATTTTATATTTTTAGATAGTATATTACAAGTAAAGCAAGGTTTTGTCATGACCCAAAATGAGTCGTGAGTGGCACATACACTTAACCTCCTAAGTGGGAGAACCAACCAATTTAACCTAACTTACAAAATATAAAGGTAATGCGGAAACTCAAATTCTTACTAAATATCATTTTCCAAAACCTGAAAGTCATCACATCAAGGACATCTAATCTCCAGTACTATCTCTAAGAATATCAAATACACCAAAATAGAAGAATAAAACAATATGTGTTCGAAAGTATAGGACATCATGTCATGACCGAGAGAATCCAACATGAGCTTGCATGAATAGTTCACCCTAGAACCTGATATGCGGGAGACTGGCTAGAGCTGGGGGCAATTTGAAGTCATTGGTACACTAGCTTCATTTCATAAAAGGAAAACAAAGAAAAACACAAGTAGGGCTCGGTACGGGGCAACATGTACTGAGTAGGTATCATCGGCGACCCCAAAATAGAAACTAATATATAATAAACATTAGTATGAACTCAACAATAGCACTTAACAGATGATAAGCAACAAATAACATGAACAAGTGTCAAAAACATTAAAGTAAGTACGTAATAAGTCAACAATATCAAGATCATCCATGAGGACTCATGCCTCCAACTAATCATTTGGGGAAATTGAGTTCTTTGAGGTTGAGTTATTCCGTTAATTCAATATGTTTTTTCTTTAATATTATCGTGTCGGAACGTGACACTCCGATCCAATTATACCGTGTCAGAACGTGACACTCTGATCCAATTATACCATGTCGGAACGTGACACTCTGATCCAAAAAAACCATGTCAGAACGTGACACACCGATCCAAGAATATCGTGTCGGAACGTGACACTCCGATCCAATTATACTATGTCAGAACGTGACACTCCGATCCAATAAACCTTTAATTTATCATTTATTATCACCACTTTTAATTCATTTATAATATTTCATCATGCCTTCTTTATTCAAGGCATCATTTCGATAAGAGGTCAAGATTATAAATTTCACAGTCTCAGGATTTCAGACCAATCACAAACCACAACCAAATCACACAATCCCACTATCACACAGTGAAGTACATAGAAAACTTCACAATATCATTCAATACATATCAATAACTATTAAAATTTTACTATCAAATAGCATAACTAATAACCTAACTCTACCGAAGAACCGAAGTCAAGCAAGCTACTTCTCCAATACTTTTTCTTTCCTCAATGCCTCTGAACATTTTCCATCTATCAAGTATATATGCATAATTTATAAGTTAATGAGTCTATAAATACTCATATTATTTTATGTCCAACCTAGACCCAACAACTCACCTAATTTATAATCAAATTTCCTAAAATTCAAACCTATAAGTCTTAATTCCTTCAATTAACATAACATCAAAGAAATTTATATAACCCGATACACCTAATATTTAATAATATCTCAATATATCAAAATTTGGTAATCAAACAAAAATCCCCGAAACCGAAAATCAAACTAACAAAAAAAATGTTCCAATGACTTGAATCGCAACATACAGAACATAAGCCTAATTGTGTTCTTGTTCCATATATAATTTCCAGTAGTTTACTACTCAAAATCCAATTTTTAACATCATTTATGGATATCAATACCAAATGAAACTGTTCTCTGTAAAATAAAAATAATATAAAATAAAGAAACAAACAAACCGTACTTACTCTTGTGAAACATTGTCAATTTCAACATTAAAGTCCTTATATATATATATATATATTTAACAAATCACGTGTGGCACACTAATACTTGAAGAAACAATGATTTCAAGAAACTATACAATACTATTCATCCTACCAATAAGCATGCACATCCTAATTGTAATTATAATCCCTTATAATTTATTAAAGGCAATTGAAAGTTACCTAAGATCGTCTTCTTCTGTAGACGCCGCAATATTTGTTCTCTCGCCTTCTTTGCCATCTTCTTTCTTTTTAACAGATTATTTCTTCTTTTTTTTAACCCTAATTATTAAAGTAATCAATTATAAATGGTAAAAGTGACTCACTATAAATTTTAATATTGTTTTATTTAACCACCAACTATATTAATTATTAAAATTACCCCCTTACTTATATGATTATAGTTACAAATAGTCCAAAATGTCAATCTAGGATCTATCTAAAGAGACTTTTATGAAATAGAAATCTCTAGTACTCAAACAACCAAATGGGTTGTTACAGGTTTCTACTTACTAGCTTTATATTTACAAGATTTTTTAATGTATGACTTTATGAAGTCACTATTATAAACTAATTTTTTTTTTTTGTAGATAAAATGAATACTTTCATCAACAATGAAGAGTTCAACAATAAGAAAGTGATCTTCATAATGGGAGCCACAGGAACAGAAAAATCCCATCTCTCTGTTGACCTTGCCACCCATTTTCGAGGAGAAATAATCAACTTGGATAGAATGCAAGTTTACAAGGGACTTACAATTGGTACAAACAAGATCACACACACTAAGAAACAAGGTGTACGACACTATTTGTTAGGTATATATGTTTATTCACAAGAATACTTATATATAATGACTACTTAGATAATTTTACAGTAGTAATTATAGATTCTAGTGAAAAATATACTTTACTATTAAAATTTTAGTTCTTTCAATTCTGAGAAAGTTAATTTGATCACATTTTGTTAGGTGAAGTTGAACCAGATTCAGACTTAACATCTGAAGATTTATCTTTGCAAGTTGTCGTCTATATAAAAAAAATACTGAAGACTCAACGTGTTCCAATTATTGTTGGAGGGTAAAGTTCGTATATTGAAAAACTTGTGGAAGACCCTGTGTTCATGTTGAAATATAAGTATGATAGTTGCATTATTTGGATTGATATTGAGCAATCAGTCTTGATACGTAGAGTTGACATGAGGGTTGATCAAATGGTCAGAGCAGGTAATTTTTGTAATTATTGTATGTATCAATCAAGATATACTATCATGCAACTAGCTTAAAACTTTTCATATGTAATTTTCTTGATAATACTTTTTGTTATCAAATTTATGTTCTACTAAATAAAATACTTCATAAAATTTATGTTGCATGCAGGGCTAGTGGATGACGTGGGATAGATTTTCATTCCAGATGCAGATTACCCCAAAGGAATTTGACGGTCCATCTGTGTCCCTGAAATGGACAAATATTTAAGGGAAGAAACAAATATAGACGGAGATGCTGAATCAAAGAAGATGATTCTTCAAGCATCAATTTCAAGTATCAAGCGTAATACTCGTATGTTAAATTGTAACCTACTTCACAAGATTCAACGATTAATAAGAGAGAAAATGTGGTCAGTGCATCATATTATTGCTACGGAATTTTTCAAAGAAGATAGAGAAGAAGATCTTGACGAAGCCTGGACGAATACTGTTTGGCAACCATGCTTAGATATTGTGAAGAGATTTCTCAAAAACAATCATCACAATATTATTTTTGAGTTTACATAAACTGTCATTGTCGCCATCTTCTGTTTTGGTCTCTTTCATTTTTGACCTATTTTGTACAGTTTGTATCGCATTACAAATATATATGTATGATATGACCCTTATTTCTAAATATATTACTCTTGTCTGTAAAAATATTCTTATCTATAGATGAAATATTTATTTTAAGTTCCGATCAAAGCCCAAGCTCCAAGACCAAGTCCAAGTCTTCTATATTTAATATATATTAATACAAATACGTACGTACACAAATAAATTAGATAACTCATAATGTCAAGCTAATAGAGTGATAAAATAATATATCACCATAAATGTTCGGGAAGATTCCACCCTAAAAGAATTTTAAATAATAGAATTCTTAACTCAATACTTAAAAATGTTACATAGACAAAGAAGATAAAATATTAAATTTGTAATCTATCGGTAATGAATATATTCTACCTAATTCTATCATGGTGATTGAAACTTGATTCAATAAAGCCCCTATCTATTATTATATGGTGCACAAGTTAATATAAATACTCGTAATTGAAATAGTTGTCGATAATTGTTCACTTCCCTCTTATGGAATTATACTTAACACATATGATGTGTTGTTGAATAGTGTAAGATTTGAGATTTATCACTTGAATATATTCCGTCATAAATATTATTGATTTCTTTGTACAATCCTTTTGTAACTACTTGTGCTCTCATAACAATATACATCTAGAAATATCATCCTTAAATAATTTAAGCTTAATGTCACGACCCAAAATGATTCGTGAGTGGCTCCCACACTTACCTCGTTAGGTGGGTGAACCAACACATCTAAACCCAAACATATACCAATGGTTCAACTATTAATAATATCAATAATACGGAAGCTCCAATACTTATTAAGAAACCAATTTCAATTAGTTTCTAAAGTTTAATACTGATAATTCCAAAATTTGATAGTCATCACGTCAATGACATCTATTTTAAAATTACTAAGTGTAAGAGTTTTTAAGAAAACCAAAATAAGCAAAAAGATGGTCCATGTCCGAAATTCAAAGACATCAAGACGTGAATGAGAGAATCCAGCACGAGCTAGAATTCATAGCTCACCCTGAACTGTGATGTGTTGGAGAATGGCTAGAGCTAAGGGAGAGTCGAAGTTGATGGTACACTTGCTGCACTCCACAAAAGAACAGAGAAGAAAATACAAGTAGGGGTCAGTACAAGGAACACGTACTAAGTAAGTATCATCGGTCAACTCAAAATAAAAATCAATATATATTGAAAAATAATATAAAATCAACTACAATACTTAACAGGTGGCAAGCAAGAAACACATGAACCATTGACAACAACACCATAATAGGTACACCATCAATCACAACATCAAGCACACGTATGAGGACTCATGCCTCCACACCGTACTCATTTGGAAAACAGGTTATTTGACATTAAGTATATTAACTTACTTCAAGATTCCTTTACTTTATTGTTATTGTGTCGGAACGTAACACCCCGATCTCATATATCATGTCGGAACGTGACACTTCAATCCCATAATACCGTGTCGGAATGTGACACTCTGATCCAATAATACTATTTCGGAACGTGACACTCCGATTCAATTATCTCATTATTTTATTTCAACAAGCCTTCTTTATTCAATGCGTCATTTTAATAGAGAGGGTTTAAGATTAGAAATTCAACAGTCTCATAATATTAGGCTAACCACAAACCACACAATCAAAACATACAACCACACAATCAAGTACATAAGAGACTTTACAATATCACTCAATACATATCAATCGCTATTTAGAGTTTATCTATCACATAGAAATAAACCATAACCTACCTCCACCGAAGAACGAAGTCAAGCAACTACTTCTCCAACTATTTTCCTTTCCTTATTGCCTCCGAACTCTTGCAATCTATCAAGTATATATATATATACATAAGGTGTAAGTTGACAATTTTCATATATGAAACTTGAATCAAACGACTATAGAACATTGAACAATTATATTTTGAATTGTGCCAGCAATAACCTTAACTAAAGAAACAATGGACAAAAGATGGCAAAACACTTAAACCCTCACAACCCCAGTCCAAATTCTAATATTCATATATTAAATTAATAAACCCACAATAACTCACATTGGTCAGCAATGTTTAACCTTACTTTGCTATCAACATTCGCATGAAAATAATTTCCTATATACTGCATACAAAAGACCGTTTAAGATCCCTTTTTATCATATAATAATAATAATAATAATAATAAGTTAACCCTTAAATCAACCATCAAGCCTTTAATTTCCACAACATACGACATAACCGATTAACGCCGATAACAATCAGTACTTGATTAAATTTTCACATTCTAACACAACTATCATCATACCAACACATTATAATATTCCTACCTTATCATTTATTCATATTTATTGGAAAGTAAAGAAATTTTTTGAAATACCTGATGTAATATTAGACTAGGAAGGTCATTTTCCAAAAATTTAAACATTAGTGTAACTTGAATTAATTAATCGATAGTAAGTGGGTAAAATTCATCACTTAAACATAATCAATTCAGAAAAAAAAGGGAAAAGAAGAAAAGGGCGATGGCTTAAGGCGGCCGAATGCGAGAATTGGAAAATTGCGCAATCAGGTAATGCCTAATCCTTGTTTTTCTTTAGTTGAATTGGAAGGTAATAGAACATGTAGTATAGTTGTTATATTAAAAAAAAGGGGATAGTGGAGTTTCTCATAATTGCATGTAAATTTGATTACAATAGTCATATTAGTTAGAATTAATAAAATAAATTGATACAATAGATTTTATAATAAAATAATAAGAATTGATACAATAGTTTTTATGATAAAGTATAATATAATGTTATTAATCATTGTGTAATAATGATATAGTGTTGATTTGTGATTATAAAACAGTTTGACATTTAATATTTTTGTTTCTACTTATTTTTGGGTCAAATTTTGTATGCAGATCTCCCTTATAATTATCAAAGTACTGTTGATAAATTAGGGTTTTAGAAGTAGAGTGTTTAAATTAAAATTTTATTTATTTAGATGAATGAAGGCTTAACCTAGACTTGAAAGTTAGGGAATATGAGATTTGATTTATTGGTTGGAATCATGATATAAGACCTTTACTATAGATTTGAGTGAGTTTTTGGGTCTAGGCTAAAACTATAGTAATATAGGTGTTGTTAGATTCGAAATCTTATCGTGGTTACTTATTTGAATAGATTGTTTTGAGTTGGAAGTTCAACAAAAAGGAAAGACTCAAGTTCCAAAGTGATTGTTCTACTATTTGAGGCAAGTGAATTTCTAAACCCTTGTTAAGCGTATGAACTTCATTTATTTCCTTGTGTGGTGTTGAGAATGACTTGGAGACTTGTTGCTTATTTGTTGGTGTTGTATTCGTTGTTGTAAATTGTGCTTTGTTACAAAAATGGTTATCTCCTCATTTTCATTTGAGCATGTCATTTGCATTGTATCTGAGATATGGTTGTGGTAAGAGGATGTACCATTTCGAGGGTCGTATCGTGCGCCGCGATGGATATTATATTTCGAGGGACGTATTGCGCGCCGCAAAGGTTACTATTATCGAGGGTCTTGTCGTGCGCCGCGACAGATGCATGGACAGATATGTCCCCCATGGGTCCCGGACTGAGAGACAGCGGGTGTGTATCGTTAAGAAAGACATGCATCCCTATATTTTACATTGCATCTCATGGCATTGCACATTTATTATTGATAAACTTGAACACGTGTTTTGCTGATCTTGTGAGTGTTTTTTCTGTGAAGCTTGTGACTGTTGAATATTGAGTTGTTATTGAGAATGTGTAAACTGATACAGTGTGGTTATTGAGGTTTGTGTTTGGTAAATTGTAAACTGTTAGGCTATAGCGTGGAGGTTTAAATAGGTTGTAAGGAGTACCCACATTTTGTTCACTTAACTTGTGTTTAGAGGTTTGCTTGTTGGGTACCGCGTGGTTTGGTACTCACCCCTTGCTTCTACAAATTTTTGTAGGTTACGAGCCCGGATTTTTGTGATACCTTCCATTCTCTTCGTTTCCCAGGCATCTTTTGGAGGATTGTGAGGTAGCTGCTTGTCATCTCAGCGAACTTTCCTACTCAAATTTATGACTTTGTTTTTACTTGAAAGACAACTTCATTTTAGACTTCTATTTTGTTTCAATTCTAATATTTACATTAGAGGCTTGTGCACGTGACAACCTGGTTTTGGGGATTGAATTAATATGACTTGGTTTCATAATAGATATAGTTGTTGGATTGTCATTTACTTCCGCACTTTGTTAGATATTGGGTTTTAGGCTGACATGTCTTGGTGGGATAAAACGAGTGCCATCACACCCATTTTGGGTTGTGAGAAAATGGTATAAGAGCCCCAGGTTCATAGGTCTCACGTGTATACATGCCGAGTCTACGTAGAGGCTCAAGGATCAGTACGGAGACGTCTGTACTCATCTACGAGACGCTATAAAGATTACTAGGAAACTTCCTTTTGTTCATTCTTTCTCATCGTGCGTAGTCACTTCTTTAGTATGGAGTTGTTGTATACTGTTTTGACAGATGACGAGGACTAGAACTAATGTTACTGGTGGTAGATGGAGGCACTTCCCGAGGCAGTTGTTGAGGCCCCAGCTAGGAGTAGGGGTAGATCTCGAGCTAGAGGTCGTGCTAGTAGTACGACACTAGCAAGAGGTCGTGGACGTGGAGCAACACCAGTGAGAGGTCATGCTAGAGAGGTCTCTACAGAACCTCAGATTGATTGCAGAGAGGACCAGGTTACTCCAGATCCTGTAGTAACACCCTTGCTTCAGGATACACTTTTGAGGGTGTTAAGTGTGCTAGAGGGCTTTTCTCAAGGTGGTGGTGCGACTACCACACCACCTGACTCTCAGACTAGAGAAGGGGCTTAGACCCAAGAGCAGCTGCAAGCTCCAGTTGTTCATGATGCGGTGGTGGTCGTACTCTTTTGCACTGGTGGTCGTTATGACAGAGGATGAGCAGTGTAGGTATGAGAGATTTCGAAAGTTGGACCCACCTCAGTTTCAGGGTGGGAAGAGCGAGGATGCTCATGAGTTTCTAACTACCTGTTGAGAGTTACTAGAGGTGGTTGGATTAGCTGAGTCACATGGGGTTCGATATGCTACACTCCAGCTTCGTGGACCAGCAAGAGACTGGTGGAGGACTTATTTGGGGGGCTTGCCAGTTGGATCTCCTCCAGTGACTTGGGAGCAGTTTGCTAGTGCATTCTAAGATCTTTTTATCCCATGGAGCGTGAGAGAGGAGAGTCGCTTGAGGTTTGAGAGTCTAAGACAGGATGGTTTATCGATTACAGAGTATGAGGCGCGTTTTTGCCAGTTGTCTAGGCATGCGTTGTCCATTATTCCAAATGAGACAGAGAGGATCCGCAGATTTGTGAGGGGATTGACTTTCTCTATCAGGTCAGCTGTATTTCAGACATCTAGGGAGGGGGTTTCTTTCCAGTCCATTGTGAACGCCGCCAAAGAGGCAGAATTGATGGAGAGAGAGGAGTTTGGGGACCCAAAAAGGGCCCGTATATCAGGTCAGTTTCATGGTGCCTCATCTGGAGGTAGGGGATCACAGAGAGTAAATGGTTCTTTTCAGCAGCGGGGACCTATTCATGCATCTATGCCGACATTTGAGGGTGGCCAGACATCTAGGGGTTCTTGTAGCCCTGGTCAGGGTTCGTACGGTTCACAGCAGCGACCTACAGAGAGAGGTAATTATAGTGGGTTTTCAGGGTCCACACAGCAGTTCCCAGGTCAAAGATTTTGTTTTACTTATGGAGATCCCGATCATCTAATGCAGAAGTGTACTTCTCAAAGAGGTCGTGGTGGGCCTCGACCTAATCCTTCATTCCAAACTAGACCACTAGCACCACAGGGTAGAGGTCGTGGCAGAGTTCGGTCAGGTAGAGGTGATAGAGTTTCTAGTAGTGGTGTTGCAGCTCAGTAGAGTGGGGGTACAGGTACCACCCCAGCTGGAGGTGGACGAGCAGGCCACTGCTATGCTTTCCCAAGGAGACCTGAGGCAGAGACCTCTGATGCTGTTATTACAGGTATCATCCCAGTATGCCATCGCCCTGCGTCTGTGTTGTTTGATCCAGGTTCTACATTCTCTTATGTGTCTACGTATTTTGCTGCTAAATTTGATATGATATGTGATAGCATGACTGTACCTATTCGTGTTTCTACACCCGTGGGCAAGCCCTTAGTGGTGGATCGAGTGTATCGATCCTGTCTTGTTTCTTTGGCTGGGTATGACACTTGGGTAGACTTAATCATTCTGGGGATGGTAGACTTTGATGTTATCTTGGGTATGAATTGGCTTTCTCCTTAACACGCTGTCCTTGATTGTAATGCTAAGACTGTGACTTTAGCAATGCCTGGTGTTTCGAGGGTTGAGTGGAAGAGTGTTAGTGGATCTTAACCTAGCAAGGTTATCTCTTTTATTCGTGCTCAGAGAATTATGGAGAGGGGTTGTTTGTCTTACTTAGCATTTATTCGGGATACTAGTGTTGAATCACCTCCCATGGACTCTGTTCCCGTGGTTCAGGAGTTTCTCGATGTATTTCCTTCTGATCTTTCAGGTGTTCCTCTCGATATGGGTACAGATTTTGCTATTGATTTGGAGCCGGGCACTAAGCCTATTTCTATAACTCCATATCGTATGGCCCCAACGGAGTTGAAAGAATTGAAGGATCACTTGCAGGATTTATTAAGTAAGGGTTTTATTCGCCCTAGGGTATCACCTTGGGGTGCCCCTGTATTGTTTGTGAAGAAAAAGGATGGGACTATGAGGATGTGTATTGATTACAGACAGTTGAACAAAGTAACAGTGAAGAATAAGTATCCTATTCCGTGTATTGATGACTTATTTGATCAATTACAGGGAGCATCATTGTTCTCTAAGATTGATTTGAGGTCTGGGTATCATCAGTTGAAGATTAGGGCATCAGATATCCCTAATACAGCTTTTCAGACTCGGTATGGGCATTATGAGTTTCTAGTGATGTCCTTCGGATTGACTTATGCCCCTGCAACATTCATGGAGTTGATGAATGGGGTGTTTCGACCATACCTTGATTCTTTTATGATTGTTTTCATCAATTACATCTTTGTTACTCCAAGACTGAGGAGGACCATGTCCGACACCTGAGGATTGTACTTCAGAGGTTTAGAGAAGAGAAGTTGTATGCCAAGTTCTCAAGGTGTGAGTTTTGGCTTACTTCTGTGACTTTCTTGGGACACGTGGTGTCCAAGGAGGGTATTAGAGTAGATCTAGCCAAGATTGAGGTAGTAAGAGGCTGGATGTGACCTACTTCACCTACTGAGATTAGGAGTTTTGTAGGATTGGCAGGCTATTATCGACGATTTGTTCAGAGTTTATCTACTATTGCAGCTCCATTGACTAGATTGACTCGATAGGATGTGGGTTTTCAGTGGTCTGATGAGTGTGAGGAGAGCTTTCAAAACCTCAAGACTTTGTTGACTTCTGCCCCTGTGTTGACTCTACCTGAGGAGGGTATAGACTTTACTGTGTATTGTGATGCTTCAGGAGTTGGTTTGGGTGGTGTGTTGATGCAGAAAGGGAAAGTGATTGCTTATGCTTCTAGGCAGTTGAAATCCCATGAGAAGAACTACCCTACTCATGATTTGGAGTTGGCCGCTGTGGTGTTTGTACTTAAGTTATGGTGTCATTATTTGTATGGGGTGCATTGTCAGATCTTCACTGATCATCGGAGTCTTCAATATATCTTTAGCCAGAGGGACTTGAACTTAAGACAAAGGAGATGGCTTGAGTTGCTGAAGGACTATGATGTGACCATTTTGTATCATCCAGGAAAGGCCAATGTTGTGGCCGATGCTCTGAGTAGGAAGACTCCTAGCATGGGGAGGCTTGCAGCGCTTAGTATTGAGGAGAGACCATTGGCTAGAGATGTGCTGATATTAGCTAACAGTCTTATCCGCTTGCAGATTTCAGAAGAGAGTGATGGGATGATTATTTTTATTGAGGCTCGGTCTTCTTTACTAAAGAAAATCCGTGCACATCAGTTTGATGATGAAATTTTTTGTCTCATTCGAGACAAAGTATTGAGAGGGGAAGCTAAGGAGGTTGTCCTTGATTTTGATGGTGTCTTGCGGATCAGAGGCAGAATTTGTTTGCCCAGGACAGACGATTTGATTAGATTGATTCTTGAGGAGGCCCATTGTTCTCGGTATTCCATCCATCCGGGAGCGGTGAAGATGTATCATGATCTGAGTCAGCATTACTGGTGGTGTGGGATGAAGAGAGATATTTCAGACTTTGTTTCGAGGTGTTTGACTTGCCAGCAGGTCAAGTGTGAGCACCAGCGGCCCGGGGGTGTATCTCAGAGGATGTCTATTCCTACTTGGAAGTGGGAGCAGATTACTATGGACTTTGTTGTGGGTTTGCCTACCACAGTGGGTGGTTATGACTCTATTTGGGTTGTTGTTGATAGGCTAATCGAGTCTGCCCACTTTATGCCAGTTCCGGTGAAGTATACGGCAGAAAAGTTAGCCGAGCTATATATCAGTCAGATTGTTCGACTACATGGTGTTCCTATTTCTATCATATCAGATCGAGGTTCACTATTTACTTCTCACTTTTGGAAGGCATTACAACATGGTCTGGGTACTCAATTAGATATAAGCACAACATTTCACCCTCAGACTGATGGTCAGTCTGAGCGGACAATTCAGGTGTTGGAAGATATGCTCCGAGCGTGTGTAATCAATTTCGGAGATAGATGGGATCGACATTTACCCTTAGCGGAGTTTGCCTATAATAAAAGTTATCACTCTAGTATCCAGATGGCCCCATTTGAGGCGTTGTATGGGAGACGGTGTAGGTCTCCGATTGGTTGGTTTGATTCGGCGGAGATGGACTCTTTGGATACAGACTTGCTTAGAGATGCTATGGAGCAAGTCCGTATAATTCAGTACAGATTATTGATAGCTCAGAGTCGACAGAAGAGTTATGCAGATCGGAGAGTTAGAGTCTTAGTGTTTATGGAGGGTGATCATGTTTGGCTTCAAGTATCACCCATGAAGGGTGTGATGAGATTTGGAAAGAAGGGCAAGCTTAGCCCTAGGTTCATTGGACCTTTTGAGATTTTGAGCCGAGTGGGAGAGGTTCCCTATTAGTTGGCCTTGCCACCTAGTTAGTCAGTAGTTCACCCTGTTTTCCATGTCTCTATGCTTCGGAAGTATATTCCGGATGAATCTCATGTGCTTTCACTTGACTCCGTGGAGTTGGGTCCAGAATTGACATTTGAGGAGGAGCCTATAGCTATTTTCGATAGACATGTTCGAAAGCTTAGGACCAAGGAGATTGCTTTAGTGAAAGTGCAATCGAAGCACATATCTGCGGGGGAGGCAACTTGGGAGACAGAGTCTGACATGCGTGCCAGATATCCTCAACTTTTTGAAGCTTCAGGTACTTTGTTTTACTTAATGTTCGAGGACGAACATGATTTTTAGTGGTGGATAATGTAATGACCAGGAAGGTCATTTTTGGAAAATTTAAATATTAGTGTAACTTGAATTAATTAATCGATAGTTAGTGGGCTAAACTGATCATTTATTTAAGACCTTATACCCTTTAACCTATTGATATACCGTGGTTTTGACGGTATAATTAATGCTTTTTCCTTAAGTTTAGTATGTCCAAAAGCCTTTTTGTGCTAATCTTGATATAAGTTTCTCTTTGTTTTGCAGGAAATCTGTCCAAAGCTGAATGCGGAGATTTTGAGCAAAAATTGCAGAAGAGACCACCTACGGAGCTTATGACGGTCCGTCGTGCTTGTGACGGTCCGTAGGTGGCAGCGTAGAGAAGCTGCTGAAGGGAGATGGGGAATTCTGACCAAGTGTGGGAACACGTAGCTTGTGATGGTCCGTCATGGCCATGACGGTCCGTCCTGCAGGTCCGTTGTGAAGATCAGAGAAGTGATCCCAGTACCCAGATTCCAAGATTTGAAGTATTTTGAAACGAAGACCCTCGACGGACCGTCGTGCCTATGACGGTCCGTCACACTTGTTTAATTAGGTTTTTATTTTTTTTATAAATAGTTCAAAAAACCTCGTTTTTGGGGTTAGACTCTTTGATTATCAAATTCCATATAGTTAGACTTTGTGATTATTAGACTTGGTGTTTTTGAGTGTTTGATTATTGGAGATTGATACGAGTGATTTTTGGTGATTAATCAAGCATATTTTCGGACTTTATTCTTTCTCATTGAAGTAAGTACATGAATTCTAATTTAATAGATTTGAATATTGTGTTTATGGCTATGAGTAACTAAATTCCATAACTAGGGTTGTGGGAACCATAGGCAAATAATGAGATAAACCCTAACTAAAATAACGATTCTAGAATAGTGTCTTGCATGTATTAATAATTCTTTCGCTTAGAAGTCTTTTTAACGGATGATCAACGTTAGAACTCGCCTTAATGCTACTTGCCGGACCAAGGAGGTAGATAATAGGAAAAGAATTATTAACATAGATTTAGTGTATACTATCTAATAGGCTAGTATTGATTGGTACAAGGTGTTAACTTAGTCAAATATTGAATACGATGCTTAATATGAGGTAAAGATAAGGGTTAGGAAAGCAACACACGTAGCCGGACCAAGGTGCGGAGTGAGATTTTCTAGATGCCGGACCAAGGATTTAGAAATACATAACTTATCACTTTGCATGCAAGATACTAGGAAAGAATTGTTATAGTTAGAATTATCAAGTTATGAACCTGTGGGGAACACGTAAACCCTAGTTGTTTTAATTCATTGATTAAAACCCAATATTAAAAGCTGTCAACTGTCTCTTTCAATTACATTAGTTATTTTTACTCATTAGGTAATACAAACCCCCCTTTTTATATTTTTACTTTCCAAGAAAGTTATTGACCAAACGATAGTAATACTAGGTTAAAGTTAAGTCTAGACTATTTTCCTCGTGGGAACGATCCCAACCTCACTAGTTGGGTTATTTACTTGACACGACCGCTTTACTTCTCATTTGAGAAGTAAGTTTGAGCGTATCAAATTTTGGCGCCGCTGCCGGGGAATTTAGCTTTTAGATTAACTTGAACTTATTACTATAGTTTAGTTGATATTTTCTTGATTTTACTTTGTTTTATTGTTTTTGATTTCCTTGCAGAACTATTCTCCCTGTATGCCAAATACACGGAGCGGAAGAGAACCATTGTTTCCCTACGATCGTGAGTTAGAGCGTACACTGGGCAACATGAATCAAAACTTGGGAATCAATGATGAGGACCCAAACCGTAACATCCCAGCCTCTGGCGATGTTCAGTGGTCGATGTTACCCAATGCTCCGGGTGAACATCAACAGAGGGACAGAATCCCGCTCCACGACCCCAAGCATACTACAGAGGCTATGATAACATAGCAGATTCAGATGGGCCACTGGTTCTGCCTCCTCTACCCACAGGGCCACACTTTGTGGTAACTAGTAGTCTGATGCAAATGCTCACTGCCCAGAGGTTGTTTTCAGGGGCTACTTCTGAGGATCCACATGCCCATATAGCTAAGGTAAGGGCAGTGTGTAAGAGTTGCGTGGGGAGGCCTGATTTGGATCTAGATGTGATAGGGCTCAGAGTGTTTCCTCTCTCACTGACGGGAGAGGCTGCTATGTGGTTCACTGAGCTCCCATACAACTCCATCTTCACTTGGAATCAACAACGGGATGTCTTCTTAGCACGCTACTATCCGGTCTCCAAGAAATTAAACCACAAAGACAGGGTGAACAACTTTGTGGCACTACCAGGAGAGTCAGTTAGTAGTTCTTGGGATAGATTCACCTCATTCTTGAGAAGTGTCCCAAATCACCGTATTGATGATGAGTCACTGAAGGAATACTTCTATCGGGGACAGGATGATAACAATAAAACGGTGTTGGACACTATAGCAGGTGGATTTTATGGAGAATGCCCTTATGCTGAGATTGCTGAGAAATTAGAGAAGATCTCCCGAAACAACAAAGCTTGGAGTACTAGGAAGTCCGATACAGGGAGAAACACCTTCGCAGTGCAGTCCACTCACAACCCAAATGACGCATTTATATTCGTGAAGAAATGGCACAGATGAGAACTGAGCTTGGGTTGGTACTAAAACATGTCACTGGGGGTGCAGAAAAGGTTAATGCAGTCAATTACTTGGCTAAACCACCACCCCCTAACAGTGAATGTTACTATGAAGAGGATTCCTATGCAGTCAATGAACAAATGGGGGGTTTCCGACAAGCGCCCAAGGATCAAATCAGGATAATTAGCGCCAAGGTCAAGGGAACCAAGGTCGGAACTATGGTAACTACAACCGTGAGGGTCATTATGTCTGAGATGGTAACTCCAACCGCGACAACAACTTCAACAGGAGTAACTATGGTAATAGAAACGACAGGAGTGGACCCTATGTTCCTCCTCAAAATCGTGAAGTTACACATAGGGATGGTGGAGATAGTATGGCGCGAGTTGAGGATATGTTGCACAAAATGATGAGGAGGTTCGATGCTAGTGATGAGCACATTAAAGAATTAAGGGGTGATTTAGCTAGTATTGGGCAAAAAGTGGAAACACACGCAATCTCGATTAAACAGATCGAATTGCAAGTGGCCCAATTATCTGCGACACTGAACACACGGCAACCGGGCACTCTTCCTAGCAACACTGTCCAAAATCCAAAGAATGATGCACACTGTATGGCAATTACTACTCGAGGTGGTAGGCAAACCATTGACCCACCCATGCCATCTGCTGAGAAAAATGTGAGAAAGGATAATGATAAGATGGTAAAGGGTAGTGGTGAAGCATATGAAAGTAATGGAACAGATGCAGAAGTACCCATCAAGGTAATTCCCATGCCTAGGCCACCACCACCCTTCCCTCAGAGATTAGTGAAAAAGACTGAGGATGGTAAATACCGGCGCTTCATAACAATGTTGAAGCAGCTCTCTATCAATGTCCCTTTGGTAGAAGCTCTAGAACAAATGCCCGGTTATGCCAAATTTATGAAAGATCTGGTCACCAAGAAAAGATCGGTCACATTTGAGGATGATGATAGATTGCAGCATTGTAGTGCTATCGCTACAAGATCCCTAGTACAAAAGAAAGAAGATCCGAGTGCGTTCACTATTCCTTGTACAGTTGGGTCATTACATTTTGCGAAAGCATTATGTGATCTGGGGGCAAGCATAAACCTAATGCCCCTCTCAATCTACAAGAAGTTGGGTTTGGGGGATCCAAAACCCACCGCGATCTTGACTCTTGATGGCCGATCGGACTGTGAAAAAGCCCATAGGGATACTCCATGATGTGCTAGTAAAAGTGGAGTCATTCATCTTTCCAGCAGATTTTGTTATTCTTGATTGCGAAGTCGATTTTGAGGTGCCCATTATTCTTGGGAGGCCATTCCTTGCTACAGGTAGAGCCTTAGTTGATATGGAGAAGGGACAGATGAAATTTCGGTTGAATAATGAAGAAGCCACCTTCAACATTTGTAGGACCATGAGGCAGAGTGGTGAGCTCCAATCGGTATCTGCCATATCCCACAAAGGAAAGATGAAGAAGGGAACTGAACAAAAATTTGCAAAACAAGAGTTTATGGTTGGGAATTTGGTACTTGTAGACAGTTCTGGGGTGTCTTGTCTCCCGGGCAAGCTCAAGCCCAAATGGACTGGCCCCTACTTGGTTACCCAAGTATTCCCTCATGGGGCAGTTGAGTTAAAAGCCAAAGAGGGAGTGCGGTTTACGAAGAATAGAGATAGAATAAAACTCTATTTTAGGCATAAAGCTTCGGGGAATGAAGTGATCGAGGCATACCATCTTGATGAAGTCTGAGTAATCAAGTGGCCCCAGTCGTGCCGCGACATTAAATCAGGCGCTTGTTGGGAGGCAACCCAATACTTATCGTCTTTTTAATAGTAGCATTTTTCTATTAATGGGTTTTAAATTTGCAGGCACATCACCAGGAAATTCTGCAGAAAACTACTCTGCAGCAGCCCATCGACGGATACATCGACGACCGTCACACACGTGACGGACCGTCGTATTCATCCGTCACACCAGTGCACGTTTTCTCGATTTGAAATTAGGGCACACACGACGAAACCCACGACGGCCGTCACACATGCGACGGACTGTCGTCGGGGAACCGTCGTGTGTTTAATGAAATTAACCCGACCCGACCCGGACGACCCTTTTCAAAATCTGACCGTTTATACTCCCGCCCCTCCATATTTCCCCCATTATTTCCTCATTCCTCTCATCTCCCCTCTCTTTTCAACTCCCCCCTCACTGATCATTGCCTCCACAATCTCCCCAAACTTTATCACTATCAGTTACTTGTTGGTGCTGCTGTTTTTGGTATCTACCTTGCTACCTGAATCACTCCCCACTTGTGTTTTCTCCATTCCCAAGGTATGTGTCTCTAAATTTGTACTCATTTCTCTTGTATTTTTAGTTATTAGTTAGTATTAGATTTGTTCTTAGTCGTATCTTGTTCCCTTGATATGCGTATATCTAGACCTAGGCTCTAAATGTTTGAATTTGCCATGATCATAACCCTAGACATAGGTGATTTCACATTAATAGTTTCCTAGGTAGTTGGGATAGACACATATAGGTCCACAACACTACAAGACCACGTGGGTTCATTGGGGTTGCTTAGGGTACTTACAGTTCTGTCTCTGTTAGACAGAACGAGACCCCGATGACGGTCCGTCGTGTACACGACGGACCGTCGTAGGGTCCGTCGCATAAGCCCTAGCACCCTCTCCAACGACGCCTGTGACGGACCGTTGTCTTCACGACGGTCCGTCCTGCACGACCGTCGTGGTGGTCAGAGACCCCTCTGAAAAGGGTCTCCACAAAATTTTCCAAGTGTCTAACGACGGACACTTATGACGGACCGTCACACCCACGACGGTCCGTCCTGCATGACCGTCATGGTTGTCAGAGACCCTGTTTCTAAGGCTCTCTAAAACTTTTCTAAGTGTCCTATGACGGACACTTACGACGGGCCGTCGTACACTCGACGGTCCGTCCTGAGTGACCGTCACGATGGTCAGAGACCCCTCTTTTAGGGTTCTTTATATGTACATCAACCAAGTACAACACGACGGACCTCATGACGGTCCGTCGTAGCCACGACGAGCCGTCATCTGTCCCGTCGTGTGCTACAGTTTCACTATCACTAACACACTATTTTAAATGTTTTATGTTGTATGGGCTTGCTTGTCTTGTTTGACATTACTCGTACTAATAGTGATCTTTTTCAGGTACTATCGACCATGGCACCCAAGCAAGACCGAGCTTACGCACGCGGGCGATCCAAGTCTGTGGCCCCGTCTGCACGCTTGATCATCAGGTCTGATGATGAGCGGGAACCTGAATACATGCCCCCAGGCACCTCCGCCCCTTCCCGTGCTGCACGTGCCCCCCGAGCCACACCCAAGAAGACGGTGGCGTTAAAGCCATCGCTTCCCTCCCGATCGATGAGGCGCGACACTGACCGGTACACCCTCTGGGTCGGCCACAAACGAGGAAGGAGCGTCTGGCTCCTTAGGAGTATCCTGGTCCGAGGAAGCTTCAGGATCTGCTGAGGTTCCCGCACCCGCCACTGCTGCAGCGTCGTCCTCGTCTGATGAGGCTGACAGTTCAGACTCCACATCCGGCGCACCAGCCCCGGTCCCCACTCCAGCCTCTGACCAGCCAAACCGGCGGTGCGTTGAAGGCCAGTTTCAGATTTACTCCGACGCGAAGTTCTTGACACATAAAGGAGTAATGTCTAGAACACTCACCCTGGAGCGGTGGGTACTTACAGGGAGTCTCCCCTCGATGCCGGAGATCCACAACATCTTCACCAGGCATCGTCTAGAGTGGACAGCCCGTCCGTTGGGACGATACAGTGAGGAGCTGGTCCGAGAGTTCTACGCGTCCTACGTAGCAACTCTCCGATCACAGATCGACAGGCGGGCTGCTCCCGCGAAACAGGCCCCATTGGAGCAGGTTCTAGTCCGAGGCGTGCAGGTCGACATTTCCCTGCCCGCCATCCGCCGGTTCCTATACGGCGAGAGTGCTGAGGCTACGCGGACCCCCACCACTGCCGAGTTTGACTATCGCTGGCAGATAGTCAAGGATGGACACTTCATGCGCGAGCGGACACTGAGAGAGACCACCAAGAGGTGGATGGCCCTGCACCTATCAGTCGACGGAGAGGGTGCCGACTGGGTCACTGAGCCGAAGGGGGCCATCAAGAAGGCCAACCTCACGTTCGTCGCCAAGTTCTTGTGGCTGCTCGTGCGTCACTGCCTTTCCCCCACAGCTGCTGATAACATAGTCACCTGGGATCGAGCAGTGCTGATGGCGGCGATGATAGCCGGCTTTGAGGTGGATTATGCATGGCTTCTCCAGGCAGTCATGCACGAGAGGGCATTCAAGGTCACCACCACCTACCCCTTTCCGTGCATGATCTTTGCCCTCTACAGGTCTGCAGGTGTGCCCGTGTGGCACATAGATCAGTTGAAGACCCCGCCGGGCACCGTTGATGTTGGCCTCATCAGAGACGAGGCCAATGAGTTGGCACCACGCAGAGGGCCACGTCCAGAGCTGCCACCTCTTGTTGATGATCTTGTGGATACAGTTGCCCAGGCCCGGACGTCTACACAGGCATCTATTGACACCACCCCGGTCGAGTCTATCCCGGGTAGTAGCACAGCCCCGAGCTCCTCTCACACAGCCCCTCTACCGTTACTGGCCCCGCTTGCTAGGGTCCAAAAACTGGAGGCGCAAATGGCCGCTCTTCTGCACCATATCCAGCCGTGGATGCAGAAGTCTACATCGAGTCGGAGCGCCGCAGAGAGGATGATGCAGCGGAAGATTGCAGAGGTTAACCAGCGCATAGACGCCTTCGAGTTGCGAGTGTTAGCTCGACCAGCCCCTCCGGTAGATGTGTCGACTCTTCAGACTGCAGTCGACAGTCTTCGTGCCGACATCGCCACGATACTAGCGTCGAGGGTGCCGGATTCTGAGGCCCCTTCTGCCGAGCCTGCTGAGGACACAGTGTTGGCGGCACTGTTCACTACTTCTGAAATTCCACCATCCCGGCCTCCAGAGAGTGACAAGAGGCGTAGGGATCGAGGAGAGGATGAGGCGCGAGCGAAGAAGAAGAGCGCGCGAGAGAGCCTCAATTGCCGAGGCGGAGGCACACCGGATCCGAGCATCACAGATAGCGGTGAGGCCTCTAGCTCCCATCTTGTAGAGACACGGAGGCACCGAGGAGCGGTTGTTCTTGAGACACCACCGAGGGTGTCCAGATTGCCGAGACACCACCGATGGTGTCCAGACATGGCCGTGGGTTCCGGAAATCGGACCCACCACTGGCGATCGGCAGCGCTATGCCCGCAGTTTGCTTCATCTACCCCTCTAATCTTTAGATTTTTTTATGCATTGGGGACAATTGCATGCTTTTTGTTGGGGGTGGGGTAAATGGAAAGTGAGTGTTAGGGTGAAGTCTGAGTAGCCCAACTCACTATCCTCTATTGGGGTTTTCTTGCCTGTGTTCTTTTTCCCCAAAAGACTGATTATTTTTCTGTTGAACCGGCACGTTATATCTTTTGTACATAAGTTTAACTCTGAAGCATGATGGCTAAAATGATATCCCGATAAACTGGAAAATGTTGCATGACTAGGCGTAATGTGATAATTGTGTGGCTCTAAACATGAAATAGAGTTACACCATTGCATTACCCTAAATCTTCAAGTCAAACTAGGTGTCCGATAATCCGTATAGTGATGAGTTGTCAAGTGAGTGTGAGGAAAGTTGAATAGTCCACTATTGGTACCGAGCTAGAACTTGCCTGGTTAGTCCTGCTAAAGTAAGTCAGTAACAAACAATTAGGAAATGATCATAGGCCCTTATTCAATATAGCCCATTTCTAGCCTAAATAAAGAAACCAAATGAAAGTTATCCTTCTTTGATCCAAATAATTTGAGCTTAAAATTAGACCTTTCTTTTTCACCCCAACTGACCTTTTCTGGAAACAATATGTTGGCCCTGGTCCCTCCTTGGACATGTGCACCTCAGCTTATGCCAAAAGCATAAGTTGAGGGTGGCTAATGTATAAACAACCTTCGTTATGGCCCTGACCCGATTTTGGGTATTGTGTACCTTGACTCATGGCAAAGCCATGAGTTGAGGGTGGCTGTTTTGAGGAATGCCCTGGAAAGTGGGGTTGAAAGAACTAAGAGAGAGAAAGAACAAAAGTGAAGTGACTCAAGAACTCAGTGAAAAAAAAAATATATATATTCAAGAATTACAAACAAGAAAAGAAAAGAGTCACTTACGCAAATGAAGAAAGAAGGGAAACAGCAAGGTGAAAGAATAGAAGAAACTGGGCAAGATAAAGTGAGATAGGGTGGAAGGTTTAGCCGATATGTCAAGGAGGGCAAAAAGTTACTAAAGTATACCTAAATATACCCTACCTGACTCTGAGCCTACGTTACAAGCTAAAAAAGTCCTATCGTGATCCTAAGGGTTGTATAGCGAACTTAAGGCAGTGAAAATAAGGGCAAGCTTATGGCAATAGGTATGAATGAGTGTGACTTTGTTACGAGAGCGAGTGTTGAAATGTAATCCTTATACTCAAACTGAAATCATTGTGTGAAAAATGAGGATTTTGTTCTAAAGTGAGGACACTAGTTGCAATACCGGAATTGTTAGCACCTCGGTGAGAAATTGAAGATGATAGGTGTTGGTGCATGGTGAGTCTGTGTCATGTTTGAATCCCACAAAATTCAAGCCTAATAGTGATAGCATGCATAGATTTGATGGGATTAATCGGGATTGATAGCCAAATGATTGCAAAGGATAAAACATGAATACTATTGTACAAAGATTGTGTAGTGAGTCATAGTGCGTCGCTTGAGGACAAACAACGAATTTAAGTTGAGGGTGTTGATATACCGTGGTTTCACGGTATAATTAATGCTTTTTCCTTAAGTTTAGTATGTCCAAAAGCCTTTTTGTGCTAATCTTGATATAAGTTTCTCTTTGTTTTGCAGGAAATCTGTCCAAAGCTGAATCCGGAGATTTTGAGCGAAAATTGCAGAAGAGACCACCTACGGAGCTTATGACGGTCCGTCGTGCTTGTGACGGTCCGTAGGTGGCAGCGTAGAGAAGCTGCTGAAGGGAGATGGGGAATTCGGACCAAGTGTGGGAACACGTAGCTTGTGATGGTCCGTCATGGCCATGACGGTCCGTCCTGCAGGTCCGTTGTGAAGATCAGAGAAGTGATCCCAGTACCCAGATTCCAAGATTTGAAGTATTTTGAAACGAAGACCCTCGACGGACCGTCGTGCTTATGACGGTCCGTCACACTTGCCGTCGAGGGGAATGAAGAAAGCAGCAGAAGAAATTGGACAAGTATGGGACGACGGAGCCCACGACGGTCCGTCATGACTACGACGGTCCGTCGCGTGGTCCGTCGACCCAGCCGCGTTTTGGCGATTTCCGTAAATTAGAATCCTTGTTTAATTAGGTTTTTATTTTTTATAAATAGTTGAAAAACCTCGTTTTGGGGTTAGACTCTTTGATTATCAAATTCCATATAGTTAGACTTTGTGATTATTAGACTTGGTGTTTTTGAGTGTTTGATTATTGGAGATTGATACGAGTGATTTTTGGTGATTAATCAAGCATATTTTCGGACTTTATTCTTTCTCATTGAAGTAAGTAAATGAATTCTAATTTAATAGATTTGAATATTGTGTTTATGGCTATGAGTAACTAAATTCCATAACTAGGGTTGTGGGAACCATAGGCAAATAATGAGATAAACCCTAACTAAAATAACGATTCTAGAATAGTGTCTTGCATGTATTAATAATTCTTTCGCTTAGAAGTCTTTTTAACGGATGATCAATGTTAGAACTCGCCTTAATGCTACTTGCCGGACCAAGGAGGTAGATAATAGGAAAAGAATTATTAACATAGATTTAGTGTATACTATCTAATAGGCTAGTATTGATTAGTACAAGGTGATAACTTAGTCAAATATCGAATACGATGCTTAATATGAGGTAAAGATAAGGGTTAGGAAAGCAACACACGTAGCCGGACCAAGGTGCGGAGTGAGATTTTCTAGATGCCGGACCAAGGATTTAGAAATACATAACTTATCACTTTGCATGCAAGATACTAGGAAAGAATTGTTATAGTTAGAATTATCAAGTTATGAACTGTGGGAACACGTAAACCCTAGTTGTTTTAATTCATTGATTAAAACCCAATATTAAAAGTCATTAACCTGTCTCTTTCAATTACATTAGTTATTTTTACTCATTAGGTAATACAAACCCCCCTTTTTATATTTTTACTTTCCAAGAAAGTTATTGACCAAACGATAGTAATACTAGGTTAAAGTTAAGTCTAGACTATTTTCCTCGTGGGAACGATCCCAACCTCACTAGTTGGGTTATTTACTTGACACGACCGCTTTACTTCTCATTTGAGAAGTAAGTTTGAGCATATCACCTATATTTAATAAAATCAGTGGGTAAAATTCATCAATTAAACATAATCAATTCAGAAAAAAAGGGAAAAGAAGAAAAGGGCGATGACTTAAGGCGGCCGAATGCGAGAATTGGAAAACTGCGCAACCAGGTAATGCCAAATCCTTGTTTTTCTATAGTTGAATTGGAAGGGAATAGAACATGTAGTATAGTTGTTATATTTAAAAAAAAAGGGTAGTGGAGTTTCTCATAATTGCATGTAAATTTGATTAAAATAGTCATATTAGTAAGAATTAATAAAATAAATTGATAGAATAGATTTTATAATAAAATAATTAGAATTGATACAGTAGTTTTTATGATAAAGTATAATATAATGTTATTTAATCATTGTGTATTAATGATATAGTGTTGATTTGTGATTATAAAACAGTTTGACAACTAACATTTTTGTTTCTACTTATTTTTGGGTCATATTTCGTGTGCAGATTTCCCTTATAATTATCAAAGTACTGTTGATAAATTAGGGTTTTAGATGTAGAGTGTTTAAATTAAAATTTTATTTATTTAAAGGAATGAAGGCTTAACCTAGACTTGAAAGTTAGGGAATATTCCGAAGTGATTGTTCTACTATTTGAGGCAAGTGGATTTCTAAACCCTTGTTAAGCGTATGAAATTCGTGTATTTCCTTGTGTGGTGTTGAGAATGACTTGGAGACTTGTTGCTTATTTGTTGGTATTGTATTCCTTGTTGTAAATTGTGCTTTGTTACCAAAATGGTTATCTCCTCATTTTTATTTGAGCATGTCATTTGCATTGTGTCTGAGACATGGTTGTGGTAAGAGGATGTACCATTTCGAGGGTCGTATCGCGCGTCGCGATGGATATTATATTTCGAGAGACGTATCGCGCACCGCGAAGGTTACTTTTATCTAGGGTCATGTCGTGCGCCGCGATAGATGCATGGACAGATATGTCCCCCATGGGTCCCGGACTGAGAGACAACGGGTGTGTATCGTTAAGAAAGACATGCATCACTATATTTGACATTGCATCTCATGGCATTGTACATTTATTATTGATGAACTTGAACACGTGTTTTGCTGATCTAGTGAGTGTTTTTCTGTGAAGCTTGTGACTGTTGAATATTGAGTTGTTATTGAGAATGTGTAAACTGATACAGTGTGGTTATTGAGTTTTGTGTTTGGTAAACTGTAAACTGATAGGCTGTAGCGTGGAGGTTTAGATAGGGTGTAAGGAGTACCCGCATTTTGTTCACTTAACTTGTGTTTAGAGGTTTGCTTGTTGGGTACCGCGTGGTTTGGTACTCACCCCTTGCTTCTACAAATTTTTGTAGGTTACGAGCCCGAATTTTTGTGATACCTTCCATTCTCTTCGTTTCCGAGGCATCTTGTGGAGGGTTGTGAGGTAGCTGCTTGGCATCTCAGCGAACTTTCCTACTCCAGTTTATGACCTTGTTTTTACTTGAAAGACAACTTCATTTTAGACTTCTATTTTGTCTCAATTCTAATATTTACATTAGAGGCTTGTGCACGTGACAACGTGGTATTATGGATTGAATTAATATGACTTGGTTTCATAATAGAAATTGTTGTTGGATTGTCATTTACTTCCACACTTTGTTAGATATTGGATTTTAGGCTAACTTGTCTTGGTGGGATAAGACGAGTGCCATCACACCCATTTTGGGTTGTGACACCTGAAACCGCCGCTTCAACCCTTTTGCCATGTCTGTGTAACTCTTTGATTTTTCTTTTCTTCTACAGTTTGTTTTCTACCCTAAATATTATGTGATTAATTATGAAAGTAGTAAAAGTGACCCAATTCCAATTTTAATATTATCTTCTTTAACCACCAACTCTATAAATTATTCAAAACTACCCCACTAATTTCACAATTATAGTTAGTAATAGTCCAAAACACCCATTTAAATTTATCAGAAAGTATTTTCTGACATAAAAAGTTCTAGTACTCAAAACGACCAATAGAGTCAATACACTTAATCGCCAAAATTTAAGGTGAAATATCGTCAAATTTTTAATGTAGTATTCATATTATAAAAGATATGAATTTATTTATATTTAATTTGGTTTACTAATTAATAAGTCTATAAAAAAATCACATTTTTACTATAAAAGCCCAGCTCTATGTGATCTCCTAACAACGTAGACTAATAACTTTATCCTAAAATATATTTAATAATAATTACAAAAATTCATGTTTACTTATCTTTAAAATTTTAGAAGTCATTCTTATCCTAAAATATATCAGTTATTATGAAATTGGTATGTCAATTAATATGTCCACAAAAGAATTTACTGTAAAACCTGAATGTAATGGTTTTTTCACATCCAACATCAAGAAAATTTTATATTTTTAGATAGTATATTCAAAGTCAAGAAAGGTTTCTACTTACTAGCTTTATATTTACAATATTTTTCAATGTCTGACTTTATAAATTCACTATAATAAGCTAATTTTTATTTTAATTTTTTTTTGTGTATAGATAAAATGAATACATTCATCAACAATGAAGAGTTCAACAAGAATAAAGTCATATTCATAATGGGCGCAACAGGAACGGGAAAATCCCATCTCTCTGTTGACCTTGCCACCAATTTTCGAGGAGAAATAATCATCTTGGAATGCAAGTTTACAAGAGACTTGAAATTGTTACAAACAAGATCACTTTTTTACTATAAAAGCCCAACTCTATGTGATCTCCTAACAACGTACACTAATAACTTTATCCAAAAATATATTTAATAATAATTACAAAAATTCATGTTGACATACCTATAAACTATTAAAAAGTCATTCTTATACTAAAATATATTAGTAATTATGAAATTGGTATTTCAATTAATAAGTCCACAAAATGATTTTACTATAAAAACTGAATGTAATTTTTTTTTCACATCTACCATCAAGAAAATTTTATATTTTTAGATAGTATATTCCATGTCAAGCAAGGTTTCTCCTTACTAGCTTTATATTTACAATATTTTTTAATGTCTGACTTTATGAATTAACTATTATAAACTAATTATTATTATTTTTTGTGTATATAATATGAATACTTTCATCAACAATGAAGAGCTCAACAAAAAGAAAGTGATCTTCATAATGTGGGCCACATAAACGGGAAAATACCGTCTCTCTGTTGACCTTGCCAACCATTTTTGTGGAGAAATAATCATGTCAGATAAAATGCAAGTTTACAAGGAACTTGAAATTGTTACAAACAAGATCACACACACTGAGAAACAACGTGTACGACAATACTTATTAGGTATATATGTTTATTCTCAAGAATACTTATATCAAATGACTACCTAGATAATTTTATAGTAGTAATTATAGATTCTATTGAAAAATATAGTATAATATTAAAAAATTAATTCTTTCAATTCTGAAAAAATTAATTTGATCAAATTTTCTTAGGTGAAATTGAGCCAGATTCAAACTTAACACGTGCAGATTTTTGCTCTATATAGAGAAAATACAGAAGACTTAACATGTTCCAATTATTGTTGGAGGGTCAAATTCGTATATTTAAAAACTTGTGGAAGACCCTGTGTTCCTTGTCAAATATAAGTATGATAGTTGCTTTATTTGGATTAATGTTGAACAATCAGTCTTGAACCGTAGAGTTGACATGAGAGTTGATCAAATGGTCAAAGCAGTTAATTTTTGTAATTATTTTATGTATCAATGAAGATATACTATCATGCATCTAGCTAAAAACTTTTTTTATATAATTTTCTTAATAATACTTTTGGTTATCCAATATATGTTATACTATATAAAACTCTTCTTTAAATTTGTGTTGCATGCAGATCTAGTGGATGAGGTGCGACAGATTTTCATTCTAGATGCATATTACACCAAAGGAATCTGACGGTCCAGCGGTGTCCCTGAAATGGAAAGATATTTTAGGGAAGAAACAAATATAGAAGGAGATGATTCTTCAAACTTCAATTTCAAGTATCAAGCGTAATACTCGTATGTTAATTTTTAACCAACTTGACAAGATTCAACTATTAATAAATTAGAAAATGTGGTAAGTGCATCATATTATTGCTTTGAACGTTTTCAAAGAAGATAGAGAAGAAGATCTTGACAAACATGGACAAATACTGTTTCGTAACCATGCCTAGATATTGTGAAGAGATTTCATAAAAACGATCATCACAATATTATTATTGAGTGTACATAAACTGTCATTATCTCCATCTTCTGTTTTGGTCTCTTTAATTTTTGACCTATTTTGTACATTTTGTGTAATGACCCAAAAATCATATTTAACAATTTTAAACTATTTGTTGAACTATAGTTAATTAATTGACTGTTATTCATTAAAAAATTAATTTTTTATTACTTGGTGGTTAATGTGCCAAGCCATAATTCATTTCAAACCCTATACCTTTTGACCCATTATTTAATAATATAAGTTAATAATTTTGTTTCACTTTTATTATATTAATTAATTTAGAAAAGAAGATAAAAAGGAAAACAGAAGCTACCTGTGAGTGGCAGCTGGCGTTAACACCGCTTCATTCTCGTCCAGGTAAAAAGTAAGCCATGCTAAATATATATATATATAATTATTTATTATTATTGTTATGTTTTGAAATAGAAAGGAGAGAATTTTAATTGCAATATAAATATGCAATTTGATATATATATATATATATATATATATATATATATATATATATATATATATATATATATATATATATATATATATATATATATATATATATATATATATATATATATATATATATATATATATATATATATATATATATATATATATATATATATATATATATATATATATATATATATATATATATATATATATATATATATATATATATATATATATATATATATATATATATATATATATATATATATATATATATATATATATATATATATATATATATATATATATATATATATATATATATATATATATGTAGTAGCATTTCTCTTTGCACTTGGAAAAAAATGGATGGCTAATGTGATCATTGGAAAATGATTATTGTTAATCATTGGGTAATATTTGGAGTCGTGTGATGATAATCAATGATTGGGAATGATGACTTAATTTTAGGTAAAATTCACAATTCAATTGGTAAAAAATAAAAGATTCTACACACTAATGTTATTCGTTATCTGTCTCATTCCTATGTTACTTTGATTTTTGAGATGGTTTTATATGTTGGCATATTAAATAAAGTAATTAAATATTAGGTAGAGGGTATTATGTGGATATAATTAGATTTATAATACTGGAGGGATTAGAACTAAACCTAGACTTCAAATTTGGAGAAAAATTGATGAGTTGACATGTCTATTGGCACCAAAATTAGGAGCTTTATTATCAATTAAGTGAGTTTTTTTTGTTTTATGCTAGACGTATAGCAATATGGGTGTGGTTAGTTTGAAAGCTTATTGTGATTATGTATGTGACTAGATTGCATTGTTTTGGAAGTTCAACATAATGGGAAGACTTAAGTATCGGAGTAATCATTCCATTGTTTGAGGCAAGTAGATTTCTAAAATCTTCTTAAGTGTATGAATACGTGTATTTTCTTGTGGTATATGTTTGTGAGTAACGGGATTGTTTATGGGTTGACTTGTCCACTTTGATTAATTCTAATGATAAAAAAAGGATATCAAAAGGCAATGTGATTAATTATTTATGTGTGATGTGTTGAAGGCTTTTTGAATCATTGTTGATGTGACTTCATGTTTCTGTGGTTGTGAACTATGCGATGTTATGAAAATGGTCATCTCATCCTTATTTGTGTGAACTTGTCATCTGCATTATTCTGAGGCATTGGTTGTGACAAGTGCTATGCGCATTGAGAAAGAATGACTACTTAAGAGGATGTACCATTTTGAGGAATGTATCACGCACCGCGATGGATACTCTATTTTGAGGGACGCATCGTGCGCCGCAATGGTTACTATTAGCGAGGGTCGTGTCGTGCCCGCGATAGATTTATGGTCGTTTCGTGCTTTTTTGATTTTCTTATTGCCTTTCTGCGGAACTTGTGATTGATCAATATTGAGATTGTTACTGCGAATATATAATTTGTTGAAGTATGGTTGTTGAGGATATGTAATTTGTTGAAGTGTTGTTGTTGCGGTTTAGAGGTTTACTTGCTGAGTACTGTGTGGTTTAGTATTCACCCTTGTTTTTACAAATTTTTGTAGGTTGTGAGCCTGGATTTTTGTTGTGCTTGTCATTCTCTTCTTTTCCGAGGCTTATTGGAGATTTGTGAGGTACTCCTTAATTATGATCTTGTTCTATTCTAGAAACAAGTTCATTTGAGACTTGAGTTTTTCGTTTGATATCATTTATAATACTTTAGAGGCTTGTACGCGTGATACCAGGTTTTGGGGTTTTTATTAAGTTACTTATCTTTTATTTCCGCACTTTATTGTAATAGTTCAGTTTTTAGGCTGACATGTCTTGGTGGGATAAGATGAGTGACATCACGTCCATTTTTTGGTCGTGACAAAATGGTATTAGAGCCCCAAGTTCGTAGGTCTTACGTTTGTACAAGTCGAGTTCTAAATAGAGTCTCGAGGATTGGTGTGGAGACATCTGTACTTATCTTCGAGAGGCTACAGTGACTTTTAAGAAAATCTTCACTTCTTGGATCACTATCGTGTGTACTTTGTCCCATTTTGATTCTAATCGCTTCACTCCATTTCATCTCATTTATGTGATGACTCGTGCGTAGTTCCTTCTGTGAATAGTTGATGTATCGTATTGTTTTGATGTTAGATCTGGTATACTTATGAAACAAATGTGTGATCATATTTGAAGGGATTTAGTAAGGTTAGTTATCATAGTAAAAAAAATGTAGTTATCTGATATAAGCAATATTAGAGCGGTTCGACAATTAGAAGTTAAATGTTTGAATAGTTGGCTAGATAATAAATAACCTTGAAAAATACTATTAATATATTTGTCATACCATTAATTGGTTGCTTAGAGAATGATGTTGCATCAATTCAGGTCAGAATCCTCTGTGGTTTCACAGATTGAGTGTTACCTAAAATAAATGGTTATGATACGATTATTAAAATGATATTGATAGTTAACTGGTTAGGATTATGGAGTGTCTTACTTTGGTTATCGACATTCCCTACGAAAGAATACATATAGCTTTGGATAGATATGGAGCGAATTTGATAATATTTTAAAGTTATTCGATAGGTAAAAATGTGTGGGCTATTTTTGTACAATCTTCCAGATAGGTATGATCTATTCTAGTCGTTGATTTAACAGACTTCACAATATCTAACTAGTGGTATATGAAAATTGATATGTTGATTGTTAAGTGTTAATACTAAATACCTTAAGAGTTAGTAGTTGTATCACATGCTAAAATAATTAGATTTGGTGTTGAATTCAAGGTTTGAGAAACCAACTAATTTGTTACTACGAAGGTTGAGCTTAGCGTAATTTATAAGAAATCGTTTAGTGGTGGATATTCAGTACGATATTAATGTGTTGAGATGAGAAGTGTATTAACAGGGTTCTAAATAAGGATCAATAATTTCATCTTAAGGTCTAAGGGAATGGATAGATGCCATAATGGCAAGCTTATGGGTAAATGAAGTCCCAGAGAGTATACTTGTGTGAAGGGAATTGAAAATCATACTAAAAAGTGCATATGATATTGGGTTAGTCTTGTGAAATTTATTGGTAAAGATTTTTTTGAGATGTCATGGCAATGAAAAAGATTATTTTATGGTGATGGCAAGGGCTAAACGAGCATAATGGTAGTAAGAGTTTGTGATGTATTGAGATTGGGATGAGCTATATGACAAAGATAGTTTGTTAAACGGATTTTCGTATAGTAATGACAACTTGCGAGTAATTATTTTGTGAGTAGCCTGGTTTCAAGTAAAGTTATAGGAGGTGCTGAAACACTGCTCGAATAAAATTTAAAGGAGCTAAAGTCATAATGAAAATAATAATAAATAAATAATTTAGCTGATAGTGTAGCCTTCGGAAAGAGGTGACAGTAAGAGTAATTTCTTTGATTACAAGGGCTTAAGAGGTGCATTTACATGGGTTGAGAATTGGATTTAGAGATACATGATTTCACCCATATTTTCTTGGATTACAGTAATATAGAGTGTAACAAGATTATCAGATAGGTTGAAAACTATTGGATAATTCTTGAGGAAGGAGTGAACGATCGTTCATCTCGTGTATGATAATTAGTTCTTTTGTGGGTTTGATTTTGATAATGAATATGGTAGAATTTTTAGTAAAAGATATGATGTGGACGATGGAGAGGTGATCAATGGCAAGCTAAGATACGTGAATTCATAAAGATGTTCAATATATGAACTAATGTTGGTAGATAATGGGATTGTGTTACATGGTTGGGATTGTAAAAATTAAGTTTTTCATGGTGAGTTTATGTTCATGATAGATGTTTTGTCAAGGTATAAATTGGTAAGCTAAGGAATGATCAATAACATTGAGTATGAAGTATTTGTAAGTACTTAAAATTAATTTTAAGTAGTAAATTTGGTTACATTTAATTTTTATACTTAAGGGGCGTTTCATGTAATGTTTTGGTTTGGAGGACACTGTAAAAATATATGGCGTTGTTGCTCAAAGGATAAGATTGGTAAGTAAGTCGACAAAAGGAACAAGAGTCTGACGTGTTAAAAGGTTTAATAAATTAGGAATTTTATGTCATGGGAAGAATTTGAGAAAAGTGAAGGAAAATGACCTCTTCTATAAGCCATTGATTTGAAGTTGAATATTTTATTAATTTTTGTCTATGAATATAGATATGTATGTGAGAATTAATATATGAATGTGAGATGTGAACTAGTTCGGTACTGACTTTCTAGTGGTTTATCATCGAAGTTGTATAAAGATTTGTTTTTAATTGGGTAACAAGTAATCAGGTGTGGTAGGTTTTTATGTCTAGCTAGATTGTTCAAATTAGGATAGGTAACTTATGGATATTCAGCAGAGTGGACCTACAGTTCTACAGGGTTAATGAGTATTCAGGGATTGAAACACTTGATGGGACGATATAAGCAGTTATGATGCATTACATAGGTCTTTTATTGTGAGTAAAGGTTATGATCTTATAGTATACCGAATTATTGGAGTGACCAAGAATTTCTTAAGTGTTGGCATGAGGGATATGATAGTTTGAAGGATAGTTGAGACTTGGTATGTGATTGATACCGTGTTGTTGACCATGGGTGTGATTCAATTATCGTGTCGCAATGCAAAGTACTTTTCAAATTGAAATTAGTATTATCAGTTCTGGGTGTGACCTGTATTTGTCATTAAATGATTAAATGGAAATAAAGAGAGTCATAGTTGAATATTTTTAAAGGCTACAATGTACTTACTAAGACAGTTTGAGAGTAAGGTAAAGGGTCGATGTGGTTATGATGTTTGTTAGTATAAAGAGTGTTTACTTTAAAGGAGTATTGTGAGAAGTGAATTTGATGAATCAAGTATTTGTTAAATAGTAATGAGTATTAGACTGGTTGATTGTGGGTGACTAAAAATCAAAGAAAGTGAGTCATATGAATGAAAAAGTTTGATATGGCACTATGGAAAATGTGTCTAGTGTTATTTGACTTTGGTTCTGTATATTCTTACGTGACCAGCTACTTCATGATGGATTGAATTTGGAGTGTAATTAGTTGTCTATGCCCATCCATATTTTCACTTCTATGGGCGAATTCATAAAGATGTTCAATATATGAACTAATGTTGGTAGATAATGGGATTGTGTTACATGGTTGGGATTGTAAAAATTAAGTTTTTCATGGTGAGTTTATGTTCATAATAGATGTTTTGTAAAGGTATAAATTGGTAAGCTAAGGAATGATCAATAACATTGAGTATGAAGTATTTGTAAGTACTTAAAATTAATTTTAAGTAGTAAATTTGGTTACATTTAATTTTTATACTTAAGGGGCGTTTCATGTAATGTTTTGGTTTGGAGGACACTGTAAAAATATATTGCGTTGTTGCACAAAGGATAAGATTGGTAAGTAAGTCGACAAAAAGAACAAGAGTATGATGTATTAAAAGGTTTAATATATTAGGAATTTTATGTCATGGGAAGAATTTAAGAAAAGTAAAGGAAAATGACCTCTTCTATAAGCCATTGATTTGTAGTTAAATATTTTATTAATTTTTGTCTATGAATATAGATATGTATGTGAGAATTAATAAATGAATGTGAGATGTGAACTAGTTCGGTAATGACTTTCTAGTGGTTTATCATCGAAGTTGTATAAAGATTGGTTTTTAATTGGGTAACAAGTAATCAGGTGTGGTAGGTTTTTATGTCTAGCTAGATTGTTCAAATTAGGATAGGTAACTTATGGATATTCAGCAGAGTGGACCTACAGTTCTACAGGGTTAATGAGTATTCAGGGATTGAAACACTTGATGGGACGATATAAGCAGTTATGATGCATTACATAGGTCTTTTATTGTGAGTAAAGGTTATGATCTTATAGTATACCGAATTATTGGAGTGAACAAGAATTTCTTAAGTGTTGGCATGAGGGATATGATAGTTTGAAGGATAGTTGAGACTTGGTATGTGAGTGATACCGTGTTGTTGACCATAGGTGTGATTCAATTATCGTGTCGCAATGCAAAGTACTTTTCAAATTGAAATTAGTATTATCAGTTTTGGGTGTGACCTGTATTTGTCATTAAATGATTAAATGGAAAGAAAGAGAGTCATAGTTGAATATTTTTAAAGGCTACAATGTACTTACTAAGACAGTTTGAGAGTAAGGTAAAGGGTCGATGTGGTTATGATGTTTGTTAGTATAAAGAGTGTTTACTTTAAAGGAGTATTGTGAGAAGTGAATTTGATGAATCAAGTATTTGTTAAATAGTAATGAGTATTAGACTGGTTGATTGTGGGTGACTAAAAATCAAAGAAAGTGAGTCATATGAATGAAAAAGTTTGATATGGCACTATGGAAAAAGTGTCTAGTGTTATTTGACTTTGGTTCTGTATATTCTTACGTGACCAGCTACTTCATGATGGATAGAATTTGGAGTGTAATTAGTTGTCTATGCCCATACATATTTTCACTTCTATGGGTGCATCCCTAGTTCTGTATATTTTCACTTCTAAGTCCCGGAGTAATCATTCGATTGTTTGAGGCAAGTGGATTTCTACACTCTTGTTAAGTGTATGAAATGCGCGTATTTCCTTGTGGTGTATGTTTAGGAGTAACGGGATTGGTGATTGGTTGACTTGTCAACATTGATTAATTCTAATGATAAAAAAGGGAAACAAAAGGCAATGTAATTAATTGTTTATTTGTGATGTGTTGAGAAAAGGTTAAAGGCTTATTGAATCATTGTTTATGTGACTTCGTGTTTGTGTGGTTGTGAAATGTGCGATGTTATGAAAATGGTCATCTCCTCATTATTTGTGTGAACATGTCATCTGCATTATTCTGAGGCATTGGTTGTGACAGGTGTTATGTGCATTGAGAAAGAATGAGTACTTAAGAGGAAGTACCATTTTGAGGGACGTATCACGCGCTGTGATGGTTACTATATTTCGAGGGATGTATCGCGCTCCATGATGGTTACTATTATTGAGGGTCGTGTTGTGCCCCGCAATACATGCATGGACAGATTTGTCCCCCATGGGTCCCGAACTGAGAGACAGCGGGTGTGTATCACTAGGTCAGACATGCATCATTATAATTGACATTGCATTCCATTGCATTGCACATACTTCTCATTAGTGAACTTGATATCATGTTTTGCTGATCTTCTGATTGCCTTTCTACGAAATTTGTGACTGATCAATATTGAGCTTGTTATTGCGGATATGTAATTTGTTGACGTATTGTTGTTGAGGATATGCAATTTGTTGAAGTGTTGTTGTTGAGTATATGTAATTTGTCTAAGTGTTGTTATTGAGCTACATGCTATGTGTCACGATCCAAAACCGAGCCGCGACTGGCACCCACACTTACCCTCCTATGTGAGCGAACCAACCAATCTAAACCCTAACATTTCAATATAATATCATCAGAAAGTAATGCGGAAGACTGGAAGTCATCACCACAAGAACTGGAAGTCATCACCACAATCTAAACCAATTCAATAACTTCTAAAATTCAACATCTATTATTCCCCAAAATCTGGAAGTCATCACCACAAGAACATCTATGATCAAATTACTAAACTAAGAGTATTCTAAGAAGCTAAAACAAGTAAAAACTAGTCCATGCCGGAACTTCAAGGCATCCAGACATGAAGAGAAGGATCCAGTCCAAGCTAGAAGCATTAGCTCACCCTGATATCCGGAGTAATGAAGACTGGCTAGAGTTGCTGTTGAGTTGAAGACGACGGCACGTTTGCTGCACTCCACAAATAAACAAGAAGAAAACATAAAAGTAGGGAGTCAGTACAAACACAAGTACTGAGTAGGTATCATCGGCCAACTCAAAATAGAAAGCAATATATATCAAGTGATATGATAAAATCAACTACAATACTCAACATGTAGCAACTGCAAGTACTATAATCATCAATAAGTACCGCCAAGTTCATACATGAGGACTCGCGCCTCAATACCATACACATTTGGGAATTAGGTCATTAGATTGAGTACATTATCATCTTTCAAGATTCATTATCGTTATTCCTCTTATGTCGGTACGTGACACTCCGCTCCCTCATTATCTTTATTCCTCTTGTGTCGGTACGTGACACTCCGATCCCCTACTACTATGTGTCGGAACGTGACACTCCGATCCCCTAATTCTACGTGTTGGTTCATGACACCCGATCCTCTTAATCTACGTGTCGGTTCGTGACACCCGATCCCCTAATTCTACGTGTCGGTTCGTGAGACCCGATCCCCTAAATCTACGTGTTGGTTCGTGAAACCCGATCCCCTAAATCTACGTGTCGGTTCGTGACACCCGATCCCCTAACCTCATTCTATCAATTCCTCAAGCCTTCTCTCTTACCAAGGCATCATCAATCTCATTACTTTAGTTCATCAAGCCTTCTCTTATACCAAGGCATCATCATTAACAAAGAGATTAGGTTTTTATCAAGATTTGGGATTCAATAGCTTCATCATGCTTATTTCATCACAATAATATAATCACATTCATGCAAGCATACAATTAAGCATATAGCAGGGTTTACAATACTACCAATACATATCATTAACTATTAAGTTAGCACTGCACCCAAACCCGAATAGGATGCATCACAATAAACAATGAAATTCTTACCTTCCACTGGCAAGGTGAGAATTGGTGTAGTAGTCAACAGAGTCTTGAGCTTCTGAAAGCTTTCCTCACACTCATCCGACCATACAAATGGAACATTTTGCTTAGTCAAGTTCGTCAATTGTGAAGCAATAGAAGAGAATCCCTTGACAGATCGGCGGTAGTTGCTAGCTAACCCAACGAAGCTCCTTATTTCTGACACATTAGTAGGTCTTACCCAATTCTTCACTGTCTCAATCTTCGAAGGATCCACCATCACTCCATCCTTAGACACCACGTGCCCCAAGAAGGACAGTGAATCTAGCCAAAACTCACACTTGGAGAATTTGGCATAAAACTTTTTCTCCCTCAACATTTCCAATACAATCCTCAAATGCTCCTCATGTTCTTTCTTGCTCTTTGAGTATATTAGTATATCATCAATAAATACGATCACAAAGAGATCCAAATATGGCTTAAAAATCCCGTTCATCAAGCTCATGAACGCAGCAGGGGCATTCGTAAGACCAAAAGACATCACTACAGATTCGTAATGCCCATACCTTGTTTGAAAAGCAGTCTTTGGCACATCCGTTGCTCGTATATTGAATTGATGATAACCGGATCTCAAGCCAATCTTAGAGAAGACACAAGCACCTTGTAACTGATCGAACAAGTCATCAATGCGAGGAAGAGGATACTTGTTCTTAATAGTTACCTTGTTCAACTGCCGGTAGTCCATGCACATCCGAAAACTTCCATCCTTCTTCTTCACAAACAAAACCGGAGCACCCCAAGGAGACGCACTTGGTCTAATGAAGCCTTTGCTCAACAACTCTTGAAGTTGGGCCTTTAACTCTCTTAACTCCGCGGGAGCCATTCTATAAGGGGGTATAGAAATGGGGCGAGTACCCGGTTCAAGATAAATACAGAAGTCAATATCCCTATCTGGTGGCATACCAGGAAGATCTGCAGGGAACACATCCAAAAACTCACGGACAATCGAAACCGACTCAATTGAAGGTAATTGGGTAGTATCATCCCTAAGGTGTGCCAAGAAAGCTAAACAACCCTTACGAACCATTCTCTTAGCACGAAGAAAGGAGATGATACGAACCGGATTGGAAGTATAGTCGCCCTCCCACACTAACGGATCTGTCCCAGGCTTGGCTAACGTCACAGTTTTAGCATTACAATCCAAGATCGCAAAATTCGGAGAAAGCCAAGTCATACCCAGAATTACATCAAAGTCAACCATTTCTAAGATAACCAAATCTACATAAGTGTTGCTCCCCACAAAAGTCACCAAACAAGACCTATATACTTTTTCAACTATCACAGACTCACCCACCGGAGTAGAAACACGAATAGGTATGTCGAGCAATTCACAATGTAAATTAAGACCAGTAGCAAATGAAGAAGATACATAAGAAAATGTGGATCCAGGATCAAACAATACAGAAGCCATGCAATCACAAACCGAAAGATTACCAGAAAATCGTAGGCATCCTCAGATTCAGCACCCTTGAAGACTAGAGGTTTCAATTTCAAGAACTTACTGAAAAGTTCATGCTGATCATTTGTCATTATAGGCCCTGTAGTCAGACGAGGAAACGTGCCTATTTCCAATGAGGCATCCATGCGGGGTGCCATAGTAGCCGCATGTTGTACCTCCGGAACCCGAGGTGGTGGTGCAGAAAACACTGGGGGTGTCTGGCCCTGATCAGATAACCCGCTAAGATAAGCTTGAACCTGATTGATCATCTCTGGGGTAGGTTGGGGTGGCATTTCCTCATTCTGTACTTGTTCATTCTCCCCATCCTCCCCCTCTCTTACTACTTCCTCAGTCGGTGGAGGAGTCACCGCCCTAGTACCAGATGGGCTAGGTGCTCGTCCTCTTCTTCTAGAGGACGTCCTCCCACGACCTCTACCGCGGCCTCTTGCCACTGCTCCTCTTTGAGCTACAGTCTCAGTGGCTGGCTCAGATGCATCTTGTCTCGCTGATGTTGATGTTGGCGCGGTTGTTGCTCTAGTTCTAACCATCTGCGAAATAGAGTGAAGATGGTCAGATACCAATTTGTATCACCTAGATACCAATTGGACCCAAGTAATAGCACGAAAGAAAGAATGAAAGAATGGAATTTTCCTAAAGTCTTATAGCCTCTCAAAGAAAAGTAAAGGCGTCCCCCTACCGTTCCTTAAGACTCTACTAGACTCGTTCTTGTGTGATGAGACCAACGAACCTAATGCTCTGATACCAAGTTTGTCACGACCCAAAACCGAGCCGCGACTGGCACCCACACTTACCCTCCTATGTGAGCGAACCAACCAATCTAAACCCTAACATTTCAATATAATATCAACAGAAAGTAATGCGGAATACTTAAACTCATTAATAAAAACCAATTCAATAACTTCTAAAATTCAACATCTATTATTCCCCAAAATCAAGAAGTCATCACCACAAGAACATCTATGATCAAATTACTAAACTAAGAGTATTCTAAGAAGCTAAAACAACTAAAAACTAGTCCATGCCGGAACTTCAAGGCATCCAGACATGAAGAGGAGGATTCAATCCAAGCTAGAAGCATTAGCTCACCCTGATATCCGGAGTAATGAAGACTGGCTAGAGTTGCTGTTGAGTTGAAGACGACGGCACGTTTGCTGCACTCCACAAATAAACAAGAAGAAAACATAAAAGTAGGGGGTCAGTACAAACACAAGTACTGAGTAGGTATCATCGGCCAACTCAAAATAGAAAGCAATATATATCAAGTGATATCATAAAATCAACTACAATACTCAACATGTAGCAACAACAAGTATTATAATCATCAATAAGTACCGCCAAGTTCATACATGAGGACTCGCGCCTCAATACCATACTCATTTGGGAATTAGGTTCATTAGATTGAGTACATTAACATCTTTCAAGATTCATTATATTTATTCCTCTTGTGTCGGTACGTGACACTCCGCTCCCTCATTATCTTTATTCCTCTTGTGTCGGTACGTGACACTCCGATCCCCTACTACTATGTGTCGGAACGTGACACTCCGATCCCCTAATTCTACATGTCGGTTCGTGACACCCAATCCCTAAATCTACGTGTCGGTTCGTGACACCCGATCCCCTAATTCTACGTGTCGGTTCGTGAAACCCGATCCCCTAAATCTACGTGTCAGTTCGTGACACCCGATCCCCTAAATCTACGTGTCGGTTCGTGACACCCGATCCCCTAACCTCATTTTATCAATTCATCAAGCCTTCTCTCTTACCAAGGCATCATCAATCTCATTACTTTAGTTCATCAAGCCTTCTCTTATACCAAGGCATCATCATTAACAAAGATATTAGGTTTTTATCAAGATTTGGTATTCAATAGCTTCATCATGCTTATTTCATCACAATCATATAATCACATTCATTCAAGCATACAATTAAGCATATAGCAGGGTTTACAATACTACCAATACATATCATTCACTATTAAGAGTTTACTACGAATAGCATAAAAACCATAACCTACCTCCACCGAAGATTAGTGATCAAGCAAGCAATTTCCCAAGCTTTGTTTCTATCTTCCTCGTTCGATCCTCTCTCTCTCTCTTTTTGTTCTTTCTATTTTCTTTATTCAAACCCTCTTTCTTTTACCCTAATTAGAATATAATTAAGTATAAAAGATGACAATAATAACTCACTAATTAACTCAATGTTACCTCTTTTAACCCCCAAGTAATTAGACTTATTATTATTAACCTACTTTCTTTATAATTAAAGCAGGAGTAGTCCAAAACGTCCCTTAAAAAATTTAAAGAAATCCGACCCAGCCTGGGATTACGTAGTCTATGACGGCCCGTCATGCCTGCGACGGTCCGTCCTGCTGCTTCCGTCGCAGAGTTCAGAGACTCAATTTCCTTGAAGAGTCTGTGACGGTGCGTCGTGCCCACGATGGTTCGTCTTGCTATTCCGTTACGAAGTTCAGAGAGTCGATTTCAGTACCCAAATTTCAGAATTTCTAAGTGTTTTGAAACGAGACCCCCTCGACGGTCCGTCGTGCCCATGACGGTCCGTCGTGGGGTCCGTCGTCTGTCTCAGTTTTCCAGAAATAAAATCTGCTGCTCAAAACGACTAAACAGGTCGTTACACTATGTAAACTGTGAGTTGTTAGGTTGGGTTGATTTTATTGCTGTTGTAGTTGTAAAGGTTCAGTTGGTAGTGGTAGGAGTAACCGTATTTCATCCCCTTAGTATGTGTTAAGAGGTTTAATTGCTGAATGTATTTTTTTTTCACATCCACCATCAAATTTTTTTTATATTTTTAGAGAGTATATTCCAAGTAAATCAAGGTTTCTACTTAGTAGCTTTACATTTACAAGATTTTTTAATGTCTGACTCTATGAATTCACTATTATAAACTAAATTTTTTTTGTGTACATAAAATTAATTCTTTAATCAACAATTAAGAGTTAAACAAGAAGAAAGTAATCTTCATAATGGGCGCCACAGGAACAGGAAAATTTCGTCTCTCTGTTGACGTTGCCACACATTTTTGAGGAGAAATAATCAACTCGGAGAAAATGCAAGTTGACAAGAGACTTGAATTTTTTACAAAGAAGATCACACACACTGATAAACAAGGTGTACGATACTATTAGTTATGTACATATATTTATTCTGAAGAATACTTATATCAAATGACTACCTAGATAATTTTATAGTAGTAATCACAGATTCTATTGAAAAATGTACTTTAATATTAAAAAATTATTTCTTTCAATTCAGAGAAAATTAATTTGATCAAATTTTCTTAGATAAAATTGAGTCAGATTCAGACTTCACACCTGAAGATTTTTATTTGCAAGCTGTCGTGTATATAGAAAAATATGAAGACTCAACGTGTTCCAATTATTGTTGGAGGGTCAAATTTGTATATTGAAAAACATGTGGAAGAGCCTGTGTTCATGTACAAATATAAGTACCATAGTTGCTTTTTTGGAATTGATGTTGGACAATCAGTCTTGAACCGTAGATTTGACATGAGGGTTGATAAAATGGTCAAAGCAGTTAATTTTTGTAATTATTTTATGTATCAATCAAGATATAATATCATGTAGCTAGCTAAAAACTGTTCTTATATAATTTTCTTAATAATACTTTTGGTTATCAAATATATGTTCAAATAAATAAATCTCTTCTTTAAATGTGTGTTGCATGCAGGGCTAGTGTGTGAGGTGCCACAAATTGTCATTCTAGATGCAGATTACACCAAAGGAATCCGGAGGTCCATCGATGTCCCTGAAATGGACAGATATTTAAGGGAATAACAAAATCAAGACCGAGATGATGAATCAAAGCAGATGATTCTTCAAGCCTCAATTTGAAGTATCAAGCGTAATACTCGTATGTTAATTTGTAATCAACTTGACAAGATTCGACGATTAATAAACGAGAAAATGTGGTCAGTGCATCATATTATTGCTACGGACTTTTTCAAAGAAGATAGAGAAGAAGATCTTGACGAAGCATGGATGAATACTGTTTCGCAACCATGCCTAGATATTGTGAAGAGATTTCTCAGAAACGATCATCACAATATTATTATTGAGTGTACTTAAACTGTCATTATCTCCATCTTCTCTTTGGTCTCTTTAATTTGTTACTTATATTGTACAGTTTGTATCGCACTACAAATATATATGTATGATATGACCCTTATTTCTATATATGTTACTCTTGTCTGTAAAAAAATTCTTATCTATATATGAAATATTTATTTTATGTTCCGCTCCAAGCCCAAGCCCCAAGCCCAAGTCCAAGTCTTCTATATTTAATATATATTAATACAAAAACGTACGTACACAATTACATGAGATCACTCATAATATCAAACTAATAGAGTGATAAAATAATAAATCACCATAAATGTTTGGGAACATTCCATCCTAAAAGGATTTTAAAGAATAGAATTCTTAACTCAATACTTAAAAATGTTACATAGACAAAGAAGATAAAATAGTAAATTTGTAATCTATCGATAATAAATATATTCTACCTAATTCTATCAGGGTGATTAAAGCTTGATCCAATAAAGTCCTAATCTATTATTATATGGTGCACAATTTAATATAAATAATCGTAATTAAAATTGTTATCGTTAATTGTTCACTTCCCTCTTAAGGAATTAGACTTAACACTTATGATATATGTTAAATAGTGTAAGATTTGACACATTATCACTTGAATATATTCTGTAAGAAATATTATTGAGTTCTTTGTACAGTCCTTTTGTAACTATTTGTGATCTCATGACAATAAACATCTAGAAAAGTCATCCTGAAATAATTTAAGTTTAATAGCAAAAATTTAAGGTAACATATCACTATATTTTTTATTAAACTATTCTTATTTTAAAAGATATAAATATATATACATATACATATGCATATACATATATAATTTGGTTTACAAATTAATAGATCTATAAAAAATCAAATTTTTACTATAAAAGCCAAGCTCTATGTGATCTCCTAACAATGTACACTAATAACTTTATCCTAAAATATATTTCATAATAATTACCAAAATTCGAGTTGACTTATGTATAAACTTTTAAAAAGTCATTCTTATAGTAAAATATATCAGTAATTATGATATTTATATGTCAATTAATAAGTCCACAAAAAGATTTTACTATAAAAGCTTAATGTAATTTTTTTCCACATCCACCATCAAGAAAATTTTATTTTTTTAGATAGTAAATTCCAAGTCAAGCAAGGTTTCTTTGTACGAGCTTTAGATTTAAAAGATTTTATAATGTCTGACTTTATGAATTCACTATTATAAGCTAATTATTATTTTTATTTGGGATAATGCCCAAGTGCCCCCTCAACCTATGCCCGAAATCTCAGAGACACACTTATACTATACTAAGGTCCTATTACCCCCTGAACTTATTTTATTAATAATATTTTACCCCTTTTCGACCTACGTGGCACTATCTTGTGGTCCCAACGATGGTTGACTTTTTTTTCAAAGTAGTGCCACGTAGGCTAAAAAGGGGTAGAAAAATTACTTATAAAATAAGTTCAGGGGGGTAATACGACCTTAGTATAGTATAAGTGTGTCTCTGGGATTTCAGGCACAGGTTGAGGGGGTACTTGTGCATTTTCCCTTTTTATTTTTTTGTAAAGATAAAATGAATACTTTCGTCAACTATGAAGAGTTTAACAAGAAGAAAGTGATTTTCATAATGAGGGTCACAGGAACGGGAAAATTTTGTCTCTCTGTTGACCTTGCCACCCATTTTTGAGAAGAAATAATCAACTCAGACAAAATGCAAGTTTACAACGGACTTGAAATTGTTACAAACAAGATCACACACAATGAGAAACAAGGTGTACGACACTATTTGTTAGGTTTATATGTTTATTCTCAAGAATACTTATATCAAATGACAACCTAGATAATTATATGGTAGTAATTATAGATTCTAGTGAAAAATATACTTTACTATTAAAAAATTATTTCTTTTAATTGTGAGAAAGTTAATTTGATCACATTTTCTTAGGTGAAAATGAGCCAGATTCAGACTTCACAGCTGAAGATTTTTGTTTGCAAATTGTCATCTATATAGAAACAATACGATCATCACAATATTATTATTGAGTGTACATTAACTGTCATTATCTCCATCTTCTATTTTGTTCTCTTAATTTTTGACCTAATTTGTACAGTTTGCATTACAGTACAAATATATATGTATGACCCTTATTTCTGTGTAGGTTACTCTTGTCTTTAAGAAAATTCTTATCTATAGATGAAATATTTATTTTAAGTTCCGATCCAAGCCCAAGCCCCAAGTCCAAGTTCAAGTCTTCTATATTTAATGTATATTAATACAAATATGTACGTATCCAATTACATGATATCACTCATAATGTCGAGCTAATAGAGTGATAAAAATTATAAATTATCATTAATGTTCGGGAAGATTCCACCCTCAAAGGATTTTAAAGAATAGAATTCTTAACTCAATACATAGAAATGTTCCATAGACAAAGAAGATAAAATAGTAAATTTGTAATCTATTGGTAATGAATATATTCTACCTAATTTTATCACGGTGATTGAAGCTTGATTCAACAAAATCCGTATCTCTTATTATATGGTGCACACGTTAATATAAATACTCGTGATTGAGATAGATATCGATAATTGTTCACTTCCCTCTTATGGAATTAGAGTTAACACATATGATGATTCTTGAATAGTGTAAGATTTGAAACATTATCACTTGAATATATTCCGTAAGAAATATTATTGAGTTCTTTGTACAATCCTTTTGTAACTACTTGTGATCTAATTACAATCTACATCTAGAAACGTCATCCTAAAATAATTTAAGCTTAATTGCCAAAATTTAAGGTGACATATGTCTAAATTATTTAATGAACTATTCTTATTCTAAAAGATATGAGTTAATATATATTTAATTTGGTTTACTAATTAGTAAGTCTATTAAAAATCACAGTTTTACTATAAAAGACCAGCTCTATGTGATCTCCTAACATAGTACACTTATAACTTTATCCTAAAATATATTTAATCATAACGGACTAGGGTCTAAAATGCCCTCAAAGTATTGGAAATGGTACAAAATCACCCTCCATCCACCTATTGTCTCCAAAATACCCTTCCCACCCACCTATTGGGTCCAAAATACCCTTGTCATCCACCTTTTGGTTCAAAATTGACCACTTATTTAACGGTTTTATATTTAAACTATCTACATATTTTTTAAATACGTGGCGCTCAACTATTTGTTATAATTTAACTTATTACTATAATTCATAAATCACTCCACTACCCATCCATTACTAATTAAACCCTCCAAATTAATAAATCACTCACATAATTAATGCAACAATAGAAAAACTACTGCCAGTTGATTGTTTAAAAAATTTTGAGACGAAAAAATCTGTAAAAGTAAATTATCATACATTCAAGTGTCTAAATAAAAATTACCGATAAACTTAAAAGTCTGACTACGTTAATCTTAATTATTCTTACGTCTCAATTATGTGATGTTACTTCATAGGTAACTTTTTTTAAATAATATATTAAAAGATTTAAAACAAATCATAAATATTTATAAATTTATATTTTTAAAAAAGTGCATGAATTAATTCGGGATGTAATACTTCTTTTGTCACGACCCAAAACTGAGCCACGACTGGCACTTACACTTACCCTCCTATGTGAGCGAACCAACCAATCTAAGCCCTAACATTTCAATATAATACCGACAAACAGTAATGCGAAAGACTTAGACTCATTAATAAAAACCAATTCAATAACTTCTAAAATTCAACAACTATATTTCCCCAAAATCTGGAAGTCATCACCACAAGAACATCTATGATCAAATTACTAAACTAAGAGTATTCTAAGAAGCTAAAACAAGTAAAAGCTAGTCCATGCCGGAACATCAAGGCATCAAGACATGAGAAAGAAGTTCCAGTCCAAGCTAGAAGCATTAGCTCACCCTGAAGATCCGGTGTGACGAAGACTGGCTAGAATTGCGGTTGAGTTGAAGACGACGGCACGTTTGCTGCACTCCACATATAACAAAGAAGAAAACATAAAAGTAGGGGGTCAGTACAAACACAAGTACTGAGTAGGTATCATCGGCCAACTCAAAATAGAAAGCAATATATATCAAGTGATATCATAAATCAACTACAATACTCAACATGTAGCAACAACAAGTACTATAATCATCAATAAGTACCGCCAAGTTCATACATGAGGACTCAAGCCTCAATACCATACTCATTTGGGAATTAGGTTCATTAGATTGAGTATATTAACATCTTTCAAGATTCATTATCTTTATTCCTCTTGTGTCGGTACGTGACACTCCGCTCCCTCATTATCTTTATTCCTCTTGTGTCGGTACGTGACACTCCGATCCCCTACTACTATGTGTCAGAACGTGACACTCCGATCCCCTAATTCTACGTATCGGTTCGTGACACGCGATCCCCTAAATCTACGTGTCGGTTCGTGACACCGGATCCCCTAATTCTACGTGTCGGTTCGTGACACCCGATCCCCTAAATCTACGTGTCCGTTCGTGACACCCGATCCCCTAATTTTACGTGTCGGTTCGTGACACCCGATCCCCTAAATCTACATGTCGGTTCGTGACACCCGCTCCATTAATCTCCTTCTATCAATTCATCAAGCCTTCTCTCTTACCAAGGCATCATCAAGCTCATTACTTTAGTTCATCAAGCCTTCTCTTATACCAAGGCATGATCATTAACAAAGAGATTAGGTTTTTATCAAGATTTGGGATTCAATGGCTTCATCATGCTTATTTTATCACAATCATATAATCACATTCATGCAAGCATACAATTAAGCATATAGCAGGGTTTACAATACTACCAATACATATCATTCGCTATTACGAGTTAACTACGAATAGCATAAAAACCATAACCTACCTCCACCGAAGATTAGTGATCAAGCAAGCAAATTCCCCAAAGCTTTGTTTCCTCTTCGTTTCTCCTCTTTCTCGTTCGACTCTCTCTCTCTCTCTCTCTCTTTGTTCTTTCTGTTTTCTTTATTCAAACCCTCTTTCTTTTACCCTAATTAGCATATAATTAAGAATAAAAGATGACAATAATAACCCACTAATTAACTCAAGATTACCTCTTTTCACCCCCAAGTAATTAGACTTATTATTATCAACCTACTTTCTTTATAATTAAAGCAGGAATAGTCCAAAACGTCCCTTAAAACATTTAAAGAAATCCGACCCAGACTAGGTAACGCTTGATGCAGCGCCCGTCGTACTGCGACGGTCCGTCTCTTGCTCCGTCCACAGAGTTCGAGACTCAATTTCCTTGAAAGTGCGTGGACGGTCCGTCGTGCACACGACGGTCCGTCTGCCATGTCGTTCACGAAGTTGAGTCGATTTCAGTACCCATATTTCAGAATTTCTAAGTGTTTTGAAACGAGACCCCCTCGACGGTCCGTCGTGCCCATGACGGTCCGTCGTGGGGTCCGTCGTCTGTCTCAGTTTTCCAGAAATAAAATCTGCTTCTCAAAATGACTAAACAGGTCGTTACAATTGATACCAATTTACCCATCGTTCGTCCTCGAACGATCACAAGAAAAAAAACAAGGGCGAGAAGGAGTACCTGAATCTGTAAACAAGTGTGGGTATCTTTCTCGCATATCAGCCTCCTTCTCCCAAGTAGCCTCTTCAACTGGTCGATTCTTCCATTGAACTTTGATGGATGCAATCTCCCTTGACCTCAACTTGCGAACTTCTCTACCTAAAATAGCAACAGGTTCCTCCTCATAAGACAAATTCTCATCAAGCAGGACCGAATCCCAACGGATAATGTAGTTTCCATCCCCATGATATCTTTTCAACATAGACACATGGAATACCGGATGCACTCCGGACAGCCCTGGAGGCAAGGCTAACTCATAAGCCACCTCCCCTACTCGCTTAAGTACTTCAAAGGGACCAATATACCTTGGGCTTAGTTTACCTCGCTTACCAAACCACATCACCCCTTTCATTGGCGAAACCTTCAACAAGAGTTGTTCACCCTCCATGAACTCTAAGTCTCTAACCTTTCGATCTGCATATTCTTTTTACCAACTTTGCGCCGCTAGAAGCTTTTCTTGAATAGATTTCACTTTCTCTAATGAATCCCTCAAAAGGTCAGTAACCCAAGGTCTAACCTCAAATGCATCAAACCACCCAATGGGAGACCTACATCTCCTACCATACAATGCTTCAAATGGGGCCATGTCAATACTTTAGTGATAACTATTATTGTATGAAAACTCCGCTAAGGGTAAGAAGCTATCCCAATGGCCACCAAATTCTATCACACATGCACGAAGCATATCTTCCAACACTTGAATCGTTTGCTCAGACTGACCATCGGTCTGAGGATGGAACGCAGTACTAAGGTCCAACCTAGTACCCAATTCAACATGCAATGTTTTCTAAAACTTTGAAGTAAACTGCGTACCTCTATCTGATATGATGGAGAGCGGAACTCCATGCAATCGAACAATCTCCGATATGTAAAGTTTGGCTAACTTCTCTGCATTGTAAGTCACCTTGACCGGAATGAAGTGAGCAGACTTAGTTAATCTATCAACAATCACCCAAATAGAGTCATACTTACCCATTGTCTTTGGAAGACAAACCACGAAATCCATTGAGATTCTCTCCCACTTCCATTCCGGAATGGGCATTCTTTGAAGTGTTCCTCCAGGCCTCTGGTGTTCATACTTTACTTGTTGACAATTTGGACATTTGGCAACAAAATCAACAATGTCGCGCTTCATTCTACTCCACCAAAAGTGTTGCTTTAGGTCGCGATACATCTTGGTTGCACCAGCGTGTATAGAATACTTTGAACTATGAGCCTCTGTCAGAATAGTGTTGATCAATTCATCAACGCGGGGTACACATACCCTTCCCTTGATTCTCAAAACACCGTCCTCATCGATTGTTGCTTCTTTAGCCTCTCCTTGCAACACTTTATCTCGGATCCGGATATATTTCTCATCATTGAACTGCTTTCCCTTAATCTTGTCAAGGAAGGAAGATCTTGCCTCCACACAAGCTAACAATCCTCCCTTCTCATTTACTTCTAACCTCATAAGGTCATTAGCCAGAATCTGAACCTCTCTAGCCAATGGGCGTCTAGAAACTTGCAAGTGAGCTAGACTTCCCATGCTTCCCGCCTTTCTACTTAAAGCATCCGCCACAACATTCGCTTTTCTCGGATGATACAAGATAGTGATGTCGTAGTCCTTCAGTAGTTCCATCCATCTCCTCTGTCTCAAGTTCAAATCTTTCTGAGTAAAGACATACTGTAGGCTACGATGATCCGTATAGACCTCACACTTAACCCCATATAAATAGTGCCTCCATTGCTTTAATGCAAATACTACCGCGGCCAATTCCAAATTATGGGTCGGATAGTTACGTTCATGCACCTTTAATTGCCTTGAAGCATAAGCAATTACACTCTTCTCTTGCATTAGCACTGCACCCAAACCAGAATAGGATGCATCACAATAAACAATGAAGTTCTTACCCTCTACTGGCAAGGTAAGGATAGGTGCGGTAGTCAACAAAGCCTTGAGCTTCTGAAAGCTTTCCTCACATTCGTCCGACCATACAAATGGAACATTCTGCTTAGTCGAGTTCGTCAATTGGGAAGCAATGGAAGAGAATCCCTTGAAAAATCGACGGTAATAGCTAGCTAAACCAACAAAGCTCCTTATATCTGACACATTAGTAGGTCTTACCCAATTCTTCACTGTCTCAATCTTAGAAGGATCTACCATCACTCCATCCTTAGAAACCACGTGCCCCAAGAAGGACACTGAATCTAGCCAAAACTCACACTTGGAGAATTTGGTATAAAGCCTTTTCTCCCTTAATACTTCCAACACAATTCTCAAATGCTCCTCATGTTCCTTTTTACTTTTAGAGTATATCAGTATATCATCAATAAATACGATCACAAAGAGATCCAGATAGGGCTTAAAAATCCCGTTCATCAAGCTCATGAACGCAGCAGGGGCATTCGTAAGACCAAAAGACATGACTACAAATTTGTAATGCCCATACCTGGTTTGAAAAGCAGTCTTTGGCACATCCGTTGCCCGTATTTTCAATTGATGATAACTGGATCTCAAGTCAATCTTAGAGAAGACACAAGCACCTTGTAACTGATCGAACAAGTCATCAATGCGAGGAAGAGGATACTTGTTCTTAATAGTTACCTTATTCAGTTGTCTATAGTCTATGCACATCCGAAAACTTCCATCCTTTTTCTTCACAATCAAAACCGGAGCACCCCAAGAGGATGCACTTGGTCTAATGAAGCCCTTGCTCAACAACTCTTGAAGTTGGGCCTTTAACTCTCTTAACTCCGCGGGAGCCATTCTATAAGGGGGTATAGAAATGGGGCGAGTACCCGGTTCAAGATCAATGCAGAAGTCAATATCCCTATCCGGTGGCATACCAGGAAGATCGCAGGGAACACATCCAGAAACTCAAGGACTACCGAAAACGACTCAATTGATGGTACTTGGGTAGAGTCATCCCTGAGGTGTGCCAAGAATGCTAAAAACCCTTTACTAACCATTTTCTTAGCACGAAGAAAGGAGACGATACAAACCGGATTGGAAGTGTAGTCGCCCTCCCACACTAACGGATCTGTCCCAGGCTTGGCTAACGTCACAGTTTTAGCATTACAATCGAAGATCGCAAAATTCGGAGAAAGCCAAGTCATACCCAGAATTACATCAAAGTCGACCATTTCTAAGATAACCAAATCTACATGAGTGTTACTCCCCACAAAAGTCACCAAACAAGACCTATATACTTTTTTCAACTATCACAGACTCACCCACCGGAGTAGAAACACGAATAGGCATGTCAAGTAATTCACAATGTAAATTAAGACCATTAGAAAATGAAGAAGATACATATGAAAATGTGGATCCAGGATCAAACAATACAGAAGCCATGCAATCACAAACCGAAAGATTACCTGTGATGACAGCATCAGATGTCTCCGCCTCAGATCTCCCAGGGAAAGCGTAACAATGGGCCCCATTACTTGTCTGTCCGTTGCCCCTACCATGTTGTGCTGTAGTGTCTCCAGTTTGCCCATCACCCCGGCCGTTTTGGTGACCACCATTACCTCGGCCACCACGTCCTCCAGAATAACGGCCTCTACCATGACCACCTCTACCTCTAACCATTGGAGGTCTGTAACTCTGTTTGGGACAATTCCTCCTAATATGTCCAGTCTCCCCACATCCATAACACTCTCTAGAGTCAAGCATAGGTCTCTCAGAGAAGTGTTGGCCGGTCTGAGGTGGACCCCCAACTACAGTTTGTAGTGAAGACTGAATTGGTCGGACTGAGTAACCTCCGGAACCCTGTCCTCTAGAGTAAGAACCATTAAACTCACCTCCCTTTCGAAACCTTTTTGATGTCGATGCCATGGTGATGTCATCTGGCTTCACTCCTTCCACTTCTACCACAAAGTCTACCACCTCTTGGAAGGATTTTGTCGTAGCCGCTACCTGTAAGGCTGAAATCCGCAATTCTGACCTCAACCCCTTAACAAAATGGCGAATCCGCTCTTGTGGACTGAAACAAAGTTGGGTGGCATACCTGGATAATGCACGAAACTTCGCCTCATATGCAGTAACCGACATTCTACCTTGCTCTAGGCTCAAGAACTCATCTCTTTTCCTATCCCTCAAAGTCCGGGGGATATACTTCTCCATAAACAAGCTAGAGAATGATGCCCAAGTCATAGGTGGTGCCTCCGTTGGTTGAGACTCAACATGTGACCGCCACCACATTTTGGCGTTCTCTTGAAACTGATAAGTCACAAACACAACACCAAACCGTTCTACTGTACCCATCTTGTGTAGTAGCTCATGACAGTCAACCAGAAAATCGTAGGCATCCTCCGATTCAGCACCTTTGAAGACTGGAGGTTTCAATTTCAAGAACAAACTGAAAAATTCATGCTGATCATTTGTCATTATAGGCCCTGTAGTCAGACGTGGAAACGTGCCTATTTCCAATGAGGCATCCATGCGGGGAGCCTCAGCAGCGGCATGTCGTACCTCTGCAACCGGAGGTGTTGGTGCAGAAAACACTGGAGGTGCTGGACCCTGATCAGATAACCCGCTAAGATAAGCAAGAACCTGATTGATCATCTTTGGGGTAGGTTGGGGTGGCAATTCCTGATTTTGCACTTGTTCATTCTCCCCTTCCTCACCCTCTCTTACTACTTCCTCAGTCGGTGGAGGAGTCACCGCCCTAGCATCAGATGGGCTAGGTACTTGTCCTCTTCCTCTAGAGGACGTCCTCCCACGACCTCTTCCACGGCCTCTTGCCGCTACTCCTCTTCGAGCTACAGCCCTAGTGGCTGGCTCAGACGCTTCTTGTCTTGCCGGTGTTGGTGTTGGCGCAGTCGTTTCTCTTGTTCTAACCATCTGCGAAATAGAGTGAAGATGGTCAGATACCAATTTGTTTCACCTAGATACCAATTGGATCCAAGTAATAGCACGAAAGAAAGAAGGAAAGAATGGAATTTCCTAAAGTCTTATAGCCTCTCAAAGAAAAGTAAAGGCGTCCCCTACCGTTCCTTAAGACTCTACTAGACTCGTTCTTGTGTGATGAGACCAACGAACCTAATGCTCTTATACCAAGTTTGTCACGACCCAAAACCGAGCCGCGACTGGCATCCACACTTACCCTCCTATGTGAGCGAACCAACCAATCTAAACCCTAACATTTCAATATAATACCGACAGAAAGTAATGCGGAAGACTTAGACTCATTAATAAAAACCAATTCAATAACTTCTAAAATTCAACAACTATATTTCCCCAAAATCTGGAAGTCATCACTACAATAACATCTATGATCAAATTACTAAACTAAGAGTATTCTAAGAAGCTAAAACAAGTAAAAGCTAGTCCATGCCGGAACTTCAAGGCATCAAGACATGAGGAAGAAGATCCAGTCCAAGCTAGAAGCATTAGCTCACCCTGAAGCTCCGGTGACGAAGATGGCTAGAATTGCGGTTGAGTTGAAGACGACGGCACGTTTGCTGCACTCCACATATAACAAAGAAGAAAACATAAAAGTAGGGGGTCAGTACAAACACAAGTACTGAGTAGGTATCATCGGCCAACTCAAAATAGAAAGCAATATATATCAAGTGATATCATAAATCAACTACAATACTCAGCATGTAGCAACAACAAGTACTATAATCATCAATAAGTACCGCCAAGTTCATACATGAGGACTCAAGACTCAATACCATACTCATTTGGGAATTAGGTTCATTAGATTGAGTATATTAACATCTTTCAAGATTCATTATCTTTATTCCTTTTGTGTCGGTACGTGACACTCCGCTCCCTCATTATCTTTATTCCTCTTGTGTTGGTACGTGACACTCCGATCCCCTACTATTATGTGTCGTAACGTGACACTCCGATCCCCTAATTCTACGTGTCGATTCGTGACACCCGATCCCCTAAATCCACGTGTCAATTCGTGACACCCGATCCCCTAATTCTACGTGTCGTTTCGTGACACCCGATCCCCTAAATCTACGTGTCGGTTCGTGACACCCGCTACACTAATCTCCTTCTATCAATTCATCAAGCTTTCTCTCTTACCAAGGCATTATTAAGCTCATTACTTTAGTTCATCAAGCCTTCTCTTATACCAAGGCATCATCATTAACAAAGAGATTAGGTTTTTATCAAGATTTGGGATTCAATAGCTTCATCATGCTTATTTTATCACAATCATATAATCACATTCATGCAAGCATACAATTAAGCATATAGTAGGGTTTACAATACTACCAATACATATCATTCGCTATTAAGAGTTTACTACGAATAGCATCAAAACCATAACCTACCTCCACCGAAGATTAGTGATCAAGCAAGCAAATTCCCCAAAGCTTTGTTTCCTCTCCGTTTCTCCTCTTTCTCGTTCGACTCTCTCTCTCTCTCTTTGTTCTTTCTATATTCTTTATTCAAACCCTCTTTCTTTTACCCTAATTAGCATATAATTAAGAATAAAAGATGACAATAATAACCCACTAATTAACTCAAGGTTACCTCTTTTAACCCCCAAGTAATTAGACTTATTATTATCAACCTACTTTCTTTATAATTAAAGCAGGAATAGTCCAAAACGTCCCTTAAAACATTTAAAGAAATCTGACCCAGACTGGGATTACGCAGTCTGTGACGGCCCGTCGTGCCTGCGACGGTCCGTCATGCTGCTCCGTCACAGAGTTCAGAGACTCAATTTCCTTGAAGGGTCTGTGACGGTCCGTCGTGCACACGACGGTCCGTCCTGCCATGTCGTTACGAAGTTTAGAGAGTCGATTTCAGTACCCATATTTCAGAATTTCTAAGTGTTTTGAAATGAGACCCCCTCGACGGTCCGTCGTGCCCATGACGGTCTGTCGTGGGGTCCGTCGTCTGTCTCAGTTTTCCAGAAATAAAATCTGCTGCTCAAAACGACTAAACAGGTCGTTACATCTTTACCTTTAATCATAAATTTCTAATTCAATTTTGAAAGAGAATCAAACTGAAAGTTTACTCCCAAATAAGCGACTCAACATAAAGTTAATTGGGGCTTCGATTCGGACTAAATAATTTTGGATGTAATTTACATTAATATATAATTTCATCGTGTTTTAGTAGTGTTTATGACAATTTTGATATTATAGTTGGATTGTGAATTAGGTGGGCTGAGTTAGTAATAGGTGGGTAGTGGGTTGGTTTATAAATAATACAAATAAATTAAATTGTAACAAATAGTTGAACATCAAGTATTTTAAAAATATTTAAATAGTTTAAATTTAAAATCATTAAATAAGTGGTCAATTTTGAACTCAAAGGTGGATGACAAGGGTATTTTGGAGCAATAGGTGGATGAAAAGAGCATTTTGGAGCCAATAGGTGGATGAAGTGTAATTTTGTACCATTTAAAATACTTGAAAGGTATTTTAGACCCTTTTCCATAATAATAATTACCAAAATTCAAGTAATTCTTCTCCTAAAATATATCAGTAATTATGTATGTCAATTAATAAGTCCACAAAAAGATTTTACTATTATAGCTGAATGTAATATTTTTTAACATTCACCATCAAGAAAATTTCATATTTTTAGATAGAACATTCCATGTCAAGCAAGGTTTCTACTTACTATATTTATATTTACAAGATATTTTGATATCTGACTTTACGATTTTACTATTATAAACTAATTATTTTTTTTGTTTAGATAAAATGGATACTTTCATGAACAATGAAGAGTTCAACAAGAAGAAAGTGATCTTCATAATGGGGGCCACAAGAACTGGAAAATCCCATCTCTTTGTTGACCGTACTCCCCATTTTCGAGGAGAAATAATCAACTCGGATAAAATGCAAGTTTACAAGGGACATGAAATTGCTACAAACATGATCACACATGTTGATAAACAAGGTGTACGATACTATTTGTTAGGTATATATGTTTATTCTCAAGAAAACTTATATCAAACTACCTAGATAATTTTATGGTAATAATTTTAGATTTTAGTGAAAAATATACTTTATAGTAAAAAAATTTTTTTTCAATTCTGATAAACTTAATTTGATCACATTTTCTTAGGTGAAATTTACCAAGATCAGACTTCACAGCTGAAGATTTTTGTTTGCAAGTTGTCTTTGATATAGAAAAAATACTGAAGACTCAACGTGTTCCAATTATTGTTGGAGGGTCAAATTTTGTATATTGAAACACATGAGGAAGACCCTATGTTCATGTTCAATCATAAGTATGATATTTGCTTTATTTGGATTGATGTTGAGCAATCAGCCTTGAACCGTAGAGTTGACATGACGGTTGATCAAATGGTCAAAGCAAGAAATTTTTGTAATTATTTTATGCATCAATCAAGATATACTATCATACAGCTAGCTAAAAACTTTTCTTATATAGTTTTCTTAATAATACTTTTGGTTATCAAATATATATTCTACTAAATAAAACTCTTCTTTAAATTTGTGTTGCATGCAGGGCTAGTGGATGAGGTACGACATATTTTCATTCCAGATGCAGATTACACCAAAGGAATCAAACGGTCCATCGGTGTCCCTGAAATGGAAAGATATTTAAGGGAAGAAACAAATACAGACAGACATGATGAATCAAAGCTGATGATTTTCCAATCTTCAATTTCAAGTATCAAGCGTAATACTCGTATGTTAATGTGTAACCAACTTGACAAGATTCAATGATTAATAAACGAGAAAATGTGGTCAGTGCATCATATTATTGCTATGGCCGTTTTTATAGAAGATAGAGAAGAAGATCTTGACGAAGCATGGACGAATGTTTTGCAACCATACTTAAATATTGTGATGATATTTCTAAAAAACGATCATCACAATTATATTATGAAATGTACAGAAAATGACATTATCTCCATCTTCTGTTTCGGTCTCTTTATTTTTGACCTATTTTGTACAGTTTGTATCGCATTACAAGTATATATTTATGATATAACTCTTATTTTTATATATGTTACTCTTTTTTGTAAAAAAATTCTTATCTATAGATGAAATATTTATTTTAAATTCCGATCCAAGCCCAAGTCCAAGTCTTCTATATTTAATGTATATTAATATAAATAAGGACGTAAACAATTACATGAGTTAACTCATAATGTCAATATAATAGAGTGATAAAATACTAATCACCATAAAAGGTTCGGGAAAATTCCAACCTAAAAAGATTTTAAAGAATAGAATTCTTAACTCAATACTTAAAAATGTTACATAGACAAAGAAGCTAAAATAGTAAATTTGTAATCTATGGGTACTGAATATATTCTATATAATTCTATCAAGGGGATTGAAGCTTGATTCACGAAAGTCCTTATCTATTATTATATGGTGCAAAAGTTAATATAAATACTCGTAATTGAAATAGTTATCAATAATTGTTCACTTCCCTCTTATGGAATTAGACTTAACACTTATGATATGTTGTTTAATAGTGTAAGATTTGACGCATTATCACTTGAATATATTCCGCCAGAAATATTATTGAGTTCTTGTAACGACCCATTTAGTCGTTTTGAGCAGCAGATTTTATTTCTGAAAAACTGGCTGAAACGACGGACTCCACGACGAACCGTCATAGGCACGACGGTCCGTCAAAGATGTCTCGTTTCAATATACTTAGAACTCTGAAATTAGATACTGAAAATCGACTCTCTGTAAATTGTGACGGACCTGCAGGACGTGCCGTCACATCCACGACGAACCGTCGTGAGTTCCCGTTGCAAAACACTTCAACTCTTGAGAATTTGGTACAAGAAACGAGTTTCTGACCGTCAGGACGGAGGTGCAGGACGGACCGTCACTGGTGTGACGAGCCGTCACAGTTCACCTGGATTTTGGGAGGCTGCGACGACCATCGTGACGGACCGTCGCAGGCACGACGGCCCGTCATAGGTTGCGCAAATCCCAGGCGGAATAGGATTCCTCTACACGTTTTAAGGGTCGTTTTGGACTATTCTTTCCTTAATTATAAAGATTGAGGGTCAATATTAATAAGTCTAATTAATTGGGGGTTAAAAGAGGTAACCTTAAGTTAATTAGTGGGTTCTATTGTCCTCTTTTAGTCTTAATTATATGATGATTAGGGTAAAGGAAAGAGGGTTTGAATAAAAGAAAAAGAAAAGAACAGAAAGAGAGGGAGAAACGAACGAGTAGAGAGAGAGAGAAACGAAGAGGATAACAAGGATTTTGAGAAGATAGCTTGTTGATTCAATTCTTCGGTGGAGGTAGGTTATGGTTTCTTTTACGATATTCGTAGTGAACTCTCAATAGTGAATGATATGTATTGATAGTATTGTAAAACCCTGCTATGTGTTTAATTGTATGCTTGCATGATTGTGATTATGAAATTGTGATAAACTAAGCATGATGAAGTTATTGAATCCAAATCTTGAAAGAGAAACCCTAATTCACTTGTTATTGATGATGCCTTAGTGTATAAGAAGGCTTGATAAATTATATAATGAAATTGATGATGCCTTAGTGTAAGAGAAGGCTTGAGGAATTAGGGGATTGGGTGCCACGTTCCGGTACCAGGATAGAAATAGAGGATCGGGTGCCACGTTCCGGTACCAGGATAGAAATAGAGGATCGGGTGCCACGTTCCGGTACCAGGATAGAAATAGAGGATCGGGTGCCACTTTCCGGTACCAGGATAGAATGAGGATCGGAGTGTCACGTTCCGACACCAGGATAGTATATGGATCGGGCGCCACGTTCCGGTACCAGGATAGAATGAGGATCGGAGTGTCACGTTCCGACACCAGGATAGTATATGAGGAGCGGAGTGTCACGTACCGACACGAGAGGAAGAAAGATAATGAATCTTGAACGATGTAAATATACTCAATCTAATGAACCCATATTTTCCCAAATGAGTATGATATTGAGGCTTGAGTCCTCATGTGTGAACTTAACTGTAAATGTTAATGATATAGTACTTCTTGTTGCTACATGTTAAGCATCATAGTTGATTTTATGATATTACTTGATATATATTATCTTCTATTTTGAGTTGGCCGATGATATCTACTCAGTACTTGTGGTTGTACTGACCCCCTACTTTTCTGCTTTCTTCTTTGTTATTTGTGGAATGCAGCAAACGTTCCGTCGTCTTCAACTCAACAGTAGATCTAGCCAGTCTTCGCTACCTTCGGAAATTCAGGGTGAGCTAATGCGTCTAGCTTGGACTGGATCTTCTCCTTCAAGTCTTGATGCCTTGAACTTCCAGCATGGACTAGCTTTTTAGTTATTTTGTTCTTAGACATTTTAGTTTAGTAATTTGAGGATAGATGTTCTTGTGATGATGACTTCTAGATTTTGGGAATAATACTAATAGTTTTGAGTTGTTTTTATTAATGAGTTTAAGTCTTCCGCATTATTTTCTGTTGGTATATCTTGAAAATGTTAAGGTTATATGGGTTGGTTCGCTCACATAGAGGGTAAATGTGGGTGCCAGTCGCGGCCCGGTTTTGGGTCATGACAAACTTGGTATCAGAGCATTAGGTTCGTTGGTTTCATCACACAAGAACAGGTCTAGTAGAGTCTTAAGGAACGGTAGGGGGACGCCTTTACTTTTCTTTGAGAGGCTATAAGACTTTAGGAAAATTCCATTCTTTCATTCCTTCTTTCGTGCTACTACTTGAGTCCAATTGGTATCTAGGCGATACGAATTGGTATCTGACCATCTTCACTCTATTTCGCAGATGGTTAGAACTAGAGCGACGACTGCACTAAAGAAGAACAACCGCAAGACAGAACGATCGAGCCAAACTACGGGCCGTGGGCTCGAGGAAGAGTAATGCAAGAGGCCGTGGAAGAGGTCGTGGGAGGACGTCCTTCAGAGGAAGAGGACGAGCACCTAGCCCATCTGATACTAGGGCAGTGACTCCTCCACCGACTGAAGAGGTGATAAGAGAGGGTGAGGAAGGGGAGAATGAACAAGTGCAAAATGAGGAATTGCCACCCCAACCTACCCCAGAGATGATCAACCAAGTACTTGCTTATCTTAGCGGATTATCTGATCAGGGTCAGGCACCTCCAGTGGTTTCTGCACCAACACCTCCGGTTTCAGAGATACGACATGCGGCTACTATGGCTCCCCGCATGGATGCATCATTGGAGATAGGCACATTTCCGCGTCTGACTACTGGGCCTATAATGACAAATGATCAGCATGAACTTTTCAGTAAGTTCTTGAAGTTGAAACCCCCAGTCTTTAAGGGTGCAGAATCAGAGGATGCCTACAATTTTCTGGTTGATTGTCATGAGCTACTACACAAGATGGGTAGAGTGGAGCGGTTCGGTGTTGAGTTCGTGAGCTATCAATTTCAAGGGAACGCCAAGATGTGGTGGCGGTCACATATAGAGTGTCAACCAACAGAGACACCCCCTATGACTTGGAAATCATTCTCTAGCTTGTTTATGGAGAAGTATATCCCAAGGACTTTGAGAGATAGAAAAAGAGATGAGTTCTTGAGTCTTGAGCAAGGAAGGATGACGGTTAATGCATACAAGGCTAAATTTCACGCACTATCCAGATATGCCACCCAACTCTATTTCAGTCCACAAGAACGGATTCGCTGTTTTGTGAAGGGGTTGAGGTCGGAATTGCGGATTTCGGCCTTACAGATAGCGGCTACGGCAAAATCCTTCCAAGAGATGGTAGACTTTGTGATAGAGGTGGAAGGAGTGAAGCCAGACGACTTCACCACGACATCGACATCAAAGAGGTTCCGAAAGGGAGGTGAGTTCAATGGTTCGTATACTAGAGGACAGAGTTCTGGAGGTTACTCAGTTCGACCCATTCAGTCTTCACTACAGACTGTAGTTGGGGGTCCACCTCAGACCGGTCAACACTTCTCTGAGAGACCAATGCGTGAATCCAGAGAATGTTACATATGTGGGGAGATTGGACACATTAAGAGGTATTGTCCAAACCAGAGTTACAGAACCCCACTAGCTAGAGGTAGGGGTGGTCATGGTAGAGGCCGTATTTCTGGAGGACGTGGTGGTCGAGGTAATGGTGGTCACCAAAACGGCCGAGGAGATGGGCAAACTGGAGCCACTACTACGCAACATGGTAGAGGCAACGGACAGACAAATAATGGGGCCCACTGTTACGCTTTTCCTGGGAGATCTGAAGCGGAGGCATCAGATGTTGTCATCACAGGTAACCTTTTGATTTGTGATTGTATGGCTTCCGTATTGTTTGATCCTGGATCCACATTTTATTATGTATCTTCATCATTTGCTAATGGTCTAAATCTACATTGTGAATTACTTGATATGCCTATTCGTGTTTCTACTCCGGTGGGTGAGTCTGTGGTAGTTGAAAAAGTGTATAGGTCTTGTTTGGTGAATTTTGTGGGGAGCAACACTTATGTAGATTTGGTTATTTTAGAAATGGGTGACTTTGATGTAATTCTGGGTATGACTTGGCTCTCTCCGAATTTTGCGATTTTGGATTGTAATGCTAAAACTGTGACGTTAGCCAAGCCTGGGGCAGATCCATTAGTGTGGGAGGGCGACTACACTTCCAATCCGGTTCGTATCGTGTCCTTTCTTTGTGCTCGAAAGATGGTTAGTAAGGGTTGTTTAGCTTTCTTAGCACATCTTAGGGATGACACTACTCAAGTACCCTCAATTGAATCGGTTTCGGTAGCTCGAGAATTTTTGGATGTGTTCCCTGCAGATCTTCCTGGTATGCCACCGGATATGGATATTGACTTCTGTATTGATCTTGAAGCGGGTACTCGCCCCATTTCTATACCCCCTTATAGAATGGCTCATGAGTTAAGAGAGTTAAAGGCACAACTTCAAGAGTTGTTGAGCAAAGGCTTCATTAGACCAAGTGCATCTCCTTGGGGTGCTCCGGTTTTGTTTGTGAAGAAGAAGGATGGGAGTTTTCGGATGTGCATAGACTACAGACAACTGAATAAGGTAACTATCAAGAACAAGTATCCTCTTCCTCGCATTGATGACTTGTTCGATCAATTACAAGGTGCTTGTGTCTTCTCAAAAATTGACTTGAGATCCGGTTATCACCAATTGAAAATACGGGCAGCGGATGTGCCAAAGACTGCTTTTCGAACGAGGTATGGACATTACGAATTTGTGGTGATGTCTATAGGTCTTCCGAATGCACCTGCTGCGTTCATGAGCTTGATGGACGGGATTTTTAAGCCATATTTGGCGCTCTTCGTGATCGTATTTATTGATGATATATTGGTATACTCAAAGAGCAAGAAGGAACATGAGGAGCATTTGAGAATGGTGTTAGAGTTGTTGAGGGAGAAAAAGCTTTACACCAAGTTCACTAAGTGTGAGTTTTGGCTAGATGCAGTGTCCTTCTTGGGGCACGTGGTTTCGAAGGAGGGGGTGATGGTAGATCCTTCTAAGATTGAGATAGTGAAGAATTGGGTAAGACCCACTAATGTATCAGAAATAAGGAGCTTTGTTGGGTTAGCTAGCTACTATCGCAGATTTGTCAAGGGATTCTCTTCTATTGCTTCCCAATTGACGAACTTGACTAAGCAGAATGTTCCATTTGTATGGTCAGATGAATGTGAAGAAAGCTTTCAGAAGCTCAAGACTTTGTTGACTACCACACCCATTCTCACCTTGCCTATGGAAGGCAAGAACTTCATTGTTTATTGTGATGCATCCTATTCTGGGTTGGGTGCAGTGCTAATGCAAGAGAAGAATGTGATTGCTTATGCCTCGAGGCAATTAAAGGTGCATGAACGTAACTATCCGACCCATGACTTGGAATTGGCCGCGGTAGTATTTGCATTGAAGCAATGGAGGCACTATTTATATGGGGTTAAGTGTGAGGTCTATACAGATCATCGTAGCCTACAGTATGTATTTACTCAGAAAGATTTGAATTTGAGACAGAGGAGATGGATGGAACTACTGAAGGACTACGACATCACTATTTTGTATCATCCGGGGAAGGCGAATGTTGTAGCAGATGCGTTAAGTAGAAAGGCGGGAAGCATGGGAAGTCTAGCTCACTTGCAAGCTTCTAGACGCCCATTGGCTAGAGAGGTTCAGACTCTAGCTAACGACTTGATGAGGTTAGAAGTAAATGAGAAGGGAGGATTGTTGGCTAGTGTAGAGTCAAGATCTTCTTTTCTTGACAAGATTAAGGGAAAACAGTTCGATGATGAGAAACTAAGGTGAATTCAAGATAAAGTATTGCGAAGAGAGGCTAAGGAAGCACAAATCGATGAGGAAGGTGTTTTAAGAATCAAAGGAAGGGTATGTGTACCCCGCGTCGATGATTTGATCAACACTATTCTGACAGAGGCTCACAGTTCAAGGTATTCTATACATCCGGGTGCAACCAAGATGTACCGTGACCTCAAGCAACACTTTTGGTGGAGTAGAATGAAGCGTGATATTGTGGACTTTATTGCTAAATGTCCAAACTGTCAGCAAGTAAAGCATGAACACCAAAGGCCCGGAGGAACACTTCAGAGAATGCCCATTCCTGAATGGAAGTGGGAGAGAATTGCAATGGATTTTGTGGTTGGTCTTCCAAAGACAATGGGTAAGTACGACTCTATTTGGGTGATTGTTGATAGGCTAACGAAATCTGCTCATTTCATTCCGGTCAAGGTGACTTACAATGCCAAGAAGTTAGCCAAGATCTATATTTCAGAGATTGTTCGATTGCATGGGGTTCCACTATCCATCATATCAGATAGAGGTACGCTGTTTACCTCTAAGTTTTGGAAAACATTGCATGCGGAATTGGGTACTAGGGTAGACCTTAGTACTGCGTTCCATCCTCAGACCGATGGTCAGTCTGAGCGAACGATTCAAGTGTTAGAGGATATGCTTCGTGCTTGTGTGATAGAATTGGTGGTCATTGGGATAACTTCCTACCCTTAGCGGAGTTTTCATACAATAATAGTTATCACTCAAGCATTGATATGGCCCCATTTGAAGCATTGTATGGGAGGAGGTGTAGATCTCCCATTGGGTGGTTTGATGCATTTGAGGTTAGACCTTGGGGTACCGATCTTTTGAGGGATTCATTAGAGAAAGTGAAGTCTATTCAAGAAAAGCTTATAGCGGCGCAAAGTAGGCAAAAAGAATATGCAGATCGAAAGGTTAGAGACTTAGAGTTCATGGAGGGTGAACAAGTCTTGTTGAAAGTTTCGCCAATGAAAGGGGTGATGCAGTTTGGTAAAAGAGGTAAGCTAAGTCCAAGGTACATTGGGCCATTTGAGGTACTAAAGCGAATAGGAGAGGTGGCTTATGAATTAGCCTTGCCTCCAGGGCTGTCCGGAGTACATCCCAGATTTCATGTGTCCATGTTGAAAAGATACCATGGAGATGGAAACTACATCATCCGTTGGGATTGATTTTGTTTGATGAGAACTTGACTTATGAAGAGGAACCGGTTCCTATATTAGATAGAGAGGTTCGCAAGTTGAGGTCGAGAGAGATTGCATCCATCAAAGTTCAATGGAAGAATCGACCGGTTGAAGAGGCTACTTGGGAGAAGGGGGCGGATATGCAAGAAAAATACCCACATCTGTTTACAGATTCAGGTACTCCTTTTCGCCATTGTTTTTCTTCTTTTGATCGTTCGGGGACGAACGATGGGTAAATTGGTATCTATTGTAACGACCCATTTAGTCGTTTTGAGCAGCAGATTTTATTTCTGAAAAACTGGCTGAAACGACGGACTCCACGACGAACCGTCATAGGCACGACGGTCCGTCACAGATGTCTCGTTTCAATATACTTAGAACTCTGAAATTGGATACTGAAAATCGACTCTCTGTAAATTGTGACGGACCTGCAGGACGTGCCGTCACATCCACGACGAACCATCGTGAGTTCCCGTTGCAAAACACTTCAACTCTTGAGAATTTGGTACAAGAAACGAGTTTCTGACCGTCAGGACAGAGGTGCAGGACGGACCGTCACTGGTGTGACGGGCCCTCACAGTTCACCTGGATTTTGGGAGGCTGCAACGACCATCGTGACGGACCGTCGCAGGCACGACGGCCCGTCACAGGTTGCGCAAATCCCAGGCGGAATAGGATTCCTCTACACGTTTTAAGGGTCGTTTTGGACTATTCTTTCCTTAATTATAAAGATTGAGGGTCAATATTAATAAGTCTAATTAATTGGGGGTTAAAAGAGGTAACCTTAAGTTAATTAGTGGGTTCTATTGTCCTCTTTTAGTATTAATTATATGATGATTAGGGTAAAGGAAAGAGGGTTTGAATAAAAGAAAAAGAAAAGAACAGAAAGAGAGGGAGAAACGAACGAGTAGAGAGAGAGAGAAACGAAGAGGATAACAAGGATTTTGAGAAGATAGCTTGTTGATTCAATTCTTCGGTGGAGGTAGGTTATGGTTTCTTTTACGATATTCGTAGTGAACTCTCAATAGTGAATGATATGTATTGATAGTATTGTAAAACCCTGCTATGTGTTTAATTGTATGCTTGCATGATTGTGATTATGAAATTGTGATAAACTAAGCATGATGAAGTTATTGAATACAAATCTTGAAAGAAAAACCCTAATTCACTTGTTATTGATGATGCCTTAGTGTATAAGAAGGCTTGATAAATTATATAATGAAATTGATGATGCCTTAGTGTAAGAGAAGGCTTGAGGAATTAGGGGATCGGGTGCCACGTTCCGGTACCAGGATAGAAATAGAGGATCGGGTGCCACGTTCCGGTACCAGGATAGAAATAGAGGATCGGGTGCCACGTTCCGGTACAAGGATAGAAATAGAGGATCGGGTGCCACGTTCCGGTACCAGGATAGAATGAGGATCGGAGTGTCACGTTCCGACACCAGGATAGTATATGGATCGGGTGCCACGTTCCGGTACCAGGATAGAATGAGGATTGGAGTGTCACGTTCCGACACCAGGATAGAATATGGATCGGGTGCCACGTTCCGGTACTAGGATAGAATGAGGATCGGAGTGTCACGTTCCGACACCAGGATAGTATATGAGGAGCGGAGTGTCACGTACCGACACGAGAGGAAGAAAGATAATGAATCTTGAACGATGTAAATATACTCAATCTAATGAACCCATATTTTCCCAAATGAGTATGATATTGAGGCTTGAGTCCTCATGTGTGAACTTAACGGTAAATGTTAATGATATAGTACTTCTTGTTGCTACATGTTAAGCATCATAGTTGATTTTATGATATTACTTGATATATATTATCTTTTATTTTGAGTTGGCCGATGATATCTACTCAGTACTTGTGGTTGTACTGACCCCCTACTTTTCTGCTTTCTTCTTTGTTATTTGTGGAATGCAGCAAACGTTCCGTCGTCTTCAACTCAACAGTAGATCTAGCCAGTCTTCGCTACCTTCGGAAATTCAGGGTGAGCTAATGCGTCTAGCTTGGACTGGATCTTCTCCTTCAAGTCTTGATGCCTTGAACTTCCGGCATGGACTAGCTTTTCAGTTATTTTGTTCTTAGACATTTTAGTTTAGTAATTTGAGGATAGATGTTCTTGTGATGATGACTTCCAGATTTTGGGGATAATACTAATAGTTTTGAGTTGTTTTTATTAATGAGTTTAAGTCTTCCGCATTATTTTCTGTTGGTATATCTTGAAAATGTTAAGGTTATATGGGTTGGTTCGCTCACATAGAGGGTAAATGTGGGTGCCAGTCGCGGCCCGGTTTTGGGTCGTGACAGTTCTTTGTACAATCCTTTTGTAACTACTTGTGATCCCATAACAATAAACATCTAGCAACGTCGTCCTAAAATAATTTAAGCTTTATCTACAAAATTTAAGGTGACATATCTCTAAATTTTTTAATGTATTATTCTTATGCTACGCGATATGAATTTCTATATATTTAATTTTGTTTACTAAATAATAAGTCTATAAAAAAATACATTTTAACTATAAAAGCCCAGCTCTATGCGATGTCTTAACAACGTACACTAATAACTTTACCTTTAAATATATTTAATAATAATTACCAAAATTCAATTTGACATATCTATAAACTTTAAAAAGTCATTCTTACACAAAAATATATCACTAATTACGAAATTGGTATGTCAATTAATAAGTCCACAAAAAGATTTTACTATAAAAGCTGAATGTAATTTTTTTTTCAAATCCACCATCACGAAAATTTATATTTTTAGAGAGTATATTCCAAGTCAAGCAAGGTTTGTACTTACTAGCTTTATATTTACAAGATTTTTTAATGTCTAACTTTATGAATTCACTATTATAAACTAATTTTTTTTTGTGCGTAGATAAAATGAATACTTTCATCAACAATGAAGAGTTCAACAAAAAGAAAGTGATCTTCATAATCGAGGCCACAGGAACGAAAAATCCTGTCTGTCCGTTGAACTTGCCACATATTTTCGAGGAGAAAGAATCAACTCGGATAAAATGCAACTTTACAAGGTACTTCAAATTATTACAAACAAGATCACACGCACTGAGAAACAAGGTGTACGACACTATTTGTTAGGTATATATGTTTATTCTCAAGAATACTTATATCAAATGACTACCTAGATAGTTATATAGTAGTTATTATAGATTCTAGTGGAAAATATACTTTACTATTAAAAAATTATTTCTTTCATTTCTGTGAAACTTAATTTGATTACATTTTCTTAGGTGAAATTGAGCCAGGTTCAGACTTCACAGCTGAAGATTTTCATTTGCAAGCTATCGTCTATATAGAAAAAATACTGAAGACTCAACATGTTTCAATAATTGTTGGAGGGTCAAATTCGTATGTTGAAAAACTTGTGGAAGCTCCTGTGTTCATGTTCAAAAATAAGAGTGATAGTTGCTTTATTTTTATTGATGTTGAGCAATCAGTCTTGAACCGTAGAGTTGACATGAGGGTTGATCAAATGGTCAAAGCATGCAATTTTTGTAATTATTTTATGTATCAATCAAGATATACTATCATGCAGCTAGCTAAAAACTTTTCTCATATAATTTTCATAATAATACTTTTGGTTATCAAATATATGTTCTACTAAATAAAACTCTTCTTTAAATTTGTGTTACATGCAGGGCAAGTGGATGAGGTGCGACAAAATTTCATTCCAGATATTATTACACCAAAGGAATTCGACTGTCCATCGATTTTCCTTCAATGGACAGGTATTTAAGGGAAAAAATAAATATAGACGGAGACAATGAATCAAAGCAGATGATTCATCAAGCTTCAATTTCAAGTATCCATCATTATACTCGTTTGTTAATTTGTATCCAACTTCATAAGATTCACTGATTAGTAAACGAGAAAATGTGGTCTGTGCATCATATTATTGCAACAGACTTTTTCAAAGAAGATAGAGAAGAAGATCTTGACGAAGCATTGACGAATACTGTTTGTAACCATGCTTAGATATTGTAAAGAGTTCTCAAAAATGATCATCACAATATTATTATTGAGTATACATAAAATGTCATTATATCCATCTTCTGTTTGGTCTCTTTAATATTTGACCTATTTTGTACAGTTTGTATCGCATTACAAATATAGATGTATGAAATGGCCCTTATTTCAACATATGTTACTCTTGTCTGTAAAAAAATTCTTATTTATAGATGAAATATTTATTTAAAGTTCCGATCCAAGCCCAAGCCCCAATTTCAAGTCCAAGTCTTCTATATTTAATATATATTCAAACAAATACGTACGTACACAATTACATGAGATCACTCATAATGTCAAGCTAATAAAGTGATAAAATAATAAATCACCAAATATGTTCGGGAAGATTCCACCCTAAAAGGATTTTAAAGAAGAGAATTCTTAACTCAATACTTAAAAATGTTACATAGACAAAGAAGATAAAATAGTAAATTTGTAATCTATCTTTAATGAATATATTCTACCTAATTCTATCACGGGGATTGAAGCTTGATTCAAGAAAGTCCTTATCTATTATTATATGGTGCACAAGTTAATAGAAATACTCGTAAAGGAAATAGTTATCGCTAATTGTTCACTTCCCGCTTATTGAATTAGACTTAACACTTATGATGTGTTGTTGAATAGAGTAACATTTGACGCATTATCAGTTGAATATATTCCGTCAGAAATATTATTGAGTTCTTTGTACAATCTTTTTGTAACTACTTGTGATCTCATCGCAATATAAATCAAGAAATGTCATCCTAAAATAATTTAAGCTTAATTGCCAAAATTTAAGGTGACATATCTTTAAATTCTTTAATTAACTATTCTTATTCTAAAAGATATGAACTTATATATATTTATTTTGGTTAACTAATTAATAAGTCTTTAAAAAATTACATTTTTACTATAAAAGCCCAGCTCTATGTGATCTCCTAACAACGTACACTAATAACTTTAATCTAAAATATATTTAATAATAATTACCAAAATTCATGTTGACATATCTATAAACTTTTAAAAGTCATTCTTATCCTTAAATATATCAGTAATTATGAAATTGGAATGTGAATTAATAAGTCCACAAAAATATTTTACAATAAAAGCTGAATGTAATTTTTTTTTGACATCCTCCATCAAGAAAAATTCATTTTTTAGATAGTATACTCCAAGTCAAGCAAGGTTTCTACTTACAAGCTTTATATTTACAAGATTAGTTAATGTCTGACTTTATGAATTCACTATTATAAAAAAAAATTTGTTTAGATAAAATGAATACTTTCATCAACAATGAAGAGTACAACAAGAAGAAAGTGACCTTCATATTGGGGGCCGCAGGAACGGAAAAATCCCGTGTCTCTGTTGACCTTGTCACCAATTTTCAGGAAGAAACAATCAACATGGATAAAATGTAAGTTTACAAGGGAATTGAAATTGTTCCAAAAAATATCACACACACTGAGAAAAAAGATGTACGACACTATTTGTTAGGTTTGTATGTTTATTCTCAACAATACTTATATCAAATGACCACCTAGATAATATGATAGTAGTAATTATAGATTCTAGTGAAACATATACTTTAGTATGAAAATATTATTTCTTTCAATTATGAGAAAGTTAATTTGATCACAGTTTTCTAGGTTAAATTGAGCCAGATTCAGACTTCACAGCTGAAGATTTTTGTTTGCAAGTTGTCGTCTACATAGCAAAAATACTGAAGACTCAATGTGTTCCAATTATTGTTGGAGGGAAAATTCGTATATTGAAAAACTTGTGGAAGACCCTGTGTTCATGTTCAAAAATAAGTATGATAGTTGCTTTATTTGGATTGATTTTGAACAATCAGTCTTGAACCGTAGAGTTGACATGAGGGTTGATCAAATGGTCGAAGCAAGTAATTTTTGTAATTTTTTTATGTATCAATCAAGATATACTATCATGCAGCTAGCCAAAAACTTTTCTTATATAATTTTCTTAATAATACTTTTGGTTATCAAATATATGATCTAATGAATAAAAATCTTCTTAAAATTTGTGTTGCATGCAAGGCTAGTGGATGAGGTGCGACTGATTTTCATTCCAGATGCAGAATACACAAAAGGAATCCGACGGTCCATCGATATCCCTGAAATGGACAGATATTTAAGGGAAGAAACAAATATAGACACAGATGATTCTTCAAGCTTCAATTTCAAGTATCAAGCGTAATACTCGTGTCACAACCCAAAACGTGTCGTGAGTGGCACCTACACTTACCCTCCTATGTGAGCGAACCAACCAATACCAAATCCAACATTTCAATATAATAACAGAATATAATGCGGAAGACTTAAACTAATTAATGAAAATCAACTAAATAACTTCTAAAAACTCAACAACTATTATTATCCCCAAAATGTGGAAGTCATCGTCACAAGAACATCTATCCTCAAATTTCTAAATCTAAGAGTATCTAGGAAGCTAAAATAAATAAAACGCTAGTCCATGCCGGAACTTAAAGGCATCAAGACATGAAGAAGAAGATCCAGTCCAAGCTAGAAGCATTAGCTCACCCTGAAATCCGGTGTAATGAAGACTGGCTAGAGTTGCGGTTGATTTGAAGGCGACGGTACGTTTGCTGCACTCCACAAATATTAAAGAAAGAAACATACAAGTAGGGGTCAGTACAAAACACAAGTACTGAGTAGGTATCATCGGCCAACTCAAAATAGAAAACAGTATATATCAGATCATATCATAAATCAACTACAATACTCAATCTGTAGCAACATCAAGTACTATAATCATTAATAAGTAACGCCAAGTACACCCATGAGGACTCAAGCCTCAATACCATACTCATTTGGAAATTAGGTTCATTAAATTGAGTATATTAACATATTTCAAGATTCATTATCTTTATTCCACTTGTGTCGGTACGTGACACTCCGCTCCATATACTATCCTGGTGTCGGAACGTGACACTCCGATCCTCATATACTATCCTGGTGTCGGAACGTGACACTTGGATCCTCATATACTATCCTGGTGTCGGAAAGTGACACCCGATCCATATACTATCCTGGTGTCGGAACGTGACACTCTGATCCTCATATACTATCCTGGTGTTGGAACGTGACACTCCGATCCTCATATAATATCCTGGTGTCGGAATGTGACACCCGATCCATATACTATGCTGTGTCGGAACTTGACACCCGATCCTCTATTACTATCCTGGTGCTGGAACGTGACACTCCGATCCTTATATACTATCCTGGTGTCGGAACGTGACACCCGATCCATATACTATCCTAGTGTCGGAACGTGACACCCGATCCTATATTACTATACTGGTGCCGGAACGTGACACCCGATCCCCTAATCTCACTACTTTCGTTCATCAAGCCTTCTTTTTTACCAAGGCATCATCATTAACAAAGTAGATTAGGGTTTTTCAAGATTTAGGATTCAATAGCCTCATCATGCTTATTTTATCACAATTATATAATCACATTCATGCAAGCATACAATTAAGCATATAGAAGGGTTTACAATACTACCTAATACATATCATTCGCTATTAAGGGTTTACTACGAATAGCATAAACCATAACCTACCTCCACCGAAGAATTGTGATTCAAGCAATCTACTTTTCCAATGCTTTGCTTTCCTCTTCGTTTCTCCTCTTTCTCGTTCGTGCATTCTCCTCTCTCTCTCTCTCTGTTCTTTCTATTTTTCTTATTCAAACCCTCTTTCTTTTACCCTAATTAGCATATAATTAAGCATAAAAGATGATGAATTAACCCATTAATTAATTCAAGGTTATCTCCTTTAACCCTCAAGTAGTTAAATTATTAACATTAAGCCACTAAATTTATAATTATAGCAAGAATAGTCCAAAACGCCCCTTAAAACATTTAACAGAAATCCGACCCAGCCTGGGATTACGCAGCCTGTGACGGCCCGTCGTGCCTGCGACGGTCCGTCCTGCTGATTCTGTCACAGAGTTCAGAGACTAGATTTTTACCAAGGGTCTGTGACGGTCCGTCCTGCCACTTCGTCGCGAAGTTCAGAGAGTCGATTTCAGTACCCAAATTTCAGAATTCTAAGTGTTTTGGAACGAGACCCCCTCGACGGTCCGTTGTGACCATGACGGTCCGTCGTGGGATCCGTCGACTCAGCCAGTTTTTCCAGAAGTAAAATCTGTTGCTCAAAATGACTAAACAGGTCGTTACAATAGATACCAATTTACCCATCGTTCTTCCTCGAACGATCGCAAGAAGAAAAACAAGGGCGAGAAGGGGTACCTGAATTTGTAAACAGGTGTGGGTATCTTTCTTGCATATCAGCCTCCTTCTCCCAAGTGGATTCCTCAACTGGTCGATTCTTCCATTGAACTTTGATGGATGCAATCTCCCTTGACCTCAGCTTGCGGACTTCTCTATCTAAAATAGCAACAGGCTCCTTCTCATAAGACAAATTCTCATCAAGCAGAACTGAATCCCAACGAATGATGTAGTTTCCATACCCATGGTATCTTTTCAACATAGACACATGAAATAATGGATATACTCCTGACAGTCCTGGGGGCAAGGCTAATTCATAAGCTACCTCCCCCACGCGCTTCAGAACTTCAAAGTGACCAATATACCTCGGGCTAAGCTTACCTCGCTTACCAAACCGCATCACCCCTTTCATGGGCGAAACCTTCAACAAAACTTGCTCACCCTCCATAAATTCCAAGTCTCTAACCTTTCGATCTGCATATTCTTTCTGCCTACTTTGGGCTGCTAAAAGCTTTTCTTGAATACATTTCACTTTATCTAATAATTCCCTCAGAAGGTCAGTACCCCAAGGTCTAACCTCGAATGCATCAAACCACCCAATGGGAGACCTACATCTCCTCTCATACAGTGCCTCAAATTGGGCTATACCAATACTTGAGTGATCGATATTATTGTACGCGAATTCTGCTAAGGGTAGGAAGCTATCCCAATGGCCACCAAATTCTATCACGCATGCACGAAGCACATCCTCCAACACTTGAATCGTTCGCTCAGACTGGCCATCGGTCTGAGGGTGGAACACAGTACTAAGGTCCAACCTAGTACCCAATTCCGCGTGCAATGTTTTCCAAAACGTAGAAGTAAACTGCGTACCTCTATCTGATATGATGGAGAGTGGAACCCCATGCGATCGAACAACTTCCGAGATGTAAAGTTTGGCTAACTTCTCTGCATTGTAAGTCACCTTGACCGGAAGGAAGTGAGCAGACTTAGTTAACCTATCAACAACTACCCAAATGGAGTCATACTTACCCATTGTCTTGGGAAGACCAACCACGAAGTCCATTGCAATTCTATCCCACTTCCATTCCGGAATGGGCATTCTCTGAAGTGTTCCTCCAGGCCTCTGGTGTTCATACTTTACTTGCTGACAATTTGGACATTTGGCAACAATCTCCACAATGTCACGCTTCATTCTACTCCACCAAAAATGTTGTTTTAGGTCACGATACATCTTGGTTGCACCTGGATGTATAGAATACCTTGAACTATGAGCCTCTGTAAGAATAGTGTGGATCAAATTATCGACGCGGGGTACACATACCCTTCCTTTAATTCTCAAAACACCTTCCTCATCGATTGTTGCTTCTTTAGCCTCTCCTCGCAACAACATATCTCGGATCCGGATCAATTTCTCATTAGTAAACTTCTTTACCTTAATCTTGTCAAGAAAGGAAGATCTTGCCTCCGTACAAGCCAACAATCCTCCCTTCTCAGTTACCTCTAACCTCATAAAGTTGTTAGCCAGAGTCTGAACCTCTCTAGCCAATGGACGTCTAGAAACTTGCAAGTGAGCTAGACTTCCCATGCTTCCTGCCTTTCTACTTAAGGCGTCTGCCACAACATTAGCCTTTCCTAGGTGATACAAGATGGTAACATCGTAGTCCTTCAGTATCCATCCACCTCCTCTGTCTCAAATTCAAATCCCTCTAAGTAAAGACATACTGTAGACTACGATGATCCGTATAGACTTCACACTTAACCCCATATAGATAGTGTCTCCATTGCTTTAATGCAAACACTACAGCAGCCAACTCCAAATCATGGGTCAGATAGTTATGTTCATGCACCTTTAATTGCCTCGAAGCATAAGCAATTACATTCTTCTCTTCCATTAGCACTGCACCCAAACCAGAATAGGATGCATCTCAATAAACAATGAAGTTCTTACCCTCTACTGGCAAGGTAAGGATAGGTGCAGTAGTCAGCAAGGTCTTGAGTTTCTGAAAGCTTTCCTCACATTCATCCGACCATACAAATGGAACATTCTGCTTAGTCAAGTTCGTCAATTGGGAAGCAATAGAAGAGAATCCCTTGACAAATCGACGGTAGTAGCTTGCTAAACCAACAAAGCTCCTTATTTATTACACATTAGTAGGTCTTACCCAATTCTTCACTGTCTCAATCTTAGAAGGATCCACCATCACTCCATGCTTAGAAACCACGTGTCCCAAGAAGGACACTGAGTCTAGCCAAAACTCACACTTGGAGAACTTGGCATAAAGCTTTTTCTCCCTCAACATTTCCAATACAATTCTCAAGTGCTCCTCATGTTCTTTCTTGCCCTTTGAGTATACCAATATATCATCAATGAATACGATGACAAAGAGATCCAGATATGGCTTAAAAATCCCAGTCATCAAGCTCATGAAAGCGGCAGGGGCATTCGTAAGCCCAAAAGACATTACTAAGAACTCATAATTCCTATATCTGGTCCGAAAAGCAGTCTTGGGCACATTCGTTGCCCGTATTTTCAGTTGATGATAACCAGATCTCAGATCGATTTTTGAGAAGGTACAAGCACCTTGTAACTAATCTAACAAATCATCGATGCGGGAAAGAGGATACTTGTTCTTAGTAGTTACCTTATTCAGTTGTCTATAGTATATGCACATCCGAAAACTTCCATCCTTCTTCTTCACAAACAAAACCGGAGCACCCCAAGGAGATGCACTTGGTCTAATAAAGCCTTTGCTTAACAACTCTTGAAGTTGGGCCTTTAACTCTCTTAACTCAGCGGGAGACATTCTATAAGGGGGTATAGAAATGGGGCGAGTACTCGGTTCCAGATCAATGCAAAAATCAATATCTCTATCCGGTGGCATACCAGGAAGATCTGCAGGGAACACATCCTGAAACTCACGGACTATCGAAACCGACTCAATTGAAGGTACTTGAGTAGTGTCATCCCAGAGATGTGCCAAGAAAGCTAAACACCCTTTACTAACCATTCTCTTAGCATGAAGAAAGGAGATGATACGAACCGGAGTGGAAGTGTAGTCACCTTCCCACACTAATGGATCTGTCCCAGGCTTGGCCAACGTCACAGTTTTAGCATTACAATCTAAGATTGCAAAATTTGGAGAAAGCCAAGTCATACCCAGAATTACATCGAAGTCAACCATTTCTAAAATAACCAAGTCTACATGAGTATTGCTCCCTACAAAAGCCACAGGACAAGACCTATATATGCTTTCAACTATCACAGACTCACCCACCGGAGTAGAAACACGAATAGGCATGTCAAGCAATTCACAATGTAAATTAAGACCAGTAGAAAATGAGGAAGATACATAAGAAAATGTGGATCCAGGATCAAACAATACAGAAGCCATGCATTCACAAACCAAAAGATTACCTGTGATGACAGCATCAGATGTCTCCGCTTCAGATCTCCCAGGGAAAGCATAACAATGGGCCCTCTCACCTGTCTGTCCGTTGCCCCTACCATGTTGTGTTGTAGTGGCTCCAGTTTGCCCATCACCCCGGCCGTTTTGGTGACCACCATTACCTCGACCACCACGTCCTCCAGAATGACGGTCTCTTCCATGATCACCTATACCTCTGACCATTGGAGGTCGATAACTTTGTTTTGGACAATACCTCTTAATATGTCCAGTCTCCCCACATCCATAACACTCTCTGGATTCAAGCATCGGCCTCTGTGAGAATGACGAAGTCTGGGGATAACCTCCAAATTCAGAGAAATGTTGACCGGTCTGCGATGGACCCCCAACTACAGTCTGCAGCGAAGACTGGATAGGTCGGGCTGGGTAACTTCCTGAACCCTGGCCTCTGGAGTAAGAACCATTAAACTCACCTCCCTTTCGAAACCTTTTTGATGTCGATGCCATGGTGAAGTCATCTGGCTTCACTCCCTCCACCTCTATCACGAAGTCTACCACTTTCTGAAAGGATTTCGCTGTAGCCGCTACCTGTATGGCTGAAATCCGCAACTCTGACCTCAACCCCTTCACAAAACAAGCTAATCCTCAAGCTGCGTTTTCTCCTCCCTCTCGATCGATCCCTCTCTTTCTCTTTGTTCTTTCTGTTTGTTTTATTCAAACCCTCTTTACTTTACCCTAATTATCATATAATTAAGACTAAAAGAGGACAATATAACCCACTAATTAACTTAAGGTTACCTCTTTTAACCCCCAAGTAATTAGACTTATTAATATTGACCCTCAATCTTTATAATTAAGGAAAGAATAGTCCAAAATGACCCTTAAAACGTGTAGAGGAATCCTATTCCGCCTGGGATTTGCGCAACCTGTGACGGGCCGTCGTGCCTGCAACGGTCCGTCACGATGGTCGTCGAAGCCTCCCAAAATCCAGGTGAACTGTGATGGCCCGTCACACTAGTGACGGCCCGTCACACTAGTGACGGCCCGTCACACTAGTGACGGTCCATCCTGCACCTCCGCCCTGACGGTCAGAAACTCGTTTCTTGTACCAAATTCTCAAAAGTTGAAGTGTTTTGCAACGGGAACTCACGACGGTTCGTCGTGGATGTGACGGCACGCCCCGCAGTCCGCTACAATTTACAGAGTCGATTTTCGATTATCCAATTTGAGTTCTCATTATGTTGAAACGATGCACCTCGACGGCCGTCGTGCTGCGTGACGGTCCGTCGCAGCGTTCGTAGTCTTGGCCGCTTTTTCCGCATTAAAATCACGCTCAAAACGACTAAACAGGTCATTACAATAGATACCAATTTACCCATCGTTCGTCCCCGAACGATCAAAAGAAGAAAAACAAGGGTGGAAGGAAGTACCTGAATCTGTAAACAGATGTGGATATTTTTCTTGCATATCTGCCTCCTTCTCCCAAGTAGCCTCTTCAACGGGTCGATTCTTCCATTGAACCTTGATGGATGCAATTTCTCTCGACCTCAGCTTGCGAACTTCTCTATCTAAAATAGCAATCGGTTCCTCCTCGTAAGACAGATTCTCATCAAGCAAAACTGAATCCCAACGGATAATGTAGTTTCCATCCCCATGATATCTTTTCAACATAGACACATGGAATACCGGATGCACTCCGGACAGCCCTGGAGGCAAGGCTAACTCATAAGCCACCTCCCCTACTCGCTTAAGTACTTCGAAGGGACCAATATACCTTGGTCTTAGTTTACCTCTTTTACCAAACCGCATCACCCCTTTCATTGGTGAAACTTTCAACAAGACTTGTTCACCCTCCATGAACTCTAAGTCTCTAACCTTTCGATCCGCATATTCTTTTTGTCTACTTTGCGCCGCTAGAAGCTTTTCTTGAATAGACTTCACTTTTTCTATCGCATCCCTCAAAAGGTCAGTACCCCAAGGTCTAACCTCAAATGCATCAAACCACCCAATGGGAGACCTACATCTCCTACCATACAATGCTTCAAATGGAGCCATGTCAATGCTTGAGTGGTAGCTATTATTGTATGAAAACTCCGCTAAGGGTAAGAAGCTATCCCAATGGCCACCAAACTCTATTACACATGCACGAAGCATATCCTCCAACACTTGAATCGTCCTTTCAAACTTACCATCGGTCTGAGGATGGAACGCAGTACTAAGGTCCAACCTAGTACCCAATTCCGTATGCAATGTTTTGCAAAACTTAGAGGTGAACTGTGTACCTCTATCTGATATAATGGAGAGTGGAACCCCATGCAATCAGACGATTTCTGAGATATAGATCTTGGCTAACTTCTCGGCATTGTAAGTCACCTTGACCGGAATGAAATGAGCAGATTTCGTTAACCTATCAACAATCACCCAAATAGAGTCGTACTTACCCATTGTCTTTGGAAGACCAACCACAAAGTCCATTGCAATTCTTTCCCACTTCCATTCAGGAATGGGCATTCTCTGAAGTGTTCCTCCGGGCCTTTGGTGTTCATACTTTACTTGTTGACAGTTTGGACACTTGGCAATAAAGTCAACAATATCACGCTTCATTCTGCTCCACCAAAAGTGTTGCTTGAGGTCACGGTACATCTTGGTTGCACCCGGATGTATAGAATACCTTGAACTATGAGCCTCTGTCAGAATAGTGTTGATCAAATCATCGACGCGGGGTACACATACCCTTCCTTTGATTCTCAAAACACCTTCCTCATCGATTTGTGCTTCCTTAGCCTGTCCTCGCAATACTTTATCTTGGATTCGCCTTAGTTTCTCATCATCAAACTGCTTCCCCTTAATCTTGTCAAGGAAGGAGGATCTTGCCTCCACACAAGCTAACAATCCTCCCTTCTCATTTACTTCTAACCTCATAAGGTCATTAGCCAAAATCTGCACTTCTCTAGCCAATGGGCGTCTAGAAGCTTGCAAATGAGCTAGACTTCCCATGCTTCCCGCCTTTCTACTCAAAGCATCTGCCACTACATTCGCCTTCCCCGGATGATACAAGATAGTGATATCGTAGTCCTTCAGTAGTTCCATCCATCTCCTTTGTCTCAAGTTCAAATCTTTCTGAGTAAAGACATACTGTAGGCTACGATGATCCGTATAGACTTCACACTTAACCCCATATAAATAGTGCCTCCATTGCTTTAATGCAAATACTACCGCGGCCAATTCCAAGTCATGAGTTGGGTAGTTACGTTCGTGCACTTTTAATTTTCTTGAAGCATAAGCAATCACGTTCTTCTCTTGCATTAGCACTGCACCCAAACCCGAATAGGATGCATCACAATAAACAATGAAGTTCTTACCCTCTACCGGCAAGGTAAGAATTGGTGCGGTAGTCAACAAAGTCTTAAGCGTCTGAAAGCTTTCCTCACATTCATCTGACCATACAAAGGGAACATTCTGCTTAGTCAAGTTCGTCAATTGAGAAGCAATAGAAGAGAATCCCTTGACGAATCGGCGGTAGTAACTAGCTAACCCCACAAAACTCCTTATTTCTATACATTAGTGGGTCTTACCCAATTCTTCACTGTCTCAATCTTAGAAGGATCTACCATCACTCCATCCTTAGAAACTACGTGCCCCAAGAAGGACACTACATCTAGCCAAAACTCACACTTGGAGAACTTGGCGTAAAGCTTTTTCTCCCTCAACAACTCTAACACCATTCTCAAATGCTCCTCATGTTCCTTCTTGCTCTTTGAGTATACCAATATATCATCAATAAATACGATCACGGAGAGGTCCAAATATGGCTTAAAAATCCCGTTCATCAAGCTCATGAACGCAGCAGGGGCATTTGTAAGACCAAAAGACATCACCACAAATTCGTAATGTCCATACCTCGTTCGAAAAGCAGTCTTTGGCACATTCGCTGCCCGTATTTTCAATTGGTGATAACCGGATCTCAAGTCAATTTTTGAGAAGACACAAGCACCTTGTAACTGATCGAACAAGTCATCAATGCGAGGAAGAGGATACTTGTTCTTGATAGTTACCTTATTCAGTTGTCTGTAGTCTATGCACATCCGAAAACTCCCATCCTTCTTCTTCACAAACAAAACCGGAGCACCCCAAGGAGATGCACTTGGTCTAATGAAGCCTTTGCTCAACAACTCTTGAAGTTGTGCCTTTAACTCTCTTAACTCCATGGAGCCATTCTATAAGGGGTATAGAAATGGGCGAGTACCCGCTTCAAGATCAATACGTAAGTCAATATCCCTATCCGGTGGCATACCAGAAGATCTGCAGGAACACATCCAAAAATTCTCGAGCTACCGAAATCGATTCAATTGAGGGTACTTGAGTAGTGTCATCCCTAAGATGTGCTAAGAAAGCTAAACAACCCTTACTAACCATCTTCCGAGCACAAAGAAAGGACACGATACGAACCGGATTGGAAGTGTAGTCACCCTCCCACACTAACGGATCCGCCTCTGTGCTTGGCTAACGCCACAGCTTTAGCATTACAATCCAAAATCGCAAAATTCGCAGAGAGCCAAGTCATACCTGCACTACATCAAAGTCACCCATTTCTAAAATAACCAAATCTACATAAGTGTTGCTCCCCACAAAATTCACCAAACAAGACCTATACACTTTTTCAACTACCACAGACTCACCCACCAGAGTAGAAACACGAATAGGCATATCAAGTAATTCACAATGTAGATTTAGACCATTAGCAAATGATGAAGATACATAAGAAAATGTGGATCCAGGATCAAACAATACGGAAGCCATACAATCACAAATCAAAAGGTTACCTGTGATGACAGCATCTGATGCCTCCGCTTCAGATCTCCCAGGAAAAGCGTAACAATGGGCCCCATTATTTGTCTGTCCGTTGCCCCTACCATGTTGCGTAGTAGTGGCTCCAGTTTTCCCATCTCCTCGGCCCTTTTGGTGACCACCATTACCTCGACCACCACGTCCTCTGGAAATACGGCCTCTACCATGACCACCCCTACCTCTAGCTAGTGGGGTTCTGTAACTCTGGTTTGGACAATACCTCTTAATGTGTCCAATCTCCCCACATCCGTAACATTCTCTGGATTCACGACGGTCTCTCCGAGAAGTTTTGACCGATCCGAGGTGGACCCCAACTACGATCAGTAGTGAAGATCGAATGGGTCGAACCGAGTAACCTCCGTAACTCGTCCTCTAGTATACGAACCATTGAACTCACCTCCCTTTCGGAACCTCTTTGATGTCGATGTCGTGGTGAAGTCGTCTGGCTTCACTCCTTCCACCTCTATCACAAAGTCTACCACCTCTTGGAAGGATTTTGCCGTAGCCGCTATCTGTAAGGCCGAAATCCGCAATTCTGACCTCAACCCCTTCACAAAACGGCGAATCCGTTCTTGTGGACTGAAACAGAGTTGGGTGGCATATCTGGATAGTGCGCGAAATTTAGCCTCTATATGTGACTGCCACCACATCTTGGCGTTCCCTTGAAACTGATAGCTCACGAACTCAACACCGAACCGCTCCACTATACCCATCTTGTGTAGTAGCTCATGACAATCAACCAGAAAATCATAAGCATCTTCAGATTCTGCACCCTTGAAGACTGGAGGTTTCAATTTCAAGAACTTACTGAAAAGTTCATGCTGATCGTTTGTCATTATCGGTCCAGTAGTCAGACGTGGAAATGTGCCTATCTCTAATGAGGCATCCATGCGGGGAGCCATAGTAGCCGCATGTCGTACCTCTGAANCCGGAGGTGTTGGTGCAGAAACCACTGGAGGTGCCGGAACGTGATCAGATAACCCGCTAAGATAAGCGAGAACCTGATTGATCATCTCTGGGGTAGGTTGGGCTGGCAATTCCTCATTCTGCTCTTGTTCATTCTCCCCTTCCTCACCCTCTCTTATCACCTCTTCAGTCGGTGGAGGAGTCACCGCCCTAGTATCATATGGGCTAGGTGCTCGTCCTCTTCCTCTAGAGGACGTCCTCCCACGACCTCTTCCACGGCCTCTTGCCGCTACTCTTCCTCGAGACACAGCCCCCGTGGCTGGCTCCGTCGTTTCTTGTCTTGCAGTTGTTGCTGCTGGTGCAGTCGTCGCTCTAGTTCTAACCATCTGCGAAATAGAGTGAAGATGGTCAGATACCAATTTGTATCACCTAGATACCAATTGGACTCAAGTAGTAGCACGAAAGAAAGAATGAAAGAATGGAATTTTCCTAAAGTCTTATAGCCTCTCAAAGAAAAGTAAAGGCGTCCCCCTAACGTTCCTTAAGACTCTACTAGACTCGTTCTTGTGTGATGAGACCAACAAACCTAATGCTCTGATACCAAGTTTATCACGACCCAAAACCGGGACGCGACTGGCACCCACATTCACCCTCCTATGTGAGCGAACCAACCAATCTAAACCTTAACATTTTAATAAATTTATCAACAAAAGTAATGCGGAAGACTTAAACTCATTAATAGAACAACTCAAAACTATTATTATCATCCCCAAAATCTGGAAGTCATCATCACAAGAACATCTATCCTCAAATTACTAAACTAAAATGTCTAAGAACAAAAATAACTAAAAAGCTAGTCCGTGCCGGAAGTTCAAGGCATCAAGACTTGAAGGAGAAGATCCAGTCCAAGCTAGACGCATTAGCTCACCCTGAATTTCCGAAGGTAGTGAAGACTGGCTAGATCTACTGTTGAGTTGAAGACGATGGCACGTTTGCTGCACTCCACAAATACAAAGAGAAAACATAAAAGTAGGGGGTCAGTACAACCACAAGTAGTGAGTAGATATCATCGGCCAACTCAAAATAGAAGATAATATATATCAAGTAATATCATAAAATCAACTATGATGCTTAACATGTAGCAACAAGAAGTACTATATCATTAACATTTACCGTTAAGTTCACACATGAGGACTCAAGCCTCAATATCATACTCATTTGGGAAAAATATGGGTTCATTAGATTGAGTATATTTACATCTTTCAAGATTCATTATCTTTCTTCCTCTCGTGTCGGTAAGTGACACTCCGCTCCTCATATATTATCCTGGTGTCGGAACGTGACACTCCGATCCTCATTCTATCCTGGTACCGGAACGTGGCACCCGATCCATATTCTATCCTGGTGTCGGAATGTGACACTCCGATCCTCATTCTATCCTGGTACCGGAACGTGGCACCCGATCCATATACTATCCTGGTGTCGGAACGTGACACTCCGATCCTCATTCTATCCTGGTACCGGAACGTGGCACCCGATCCTCTATTTCTATCCTGGTACCGGAACGTGGCACCCGATCCCCTAATTCATCAAGCCTTCTTTTACACTAAGGCATCATCAATTTCATTATATGATTTATCAAGCCTTCTTATACACTAAGGCATCATCAATAACAAGTGAATTAGGGTTTTTCTTTCAAGATTTGGATTCAATAACTTCATCATGCTTAGTTTATCACAATTTCATAATCACAATCATGCAAGCATACAATTAAACACATAGCAGGGTTTACAATACTATCAATTCATATCATTCACTATTGAGAGTTCACTACGAATATCGTAAAAGAAACCATAACCTACCTCCACAGAAGAATTGATCAAACAAGCTAATCCTCAAGCTGCGTTTTCTCCTGCCTCTCGATCGATCCCTCTCTTTCTCTTTGTTCTTTCTGTTTGTTTTATTCAAACCCTCTTTCCTTTACCCTAATTATCATATAATTAAGACTAAAAGAGGACAATAGAACCCACTAATTAACTTAAGGTTACCTCTTTTAACCCCCAAGTAATTAGACTTATTAATATTGACCCTCAATCTTTATAATTAAGGAAAGAATAGTCCAAAACGACCCTTAAAACGTGTAGAGGAATCCTATTCACTGGGATTTGTGCAACCTGACGGCGTGCCGTCGTGCTGCGACGGTCATTACAATGGTCGTCGCAGCCTCCCAAAATCCAGGTGAACTGTGACGGCCCGTCACACTAGTGACGGTCCGTCCTGCACCTCCGCCCTGACGGTCAGAAACTCGTTTCTTGTACCAAATTCTCAAAAGTTGAAGTGTTTTGCAACGGGAACTCACGACGGTTCATCGTAGATGTGACGGCACGTCCTCCAGGTCCGTCACAATTTACAGAGAGTCGATTTTCAGTATCCAATTTCAGAGTTCTAAGTATGCTGAAACGATGCACCCTCGACGGGCCGTCGTGCCTGTGACGGTCCGTCGCAGTCCCCGTAGTCTTGGCCAGTTTTTCCAGAATTAAAATTTGCTGCTCAAAACGACTAAACAGGTCGTTACAAGTCCTTATCTATTATTATATGACGCACAAGTTTATATAAATACTCGTAATTGAAATAGTTATGGAATTACACTTAACACTTATGATGTGTTGTTGAATAGTGTAAGATTTGACGCATTATCACTTGGATATATTCCGTCAAAAATATTATTGTGATGATCATTTTTTAGAAGACTCTTTACAAAATCTAAGCATGGTTGCAAAACAGTATTCGTCAATATTTTAATGAACTATTCTTATTCTAAAAGATATAAATTTATATATATTTAATTTGGTTTACTAATTAATAAGTCTATAAAAAACACATTTTTATTATAAAAGCTCAGGTCTATGTGATCTCCTAATAACATACACTAATAACTTTATCCTAAAATATATTTAATAATAATTACAAAAATTCAAGTTGACTTATCTACAAATTTTAAAAGTCATTCTTATCCTAAAATATATAAGTAATTATGAAATTGGTATGTCAATTAATAAGTCCACAAAAATATTTTACTATAAAAGCTGAAGGTAATTTTTTTTTCACATCCACCATCAAGAAAATTTTATATTTCTAGATAGTATATTACAAGTCAAGCAAGGTTTCTAGTTAGTAGATTTATATTTACAAGATTTTTTAATGTCTGCTTAATGAATTCTATATTATAAACTATTTTTTTTGGGTAGATAAAGTGAATACTTTCATCAACAATGAAGAGTTCAACAAGAAGAAAGTGATCTTCATATTGGGGGCCATAGGAACGGGAATATCCCGTCTCTCTGTTTACCTTGTCACCCATTTTCCAGGAGAAGTAATCACGTCGGATAAAATGAAATTTGCCAAGGTACTTAAAATTGTTACAAACAAGATCATACACACTTAAAAATAAGGTGTACGACACTATTTGTTAGGTATATATGTTTATTCTCAAGAATACTTATATAAAATGAATACCTCGATAATTTTATAGTAGTAATTATAGATTCTAGTGAAAAATTTACTTTACTCTTAAGAATTATTTCTTTCAATTCTAAGAAAGTTAATTTGATGACATTTTCTTAGATGAAATTGAAAAAGATTCAGAACTCACAACTGATGATTTTTGTTTGCGAGTTGCCATCTGTATAGAAAAAATACTGAAGACTCAACGTGTTCCAATTATTGTTGGAGGGTAAAATTCGTATATTGAAAAACTTGTGGAAGATCCTGTGTTCATGTTCAAATATAAGTATGATAGTTTCTTTATTTGGATTGATGTTGAGCATTCAATCTTGAACCATTAATTTGACATGAGGGTTAATAAAATGGTCAAAGCATGTAATTTTTGTAATTATTTTATGAATCAATCAAAATAAACTGTCATGCAGCTAGCTAAAAACTTTTCTTATATAATTTTCTTAATAATACTTTTGGTTATCAAATATATGTTCTATTAAATAAAATTCTTCTTTAAGTTTGTGTTGCATGCACGGTTAGTGGATGAGGTGCGACATATTTTCATTCCAGATAATGATTACACCAAATGAATCCGACGGTCCATCGATGTCCTTGAAATGGAAAAATATTTAAGGGAATAAATAATTGTAGACGGAGATGATGAATCAAAGTAGATGATTCTTCAAGCTTCAATTTCAAGTATCAAGCATAATACTTGTAGGTTATTTTGTAACCAAATTTATAAGATTCAAGGATTAATGAATGAGAAAATGTTGTCAGTGCAACATATTATTTCGACGGACGTTTTCAAAGCAGGTAGAGAAGAAGATCTTGACGAAGCATGGACGAATACCGTTTGGCAATCATGCCTAGATATTTTGAACAGATTTCTCAAAAACAATCATCACAATATTATTATTGAGTTTACATAAAATGCCATTATCTCCATCTTCTATTTTGGTCTCTTTAATTTTTGACCTATTTTTATAGTTTCTATTGCATTAAAAATATATATGTATGATATCACCATTATTTCTATATATGTTACTCTTGTCAGTAAAAAAATTCTTATCTATAGATGAAATATTTATTTTAGGTTCCGATCCAAGTCCAAGCTCCTAGTCCAAGTCCAAGTCTTGTATATTTAATATATATTAATAAAATTACGTACGTGCACAATTACATGAGATCACTCACAATATCAAGCTAATAGAGTTATAAAATAATAAATCACCATAAATATTTGGGAAGATTCCATCCTAAAAAGATTTTAAAGAATAAGAATTCTTAACTCAATACTTAAAAATGTTACATAGACAAAGAAGATAAAATAATAAATTTACAATCTATCGGTAATTAATATATTCTACCTAATTCTATCACGGGGATTGAATCTTGATTCAATAAAGTCCTTATCTATTATTATATGGTGCACAAGTTAATATAAATACTCGTTATTAAAATAGTTATCGATAATTGTTCATATCCCTCTTATGGAATTAGACTTAACACTTATTATGTGTTGTTGAATAGTGTATCTTTGACGCATAATCACTTGAATATATTCCGTCAGAAATATTATTGAGTTCTTTGTACAAACCCTTTGTAACTACTTTTGATCCCATAACAATATACATCTAGAAACGTCATCCTAAAATAATTTAAGCTTAATTGCCAAAATTTAAGGTGACATACCTCTAAATTTTTTAATGAACTATTCTTATTATAAAAGATATGAATTTATATGTATTTAATTTGGTTTACTAATTAATAAGTCTATAAAAATCACATTTTTACCATAAAATCCCAGCTCTATGTGATCTCCTAACAACGTACACTAATAACTTTATCGTAAAATATATTTAATAATAATTACCAAAATTGAAGTTGAGATATCTGTAAACTTTTAAAAGTCATTCTTATCCTAAAATATATATGTAATTATGAAATTGGTATGTCAATTAATAAGTCCACAAAAAGATTTTACTGTAAAAGCTGAGTGTTATTTTTTTTACATCCACCATCAATTTTTTTTTATAATTTTAGATAGTATATTTCAATTCAAGGAAGGTTTCTACTTACTAGCTTTATATTTACAAAATTTTTTAATGTCTGACTTTATGAATTCACTATTATAAACTAATTTTTTTTTATTTTTTTGTGTAGATAAAATGAATACTTTCATCAACAATGAAGAGTTCAACAAGAAGAATGTTATCTTCATAATAGGGGCCACATAAATTGGAAAATCCCGTCTCACTGTTAACCTTGCCACTCATTTTCGAGGAGAAATAATCAACTCAAATAAAATGCAAATTTACAAGGGACTTGAAATTGTTACGAATCAGATCACACACACTGAGAAACAAGGTGTACGGCACTATTTGTTAGGTATATATGTTTAGTCTCATGATAACTTATATCAAATTACTACCTAAATAATTTTATAGTAGTAATTATAGATTCTCGTGAAAAATATTCTTTACTATTAAAAATATTATTTCTTATAATTATGAGAAAGTTAATTTGATCACATTTTCTTAGGTGAAATTGAGCCAGATTCAGACTTCACAGCTGAAGATTTTTGTTTGCAAGTTGTCGTCTATATAGAAAAAATACTGAAGACTCAACGTGTTCCAATTATTGTTGGAGGGTCAAATTCGTATATTGAAAAACTTGTGGAAGACCCTGTGTTTATGTTCAAATATAAGGATAATAGTTGCTTTGTTTGGATTGATGTTGCGCAATCAGTATTGAACAATAGAGTTGACATGAGAATTGATCAAATGGTTTAAGAAGGTAATTTTTGTAATTATTTTATGTATCAATCAAGATATACTATCATACAGGTAGCTAAAAACTTTTCTTGTATAATTTTCTTAATAATACTTTTGGTTATCAAATATATGGTTTATTAAATAAAACTATTCTTTATATTTGTATTGCACGCAGGGCTAGTGGATGAGGTGCGACCGATTTTCATTCCAGATTCAGATTACACCAAAAGAATCCTACGGTCCATCGTGTCCTTTAAATGGACAGATATTTAAGGGAAAAAATAAATATAAACAGAGATGATGAATCAAAGAAGATGATTCTTCAAGCTTTAATTTAACGTATCAAGCGTAATACTCGTAATTTAATTTGTAACCTACTTGACAAGATTCTGCGATTAATAAACGATAAAATGTGGTCAATGCATCATATTATTTTTACGGACGTTTTCAAAGAAGATAGAGAAGAAGATCTTGACGAAGCATGGACGAATACTTTTTTGCAACCATGCCTAGATATTTTTAAGAGATTTCTCAAGAACGATCATCACAATATTATTATTGAGTGTACATAAACTATCATTATCTCCATCATCTGTTTTGGTCTCTTTATTTTTTGACCTATTTTGTACAGTTTGTATTGCATTACAAATATATATGTATGATATGACCCTTATTTCTATGTATGTTACTCTTGTCAATAAAAAATATTCTTATCTATAGATGAAATATATATTTTAAGTTCGATCAAAGCCCAAGCCACAAGTCCGAGTCAAAGTCTTCTATATTTAATATAGATTAATACAAATACGTACGCACAATTACATGAGATCACTAATAATGTTTACCTAATAGAGTGATAAAATAATAATCACCATAAATATTCGGGAAGATTCCACCCTAAAAGGATTTCGAAGAATAGAATTCTTAACTCAATACACAAAAATGTTAAATAGACAAAGAAGATAAAATAATAAATTTGTAATCTATCAGTTATGAATATATTCTACCTAATTCTTTAACGGTGATTGAAGCTTGATTAAATAAAGTCCTTATCTATTATTATATGGTGCAGAAGTTAATATAAATACTTGTAATTGAAATAGTTATCGTCAATTGTTCACTTCCTCTTATGGAATTAGGCTTAACACTTATGATGTGTTGTTGAATAGTGTAAGATTTGACGCATTATAACTTGAATATATTCCATCAGAAATATTATTGAGTTCTTTGTACAATCCTTTTGTAACTACTTGTGATCTCATAACAATATACATCTAGAAACATCATCCTAAAATAAGTTAAGCTTAATCACCAAAATTTAAGGTGACATATCTTTAAATTTTTTAATTAACTATTCTTATTCTAAAAGATATGAATTTATATATATTTAATTTGGTTTACTAATTAATAAGTTTATAAAAAATCACATTTTTACTACAAAATCCCAGCTCTATGTGGTCTCCTAACAACGTACACTAATAACTTTATTCTAAAATATATTTAATAATAATTACCAAAATTCAACTTGACATATCTATAAACTTTTAAAAGTCATTCTTATCCTAAAATATATCAGTAATTATGAAATTGGTTTATCAACTAATAAGTCCACAAAAAAATTTACTATAAAAGTTGAATGCAATTTTTTTTCCACATCCACCTTCAAGAAAATTTTATATTTTTAGATAGTATATTCCAACTCAAACAAGGTTTCTACTTACTAGCTTTATACTTACAAGATTTTTAATGTTTGACTTTATGACTTCATTATTATAAACTATTTTTTTTGTGTAGATAAAATGAATAGTTTCTTCAACAATGAATAGTTCAACAAGAAGAAAGTGATTTTCATAATAGGGGCCACAGGAATGGGAATATTTCGTCTCTCTATTGACCCTGCCACCCATTTTCTAGGAGAAATAATCAACTCGGATAAAATGCAAGTTTACAAGGGACTTGAAATTATTACAAACAAAATCACTCACATTGAGAAACAAGGTGTATGATACTATTTGTTAGGTATATATGTTTATTCTAAAGAATACTTATATCAAATGACTACCTAGATAATTTTATAGTAGTAATTATAGATTCTAGTGAAAAATATTCTTTACTATTAAAAAATTATTTCTTTTAATTATGAGAAAAGTTATTTGATCATATTTTCTTTGGTGAAATTGAGCCAGATTCAGACTTCACAGCTAAAGATTTTTGTTTACAAGTTGTCGTCTATATAAAAAAATGGTGAAGACTCAACGTGTTCCAATTATTGTTGGAGGGTCAAATTCGTATACTAAAAAACTTGTGGAAGATCCTGTGTTCATGTTCAAATATAAGTATGATAGTTGCTTTATTTGGATTGATGTTGAGCAATCAGTCTTGAACCAAAAATTTGACAAGAGGGTTGATCAAATGGTCAAAGCATGTAATTTTTGTAATTATTTTATGTATCAATCAAAATAAACTATCATGCAGCTAGCTAAAAAAATTTCTTATATAATTTCCTTAATAATACTTTTGATTATAAAATATATGTTCTACTAAATAAAATTCTTCTTTAAATTTGTGTTTTATGCACGGTTAGTGGAGGAGGTGCGATACATTTTAATTCCAGGTACAGATTACACCAAAGGAAACCGATGGTCCATCGATGTCCTTGAAATAGATATTTAAGCAAAGAAACAAATATAGACGGCGATGAAGAATCAAAGAAGATAATGCTTCAAGCTTCAATTTCAAGTATCAAGCATAATAGTGGTATGTTAATTTGTAACCAACTTGACAAGATTCAACGATTAATAAGCGAGAAAATGTGGTATGTGCATCATATTATATCTACAGACATTTTCAAAGAAGATAGAGCAGAAGATCTTGACGAAGCATGGACGAATACTGTTTCGCAACCATGCCTAGATATTGTAAAGAGATTTCTCAAAACCGATCATCATAATATAATTATTGAGTGTACATAAACTGTGATTATCGCCATCTTCTGTTTTGGTCTCTTTCATTTTTGACCTATTTTGTACAGATTGTATCGCATTACAAATATATATGTATGATATGACCATTATTTCTATATATGTTACTCTTTTTTGTAAAAAAAATCTTATCTATAGAAGAAAAATTTATTTTTAAGTTTTGATCCAAGCCCAAGCCCCAAGTCCAAGTCCTAATCTTCCATATTTAATAAATATTAATACAAATACGTACGTACACAATCACATGAGATCACTCATAATGTCAAGCTAATAGATTGATAAAATAATAAATCACCATAAATGTTGGGGAGGATTCCACCCTAATAGGATTTATAAGAATAGAATTCTTAACTCAATAATTAAAAATGTTACATAGACAAAGAAGATAAAATAGTAAATTTGTAATGTATAGGTAATGAATATATTCTACCTAATTCTATCACGGTTATTGAAGTTTGATTCAATAAAGTCCTTATCTATTATTATATGGTGCACAAGTTAATATAAATACTCGTAATATAAAAAGTTATCGATAACTTTTCACTTCCCTATTTTGGAATTAGACTTAACACTTATGATGTGTTGTTGAATAGTGTAAGATTTGACGCATAATACTTGAATATATTCCGTCAGAAATATTATTAATTACTTTGTACAATCATTTTGTAACTACTTGTGAAATCATAACAATATACATCTAGAAACATCACCTTAAAATAATTTACGCTTAATCGCTAAAATTTAAGGTGACATATCTTTAAATTTTTTACTGAACTATTCTTATTCTAAAAGATACGATTTTGTATATATTTAATTTGGTTTACTAATTTATAAGTCTATAAAAAATCACATTTTTACTATAAAAGCCCAGCACTATGTGATCTCCTAACAACGTACACTAACAACTTTATCCTAAACTATATAAGTAATTATGAAATTGGTATGTCAATTAATAAGTTCACAAAAAGATTTTACTATAAAAGCTGAATGTAATTTTTTTTTTCACATCCACCATGAAGAAAATTTTATATTTTTTGATTGTATTTTCCAATTCAAGCAAGGTTTCTACTTAAGAGCTTTATATTTAAAAGATTTTTTAATGTCTGACTTTATGAATTCACTATTATAAACTATTTTTTTTGTGTAGATAAAATGAATACTTTCATCAACTATGAAGAGTTCAACAAGAAGAAAGTGATATTCATAATGGGGGCCACAGGAACGGGAAAATCACGTCTCTCTGTTGACCTTGTCACCCATTTTCTGGGGGAAATAATCAACTCGGATAAAATGAAAGTTTACAAGAGAATTGAAATTGTTACAAACAAGATCAGAGACACTGAGAAACAAGGTGTACGATACTATTAGTTAGGTATATATGTTTATTCTCAAGAATTCATATATCAAATGACTACCTAGATAATTTTATAGTAGTAATTATAGATTCTAGTTAAATATATACTTAACTATTAAAATATTATTTCTTTCAATTATGAGAAAGTTAATTTCATCACATTTTTGTAGTTGAAATTGAACCAGATTCAGAGATCACATCTGAAAATTTTTGTTTGCAAGCTGTCGTCTATGTAGAAAAGTTATTGAAGACTCAACGTGTTCCAATTATTGTTGGAGGGTCAATTGTAACGACCTGTTTAGTCGTTTTGAGCAGTAGAGTTTATTTCTTGTAATAGCTGTCTGGGTTGACGGACCACACGACGGATCGTCATGGTCACGATGGACCGTCGAGGGGGTCTCGTTCCAAAATACTTAGACTCTAGAAATTTGGGTACTGAGATCGACTCTCTGAACTTCACGACGGAATGGCAGGACGGACCGTCGTTTGCACAACGGACCGTCACAAATCTTTCCACAGCATTAACTCTCTGAACTTTGTGACGGACCTGCAGTACGGACCGTCACAGTCATGACGGACCGTCACAGGCTGCATAACCCTAACTGGGTCGGATTTTTGTTAAAAGTTTTTAAGGGGTGTTTTGGACTATTCCTGCTTATGATTATAAAGTTAGTGGTTTAATGTTAATAATTCAATCACTTGGGGGTTAAAGGAGATAACCTTGAAATAAATAGTGGGTTACTTTTACCATCTTTTATACTTAATTAGATGATAATTAGGGTAAAAGAAAAGAGTTTGAATAAGAAAAAATAGAAAGAGCAAAGAAAAGAAGAGAGAAACGAGCGAGAGAAAGAGAAGAACGCAGAGGAAAGCAAAGGTTTTTGGGGATAGCTTGCTTGATCACGATTCTTCGGTGGAGGTAGGTTATGGTTTATGCTATCTCATAGTAAACTCTAAATAGCGATTGATATGTATTGGGTAGTATTATAAAGTCGTCTATATGCTTAATTGTGTGGTTGCATGATGTGATTATATAATTGTGATAAAATTAGCATGATGAGGCTGTTAAATCTTAAACCTTAAAGCCTCTCTATTAATGATGATGTTTTGGCATAAAGGAAGGTTGATGAACTGGAAATTAATGAGATTAGGGGATCGAGTGTCACGAACTAACACGTAGTATTAGGGGATCGGAGTGTCACGTTCCGACACCAGGATAGTAGGGGATCAGAGTGTCACGTTCCGACACCAGGATAGTAGAGGATTGGAGTGTCACATTCCGACACCAGGATAGTAGGGGATCGGAGTGTCACGTTCCGACACCACGATAGTAGGGAATCGGAGTGTCACGTTCCAACACCAGGATAGTAGGGGATCAGAGTGTAACGTTCCGACACCCAGATAATAAAGAGAATGAAGATTGAGGGGATCGGAGTGTTACGTTCCGACACTAGGATAGTAAAGAGAATGAATCTTGAATTATGTTAATATACTCAATTTAATGAACCTGTTTCCCAAATGAGTATGGTGTGGAGGCTTGAATCCTCATAGATGTGCTTGGTGTTGTGGCCAATGTTCATGGTACTTGTTGTTGTCACCTGTTGAGAATGTTATGGTTGATTTTATGTTATTATCTGATATATATTGATTTCTATTTTGAGTTGGCCGATGATATCTACTCAGTACTTGTGCCTTGTACTGAACCCTACTTGTATGTTTCTTTCTTTGTTATTTGTGGAGTGCAACAAACGTACCATCGACTTCAACTCAACCGCAACTCTAGATCTTCTTCATCACGTCAGATTTTGGGGTGAGCTATTGTTCCTAGCTCGGACTAGATTCTCTCTCATTTATGTCTTGATGTCCTTGAAGTTCGGACATGGACCATCTGTTTACTTAATTTAGCTTCCTAGATACTCTTGGATTTAGTAATTTGAGGATAGATGTTCTTGTGGTGATGACTTCCAGATTTTGGGGATAGTAATTGATAAATTTTAGAAGTTATTAATTAATTTTGTTAATGAGTTTTAAGTCTTCCGCATTGTATTCTGTTTATATGGTATTGAAATGTTGGGTTTTAGATTGGTTTGTTCGCTCACATAGTAGGATAAGTGTGGGTGCCACTCGCGGCTCGTTTTGGGTCGTGACAAACTTGGTATCAGAGCATTAGGTTCGTTGGTCTTATCACACAAGAACGAGTCTAGTAGAGTCTTGAGGAACGGTAGGGGGACGCCTTTTCTTTCATTTGAGAGGCTATAGGACTTGAGGAAAATTCCATCCTTTCTTTCTTTCGTGCTATTACTTGGAACCAATTGGTATCTAGGTGATACAAATTGGTATCTGACCATCTTCACTCTATTTCGCAGATGGTTAGAACTAGAGCAACAACTGCGCCAACACCAACACCGGCAAGACAAGATGCGTCTGAAACAACCAATGGGGCTGTAGCTCGAAGAGGAGCAGTGGCAAGAGGCCGTGGTAGAGGTCGCGGGAGGACGTCCTCTAGAGGAAGAGGACAAGCACCTGGCCCATCTAGTACTAGGGCAGTGACTCCTCCACCGACTGAGGAAGTATTAAGAGAGGGTGAGGAAGGGGAGAATGAACAAGTGCAGAATGAGGAATTACCACCCCAACCTACCCCAAAGATGATTAATCAAGTTCTTGCTTATCTTAGCGGGTTATCTGATCAGGGCCAGACACCTCCAGTGTTTTCTGCACCAGCACCTCAGGTTCCGAGAGTACAACATGCAGCTGCTGTGGCTCCCCGCACGGATGCCTCATTGGAAATAGGCACGTTTCCTCGGTTGACTACAGGGCCTATAATGACAAGTGATCAGCATGAACTTTTCACTAAGTTCTTGAAGTTGAAACCTCCAGTTTTCAAGGGTGCTGAATCGGAGGATGCCTACGATTTTCTGGTTGATTGTCATGAGTTACTACATAAGATGAGCATAGTGGAACGATTTGGCGTTGAGTTTGTAACCTATCAGTTTCAGGGAAATGCCAAAATGTGGTGGCGATCGTATGTTGAGTGTTAACCAGCACAGGCACCACCTATGACTTGGGCATCATTCTCTATCTTATTTATGGAGAAGTATATACCCCAGACTTTGAGGGATAGGAGGAGAGATGAGTTCCTGAGCCTAGAGCAAGGCAGGATGTCGGTTACTGCGTATGAGGCTAAGTTTTGTGCATTATCCAGGTATGCCACCCAGCTTTGATCAGTCCACAAGAGCGGATTCACCGTTTTGTGAAGGGATTGAGGTCAGATTTGCAGATTCCAGCCTTACAGGTAGCTACTGTAGCAAAATCCTTTCAGGAAGTGGTAGACTTTGTGATAGAGGTGGAGGGAGTGAAGCCAGATGACTTCACCATGGCATCAACAACTAAGAAGTTTCGTAAGGGAGGTGAGTTTAGTGGTTCTTACTCCAGGGCGAGTTCGTGAAGTTATCCACTGACCTATTCGGTCTTCTTCACCGCAGATCAGAATGGGGTCCACCGCAGACCGGTCAACATTTCTATGAGTTTGGAGGTTACCCCCAGACTTCGTCATTCTCACAGAGACCTATTCTTGAATCCAGAGAGTGTTATGGATGTGGGGAGACTGGACATATTAGGAGGTATTGTCCAAAACAGAGTTACAGACCCCCAATAGTCAGAGGTAGAGGTGGTCATGGAAGAGTCCGTCATTCTGGAGGACGTGGTGGCCGAGGTAATGGTGGTCACCAAAACGGCCGGGGTGACGGGCAAACTGGAACTACTGCTGCGCAACATGGTAGGGGCAACGGGCAGACAGGTGAAAGGGCCCATTGTTATGCTTTCCCTAGGAGGTCTGAAGCGGAGACATCTGATGCTGTTATCAGAGGTAATCTTTTGGTTTGTGATTGCATGGCTTCTGTATTATTTGATCCTGGCTCCACATTTTCATATGTATCTTCCTCATTTGCTACTTGTCTTAATTTACATTGTGAATTGTTTGACATGCCTATTCGTGTTTCTACTCCAGTGGGTGAGTCTGTGATAGTTGAAAAGGTGTATAGGTCTTGTATTGTGACTTTTATGGGGAGCAATACTCATGTAGACTTGGTTATCTTAGAAATGGTTGATTTCGATGTAATTCTGGGTATGACTTGGATTTCTCCAAACTTTGCAATCTTAGATTGTAATGCCAAAACTGTGATATTGGCCAAGCCTTGAACAGATCCGCTAGTGTGGTAGGGTGACTATACTTCCACCACAGTTCATATCATCTCCTTTCTTCATGCTAAGAGAATGGTTAGTAATGGTTGTTTAGCTTTCTTGGCACATCTCAGGGATGATACTACCCAAGTACCTTCAATTGAGTCGGTTTCGATAGTCCGTGAGTTTCTGGATGTGTTTCCTGCAGACCTTCCTGGTATGCCACCGGATAGGGATATTGACTTTTGCATTGATCTGGAGCCGGGTACTCGCCCTATTTCCATACCCCTTTTTTAAAGAATGGCTCCCGCTGAGTTAAGGGATTTAAAGGCCCAACTTCAAGAGTTGTTAGGTAAAGGCTTCATTAGACCAAGTGCATCCCCTTGGGGTGCTCCTGTTTTGTTTGTGAAGAAGAAGGATGGAAGCTTTCGGATGTGCATAGACTACAGACAACTGAATAAGGTAACTATTAAGAACAAGTATCCTCTTCCTCGTATTGATGATTTGTTCAATCACTTACAAGGTGCTTGTACCTTCTCAAAAATCGATTTGAGATCTGGTTATCATCAATTGAAAATACGGGCAACAGATGTGCCAAAGACTGCTTTTCGGACAAGGTATGGGCATTATGAGTTCTTAGTAATGTCTTTTGGGCTTACGAATGCCCTTGCTGCTTTCATGAGCTTGATGAACGGGATTTTTAAGCCATATCTGGATCTCTTTGTCATTGTATTCATTGATGATATACTGGTATACTCAAAGAGCAGTAAAGAACATGAGGAGCACTTGAGAATTGTATTGGAAATGTTGAGGGAGAAAAGGCTTTATGCCAAATTCTCCAAGTGTGAGTTTTGGCTAGATTCAGTGTCCTTCTTAGGGCACGTAGTTTCTAAGGATGGAGTGATGGTGGATCCATCTAAGATTGAAGCAGTTAAGAGTTGGGTAAGACCTACTAATGTTACAGAGGTAAGGATCTTTGTTGGTTTAGCTAGCTACTACCGTAGATTTGTCAAGGGATTTTCCTCTGTTGCTTCCCAATTGACAAATTTGACTAAGCAGAGTGTTCCATTTGTATGGTCGGACGAGTGTGAAGAAAGCTTTCAAAAACTCAAGACCTTGTTGACTACTGCACCAATTCTTACCTTGCCAGTGGAAAGCAAGAATTTCATTATTTATTATGATGCATCCTATTCTGGTTTGGGTGCAGTGCTAATGCAAGAGAAGAATGTAATTGCTTATGCTTCAAGGCAATTAAAGGTGCATGAACGTAATTATCCGACCCACGATTTGGAGTTGGTTGCGGTAGTGTTTGCATTAAAGCAATGGAGGCACTATCTATATGGGCTTAAGTGTGAAGTCTATACGGATCATCGTAGCCTACAGTATGTCTTTACTCAGAAAGATTTGAATTTGATACAGTGGAGATGGATGGAACTACTGAAGGACTACGATATCACTATTTTGTATCACCTAGGAAAAGCTAACATTGTGGAAGATGCGTTAAGTAGAAAAGCAGGGAGCATGGGAAGCCTAGCTCACTTACAGGTTTCCAGACGCCCATTGGCTAGAGAGGTTCAGACTCTGGCTAATGACTTTATGAGGCTAGAAGTAAATGAGAAGGGAGGATTTTTGGCCTGTTTGGAGGCAAGATCTTCCTTTCTTGACAAGATTAAGGGAAAGCAGTTTACTGATGAGAAGCTGAGCCGAATTCGGGATATGGTGTTGCGAGGAGAGGCTAAAAAGGCAATAATTGATGAGGAAGGCGTTTTGAGGATTAATGGAAGGGTATGTGTGCCCCGTGTTAATGATTTGATCCACACTATTCTTACATAGGCTCATAGTTCAGGATATTCTATACATCCTTGTGCAACCAAGATGTATCGTGACCTCAAGCAACATTTTTGGTGGAATAGGATGAAGCGTGACATCGTTGATTTTGTCTCCCAATGCCCGAATTGTCAGCAGGTAAAGTATGAACACCAGAGGCCCGGAGGAACACTTCAGAGAATGCCCATTCCTGAATGGAAGTGGGAAAGAATTGCAGTGGATTTTGTGGTTGGTCTTCCAAAGACATTGGGTAAGTTTGATTCTATTTGGGTAATTGTTGACAGATTAACTAAATCTGCTCACTTCATTCCGGTCAAGGTGACTTACAATGCAGAGAAGTTAGCCAAACTCTACATCTCAGAAATTGTTCGATTGCATGGGTTTCCAGTCTCCATCATATCAGTTAGAGGTTCGCAGTTTACTTCTAAGTTTTGGAAAACATGGCATGCTGAATTGGGTACTAGGTTGGATCTTAGTACTGCATTTCACCCTCAGACCGATGGTCAGTCTGAGCGAACGATTCAGGTTTTGGAGGATATGCTTCGTGCATGTGTGATATAATTTAGTGGTCATTGGGATAACTACTTACCCTTCGCAGAGTTCTCATACAACAATAGCTATCACTCAAGTATTGATATGGCCCCATTCGAAGCATTGTATGGGAAGAGATGTAGGTCTCGCATTGGTTGGTTTGATGCATTCGAGGTGAGGCCCTGGGGTACTGATCTTCTGAGGGAATCATTAGAGAAAGTGAAATTCATTCAAGAAAAGCTTTTAGCGGCACAAAGTAGGCAAAAGGAATATGCAGATCGAAAGGTTAGAGACTTGGAGTTCATGGAGGGTTAACAAGTCTTGCTGAAGGTTTCACCCATGAAAGGGGTGATGCGGTTTGGTAAGCGAGGTGAGCTTAGTCCGAGGTATATTGGTCCATTTGAAGTTCTGAAGCGCGTGGGGGAGGTAGCTTATGAATTAGCCTTACCTCCATGACTGTCAGGAGTGCACCCGGTATTTCATGTATCTATGCTGAAAAGATACCATGGGGATGGAAACTACATTATTCGTTGGGATTCAGTTCTTCTTGATGAGAATTTGTCTTATCAGGAGGAGCCTATTGCTAATTTAGATATAGAAGTCCGCATGTTGAGATCAAGGGAGATTGCATCCATCAAAGTTCAATGGAAGAATCGACCAGTTGAAGAGTCCACTTGGGAGAAGGAGGCCGATATGCAAGAAAGATACCCACACCTGTTTACAGATTCAGGTACTCCTTTTGGTCCTTATTTTTCTTCTGGTGATCGTTCCAGGACGAACGATGGGTGAATTGGTATCTATTGTAACAACATGTTTAGTCGTTTTGAGCAGTAGAGTTTATTTCTGGTAATAGCTGTCTGGGTCGACGGACCACACGACGGACCGTCATGGTCATGACGAACCGTCGAGGGGGTCTCGTTCCAAAACACTTAGACTCTGGAAATTTGGGTACTGAGATCGACTCTCTGAACTTCACAACGAAATGGCAGGACGGACCGTCGTTCGCACGATGGACCGTCACAAATCTTTCCACAGAATTAACTCTCTGAACTTTGTGACGGACCTGCAGTACGGACCGTCACAGAGACCTATTCTTGAATCCAGGGGTGTTTGGGACTATTCCTGCTTATGATTATAAAGTTAGTGGTTTAATGTTAATAATTCAATCACTTGGGGGTTAAAGGAGATAAACTTGAAATAAATAGTGGGTTACTTTTACCGTCTTTTATACTTAATTAGATGATAATTAGGGTAAAAGAAAAGAGTTTGAATAAGGAAAAATAGAAAGAGCAAAGAAAAGAAGAGAGAAACGAGCGAGAGAAAGAGAAGAACGCAGAGGAAAGCAAAGGTTTTGGGGGATAGCTTGCTTGATCACGATTCTTCGGTGGAGGTAGGTTATGGTTTATGCTATCTCATATTAAACTCTAAATAGCAATTGATATGCATTGGGTAGTATTGTAAAGTCGTCTATATGCTTAATTGTGTTGTTGCATGATGTGATTATATAATTGTGATAAAATTAGCATGATGAGGCTGTTGAATCTTAAACCTTAAAACCTCTCTATTAATGATGATGTCTTGGCATAAAGGAAGGTTGATGAACTGGAAATTAATGAGATTAGGGGATCAGGTGTCACGAACCGACACGTAGTATTAGGGGATCGGAGTGTCACGTTCTGACACCAGGATAGTAGGGGATCAGAGTGTCACGTTCCGACACCAGGATAGTAGGGATCGGAGTGTCACGTTCCGACACCAGGATAGTAGGGGATCGGAGTGTCACGTTTCGACACCAGGATAGTAGGGGATCGGAGTGTCACGTTCCGACACCCGGATAATAAAGAGAATGAAGATTGAGGGGATCGGAGTGTCACGTTCCGACACAAGGATAGTAAAGAGAATGAATCTTGAATTATGTTAATATACTCAATTTAAAGAACCTGTTTTTCAAATGAGTATGGTGTGGAGGCTTGAGTCCTCATAGATGTGCTTGGTGTTGTGGCCAATGTTTATGGTACTTGTTGTTGTCACCTGTTGAGAATGTTATGGTTGATTTTATGTTATTATCTGATATATATTGATTTCTATTTTGAGTTGGCCGATGATATCTACTCAGTACTTGTGCCTTGTACTGACCCCTACTTGTATGTTTCTTTCTTTGTTATTGGAGTGCAGCAAACGTGCCATCGACTTCAACTCAACCGCAACTCTAGATCTTCTTCATCATGTCAGATTTCGGGGTGAGCCATTATTCCTAGCTCGAACTATATTCTCTCTCATTTATGTCTTGATGTCCTTGAAGTTCGGACATGGACCATCTGCATACTTAATTTAGCTTCCTAGATACTCTTGGATTTAGTAATTTGAGGATAGATGTTCTTGTTGTGATGACTTCCAGTTTTTGGGGATAGTAATTGATAAATTTTTGAAGTTATTAATTGATTACGTTAATGAGTTTTAAGTCTTCCGCATTGTATTCTGTTTATATGGTATAGAAATGTTGGGGTTTAGATTTGTTGGTTCGCTCACATAGTAGGATAAGTGTGGGTGCCACTCGCGGCTCGTTTTGGGTCGTGACAAAATTCGTATATTGAAAAACTTGTGGAAGATCATGTGTTCATGTTCAAATATAAGTATTATAGTTGCTTTATTTGGATTGATGTTGAGCAATCAGTCTTGAACTGTAGAGTTGACATGAGGGTTGTTCAAATGGTCAAAGCATGTCATTTTTGTAATTATTTTATGTATCAATTAACATATACTATCATACAGCTAGCTAAACACTTTTTTTTATATATTTTTCTTAATAATACTTTTTGTTATCAAATATATGTTCTAAATAAAACTCTTATTTAAATTTGTGTTTCATGCAGGGCTAGTGGATGAGGTGCGACAGATTTTCATTCTAGATGCAGATTACACCAAAGGAACCTGACGGTCCATTGGTGTCCCTGAAATGGACAGCTATTTAAGGGAAAAAACAAATTTAAACAAATATGATGAATCAAAGCAAATGATTCTTCATACATCAATTTCAAGTATCAATCATAATACTCGTATGTTAATTTGTAACCAACTTGACAAGAATCAACGATTAATAAACGAGAAAATGTGGACAGTGCATCATATTATTGCTAAAGACGTTTTCAAAGAAGATAGAGAAGAAGATCTTGACGAAGCATGGATGAATACTATTTTGCAACCATGCCTAGATATTGTGAAGAGATTTCTGAAAAACGATCTTCACAATATAATTATTGAGTGTATATAAACTATCATTATCGCCATCTTCTGTTTTAGTCTCTTTCATTTTTTACCTATTTTGTACAGTTTGTATCGCATTACAAATATATATGTATGATATGACCCTTATTTATATATATGTTACTCTTGTCTGTAAAAAATTTCTTATCTATAGATTAAATATTTATTTTATGTTTCGATCCAAGCCCAAGACCCAAGCCCAAGTCCAAGTCTTCTATATTTAATATGTATTAATAAAAATACGTACGTACACAATTACATGAGATCACTCATAATGTCAAACTAATAGAGTGATAAAATAATAAATCACCAAAAATATTCGGGAAGATTCCACCCTAAAAGGATTTTAAAGAATAGAATTCTTAAGTCCATACTTAGACAAAGAAGATAAAATAGTAAATTTGTAATCTATCGCTTATGAATATATTCTACCTAATTCTATCACGTTGGTTGAAGATTGATTCAATAAAGTCCTTATCTATTATTATATGGTGCACAAGTTAATATAAATACTCGTAATTGAAATAGTTATCGATAATTGTTCACTTTCCTCTTATAGAATTAGACTTAACACTTATGATGTGTTGTTGAATAGTGTAAGATTTGACGCATAATACTTGAATATATTTCGTCAGAAATATTATTGAGTTCTTTGTACAATCCTTTTGTAACTACTTGTTATCTCATTACAATATACATCTAGAAACGTCATCCTAAAATAATTTAAGCTTCATCGCCAAAATTTAAGGTGATATATCTCTAAAATTTTTAATGAACTATTCTTATGCTAAAAGATATGAATTTATATATACTTAATTTGGTTACTAATTAATAATTCTATAAAAAAATCTTGAGATATGAACTCAACTTTAAGCTCCAGCATACTCGAAACTTAACTCTTATGGAATACTTAGTTCCCTTATAACATTTGAGAATTTAACTCAAACTCTTTACTTGAGCCTTAAAATAAATTTAAAACATTTGTTTAGACTCTTGAATGATTTAGGAACTTACTTTGACATGCTTCTTAACTTTTAAACTTAACGCTTAACTTTTTTGACTTTGATCTTAACGTCCCTTGAATTGAATTATGGATTCAAGAATCATGGTTACATGTTTATGGATGATTTCATTAATTTTAGATGTACTTTGGAATGTTGAAATAAACTAGGAATGATAGGTACATCACTTAGGAACTAGTACAGAAAGATAGGGAAAGAACGGGGTCTCCAGGGGGTCTTGGCACTTTAAGAGATGCAGCACGCCAGAGCTTGTTGGACAGACACTGCCCTGAGGGGCTCTGGTAGGCGTGGCGCCCCAAGGGCTGTCTGACAGGACATTCAACTTTTATCGTCCATTTTTCATTTCTAAACCTCATTAACTTCCATGGATCCCACATCAAACACTTAGAATCCCTAAATACCTCATTTACTCATAGATTAGACCCAAAAAGAGTTTGTAAACATGAATCAAACCTACGAAAGATCAACTACAATTTAACCAACAAGAATTTCATAACTTTTCATCAAGAACTTCAAGATTTTCATTCAAATAAAATTTAACTTACTGTATTGAATCAAATTGGGGTGTGGGTGAAAGGACCCAATACTGAATTATCTCGCATACCTCGATAGGGATCACCCCCGATGAAATCAACACAATGATCTTGGCATTTCTTGGACAATTCTTGATCTTCTTCTTCTTTTCTCTCTTCTCCCAAACCCTAAGCGTTCTAAGTTTTTCTAAAACTGATTTGCGACTTGGTTTTAACCCTAATATAACCTTAAAATGAATTAGGAAATACTAAGGTGAAAAGACAACTTTTCCCTTACTAAAATTCGGATTGGACTTTCCTCAGGCCAACAACCTAACTTCCATAAGGCATAACTCCTTACTACGACATCGTATTTCGCAAACTCAGCAGCGTTGGAAAGATCTTCCCAAGGAATTTCAACCATATAAAGAACTCATCTAAACTACTCATGAGTTGGGAGATATGGCCATTATAAAATGGCAAAAACTCATTTTTGAAGGCTGGAAATTGTCCAGATTTTCCTACTTTTTCCCAAAATTAATTTCTCTTGGTTTCTTATCTTATTATTAGTTAATTCAAGTTATGAGATTTTACAATAAACAACCCCTAACTTAAACTTTTTTCTTGTCTCAAGTAAAACTTCAGTTCAGCAGCTCAAATAGGTTGTCTCAAATAGTTCTACACAAGACACAATCATGAATGTAAACGGCAAGACTCAAACTACTCATACACATCTCAATTGTATGCTCAAACATTCAATTTATAACACACCATTATCAAAGATTCTTGATCTCACAATCCTTGGTACTAATGCAAGTTAAGATCAACAAAAGTATCTACATGCCCTTACACAAAGAATAATTACATTTTCACACACACTGATTTATCAACTTATGATCAGGAATCTGATGAAACGCTCACACTTACAAAGAGGAACAAAATTCATGTCTTCACCCATAGTTTTTCACTTATTTTCTAATTGACCTTTGGTTCGGTTCACTTAAGATCAAAAAGGTCTTTCTAATGCTTTTAACGGGGTTGAGTGCAATGATATGGTCATTTGGGATCAGTGACTTTTCTTCAATGAGATGTGATTTCCTTAAGTTATCCCCTATCTTCCTTTCTTAATGCTTAGTAAAGTGCTTCCAGTTATCTTATATTTTCCTTAATGGATTGCTTCGAAATTCGATTTCTTTAATTCCGATCTTTTATCTGACGACTTTTGTTCTTTTTCTTTTTATTTTTTTTCTCTTTCTTTTCCTTTTTTTCTTTATGGAAGGCTTCCATTTCTTTGAAACACCATGGGTTTGCGAGACTTCTTTTGCACTTCTTCACTTCTTCTTTCCCTTCTCACCACACCCCTTAATTAGGCGTCTTGCCTATGTTGGCTATTTTACATACCAAAAAGAGTTATAGGTAGTTCATAACATAAAGTTTAGGTTTTACCAAGGTTATTCTAGGAAGAGGTAAGACTCAAAGGGTATTCAATAGAGTTTTATACACTCACGGGTAGGTCACAAAAGAGGTATATGTCAAAGTTGCTTACACTCTTAAGAATTGCCTAAGATCGTATCAAGAGGATACCTTTCTAAATCAATTAGAATTGGGAAAATTATCGGATTATTCATGCAAGGTTCAAGGTAACCTCATGAAATAAGGCAGTGACACATAAGTCCAACAAGACAACACACTTTCGCTTGTGTTCAATGGTCATTGCAAAAGAATCAATTTGATAATTCTCTACTAACAACAAGATGTAAAGAGTTCATACATTGCCTATGTAACTTTATTCATTCTCCTTGCTGCTGGATATTCATGTTTGTTCGATTAAGAGCATTTTTCAAGTCGTCCGTATTGATCAAAACCGAGACTTAAATTTGTACAAGAACAACCACTTTCAACACAAGAAGTGGCAAGATTTTCAAAAGTGAAAGTTTTTTGGAAGGGTCAAAATTATTATGAAATTAGGACAGAAAAGAGCATCATAAGATCAAACACTTGCGAAAGCAATTTTTTTAAAAAAAAACTGAATATTTAAACAGACAACCTAAACATATATCAAACACATAAAATACGCATTCAATGCAAAAAAAACTAGTCAAAACAAGCAAATAAAGGGGCTACTTCACCCCACAACAAATGTTCAAAAATGTGTTGCATGTAACGTAAAAGATAGGGCAGAGGGGAGTCCTGTTTGAGCTCGATTCACCACCGGAGGGTCCAAATCCATCAACTCTGACAGATGGTGTGGTTTCCCAAGAAATTTGAAGAGCTCCATCCATCATGACTACATCCGTTTATTTCCAATCATTATTTGCAGCTAATTTAGCTTCTTCATGTGTCTCCATTTCTGATTCTTGATCAACTGCCCTGTCTACTTTATCTCCAGGTCCAAGTAATGTGAGGGATTTCTACGGTGCCAAAAGTATCAAACATGTTATGGACTTCAAGTAGCGTACTTCATCTTTAAGCTTTGGAATTTCTGCTCGTAGTGTTGTAAGCTCCTATGCTGCTTCTTTGTCTTGTTCGCACATTGTTATCCTTTCTTCCAGATTTGCAATTGTTGAAATCAGTGGGGTTACACCATCATTCAGTGTACTTTGAATCATTTCATGAATGGTTTTTCCTATCCTTGCTGCCTGGGATTCAGCTGACTATGCTTGTTGCCCCATTTGGATCAATAAATTTGTATTAATCGGGGTTTCGAATGCAAAAGACCTAGACAATTTTGCAACAGTGGAACCACATGATGGGTTAGCACAAGAAATAGTGTAGTTATGTATACCCAAAGACATTAAAACTAGGGTATGTAGTGATGCTCCCATAGGTATAAATCCAGCAACTTAGGCTTTCTTTTGCTTATTCTTAGCTTGGTCTTTAAAATATTCAGCTGCTATTTTTTGGATATTTGTGAAGGAAGTTGAGAGAGTTACTTCCATATCCTTCCTTTCATCCATAGGAACTTTGGCTCTTCTCGATACCTTAGTGATCAATTTTTGGAAGGGGAGATATTTCTGCTTTGCTTTGCCCGTATGTTTGTTTTTGAAGCGATCATGGTCCCCAAGTTTGTTCTCTCGGGACTCATAATAAATCCAAGGAGAACATATTTAGTGTGTCTTCATTCATTCTTTTAAGGCATGGTTGTTCTACTAATGAACCCAAACCAATATCATAAGACTACGTTTGATCCTTTTTCTCAATCTGGAACCCTTCTATTAGCCATTCTAGTATTCTTTTTTTATCTGCAATTAGTGGAGGAAGCCATTTCTTCATCTCATCCAACTTCTCATTTCTGATCAATCTCTGACAGTGATCAATAATTTCAGCGGAAAATTCTAGGGCTTCTTTTATGGACCCACTATCACAAACTACCTTTATTCCCCGAACTTCAACATAATCCACCTGTTTTAAATAGGGTGCCATTCTTTTTCGTTGAGGGACCATAGCAATGTTTGAATCATAGAACTCTCTAACCAAACTTGGGATGTAGGGGTTGCGTGTTTTGGTGAATATCTGGAACTTATGGTACTTCAGGCACTCTACTGCTGAATATCTATCGGTGACTCCATTTATTGACAACCTCTTTTCCTCAATAATGTCCTCAACCTCTCAACCTTTTATTGATTTGTTTGCGTGGGAGTCCTTGTCATAGGAGCCCTAACTTCATAGTTTGTTATGTATTTGAGAAGGTAATACTGCGCGTTCTGGGATCCTGATCTTAGATTGGTCATTTAGCCTTTTTTTTGTTCCCTTTATCCTCTTGCTTTTTTCTTCTCTTCCTTTTTATAATCTGTGTTATAATTGATGGGTTCAAAGTCATATAATTTTAGAACTTCACCTTTATCTTTGTCCATAGAATGCTCCCCAAACTTTCCTCTTTACGGGGGGAGGGGGGCGTTCTCACTAATCACAATTCCCTTCTCTTTTCTTCAGGTTGGTTGTGTGTCCATATAAGCAAAAGGATTTACAAGTTAATTAATGGGGAGCATAGAATCACAGACGGATTTCACAGTTTGATTAACGAATTTCCAAACATCTTCGGCAAACCAGAGTGAGCTTGTCGAAAAGCTTAGTCCATGTTTACGGTGGATCGACGAAGAGATGTTCCATTTAATGGAATACCTACCATTTTAAGTGAGTATGATAGTGTCTGCCAGAATTCATAGTGTAAGAAAATTTTGTTGAGGTAAGAAAAAGGCAATAAACATCACTCTCGGCGTATCACTAAATACATTCAACGTTCACGATTATGTTCACCGAATATTACATGACCTACAACACTTAAGTTCTGATATTACAGGTGACTGGAGGTTACATGAGAGAACCGCCAAGTGGTTATGAAGACTTAACCCTATTCGCGGAATGACCCGTTGTCCCAAAACTTCAACCCTAATCTCAATAATGTCGTTTCACTTCAAAAAAATAAAATTGAACAATGCACAAAGAAAATTCATCCCATACACATTATACCCCCATATGATGAACATTAATTTGGCCAGAATCAATTCAAACTATTAAAAACAATAATCAAATAGACATCACTTTGCAAATTAGTACAAACATTTAAACAAGTTATTTATACCAAAGAGGTCTAGCATGCATTAATAGATATCGGTACTGCTAATGAGAGTAAATTCTTCAAAGATGAACTTGAGATTTTCAGAAATTAACCTTTTTCTCTTTTGAAGTAAACACTATTTCAACGTCACGCAACAATTCATATCCAAGATTAAGAAGCTAATTCGAGACTAAAACCACTAGTTTAAAGTTAGAAAGTTTAGATTGCAACCTTGGTGTGAAGTTATGAGGTTCGATAGTTGCAAGAAGCGGAAAAATGTATTTGTTGGCCATATATCTTTCTGTCTAATCGGTGATGTTAGTCAAAATTATCAATTCCATTCAGCGAATCGATGATTGGTTGTGTTTTTAGCCTTTTCAGTGAAATCATTGTTCTCATGAGGCTTATGTGAACGGCTTAGTGACACACAAAATAGGATATCTATTTAAAATCATCAACCTTTTCAACATTTTCCTTACTTTAACCTGCATCAACCACACAACATTATTTATAAAAATGAAATCCTAATTTTTAAGATGTTGGGTTGCCTCCCTAGAACAGCCATATTTAACATCGTGGCATGACGCAAACTACAGTCACAATCGAAGAGTTCTTGTTGATCCACATGGGATCTTTCTTTTGCTTATTAGGTCAGGATAGCACCACACTCCCTATGAGTGTCTCAATCAGATGGATGGATCTAGAGTGTGATTCAACCATCTATTTTGATACTTCGACATTCTCCTGCATCCGTTCGATGATCCTATCTTGTGTATGGAGATTCTAAAGAATGGTTAGCAGCGTTGTAAATACTTTCTCTTTCGTTGTTAGTAGCACTTGCGTTCTCAAAAGAAAGTGAACAATTCATGGTTATCCAGCACTAGGCTTCAATTTTAGTTATCTTAGTGCTTAAATCATTTAGTTGGGTTTCCAATGCAGTTAAGGTGAAGTCACCCTCGGATTCTTGTTTTAACATAGATAACTTTCCACTACATTTTTCTGACAGAGGTACCTGAAAATGGAAAATAAAAAGAGATACAACTAAAAGTAAAGTTAGTAGAAACTAAAGTACAAAGAACTAAAAACTACAAGTAAATACATAATCACGTGAAACCACTACCCGGCAATGGCACAATTTTGAAGCATCAATATTTTGTATCTTTCACATTTCGCGATGAACGACACTAAGCTAATATTTGAGTGTCTATGAATCAAAGTTAGTAAAGTAACCCTACCAAGGGGTGAGAATGTTTCCTAAGGAAGTGCTACTGAAAGTAGTAGCTACTTAGAATTCCATTCTAAATAGTGATAGTTCAAGACATTTTCGAATATTAAAACGACAATATTTAATTTGTGACACCAAAGTGTCAAATATCAAGAAAGGGGGATTTGTCAGAAGTAGTAAAATAGCAAAATCAAAGGAGAAAACAAGTATGATAGACAGTTCTTCGGATGTGACTGCAATAAATGTTAACACAAACCAATGGCTAAATGCTTTTGATAGTAAAATTCGCAAGACAATGGTGACTAGGCTAAGCTTTAGGTTAAAGTAAATTTCCTCTCAGGACTCTTACCCCATATAAAATGGGTTCTTCTCGAACACCCACTCGTCTAGACTAAGCAGCCTACGCCTTACCCACACCCTTACCTTTCGATAGAGGGTGCTCGGATATGGGACTAGGTCTCACCCTCTCGGTCGACCTACTCCATAGGCCATCATTCTAGTGGTCTTGGTTTTGAGACCTGCCTTAGGCAAGCTAAAAACACATGGGTTATTTTGTATTTGTAACTACAAACCCATTAAGTTAAATCACAACCACTAGGTGAAATCAACATTAAAATTCATCTAATTTTATCTGGAAGTAAGACCCAACAATAAGATGAACACATATTTGCTTATCACACCCCAAGAATTGGGAGAGGGGGTTTAGCCACATATCAAGCAATAATAAAATATACTTAAAATGATGAAGGAATCAAATGCATATAAGAGATTAATTAAACCTTAAAATGGCAGAGGAAGGTAAATGGAGGATACCCATTTCCAAGATTGGAAGAAGAACTTGTTTCTTCATGCTTCCTCAAAACACTCTCCAAACTCGAGAAAAAACTTAAGAATAAAAATTATAAAATAAAAACATTAAGTGTCTAATATTTCGCACTCTAGAATCTCTCCCTCCCAACTCTCTGTAAATAATAAAAGAGTATAGTATTTATAGGCTTTTAGTGTTGGTGGATCTATTCATCGTCGTTAGTCGTGATTCGTTGAGAGATTCAACTATTTGTGCTTTCTCTGGTTCGTCTCCGTTTGTTCCTTCATTTTTGTCCACGCATGCTAGAACATTGGGCGGAATAACTCTCCTTCACGATACTATTGGGGAAAGCGTGGACTGATTCTTTTCATATCCTTTTGATCCACTTCCATAAGGAATCATTGTAATAGAAGGGGGAACTTTGATATACGACTTATCACCAAGTGTGCTTGGCGATGCATACTTTGACTTTTAATCTCTTTTCTTCCGTTTTGCTTCATTTTTGCCCTAAGTTTCCATATTCCAACCAAATCTTCAAATACCTAAAACTTAGCAGTTTTTATCAAATATCGAGATAAAATACACAATATATGACACTATTTGCATTAAAATAAGGACTAATGAGTCCAATTTGAGAACACATCAGTCATGGGTCAAGGTTGGACCTCCATTGCCATGCAGAAGTCTCTGGCTGATCTACAAATGAGTAGCACGATTCGTGGACCTACTCACTTCTCGTGGGTGAGTTTTCGTGAGTGAGGGTTGGAGTTTGTCAAAGAGTTGATCTTCCAACCTAATTCATGAGTTACCTGGATTATACGGGGGACCATCCACGCCCCATGGGTGGGGGTCGTGTATGGGGCCTACGAGGCTTCCCTAATCTAGGTCAAAGGTATAACATTTTAAGAAATTCCTTAATTAATTATTTTAGTGTGGGGACACTTTATATTGTTTTTTTATAATAATAAAAGTAGTTTCTACTATTAACTAACCCACTCCACTTCATAACTCACAAGACTCAAATAATAATACCCTCTCCAATATTTTTCACTCTAAGACTCCATTCAAGAACAAGAACAAGCTCAAGTTTAGGGTCCAATGAGCACTCTTTTGTATTCAATTTCATGAGGAAATGTCCTATGGTGCATTTTCATCGATGGATATCTTTAACCCATAGAGTCCCTTCAAACTTAATTTCAAAGCTTCCAATTTCCCCTAAAATTAGGGTTTCAATCTAAGTCATAAGTTCTCATTCAAAAAGTTTTCAATGGTTTATTTATGATGGGTTATGATTGAATTCATGTTGAATTGTTGATTTGTGATGAAATCTCCTAAATAACCCATGAATCCCACATAATGCTAAATTGTGAATATATTATTTGGGTTGATTAATCATAGAAGCATTTCAATTGATTAAAGATATATTGTTTGATTCATTGAATCATGATATTCCCCTTTATAATGTAGTAATTCTAGATGTTTGGATTAAGTTTGATTCGTAGCCTTGAAGAGAAAATTATGAGGGTTTGGACATGTTGATGAGAATTTTATATGAGCTTACGATCCCCTTAGAAACTTTAGATTCTATGACTACTGTGTAATTGTGGTATTGTTGAAAATACATTTTTCCCTTAATCTTACGCACGACTATGCATGAAATGTCTATATATGCTAATGTTAATTTTAATTGAACGACAATTATCATTAACACACTATGTAGATGATGTGAAAGGTTTACTCATATACAAATGATTATAAGGTTGAAATGTCATTCTCACCTAATGCATCGATGAGCTATCATGATATCATGTTGGTTAGAGCTCTAGTGCATTATTTCATGAACATGAACTTAAGTAAAGACTTGACATGAATATTACAGGCTATTTCCCTGTATGCATAGAACAAGAACAAGAATAAGAACAAATACATCAGTTATGTACTATGGTCCCTTAAGAGGTCCTACTTAGTGTGAATGGGGTTGTGCGACTTCATTCATGCATTCCACAAGTAGGATTTGAGAGTGATTGTTGTATGTTCTCTTATGAAATGATGATTTATTAGTTAATGCATGTTTTATATGAACCATGAACATTAACATGAACTATACTTGTGACTTCTTACTGAGGTTTACTCAATGTGAGGTGGGGTATGGAACTTCACTAATACATTGCACAACTACAATTATAAAGAGGTTATGGTGTGGTTTCCTTATGCCATAAAGATATTTGAATTTTATGTATGCATGATATGGATTTTTGCTAAGAGTGAATATACTTATTGAAACATATGAAAATGAATTCTTCATTACAAGTCATACCAAGGTACTAATTCTCTTCTTAGTGCTCATTACTTTATGAGACTGCATATTTTATTAGCATTGTTTGTTGGGTGTTTGAGCTGAATGTTTGATGTATACCCTTAGCCTTATACCCTTAGCCTACTAAGTGTAGCACATTCGAGGACAATGTTTCCAAGAGGGAGATACTGTAAAACCCGTAACTAGAAAGGACTAGAAAGAAGTTAGAAAGTGAAAATAGTCATTTTTTAGAAATAGTATAAAAACCTGGAAATTTGTTAAGTTTGTTAAAATTGAGTTTTTGTAGACTTCAAACGATCATAACTTCTATCTCTGGAGGAGTTATGTGTGTTTCCAGATATGGTAAGAAATATCGTGGAATGAGTTTTCAAACAACACGAGGTTTGCATGATTCCAAGTTCTTGTGAGTAAGATATGTCCATTGGAAGGTGGGTTGTTCAAATAAGAAAATGTCCAATTTAGATTTTTGAAGGGAATAAAGGTCTTTTTCATAGAAAAATATTTTATTTCATTTTTGGGTAATAAATTGTGGTCAAAAAATATTTTAATAGTTTTAGAAAAGTTCAAGTTCACACTAGGGCTTGGAGAAAAGAGAAAAAAAGTTCAAAATTCGACGTATTCATAAGGAATCTCTTGTAGACTTCATGAAGGGGTGATCCCTATGAAATATATGAGTTTACACATCTTGGGTTCGTTCACCCATGTTTTAAACATATTTAATATAGCATGAATTTGTCCTAAAAGTATAAATTTTGAATATTCTTGAATTTACTTTCGTTCTTGAATTAGGATAAGATTTAGGAGTTTCTTGAGATTATAGAGTGTTTTGTGTTAGGTTCTTGTGTACATTGACTAGGTATCAAAATCTAACAAGAATCTGAGAAGGATAGTTGAGTTTAGTCAAATTGGGGCTGGAAACGAAAAAGGAAAAGTCGGGCGAATCATGGCACTAGGGACGTGTAGCGGCCCTACTCCTTAGATTTGAGAAAACTTCTCCTCGCGTCGCGGAGCGTTCACGCACCATTCTGCCTCAAAAATTATTTCGCGACCAAAAATTTAAATGTATCTCCACGTCAAGGATTTTATTCCAGGCAATGATTTCTTAATCGTTTCTCATGTTTTGCTATCTAAAATCATTCCTAAATATCATGAGATCCTTCCTATCAAAAATCTCAATCCTTGAATCCATAATTCAATTCAAGGATCAGTTAAGGATCAAGTCAAGAGAAGGTCATAGGGTCTTTCAAAAGTCTTTTAGAATTGTTTTAACTTTGTTTTTAAGTCTTAAGTTTTGAGTTTAGAAAAGAGTAAAGATTAATGTCGTTTATTTAGAGGAGGATATCGGGACTATGTATTCACAAAGAGTAAATGTTTTCACATATAAACGAGAAAGGAAACTTTTATTTTAAAAAGAGCCTTTGAGCTTGGTTTTCACAAAAGAGGAACCTTTGATTTCCAAAAGACCATTTGAGCTAGTTTTTGATTAAAGAGGAAATTTTGATTTCCAAAAGAGCGTTTAAGCTAGTTTTTAGTAAAGAGTAAATTCCTTTACAATTAAGCAAAACGGGAAACTTTAATTTTCAAGATAGCATTTGAGCTAAGTTTTGAGATATTTTCTCAAACAAGAGAGTGAGATAATGGTTTAAATATAAGGATCTAGTATATTTTTGGAGTAATTTGAGCACTAGTATGGGGGAGAGTTCAGAAAGTCAAGTCGCCATAAACCATGTAGCCACCATGGATACGAAGGGTCATACTTTTTAGATGATTCCTTTAGTGATTCTAGCATAGACTATTTGATCAACTTATTAGGTCTAGTTCTACACCGTCGGCAAGGTAAAAGACGAACTTGGCAGCCTGAGTCAAAGCATTTAATCATCACAATAGCTCTTATGTGATGGTTGTTGGTTACAGAAACTCCACAAAAGTAATTGTATTCTTATATTGACATAGTTTATTTGTATTTTTACATACATTTTAGAGTTATATCTATCTCTACAGTTGAAATCATGTTCTAAACAACTTTTCTTTATATTACGCTTGTTCTAAACATATTTATATCGAAATGAGTTCAATTATGTTGAGTTGAGTGAGGCAGGTAAGTTCTTCAGTTCCTTTCAAGATTATGTCTTATTTTAGAATTCCCCTCGCATACTCGTACACTCAATGTACCGATGTGATTTGTCCTGCACCTTTTTATAGTGCCCACACAGGTAGCAAGATCAGTATCCAGTGTATCCTTGATTCATTCGAGCACTCAAAGTCTTGTGGTGAGCCTCCTCGCTTCAAGAGGATCCTTTTTCATTGCCTTCAGTAGTAGTCAATTCATTACGATGTTGTGGGCCTGTCCAGACGTCCATCACAGTTATTTTAAAGGCTTCATATATAGTTACGTAGGTGTTAGTTCATTCGTCATCATCTCGTTATTAACAAATGTTCAAATTTGAGTTTCCACTGTAATTGGGTATGTTAAATGATTATTTTTAAAACATTATGAGTTAAGTTTTAGAGTGATTGAGTTGTTTTGCATTTGAATCCTTTTCTTTATACTTACAGTTTTCAATTAAGAAAGTAAGCTTGACCAATGGTTCACTTGGGGCCAACATGGTTCTCGAGTGTCAGTCCAACCCAGGGTGTAGGCTCTGGGCTTGACGCTAAGTGTTTTGTGTTTATTAAATTATATTAACAATCATGTAGACAAATTTGAAGTCTTACTTTTTGCTGCGAAAAAACCTTAGATAATTTTTAACTATGGATTGAGTCAACCTCCAAGCTTCAATTTGCCATCGCATATACTTGAGATTCATTGTCTGGATAATAATGAAAGTGAAAATGTTCTCATTAAAATTAGTTCAACCAAGCAACACGACTAAAAAAGAAAATGCAGAAGTGTTGTATATACCATGGAAATGGTTACTCCACGCGTTCCAATAAGGCCATTTTAACTTTTTTATAATTCATTTACATTTATATTTTTTAATTAAGTAAAAAGTTAAGAAGTTTTTCAAATTGTTCCTAAAAAGTAGTGAATATCCGTACGTGACTGCACACACGTTTCAATTATAAGGCCATTTGATTTTTTTAACAATGGATTTATATTTAGATCATTTATTAATTAAGTTACTCTGTGTATGTGTCTGCATATATTTCGAGTGTAATACCATTTGTTTTTTTAATATTTGCTTATAATCAGATTATTTAATTAACTAAGAAGTTTGCCATTTTTGAATATGTGCCTAGAGAGTGATGATTATATGTATACGAAAGTTGATTGATTACACATGTATCAATAATACAATGACGTCAAGCTTATTTTCAGTAATCCCATTATCTTTACCAAATTAATTTTGTTACTCCCCAAACCTACACCCTGGTCGAGACTAGAACTCAATCATGGCTGGTCTTGAGCGGACCCTTGGTCTGGCTTACTTACTGTGCGAAAAAATTAAATACAAGAGATAACTCATGAAAATAACTTAAGATTAGTAACTTGGCCAAAGTGGCAACTCATGTCTTAAACATACAATGGAAATAAATAAGACTAGAACTACTGCTATCTATCTATGAAGCCTCTAAAACGAAGAGGGATGTAGTGAAAGGACCCCCAATCATCCTAACAACTGAAAACTAGAGAAAAGGTGATCAAATATTTCCTCCGAAATGTAAGGAGGATCACCAAATGACTTTGAGCCTCTCCTTGGATCAACGGTACGCCGGATGTCGATCCTACTTACCTGCGTCTTAATCTTAAGACAATGCAGGACAAGTGAATTAGTACATTGAAAGAAAGAGTATGCTAGTTGGAATGCTAAACACCAATTAAGCTTGAAATAAATATGAAGGGAACAGTTACCTTGACTCTTCTCAAATCATTAATAACTTAACTTAGTATAATGAAATAAGACACATGCAATACATATAAAGCTAGTAAATAGTTGAAAATAATATAGTTCGTTAAAATATTGCAAAAACAAACTCAACTTTACTTATATAATGAAGTAACATAGTTTCTGTGAGAGATTCTCTAACAAACAACCACCACTATGAGCCTAAATGGTGATACAATGTCTAAACCACGCTACCATAATTGTCCTATACTTTGTCATAACATATAAGTACTTAACTTAATGGATCCACTAGCTTAACTTAAGTGATAATCTAAAAAGTATGATCCGTTAAAACCCATGATGGCTACATGGTTTATGGAGACTTGAGTTAATATGAACTCGCGTCCTTATTTTAGTGCGCACTACTAATCCCAAAAATATACTTAGCTCATGTGTTTTTAAAAAAATTACTTTCTTTTGTTTGAGATAATTACACAAATCTTAGTTGAAAGGCTCTTTTGGAATCGATGTTCCATTTCTTTCTCAAATGTGAAAACATTTCTGAACTCTTAGCAAATATTTAGTTCCATTATATTTATATGAGGAATGAACTCAACTCTCTACTCTTTACTTAACTTGAAATTTGAGTTTTAAAACAAACTTAAAACATTGCTAAAGTGTGAACGTTGCTTTGACTTGCTTTCTAACTTCTAGACTATACTGTCAACTTCTTTGACTTAGATCTTAACTGCTCTTGTCTACACTCTAAATTTATACTTAAATTTGAAGTTATGAATTCTAGGTTGTAATATATGTTGTTGGAAAATTTCTATATGTTTAGAAGACATTTAGAGTAGTTAGAATCATTACGAAATGTTAATACACTTTAGAAGGGCTTAAACAGACTGAGTGATGAAAATTAGGTCAAAAACGACATTTTGGGTGCGTCTGTGGCTCTTTGCGCCAGCCTCACTTGAATAAGACTCATTTCAAGCGCACTGCTGGCGCGCCTCCACAGCCTGCCTAGTTCACCACCCAACATTCCTGTCGTGCCTCCTCAGCCTGCCTTGCGCTATGGCGACGTGTTGTGCCAGCCCTTCCCTAATTCAAAGTTGACGAATTTTCCATCTTTTTCTCTGATCTTAAATCGTTTTTACTTCATTCTATTTCTCAAATTCACTTTAGATTCATGTACCCAAACCATATACACAAGAAACTCCTATATATCAATTCATGTTCAAGAATGAAAGCTATTCAAGAACAAGCATTAAGAACATTCGAATTCCAATTTTTTGAAAACTATTTCACATTGAATCAAACATGCGTGGCATGTGGGTTAAGAAACCTAACATTATGGAACACTCACATACCTTTTTAGGGATTACCCTTGACGAAATCCACACTCAAATCTTTAGAGTTTCTTTGCGATTTCTTGATTTGTCTTCTCCTTTCTCCTCTTTTATATTTTCTCTAAGCCCTAGTATGAACTATAGCTTTTCTAACTGACAGAAAGTCTTGTTTTACCCAAATTAATTCCCAAAAAGATTAAACATTATTATGCAAGGAAAATATTATTAATACTTTGAGAATCCAGATTAGAATTTCCTCATTATAATAACCCAACTTCTGGAAAAAAAAACATAAATCACTCATAAAAACTCGCAATTGCGCAAACATTACGGTATTGGAAAGATTATTCCAAGAAATTTTCAACCATATATCGGACTACAACTAAATTATCCTATGTTAGGAATTTTATCATCATTTGAAGTTGACCAAAATCTCACTTTTTAGCTAACTTCAAATTTCCAGATTTCCTTATTCTTTCGAAAATAACTAATTTCCATATTTTAAACTTACTTCTAGTCCCTTTCTAGCTGTGAGATGTTACAATATCTCCCCGTCGGGAACATTTGTTCTCAACTGAGATGTATCCTAATAGGCTTAGGGTATTAGTAACATCAAGTTCAAACACCAGAAGCAAATTCAACAAACAACATGCTTACTCATAATTTAGATAGTACTAAGACGAAATTTAGTACCTTAAACTGCATTTTCTCCGGATTCAAAGAGATGCAAATATCTTTTCTTCATGGCTTCTTCAACTTCCCAACTAGCTTCTTTGACAAATTGATTCCTCTAAAGGACATTGACTGATGCTACCTCTTTTGTTCTCAACTTGTGAACTTGGCGATCTAGGATTTTCACATGAATCTCCTCATAAGACAAGTTATCTTTGATCCCCATATTTTCAGCTGGAATGATCAAAGATGGATCTCCCATGAACTTCATCAACATGGAGACATGAAACACTGGATGACCCGCTGCTATCTGTTGTAGTAGCTCCAACTCATATGCTACTTTGCCAACCCTCTTGGAGATTCTATAGGGACTAAGTTTCCTTTCTTACCAAACCTCATATCACCATTAATAGGTGATGTTATGCCGTAATTTAACTATTTTTAGAAAAATCACTTTTTAAAATATTTTAAGTATAAAAATTTTTAAGATTAAAAAGAGTCGCTACTTAATTTTCTAAAGAAATCAAGAAAACTTAATTTAAAAGACTCTAACAGATTAACTCTTAATAAATTTAGAGAAAACGAGTACGAGGTTCGTATTTACGCTTCAAGAATGTTTTTAAGGCAATTGAAGCTTCCCCTAACACGTGGTTATCCTATGACTTAGGTTAATTATTTTTGACTAATTTTTAAAAAATGATTAATTTGAGAAAAATAATTAAACAAAGAATAATATTTAATTTCTTAAGAAAAAAGGATATTAATTGAAATATTTGCACTAAATTGCAACTAATTAGAATTTTAGCAAAACTAGATTAATTTAAATTATTTTTTTGAATCATTTCATAACAATTGAACCAAATTGATTAGATAAGACGTAAAAACTATTTTGAATTAATTGAAAAATAAATAAAAGTTTATGGTTAAATACATCTAGGAGTTTATGAAATAAACTAGCATAAAGAATATAGTTCCATCTTTTAGGGATTTAATTAAATTAAACCAAAATCAAATAAAGTCGGAGTTGAATAAAACAAAAAATAAATAATCATGATTAAATAACTTTGGAGAGTAAGGGAAAAATGGAATTTGGGCCCTTCTTGGTCCAAATTCGATGCTGACTTTGCGTTTAGGCTCAACTCCCGTTTTTGTATACATTTGTTGTACATCAGTGTATACAGCTCATATATGAGCTCCGTCTCTTCGTTCTATACACCTATATTTCGCTTCAAACCTATAATTGCACATTTTTCGACCTATATATAGATGTATACTGAACGTATACAATGTATACATCTCGTATACAACCGTTTTTGGGTGCTTTTGGGACCTGTCTCAGCTACCAATTCCTTTGAATTATGAGGTCGACTCAATAGTACTGAGTTTGAAACTCCATGACACATCCAAAATGCAAAGGGAGGAGATAGAAGAGAGTCAAGTCGACTCAACCCAAGGGAGTTGCATGCAAGGCAAGATAATAAAGATTAGTCCATAGTATATCTTGCTAAAATAATTCAAACAGAATAAACTCAACTATAATGCCACTGTACAAAAAATTTACAACTAAGGCAATGCTTTTGGATTTAAAAATGTATCAGTAGCCAATCCAAGATTGATTGCCTTGATTACAGACGTTTAAAAAATGCATATTAAAAGAAATTTAACACCATATTAATTAATTAATAGAACTTGGCATAAAGAGACATTTCTTACAATGAAAAGCTAAGCTAAAATACATAAATTAAAAGAAATTAATCATTTCATACAATATCCAAAGTAACAAACAAAAAGAAACAGAGGCCATAACGAGGGGTAAAATTGCAGCAAGCTTATCATTCACAAATCCATGTTTTACACAAATTGGTGTGATAACGACATTGAGAACATTAAGTCCAACAAGCACATGTATCAATGACAGACTTAGCATAAATTTAAATAAAAAATTTGCAACCTAATAATCTAAATTAAACAAAGGACGCCTAATTCAAAAGCTTAGGGATAGTCATTTGGTTAAAGGAAAGTGAGTGCTGGAACAAGCCAAGGTTTAGAAGGCAACACAATCTCGTCCTTGACCTTAAGCCCACAACTAGTAGCAAATATTTTTGATCAGAATCTATATAAAACACAGACATAAGCTCAATTCTAATATGACACATTAGACTATAAGATGGTAACAAAACATAAATAAAGAGGGAACGACATTATCAACTCTAGAAAACATATTAAACGACATGCTACTGCCACATTAACTGCTTCTGAGATTCCACTTATTTTAAAGACAATAACCAGTAACAGCCCACAACGAACAACAGAGGGACGGACCCTTGGGTAGGAAAGATCAAGCACAAGAACATGTTTGACTCGGCAGCTTTAGGTGTTGTTGTACAGAGACATGTTAGCAACTTGTTAAGACCAAAATGAGTTTAAACCAAGAAAAAACAAAACCATGAGACTAACAATTTGGAAGGATTTACACTATTTTAACTACATTTGAATGCTAAGACGAAAAGAACGATTGATCATGCCGAGAAGAAAAATAAGATAAAAGCTTATATCACAAAGCCGCAAAGTTCAATTTTGTTTTACTTTTTTAAAAAGAAAGAACTATGAAAGAATAACTGAAAAATAGCCTTCTTCACGATTTCTGGATGAAAAAGATGTACAGGGGTGGGTTAGGTATGTCTGTTGGAATGGGCTAAGAGTTGGGCTGCTAATGGTTGTTGATATTGAATGAGTTTAGGTATGGAGAATGGGTTGTTGGGTTGGAATGGGCAATGAGAAATCAAAATTGGGTTGGGAGTTGGTCTTAAAATTTGCCAATCTTTTGGCTGAAAGAGGGTTGAAAGATGTGGAATTGACACAAAAGCACAACTGCTATATAGAATAAGCAATGTATAGCCCAACTTAATTTAGCAATGAATAGCCCAAAAAGATAATAGCATGTATTAGCACAAAAGTAAAATAGCAGTATTTTTATAGATTTTTTTTTTATCATCGGGTAACCAACTGACAATAAATAGAAGACATGGGTTTGTTTTTCTTATGTGATTGTAATTCCTATAACTAAGGAAGTTGAAAATAAATTATATATACTTATGTAACGAGCTTATTAGGTAATGTATTCAATCAGTCCAATCATTCAATTAATTTTTGTATCAAATTAAACGGATGATTAATTTCTGCTCCAGTATATACACATTTATGTAAACATTCAACATGACTAATTCGTGTATTGGTTCAATTAGAAGTTATATACATTAAATTGAATTGAATGACTTTATACCAATGTATACACAATCATGTATACAAGTATTATATGTGTTATATTTTACTAATTCGAATCAAACGACATTACAAATGAAACATCTTCAAATACTCACATGTAAAAATTTATAGAATTGCAATAAATAAAATTCTATAAACAGATTCTACATTTATTTTTTCAGAAGAATGCATGAGATCCCTTTTACCCATGAAAATAAATATAAAAAAATAACACATTATAAATATCAATTTTACCCAATTAATTTTGAATTCTTCAATTCCACAATAAAAAATCCATATAGTTTTGAACATGATGGAATCATACATTGGCTGAACGTAAATAAGGAAGAGAAAATTTAAGCAAAACAAAATATATGCATGTATAAAGAAATTGTAAAAAGATTTTAAAAAGGGGCTAAAAATGTTGAAAAAGGCATTCTTATAAAGAATTGTTTAAAATAAGAAAAGAGAAGAAGAAAGAATAACTTTTTACTTTTCAATAAATAAACGATGGTGAAAGAAAAAAACATGTATTGAGAAAATTTCGAAGAAAATTAAAGAATATGTCGTAAAATCAAGCTCATGACAATATAAATATAAAGAGATGAAGACAAGAGAAGTAAAATGGAAGGTAAGACTTTCTTCTTATTCAAGTGTATTCTACAAAAGGTGAATGATATCTCTATTTATAGAGTTGAGATATCATCCCAAAGGCCTCCATGATAAATGCCCAAGTAGGTACATAGTTATCCAAATGGTTTTTATCACCTTGGAAACATGTATACATAAATACAATTAAGTCTTGAGTATATCTAAAGGACAATCCACACAATTCAATGGATTTATAACACTCCCCCTTGGATGTCCATAGATAATGTGCCTCGTTAAAACCTTACTAGGAAAAACCCTGTGGGAAAAAATTCTAGCGAAAGAAAAAGAGTACACATATCTTTTGATACGCACTATTTGTTGCCTCATTAAAAACCTTGCCAGGAAAACCCAGTGGGAAAAAACCTCGGTCAAGGTAAAAAGAGTGCAACGCGTATTATACTCCCCCTGATTAAAACATCACTTAATTTCTTGTGATAATGTCTACAATCTTCGTACATTGTGGTTGGTATATTCTTTTTTAAAGAAAAACCACTTATTTCTTGAATATGGTGTATCATTTATCTCAACCAAACGCACTTTCGACTTGCTTCATGGAGGACTTTTATTTCTGCATAGCAATATTTGTTTGCTTCATTGATCGCCAGGATATTATTGTTCCTCCACATGCAAACACATAGCGTTCTTGAGATAGAGCTTTATGCGGATCAGATAAATATTCTGCATCTGCGTAATCAATCAATTTTGTCTTGGATTCCTCGGGATAGAATAAACCCATAACTATGGTCCTTCGAGGATATTCAATCATGTGCTCAACATCATTTCAATGTCCTTTTATCGGGGACAAACTGAATCTTGCCAGTAAATTTACTGCAAAACACAAATCTGGTCAAATATTGTTAGTAAGATGCACTAGTGCCCTGATTGCACCAAGATAGAGTTTCATCACCAAGAAACTCTTCACCCTTCTTTTGAGATCAAACCGAATCATCATTTATGTCAAGTAATCTCATAATCATTGGGGTACTCAATGAATGTGATTTACCCATATAAAATTGCATCAAAACTTTTCAGTGTATGTGCACTGTTAGACAAATATTTCATTTGTCAAATTATCAATCTGTAAGTCAAGACAAAAAATTTTGTCTTACCAAAATCTTTTCATAAAAATACAAGGACAACTAGGGTCATTCTTTTGTACCCTTTTTCTTCCTTGACTATTTCAATCCATATAAGGATTCTTGGAGCTTTATTGAAAAAGTTTCTTTCAAACTCTTATATGTTTCAGACACCTCGATTGTTTCAAGGATTTTCATATAACCTTCATTGTCTAGCTAGACATTACAATTATTCATTTACATGCATTCAAGTTTTCATATGTGGCCAGATCAAAACAAACCTCATTGCATCCACCAAAGGAGAAAATATCTCCAATAATGTCAGGATTTTTGTGATAAACCTTTATGCCCCAAAGCACAAACCGTATTTGATATCTTACGGTTATACTATCGCATAATAATTTATTTATACCCCACTGAGATTATACCTTTATTTATGGACTACCAGTCCAAAATGTCACTTTTCTAAGTGAAACAAAATACACTTGAATCATTTTACTTGGCCAACAATTTATCTGTCCACACTATATGACAGATTTGAATTCAAGATCCTCGTAACAATTTATGTCATTGAGCGCTACCTCATATCAAAGATACCATCGACGGTTATTTGATACCGATTTCAACAAGACATAACTTATCGAGATCTCTTCATTTTTCATTATTTCAGGTACCTGAACCTTTTTCAAGATTTTATGAAGTGTTATGTCAATGTGCTCTTTTATAGCACTTGCCTCATTATTATGACCATATTGATCATTTGCTCCTTCCTTCTTCAAGGAATTTTATATTTGGAATCGATTGGTCTATTACACTTCCTGCGTATCATAGACTCCGTCCTTCAAGGACTTCACATTGGAGCATTTGCAGCTGAATTATATCATAGGGTCAGTGCATTCATCTGGCAACTGATTTGCAACATTATGCAACTGAATTATCCGTTGAACTTTAAGTTCACATATTTATTTTAACGAGGATCTAGATAATTCATAATTAACCTCACACATAATTTTCAGCTGTCAATCATCTCTCCCCCTAATGTTAGAAAATCTAACATTCATTCCAACCTTATTTGGAAGTTCATCTTTGTGCGTGGTGGAACAACTAAAATCATAACCGCACATTCAATATTTTAGATGAAAATTATATGGTTCCTGACCCTGAACCAATTTTAATGGGGAAACCTTGTTGGCTTGATTCATACATGTGTTGCTACATGTTAAATAAAATTATCTCATACCAAATTTTATTTGAGAGTTTTGTTCTCATAACCATGATTTAGCTATAATTGGAGGCATACAATTTCTGCTAAATCAACCAGCATTATCAATACAATTTCATAGTTTGGAACTGTGCTCTTAGTTTTAAAAATTCGAGCAAACAACCTTACAAAAACCAATTTGTAAGTTGACAACAAAATACATGTGACCATCGCATAGATGCATCAATCATATAGTTGCAAATGATCCACATGACAGGTGAACGGGCCCATATTCACCCCTGTATATGTTCCAAAAATTTTAGGGGATTACAATCCCAACCTTAGCTGGTACAAATAATCATCTTATCAAGAGAACAAGCAACACAAGAGAATTCATGAAGAATCTTTATTTCTTCATCATATAAATCACCTGAATTCTCAATCACGTTTGCATCACATTTAATCGGAATGTCAACCAGTCATGCCAACTGATCTTTATTTTAGTACAGTTAAAGTTTACTTTTGCATGTGATTCCATCAGCATGCACATGTTTGTGTGCAACATACACGAGGAAAAAATGGGTAATATTTATAATCCTCTTCAATTGTAGTAATTTAAAGATATTAAATCTTTTCATAATTTATAGTCTCAATATTTCTTTTCAACTCATCCGAAACTTAAAAAGTTTCTTCTGACTTACTACAACCCAATATTATTCCATTGATAATAGCACAACTCGTTAGAGCTTGCAATTTAATTTTGTGTACTATCACATATTCCATGACACCATTCCAATGGTGAGCATCTCCTTCAATGAGGAAATTATATTATCATTGTCATGGTCAAAATCATTACGAGCAAGATATGTTTCTTGCTTTACTTTTGTTGTACCATACGTACACAACCAATGACAAATTTGTATTGCCTCACAATAATGACTACAACCCTTATAGGCAAGAACTATTTCTTTCTTTTGCCCTTTCGGTAGTTCACAATAAACATACCATAGTGACGTATAAACATACAGTACCATTAACTAATTTATTTCCTCTCAAACCTCCCGTAGAGGTGAATTTTGGTGTATATATTTTTTTCTCAAACCTCCCATAGAGGTGAGTTGTGGCATATATTCAACCCATAATGATTTTTTTTCACATCTTGACTCATTCTCTTATAGAATGATCGAGCATTCACAATACTCATTACAAGTCACATTCTCTTCAAGGAATGGACTAATCATTTATATGTACTTCATAAATTTGTATTATAAGTACATTGTCATGGTTTTTAAAATTCATCATATTTCCATGACACACCTCAACATCACTTTGAAAGATCAAATGTATCATCACTTTATCTTCTTGTCTTTTGATGGAGGATTTATAAAGTTGTCAAATTGGGTCGACAACATTCACAAGTCCAATGACCTTTCATACCATTTTATAATAAAAATTGCCTTCACATTTTGAAGGACTTTTTGGGGACCCCGTAGTGTTCTTCCTTTTATAATTATCACAATGATAACTATTATAATTCCGTCATTTCATGCCCCTTTTAATATCGTTAAATATTAGTCATCTTTTAGACTAACTATTTACTGCTACCACATTCATACTATAGAATAGAGCAAGTGAACATGCGATTCCAAAATTATCATATGTTGCTACCACATTCTTTTCAAGGAATGAAGCAAATTCAATAGGACGAATTTCAAGACTTTTCATCAAAGCCTTAGTCATCATTATATCATCACTATGGTGCACTGACTCAAACTCAATGTCTTATCCATATAAGGCGTTTTACGCCATAATTCTATAGGACTTGAACCCAATCACGGTGCATCAAATTTCAAATTGATGTCTTACCCTTTTGGTGCGATAGAACTTGAATCTATCGTCTTATCCTCAAATATTTTTCATTATGGTGCATTCGGACTTTAATCAGATGTCTTACCCTTTTGAGTCTTTCAAAACAATCAAAATAACATTCAAACTCATGCTATTAAAATTTTATACCTTCTTCTATTTAAGAAGTTTTGTATAGCATGTTTATTCAACTAATAGTAGTATATGTCTTCGGTTCTTGATAATTGTTAGTGACTGAATATTATTTTTATTCTAAATCATAAAATATTTTAGAAAATACATACCGAATTTTATGCATATAATACCTTGATTCTCATAACGAGATCAACGAAAACATGAGTTAAAGAAAAACTAAAACTCAATCTTAATTGGCTAGAGTCGTGCTGATAACGTGTTATAAAATCAAGCTCATGACAATATAAATATAAAGAGATGAAGACAAGAGAAGTAAAATGGAAGGTAAGACTTTCTTCTTATTCAATTGTATTCTACAAAAGGTGAATGATATCTCTATTTATAGAGTTGAGATATCATTCCAAAGGCCTCCATGATAAATGCCCAATTAGTAGGTACATAGTTATCCAAATGGTTCTTATCACCTTGGAAACATGTATACATAAATACAATTAAGTCTTGAGTATATCTAAAGGAGAATCCACACAATTCAATGGATTTATAACAGAATAAAATAACTTTTTTAGAAAAAAAAAACAATCCCCCACTTTCGAGTAAAAGTAAATATGGCTAATAAATGCCAAATAGATTTTCAAAAATCTTTTTTTTGCTAAAATATTATAAGTGGGCTATTTATTGCTAATTTTAAGCATCCCAGGTTGTGCTATGCCAATTTTTCTTGAAAGTTTGTATGAAAAGTGGCTAAATAAATTGAAAAATTAACCACCTTAAGTTTAATATAGTAAAATTGAGTTGACTTGATGACCTCGGCTAAAAATTGAATAAGACGATATAATATAATTTACTAACGAGCTTCTTAATCTTAACGAAATAAAATTTAATTGTAATCTAATTAACTAAAAAATATAAACTATAAATTAGCTAAACTGATTAACCAAATATTTAAGTAAAACCAAAATCATTTTGAAACGGTTTTTAAATATTCATAAAGTATACTAATTATATATACATAATTATATGAAACATATATATTATTTAAAAATTATAAATATGGTACCACTATTTAAAATAAATTTCAAACTATAAAAAATTATATAATTAATTATTTTAAAATCGTTTGAAATTAGAGAAACCCTATGATTAATTCATATTGTGGAGGGTAAAAATTGGGTGTCAACAGGTGAAACATTTAAGTAAACCTAATCATCTACTATAAATCGTAAAACCCTTCATCTAAGATCAGTATAGGATTTCTGACGACTATGTGCGATTGTCAACCTTTCTTGAATCATTGTCACATTCTCCATAGCTTGATGAACTAAATTTGGTCTTACCAACCCTGCTTCACCCACTCAAACAATCGAATAATATATTTGCATCTTCTCCATAAAGAGCTTCATAAGGAGACATTTGGATGTTAGAGTGATAACTGTTGTTGTTAGCAAACTCAATGAGAGGAAGGTGATCACCCAATTCCCTTTGAAATCAATCACACAAGCTCTTAACATCTCTTCTAATGTCTGACTACTACGTTCTGCTTGCCCATCAGTCCAAGGATGAAAAGCAAAACTTAAGTTCACCTTTTAACCCAAGACTTTATGAAATAATGGAGACCGAAACCCTATGAAGTCTTATAATCTCTTGAATGTACAACTTAGCATAATCTTCTTCCTAGTGGGTAGTCTTTATAGGAAAAAAGTCAGTTGATTTTGTCATTCTATCGACAATCACCCAAATAGAATCATGTTGCATGCGAGACCTTGGTAATCCTGTGAGGAAATCCATATTAATCATCTCCCACTTCAAATTTGGATGCTATATATTCTGAGCCAAAACTTCGGACCTTTGGTGTTCTACTTTAAATTTTTGGCAATTTGGACACTTGGCAACAAATTAGCAATACCCTTTGTTCATACCATTCCACGAAAATATTTCTATCAAATCACAATATATTTTTGTGTAACTCGGATGAATGGAATATCTAGAGGTATGAGCTTCCTCCAGATCCTCCCTTGGAGTCCATCAACCATTGTTACATGCAATGTACTTTGATATTTCAAAAATGTATATCCCGCTTGTTCAAAAGCTAATACATTTTGCTAATGAATATTTTCCTTAAATTCAAGAAAAATGGTATCTAGGTCTTTGCTTTTCTGGCGCTAAGGATGATTCATCGTCATTTGTCACCACTATTCTTCCTTCTGTTGACTACATAAGTCTAACCCCTAATCGTGCTAGTCTATACACATCTTTAGCTAGTTTTTTCTTCTCGTCCTCAAGATGGGCGGTACAACACATAGACAACCTGCTTATGGCAACAACAACAACATTAGCCCTACTTTTGTGGTAAAGAACTCATATCATAATCCTTAAGCAATTCTAACAACTCCTTTGTTTGATATTAGGCTCCCTCTGAGTGCACACATATTGTAGGTTCTTTTGGTTAGTAAATACATCAACATGAACACCATAAAAATACTGACGCCAGATCTTCAAGGTGAATACCACCACAACCATCTCTAAGTTATGGGTGTGATAATTCTTCTCATGAACTTTCAACAATCTGGATTCAAACACACTCTAGATGTGTCACAATACACCACAAAACCTTGATTGCCTTGCGGTAAAATCAAAACTAGGGCAATAGTAAACGACTTCTTCAATTACTGAAAGCTTTTTTCAGAATATTCAGACCATTGAAACCTGACCCTCTTCTTCAAATAGCACTAAGACACAGTTAAGATACTACTCACTATACGACTGGATCATCAGGAATCTAAAATATGACAACTCGAATTCTACATTTTATTGATGCATATCAGGGATTAAGCAAATCCATACATAAATTTACATCAGAATCTACCATGTCTAAATCCACTAAATCAGCCATAGTGTTCTTATGATTGACAGAAATGGAACAATCAAGATAGACTCTTTTTGCTAAGATAGACCCCCCAACAGGTGTAGAAACGCATAAGGGTTCACAATATTTTTCAGGGAGAACATCAAACTTATTTGTAACATAAGGGGTTACAAAAGATAAACTTTATTCTGGGTCTATTAATGCATAAACATACTTATGTTACAAAAGATAAACTTTATTCTGGGTCTATTAATGCATAAACATAAAAAGTAAAGACTTTGATCACTCGAGTGACAACATCTTGGGAGTTCTCTTTTTTGGAGACTAGTGGTCGCATAAAGGCGGTTTGCTACTCCGCCAGTATCGGATGCAGTTCCTCTAGGTGCAATCCTTTCTAGTGGAACAACTAATGAAGATCGGGCTCTATTGCTCGTATTTCACTAGCTTGCTTGTTCTTAGGAAACTCTTTCATGAAGTGACCCTCTTGCCCATATTTAACAGAACATGTCTGGCCATCACGACCTTAACCTTGGTTAGTTTTAAAGCACATAGAATATGATGAATGCCCCATCTATTTCTAAGAGGATGGACAATTCACACTATCTTTCTGCTTCCTAGACTTATTCGTTGTCATAGCTTTTCATAAATTTGAACTCTTCCCCGTCCCTCAACTTCTCTTTATAAAACTAATACACATAAACCATCAACCTTGATATGTCTATGTCACGTATCAACATTGTTTCTCTTCCCTTTTTGCTTAATGAATGAAAAACTCAGCAACAAACAGACTCATTCTACTCCTCATGTCCTTAACCATTTCTTGAGCATAATGAGAAAGTTGGGTGAAGTTTATCCCATACTCATGCACATTTAGAGAATCCTGCTCAAATGTAAGAAATTTCCATACCTTAGCCTCTTTCAATTCACGGGGAAGGAAACGCTCCTAGAAAGCTTCTTCAAAATAAGGTCAACTCGTAGATGGTGCATCCTCATATGTACCTTATTTCCACTAATCAAACCAAGTCATAGCAATATTTTTCATTTGATATGAAGCTATCTCAACTCTTCATTATCCGCAATATGCATCACATCGAACAACTTCTTAAGTTCCTCAATGAAATTCTCTGGTCCTCAGTAGTGGTTGACGCAGTGAAACTTAGAGGATTCATACTCAAGAACTCATGAATCCTTGAAGTGTCAGACTCTTCTTATCGAGCTCCTCTTTGCTGCCTAATTTGGATCGTTTAGAATCTGGGTTGCCTCATTGAGTTCAGCATTGATGACTTCACCTTAAGGTTGCACATTTAATGCATTAGGTAACACTTGTTCTTATGGTTCAATATTTCTCCTTGCTGTATGACCTCTGACTTCTCCTCGTGGAGGCATGATTACCGAAAGATATGTGCAAGCATGAGTTAGAGAGAAACTTTAAGAGATAAAATCTAACGCACGAAAAAAGTAAGAAAGAAGTGAGGTATTTTTCTAAATGTTGCAGCCTCCTAATTATAGATGTGGCACGCTTCACATTGATAACTCGGACTCTAAGAAACACGACTTCATAGACTCCCTAGGACTCTTGAAACTTGGATCTGGTACCAAATTCATCACATCCCGAGCCTACGCCTTTGGCTGGAGTGGCACTCAAAGACCATTGTTGGACTCGATCAGACATTTTTCATGTCTTACTTACTCAACGGAAGACTTATATACAAGAGATAAATCATGAAAATAACCTAAAAGAAGTAACTTATCCAAAGTTGCAACTCATGTCTTAAACGTTTACAACTTAAATGAATAAGACAAAAGAACTAATACTATATGTCTATGCAGCCTCATAACACGATGCAGTCTAACTGGCATTAGTACGTAGAATTTACGAGTATGCGAGTTGGAACAATAAACACAACTTAAGCTTGAAAAGAATATGAAAGGAACACTTTCCTTGTCTATTCTCTAATCATGAATAGCCTAACTCTATATAAAGCAATAGAACACATGCAATATATATATATATATATATATATATATATATATATATATATATATATATATATATATATATATATATATAAAGCTTCTAAAATAGTGGAAAACAACTTATATAATGAATAAACATAGCTTCTGTGAGAGATTCTCTAACAGACAACAACCACTATGAGCCTATGTGGGGATACAACATCTCGCCAACGCTGCCTGAATTTTCCTATTTTTTTCGTCTCATAGAACTACTTAACTTAGTGGATCCACTAGCTTAACTTAAGAGATAATCTAAAAAGTATGATCCTACAATGCTCATGATGTCTACATGGTTTATGGAGACTAGAGTTAATATGAACTTGCATCCCCATATCGGTTCTCAATACTACTCAAAAAAATATACTTACCTCACGTGTTTTTAAAACAACTTGTTTCTTTGGTTTGAAATAATTTCTCAAATCTTAGCTCAAAAGCTCTCTTGGAATAGATGTTCCCTTTCTTGCTCAAATGTGAAAGCATTTCTGAACTCTTAGGGAATACTTAATTTCCTAATATCATTTTGAGGAATGAACTCAACTTTTTAATCTTTACATAAATTGAAACTCGAGTCTCAAAAACAAAGTTAAAACATTGCTAAAGACACTTGAAAACTTATAAGAACGTTCTTTGAATTACTTCTTAACTTCTAGACATGACTCTGAACTTTTTTGACTTTGATCATAACTGCTCTTGACTTGGCTCTTGTTGGGTTTAAAAAGATGTGAATGGACATGAAGAGTTGCGACTTTTATGATATTTACGACTTATATAAAAGGTTGCAACTTTTATGAAAAGTTGCGACTTTTATGAAAAGTTGCTACTTTTATGAGCAACAGCGACTTTTATGAAAAGTTGTGACTTTTATGAAAGGTGACAACCTTTCTAAAAGATTGTGACTTTTTCAAAGGTTTATGACCTTTCCGGTAAGGCACAATAAGAACCTTTTAACACTACCTTTTGTCTTCTATAAATTGAGGGATTTCCTCTCATTCAAAAAATAGAATTTCTGAATTTCTTTTCTACTACTAAATCTAGTATTCTAAGTGTACTTTACTTCAATTCAGTAGCTCGCTGAACACCAATATTTTGCGTATCAATAAATTGAGATCATTATATCATTAGAGGACATATTCCAAATCAAACTTCAGATACTATAGAGGAATAATTTTATTAAGGTTATACTATGTATTCAGTGGGCTTGATCATCTTTCTGTTTTTCAAAATTTTGGTATGTGTTTTAAATTTTAAAATCGTGAATTAATTTTTGTTCATCTGTTCTTCACTAGTTCATCGAAGTTTGGCAACTTCGGTTTCTGTAAAGTTTGTTGAAAAGATTCTTTAAACACATATTGACAATTATTCTAATTTAAGAAAAATATTTTGTATATTTTTCTAATGTATTTTTGATTCTGGTATTTCTACTAGTCTTAATTGTCTAGTTGTGAAAATGTTCTTATACTTTTTTGTGACTTATCAAGATGTTCAAATTTTTGTTCTAAATATCTTAGGAATACAAGATGAATAATAACTCTTAAATTATCCTTTAATTTGAAGTTACAAGGTGGTAATCCATTTTGTTGGATGATTTCTATATGTTTAGAAGTAATTTGCAGTAGTTAGATTCATTAAAAGTGTTAATAAACTTTAGGAGGGCTTAAACGGACTGAATGACGAAAACATGGTGAAAAAGACGTTTTGGGCGCGTACGGGGTGTGCCGCGCTAGTCTCACTTGACTGAGGATCATTTTTGACGCACTAATGGTACTCCGCCCCAGCATGCGTGGCACTATGGGTGCGTGTCGCGCCAACCCTCCCTAAGACCAAACTTGACAATTTTTTCCATTTGATTTCTTATCTAAAATAATTTTGCTCGATTTCTTTTTCCAAATTAACTTTAGAATGTTCGTGTACCCAAATCATATATACAAGGATATAACTCAAGGAAAAAACCTTAATCATTAAGAAACTCCTACACTACATCTCAACTCATGTTCAATAAAGAAAGTGGTCTGGTAGGTCGGTCGCCCTCTAGCCAGTGACTAGCCCAGCTATGGAGCTAGGTGTACACCGCCACGTCGAGACTCTCTTTTGAAAGTGAGATACCGTCTTTCAAAAGAGGGAAAGATCACTCCGTCATGCAATTCAAGAGAAACCATCAAGAACATTTTAATTCAAATCTTTTAAAAATTATTTCAAACTAAATCAAACATGTTTGACATGTGGGTCAACAAACACAAAATTTTGGAAGACTCACATACCTTTTTAGCGATCACCCTGACAAATCAAAACTCAAATCTCTAAGAGTTTCTTGGAAATTTCTTTATTTTCTCTTCTCCTTTCCCCTCTTTTCACTTTTCTCTAAGCTTTAGCGTGAATTCTAACTTTTCTAAACTGACCAAAAATCTTGTTTTACCCCAATTAATTCCTAAAAATTAATTAACAAACTTAGCTAAGGAAAAGATTAATTTACCCTTTCAAAATCTGGATTAGACTTTCTTCATTCCAATGGCCCATTTCTGAACAGTAAAACTCACTCATATAATTCGAAATTGAGCAAACTTGGCGGCATTGGAAAGATTGTTCCAAGATCTTTCTGTAACGACCTGTTTAGTCGTTTTGAGCAGCATATTTTATTTCTGGAAAAACTGGCTGAGACGACGGACCCCACGACGGACCGTCATGGGCTCGACGGACCGTCGCAGGGTCTCGTTTCAAAACACTTAGAAATTCTGAAATTCGGTACTGAAAATCGACTCTCTGAACTTCGTAACAGAATGGCAGGACGGACCGACACAGGCGTGACGGACCGTTACAGACTCTTTGGTGGAAATTGAGTCTCTGAACTTTGCGACGACCTGCAGGACGGACCGTCGCAGGCACGACGGGCCGTCACAGGTTGCGTAATCCCAGTCTGGGTCGGATTTCTTTATACGTTTTAAGGGACGTTTTGGACTATTCCTACCTAAATTATAAAGTTAGAGGGTTAAGGTTAATCAGTCTAATTACTTGGGGGTTAGAAGAGGTAACCTTAAGTTAATTAGTGAGTTATTATTGCCATATATTGTTCTTAATTACATGCTAATAAGGGTAAAAGAAAGAGGGTTTGAATAAGAAAAATAGAAAGAACAAGAGAGAGGATCGATTGAACGAGAGAGGAGAAACGAAGAGGGAAAAACACAAAGCTTGGGAATTTCTTGCTTGATCACTAGTCTTCGGTGGAGGTAGGTTATGGTTTTCACACTATTCGTAGTAAACTCTTAATAGCGAATGATATGTGTTAGTAGTATTGTAAACCCTTCTATATGCTTAATTTTATGCTTGCATGAATATGATTATGTAATTGTGAATAAATAAGCATGATGAAGCTATTGAATCCCAAATCTTGAAAAGAAACCCTAATCTACTTTGTTAATGATGATTCCTTGGTATAAAAGAAGGCTTGATGAACGAAAGTGGTGAGATAATGGGATCAGGTGCCACGTTCCGGTACCAGGATAGAAATAGAGGATCGGGTGCCACGTTCCAGTACCAGGATAGAATGAGGATCAGAGTGTCACGTTCCGACACCAGGATAGTATATGGATCGGGTGCCACGTTCCGGTACCAGGATAGAATGAGGATCAGAGTGTCACGTTCCGAGACCAGGATAGTATATGGATCGGGTGCCACGTTCCGGTACTAGGATAGAATGAGGATCGGAGTGTCACGTTCCGACACATGGATAGTATATGGATCGGGTGCCACGTTCCGGTACCAGGATAGAATGAGGATCGGAGTGTCACGTTCCGACACCAAGATAGTATATGGAGCGGAGTGTCACATACCAACACGAGGGCAATAAATATAATGAATCTTGAAAGATGCTAATATACTCAAATTAATGAATCTAATTCCCAAATGAGTATGGTATTGAGGCTTGAGTCCTCATGTGTGAACTTGACGGTAATTGTTAATGATATAGTACTTGTTGTTGCTACATGTTGAGTATCATAGTTGATGTTATGATATTTCTTAATATATATTGTTTTCTATTTTGAGTTGGCCGATGATACCTACTCAGTACTTGTGTTTGTACTGAACCCCTACTTTTATGTTTTCTTTTGTTATTTGTGGAGTGCAGCAAACGTGCCGTCGTCTTCAACTCAATAGCAACTCTAGCCAGTCTTCATTACTCCGGATATCAGGGTGAGCTAATGCTTCTAGCTTGGACTGGATCTTCCTCTTCATGTCTTGATGCCTTGAAGTTCCGGCATGAACTAGCTTTTTATGTATTTTAGCTTCTTAGAAACTCTTAGATTTAGTAATTTGAGGTAGATGTTCTTGTGATGATGACTTCCAGATTTTGGGAATAATAATAGTTTTGAGTTATAGAAGTTGGTTATTGGTTTTTATTAATGAGTTTAAGTCTTCCGCATTACTTTCTGTTGATATTATATTGAAATGTTAGAGTTTAGATTGGTTGGTTCGCTCACATAGGAGGGTAAGTGTGGGTGCCAGTCGCGGCCCGGATTTGGGTCGTGACAAACTTGGTATCAGAGCATTAGGTTCGTTGGTCTCATCACACAAGAACGAGTCTAGTAGAGTCTTAAGGAACGGTAGGGGGACGCCTTTACTTTTCTTTGAGAGGCTATCAGACTGTAGGAAAATTCCATTCTTTCTTTCTTTCTTTCATGCTACTACTTGAATCCAATTGGTATCTAGGTGATACAAATTGGTATCTGACCATCTTCACTCTATTTCGCAGATGGTTAGAACTAGAGCAATGACTGCGCCAACACCAACACCGGCAAGACAAGAAATGTCTGAGCCAGCCACTGGGGCTGTGGCTCGAGGAAGGGCAGCGGCCAGAGGCCGTGGTAGAGGTCGTGGGAGGACGTCCTCTAGAGGAAGAGGACAAGTACCTAGTCCATCTGATGCTAGGGCGGTGACTCCTCCACCGACTGAGGAAGTAGTAAAAGAGGGTGAGGAAGGGGAGAATGAACAAGTGCAAAATGAGGAATTGCCACCCCAACCTACCCTAGAGATGATCAATCAGGTTCTTGCTTATCTTAGCGGGTTATCTGATCAAGGTCAGGCACCTCCAGTGTTTTCTGCACCAACACCTCCGGATTCAGAGGTACGACATGCCGCTGCTGGGGCTCCCCGCATGGATGCCTCATTGGAGATAGGCACGTTTCCTCGTCTGACTACGGGGCCCATAATGACAAATGATCAGCATGAACTTTTCAGTAAGTTCCTAAAATTGAAACCTCCAGTCTTCAAGGGTGCTGAATCTGAGGATGCCTACGATTTTCTGGTTGACTGTCATGAGCTACTACACAAGATGGGTATAGTAGAATGGTTTGGTGTTGAGTTTGTGACTTATCAGTTTCAAGGAAACGCCAAAATGTGGTGGGGATCACATGTTGAGTATCAACCGACAAAGGCAACACCTATGACTTGGGCATCATTCTCTAGCTTGTTTATGGAGAAGTATATCCCGCGGACCTTGAGGGATAGGAAAAGAGATGAATTCTTAAGTCTGGAGCAAGGTAGGATGTCGGTTATTGCATATGAGGCTAAGTTTCATGCACTATCCAGATATGCCACCCAACTTTGTTTCAGTCCACAGGAGATGGATGGAACTACTAAAGGACTACGATATCACTATCTTGTATCATTCGGGAAAAGCGAATGTTGTGGCAGATGCTTTAAGTAGAAAGGCGGGAAGCATGGGAAGTCTAGCTCACTTGCAAGTTTCTAGACGCCCATTGGCTAGAGAGGTTCAGATTCTGGCTAATGACCTTATGAGGTTAGAAGTAAATGAGAAGGGAGGATTGTTAGCTTGTGTGGAGGCAAGATCTTCCTTCCTTGACAAGATTAGGGGAAAGCAGTTTAATGATGAGAAGTTGATCCGGATCCGAGATAAAGTGTTGCAAGGAGAGGCTAAAGAAGCAACAATCGATGAGGAAGGTGTGTTGAGGATTAAGGGAAGGGTATGTGTACCCCGCGTCGATGATTTGATCAACACTATTCTGACAGAAGCTCATTGTTCAAGGTATTCTATACATCCGGGTGCAACCAAGATGTACCGTGACCTAAAGCAACACTTTTGGTGGAGTAGAATGAAGCGTGATATTGTTGAATTTATCGCCAAGTGTCCAAATTGTCAACAAGTAAAGTATGAACACCAGAGGCCCGGAGGAACACTTCCGAGAATGCCCATTTCGGAATGGAAGTGGGAGAGAATTGCAATGGATTTCGTGGTTGGTCTTCCAAAGACAATGGGTAAGTATGACTCTATTTGGGTGATTGTTGATAGGTTAACTAAGTCTGCTCATTTCATTCCGGTCAAGGTGACTTACAACGCAGAGAAGTTAGCCAAACTTTACATCTCAGAGATTGTTCGATTGCATGGAGTTCCACTCTCCATCATATCAGATAGAGGTACGCAGTTTACTTCTAAGTTTTGGAAAACATTGCATGCGGAATTGGGTACTAGGTTGGACCTTAGTACTGCGTTCCATCCTCAGACCGATGGTCAGTCTGAGCGAACGATTCAAGTGTTGGAGGATATGCTTCGTGCATGTGTGATAGAATTTGGTGGTCATTGGGATAACTTCCTACACTTAGCGGAGTTTTCATACAATAATAGCTATCACTCAAGCATTGATATGGATCCATTTGAGGCATTGTATGGTAGGAGATGTAGGTCTCCCATTGGGTGGTTTGATGCATTTGAGGTTAGACCCTTGGGGTACTGACCTTTTGAGGGATTCGATAGAGAAAGTGAAATCTATTCAAGAAAAGCTTCTAGCGGCACAAAGTAGGCAAAAAGAATATGCAAATCGAAAGGTTAGAGACTTAGAGTTCATGGAGGGTGAACAAGTCTTGTTGAAGGTTTCGCCCATGAAAGGAGTGATGCGGTTTGGTAAAAGAGGTAAACTAAGCCCAAGGTATATTGGTCCCTTTGAAGTACTTAAGCGAGTAGGGGAGGTGGCTTACGAATTAGCCTTGCCTCCAGGGCTGTCCGGAGTGCATCCGGTATTTCATGTGTCTATGTTGAAAAGATACCACGGGGATGGAAACTACATTATCCGTTGGGATTCAGTTTTGCTTGATGAGAAATTGTCTTATGAGGAGGATCCTGTTGCTATTTTAGATAGAGAAGTTTGCAAGTTTAGGTCAAGAGAGATTGCATCCATCAAGGTGCAATGGAAGAATCGGCCGGTTGAAGAAGCCACTTGGGAGAAGGAGGCAGATATGCAAGAAAGATACCCACACCTGTTTAAAGATTCAGGTACCCCTTCTCGCCCTTGTTTTTCTTCTTGTGATCGTTCGAGGACGAACGATGGGTAAATTGGTATCTATTGTAACGACCTGTTTAGTCGTTTTGAGCAGCAGATTTTATTTCTGGAAAAATTGGCTGAGACGACGGACCCCACGATGGACCGTCATGGGCACGACGGACCGTCGCAGTGTCTCGTTTCAAAACACTTAGAAATTCTGAAATTGAGTACTGAAAATCGACTCTCTGAACTTCGTAACGGAATGGCAGGACGGACCGTCACAGGCGTGACGGACCGTTACAGACTCTTTGGTGGAAATTGAGTCTCTGAACTTTGCGACGACCTGCAGGACGGACCGTTGCAGGCACGACGGGCCGTCAAAGGTTGCGTAATCCCAGTCTGGGTCGGATTTCTTTATACGTTTTAAGGGACGTTTTGGACTATTCCTACCTAAATTATAAAGTTAGAGGGTAAAGGTTAATCAGTCTAATTACTTGGGGGTTAAAAGAGGTAACCTTAAGTTAATTAGTGAGTTATTATTGCCATATTTTATTCTTAATTACATGCTAATTAGGGTAAAAGAAAGAGAGTTTGAATAAGAAAAATAGAAAGAACAAGAGAGAGGATCGATTGAACGAGAGAGGAGAAACGAAGAGGGAAAAACACAAAGCTTGGGAATTTCTTGCTTGATCACTAGTCTTCGGTGGAGGTAGGTTATGGTTTTCACACTATTCGTAGTAAACTCTTAATAGCGAATTATATGTGTTAGTAGTATTGTAAACCCTTCTATATGCTTAATTTTATGCTTGCATGAATATGATTATGTAATTGTGAATAAATAAGCATGATGAAGCTATTGAATCCCAAATCTTGAAAAGAAACCCTAATCTACTTTGTTAATGATGATGCCTTGGTATGAAAGAAGGCTTGATGAACGAAAGTGGTGAGATTAGGGGATCGGGTGCCACGTTCCGGTACCAGGATAGAAATAGAGGATCGGGTGCCATGTTCCGGTACCAGGATAGAATGAGGATCGGAGTGTCACGTTCCGACACCAGGATAGTATATGGATCGGGTGCCACGTTCCGGTACCAGGATAGAATGAGGATCGGAGTGTCACGTTCCGACACCAGGATAGTATATGGATCGGGTGCCACGTTCCGGTACCAGGATAGAATGAGGATCGGAGTGTCACGTTCCGACACCAGGATAGTATATGGATCGGGTGCCACGTTCCGGTACCAGGATAGAATGAGGATCGGAGTGTCACGTTCCGACACCAGGATAGTATATGGAGCGGAGTGTCACGTACCGACACGAGGGCAATAAATATAATGAATCTTGAAAGATGCTAATATACTCAAATTAATGAATCTAATTCCCAAATGAGTATGGTATTGAGGCTTGAGTCCTCATGTGTGAACTTGACGGTAATTGTTAATGATATAGTACTTGTTGTTGCTACATGTTGAGTATCATAGTTGATGTTATGATATTGCTTAATATATATTGTTTTCTATTTTGAGTTGGCCGATGATACCTACTCAGTACTTGTGTTTGTACTGACCCCCTACTTTTATGTTTTCTTTTGTTATTTGTGGAGTGCAGCAAACGTGCCGTCGTCTTCAACTCAACAGCAACTCTAGCCAGTCTTCGTTACTCCGGATATCAGGGTGATCTAATGCTTCTAGCTTGGACTGGATCTTCCTCTTCATGTCTTGATGCCTTGAAGTTCCGGCATGGACTAGCTTTTTATGTATTTTAGCTTCTTAGAAACTCTTAGATTTAGTAATTTGAGGTAGATGTTCTTGTGATGATGACTTCCAGATTTTGGGAATAATAATAGTTTTGAGTTATAGAAGTTGGTTATTGGTTTTTATTAATGAGTTTAAGTCTTCCGCATTACTTTCTGTTGATATTATATTGAAATGTTAGAGTTTAGATTGATTGGTTCGCTCACATAGGAGGGTAAGTGTGGATGCCAGTCGCGGCCCGGATTTGGGTCGTGACACTTTCCAACCATATTTGGTACTATATCTAGCTTATCCCAATCTGGGGGTTATGATCGTTTGAAGTTGACCAAAAACATATTTTTTTAAGTTACTTAAAATTTCGTGATTTCCTTATACACTCCAAAAATTATTTCCAAATTTTAAACTTACTTCTAGTTCCTTTCTAGATGTGAGATGTTACATTTTCTCTACCATATGAATGTTAATATATTCTTATATATTTTAATATTGAGAATTCAGACCATTCCAAACCTGTTGTCCTTCATATGTAGCTCTTTGTATTTATTAATTTATTTTAACAATCATGAAGAGAAATCAGAAATATGTCCTTTTCCCTCGAAAAAAGCTCTCGATTAATTAACAACCATGGATTGAGTTAAACTACAACTTTCAATTTCCTATTGTAGACACTTGAGAACGATTGTTTGGTGAAAAATGAATGTGAAAATATTCCTATTCACACTAGGCAACATGGTAAAAAAGAGAAAATGCAAAAGTGTTGTTTGGTTACTTCACACATTTCTCAATAAGGCCATTTGAATTTTTAATAATTAATTTATATTTACATTTTTAATTAAGTTAAAAGTAAGCAATTTTTTAAATAGCTCCTAGAAATTAGTGAATATTTGTAAGTGATTGCACATGTTTCTATGGTAAGGCCATTCGAATCAGTTAAACAAAACAACACAACAAAAAAAGGAAATGCAAAAGTGATGTTTATACACATTCGGATGATTCCGATTCAGATTTTGTTATGAATCAAGGTATATTTATAAGGGCAAGAACTTTTTGAAGGGAGAGACATCTAGAGTCGTTGATCCAAAATCTAAGGTGCGCGAAGAAGTCCAATTTTGAAAGTGCTAATTATTTTCTAAACGTAATTAAACTTCAAACAAATAGTAATCATATTTTCATTTTTGTATTAATTAACTCTTTGTGTGTTATTTTCATTGATGGAGATATTTAAATGTAAATTTTTGTTTGTGTCTGATCTATGTTAATTTGTAAACAAATTTGGCATAAAAAATCGAGTTTATTGATGTGGTTTTGAGTGTCGTTTAGTGATTAAAGTATGAAATATACTTTTATACTTATTGTTATGTTGGAACCCAAAAGAATCCAATCTTATATCAATGTGATACATTAGTATGAAATAATATTATTGTATGTGAGTATATTGTGTCTATTGTTATGGTCATTTCTCCATTTATTTTTAAATCAGGTCAAATGTAATTAATATTGATTATCTCGTTGGTACTACCAATTTTATATCAAATATATTCATAATGTTGTTGTTTGTTAGTATACAGTATGCATACTTGAATTTATTTCTTGAATTAGCTCATGATCAATTTTTATATCAAAAGTATATACAAGTTGCATTTATTTATTGATTGATTTTAATATAGTAACTTTTATTACATCAGAAAAATAAGAAATATACCCATTGGTGTTCCTACACCAATATGGTTGTTTATAATCACATTAGGAAGCGCCTTACAACCAACAATTTCATCAATTAAAGAATCTCCATTTGATTTATTTTTAGACATGTCACATATAAAGGTTCAACCACAAGTACTACGCACCTTTCTGCTTGTTTAAACAAAGAATGATAGAGATTATATGTTTTTTGTGAATTTAAATGGTACTGACCTTAAATTTGGAATGAGAGAATTTGTTGTCATCACTTGGTTAAAATGTAGTTTGAATAGTGGATTTTATTCAGATCAAAGTTCTCCAAACAAATTGATCGCACTGCAATTTTCAGGAAAAAAACAAGTCAAAAAGTCAGAATTCATTAATGCTTTTAATGCAAGTTTTATATAATCTCTTACGATATGAAACATTTTTTAATATGAATGTTTTAATGCTAGATCATGTGTTCAAACATAGTACTGACATATGAAAAGTTGGCTGACATGGATCCTTCAATCATGCCAGAAAGAACAAATAATCAGGATGAAGTGATCAAGATCAAGATGTATATATATATATAGAAATAGATAGATAGATAGATAGATGGATACATACATACATACATACATATATATATATATATATATATATATATATATATATATATATATATATATATATATATATATATATATATATGTATTTATATATATATGTTTGTATATATTTATACCGGATCGACTTCTAGTTGTAGCGGATCTTACTTATATCGATTCTAGCGTTATCTGTTGATTTTTTTTGAAAGAACTTTCCTTACCTAGGAAAGTACCTAGATGAAATAAAGGAAGCCTGATCTACGTCTCGTGCAAAATGATGGGTGGCATTGAACTACTGGTAATTAATCCATCTGCTGATGGTATAAGCGGCACATACCCAACCTTCACTTGAAGTGACATAAAAAAGACAGCTAAATCAAAAAGAAAGATGTTGATGAAAACATATTTTATCCCCTCCGGCCGTAGACTAGTGGTAGGTGGTCCTGCGTAGCTTTTGGAAAAGGGTAGCCTTGTTGTAAGAACTGCAAGGGGTGGACGAGAGTTCTAATAATTCTCTTCCTTCCGGTCTGCGATGAGATTTTGATATAGAAGGATCTCTTTATTTCTTCACTGCGGGTTCTCGCATCATTTTCTTGAAAAGATATTATATCACCGTGGGAAATTTTAAAATGAGTAATATTAACCATTCCATTATTCACACAAACCCTTCGATGACTTATCGGCTGCCGTGCTCGAGGAATAATTTAACCACATAGGGAGGGCGAACCGAAAAACTCAGATTTGCGGAGCAGACCAATAAACGAGTATCCCTCTTTGACTAGTGCTACCTCCATTGAAAGGAATGAAGATCTTCCATATAGGAACCGACTGACGTATACAAACTAATATGTGATCAAAGAGCACTATACCTGAAGAATGGGATACAAATTGACAAGCACAAAAGGGTAGTCTTGGCTATTAATCTACGCTCATTGATGAGACGGCAACATAGACAAATCCATCTTTTTTTTTATGATACTAACTCTGAGTTTGGTCCTACTTTTCTTTTATTTTGCAAGTTGCTCGAGCAGTGGGTTGAAGCTTGGAACCCTTATAGGTATGGAACCTTTTCAAATACTATATCTTGTGATAGTAGTTCCTGGCTGTCTTCAAAGCAGTCCCAAACTGCTTAATACACTAATTCTCTTTCATTCTGTTAAGCTATACCTTGCGTTGAACCAGACGTCGTGCTTGCCCTAGTAAGAAAGGGGATGCGCTAAGGCGCAACAGCTTTCGCGCTAGCGCACTTAGAATAACCGAAAGGCGATGACGTTCATTGTGGGAAGAGTCGACCTCTAGGGTATAGAGGAAGGTTGGAGAATATAGATTACAGAGTTCATCAGTCCAAGTCTCAGAAGAGAAACTCCTACGCCAGGCTCTTTAATGGAACTTTAGCCTTAGCTTGTCGTGTTCATAATCGGAGGTCAAGACTGTGGTCCGGCGGAAAAACAGAAGTCGTCCGTATCAATTGATACGTGAATTGCTCAGTAGTGCTTCGCCACTACCCTAGCTGGCGGAAATAGCAAAATTTAATGGCATTAAGTCTAAGTTTTTTACGGACTAAGTTTTAAACTCAAGACATATTGACCCAAGTCAACATTTTGGGTTAATAAAGCCGTTAAATCTATCATGAAGAATCCGAGATGAACACATAGACCCACAGTGTGAAAGAGGTAAGAGAGTTCCATCTGCAATGTTAACAGAATCTTTGATAGGTAAAGGAGGCAGAAAAGTGAAAGATGCACTCAATCCCTTGCTTTTTTCCCCAACTTAGGAGTAAGGGCTGACGAGCTTTTTCCGCAAGCTGCTATGCTAGTTAGGCTCACAACACATTCCTAATTCCAAGGGAATGTTTTGGAGGTGTGGTAGATCGATTGGTTGGAGGTATCTAAAAAAGGTTTTAATCTTCCAGAACCAGGGGTATTCGAGCCAGCTGCGTACGATTAGCTATCCTTGCGGTAGCAAAAAATTAAACGTCCCCCCATGCTACGATTCCATGCGGTCCAAACCCGGTGCCAATTTAGGTTAGGGAGATGGATGTTGTTCATTGGGTATTGAAGAGGGGAGAACGAGCAGACATCGAATGATTAATTTTGATTTCTTGTTATCGTGGAATTCTTCATGAAGATAGATTAGTCCTCCTTCCCAAAAGAATGGAATTGCAGGGCGTCTTGCTTAGATCGTGTTTGCTTTTCCTTACTCCTAAACAATGAAAGATTGTGCCTTTTTTGTTCAACCCAATTGTTGGAGTTCCAGAGAAATCCCCGACGACGACAGAGGAAGCAACCCGTCTGCTATGGCGTGGTGGATTTTTTATTTCACAATAAGACCTGGATGATTATCCCTACCTTCGGTAGCTTAGGAGATGACTTCTTAAACGTTCACGAAAGGAAAAGAGTTGCAAATCCCCATGCCAGACAGGCTTCCCAGTGGGCATGATGTTTCTATCATTACAAAAGGATAAAGCGAGTTTTGGGCATTAAGAAGCGCCTCGGAAATAGCCTCGGGCAACGGACACCCGATAGTATTTATCGTAAGGAACCTTGCGAGCTCCCTTATGCTCTCTCCATCTCCTGTAAGGAATGATAAGGCTCCGAAATAGGAGGGGCTATGGGTTCACCAGGATTGGGATAGTCCGAGGTTCCTTCCAAGTATTTTGGATGTGGAATCTGTATTGCCGGAAAGGTTCTCCTTTCATGGATACAATATCAACAAATTCGCTCATGATCTAGTTACAACCTCAGATCATCCACCCAGATGAGACTCCCGCTGGAAAATATTTTTTTTCTGACAAAACCTGCCACCATGCTTTGACAAGTCGCTAACTTGCTCATTTTGTGACCCTCTTAATGAAGATCGATCCGGGTGTCGCCTGATCAACAAAAAACTCGATATATATTCTTTTGATATAACTCTTCGAATGATTCCCCAGCAGAAGGTTGATACTTGTTTGATTCAAAAGACTAAAACTATTCCGGGCTTAAGCCAACTCGACCTAAGGGGGGAGGATAACTCCTTTTTAATAACAGGAGTGTAACCTACTAATGTATGTAGAACAAGGACTTCTCATTTCAACATAATTATCGTGGAAGAAATAAAGGAGGAACTTATTCTTTTAAATATAAAATGATCTCGGGGATGGCCAAAGAGTTGAGGATTTCAATGTGACAACCAATTTGAGCTTATAGAGGAGATGAAAAAGAAAGTGGGAGCTAGAAAATAAGATTGCCACGAACATCGGAGCAATCAACGGAGTGTTTCCTTCCGTAATGGGGGAAATCCCCACTAAGAAGAGCTATTGAGAATCTCGAGAGCCTAAACAAAAATGCAAAAGTGAGCGTACCCTAAGGCTCTCCTCTCTCCCTTTCCAAGAATAAGAAAGCCTGAAGGTGACTTAACTAATTTTTTTGGAAAAAATATAATTGGTGAGCATATGCGGGCCATAGTCCCTTCCCTTCTCTTAGTTTGCTTTAAAGACACCATTTTCGCGAGTAAAAAGAACATGTGGTTAACCAACGGGCAAAGCGAGACCCTTTATTCCTAATTAAAGAATTAGGAATCAATCAAATCTCCCCAAGTAGGATTCAGCTTTCTACACCTAAAGAATTCTCTTAAACGAAGGTATTCGTGCTGGGTCAAGATCAGGTCTAGGATTCGAGTTAAATCGACCTTCCCTCTCATCTCTAAGTCAGCTCGACCTGCTTGTTAGCTCTGATTAGGATCATCAGAACATCCTGGAAGCTTACCTTATTATTATATTAAAAGGGGAAAGGGTTCAAAATCTATTTGACTAATATGAAGAAAGGGGAGTTTAGACACTTGACTATAATAAGGGGGGCAAGACAAAACCTACTCCTAAGAAGTTGAAAATATAAGCAACTAAAAAAGCAAGTGGGTTGACGAACTTCTCACACCCTTCTCGTAGTTTTTACTTGCTCTTAAGTAGGCTACCGTTGACCGGCTTCGCGAGACCATTTCGGTGTACACACGCATGGGTGGCTAAGATGAAAGAAAGTCAGCCTATTCCTAAAATTGCGGTCAGAATCGCTACCTCTTTAGTTGCCGCCCCCTACTTGCTACCATTGGAGAGCTTATGTCTCTACTTCTCTTGATTCTCATGTCAATAGACTCCATGCTTTGTTTTTGGCCTTATTAGCATGATTTCATATATATATATATATTACTTATTCCTAAATATTTTTTCCATTTAAAATTTTCACAAAATCAAGGAGTCGATTCTCTTGAAAAGAATTCACCAGATTACGTATGATTTGTTTAAATTACTTTGATATTTGGTTAATATATTATTCTTACTTCAAATACAAAAAATATAGAAAGTAAATATTAGAAAAAAAAGTGATGTAATACCTGTTTTATACTTAATATTTATTACATGAATTTAGAGCGAACTACTCATGTTTTAAGTTTGTTCATCTTAAGTTTAGATGTTGTACAAAATCAAACAGTTTTACTTTTGGAATGAACAATTCTGGTGCAGTTATCGAGTCTATTATAAATTCTATTTAAATTTGCTTTATTACATATTATAAGTTTATATGGCTATTTTAACCAGTTGTGATATCAATTTCATCCTTTTTAAATTCATTGAAGCATAAAATAAAGTAGATAATTCTTCTAGAATGAATTTGTCATATACATGCATGAAATATGTTGAATTTTACTCTATTTGTTAACAAGTATAGCACATTTAAATATATAAAAACATAATTGAAGCAGAAAGTCTAAGTACACCGCAGTGTATGATAAGCAAAAGACTCAACTTGATCAAGGAATCGTAAAAGTAAGGAAAATGGATTGGTTCCACATAATGGTTTAGGATGGAAGACCTTTGGATGATGAGGTTTTTTTTCTTATTTTAATCCTCTTCCTGTCTGATATTAATACGATATTGTCTATTAGAAGGATGTCCAGATTCACATTTTAATGCCATTTATTTATTTAATATGTATGTGACCAATGAGTATAATAATTCAACAAAATATGTAGAAATCTTATTATATTTTATATTATTCACAGTACTTATTTTTTTTGAAATCACAATATTATATAAAATACAGTTAATCATATTGTATGCAATTAAATCAGGTCTACTTATCAAATAGATGTCAAAAATATTTTTCTCCATGATTATCTTAAATAACATATTTATAGGAAATCTCCACTTGATTTGTTCTCATTCCCTACATAAGATGTATGCATGTTGAAGTTGTCTTTGTATAGAATAAAATAAGCTCCTAGAGCTCGGCTTGATATGTTTCAGTCTACATTGCAAAAAAATTCATTTTTACAGAGAAAATATGACTCATCTTTATTTTTTTGGAAAATATCTGCTGAATCTGTTCTTCTTTTGGTGTACGTATATAACATTATTATCATAGGAACCGATTCTTCATTAATCACTAGCCTCCAATAGCAACATAAAATATTATTTTCATATGAAAGATCTTTATGCTTCTACATATGTCTTAAGTTTTAAAGTTCATAATGATGCTTCAGGTGTGTTTCTAAACAAATACAAATATACTCATGATCTGATTTCTGTGGTTTGTCTTCAAGATTCCTATTAGAATTAAATGAGAAGTATTGTCCCGATTAAGGCGATCTTCTTCCTATGAAACTCTATTTCGACAATTACTTTGGAGTCTAAATTACATTGCAATTACTCAACATGATATCTCTTTTGAATGTTAACAAGTAAACATATGTAAACTCCATGTGATCTCCAGTTGGTGGATGTTCATTGTATCAGTCGGTTTCTTCTAGGAACATCTACTCGTGGATTGTTTTCTTCAAGTGGTTTTTCTATTCGTTTAATTATTTTAGTGGTCCTGATTGGGAGGGATGTCCTTATACTCGTCGTTAAGTCACTGGTAGGTGCATGTTTCTTGGAGTCATTGATATCATGGAAGAGTAAAAAGCAACACCGTGTGTTATAGAGAGAGGCCAAATATCGATCCATGTCTACTACTTGCTCTAAGGTTGTATGCTTCGTGGATTTAGATTATATTTCCTTAATCTTATCTTACTCTTCTCCATGCTTACAATATAAGTACTTTTGAGATTGCTATTAATGTTGTTTCTCATGAGAGAACCAAACACATCAAAGTAGATTGTCATTACATACGAGTACAGGTAGATGAAGGAGACATTACTCCACCACATGTGGCCAGTGATCTTCAAAAAGCTGATGTGTTTATTAAATATATGGCACGACAATGCCATTAGTTTCTAATAGGCAAAGGGTTGATTCTTGATCAACCATCATCAATTTGAGGGGGGATGTTAGCATAATAGGCAACTTAATAATTGTAAATATTTATGTAATTATATAGTGATATAAATTAATATTTTATATAGATTTAATGAGATTCATAGGAATAAATATTGTGATAGAATTGCTGATTTTGAGGGATATCAAAGCCGATTTATAGGGATCAAATAACATATTTGTACAAATAAAATAACATGTCTTTAAGAATATGAATAGTGGATCTTTAGGGATGTGTAATCTTTATACCCTCTATTTAATTGAACGACTCTCTCACTTTGAGAGGCATTCAACAAAAAATTGACAATACCTTCCCTCTTAAGAATATCCATTCTAAAATGGAAATCAACATGACATGGCTAAGTCCTCATGGAGTTGCCACATTTTATTTATAGAGTCTCGTTTTTAAATAGAACTATTAAAAAACTTGACATGCCAAAAGTTCTAGCACATATGCATGACAGAATTATGCAACATAATAACAAAATCTAACTCAATAAAAAACTTTCTAAATAAAATAATAATTAGAATAAAACGTTTTGACCAGGAGAAGGTAACTTAATCTCGGTCTCTTCAATCTACATGGCAAACTCACTCTAGTTGTTGATATAGGTACTATATCCTCCTCGTCTTCCCATGTAATTTCTTACCTAGATTAGATGATCTCTTTGATCATTTGCAAGGTGCAGCAATCTTCTCTAAGAATGATTTAAGATCCAAGCATCATCAATTTAAATTTAGGCCATAAGATGTACCGAAGATGGTGTTTATGACTTATTATTGGGACTATGAACTTTTGGTGATGTCATTTGGGTTGACTAATGCACTTGCAGCTTTTATGAGCTTAATGAATGAGGTGTTCAAGCCATTTCATAATTCCTTCCTCATTGTCTTTATTGATGACATTCTTGTTAATTCGATAAGTGAAAAAGAGCATATAAACCATCTTCGTACCGTTTTGGGTGTTCTTGGGATGCAAAAGTTATATGCAAAATTTTCTAAGTTAGAATTTCGGTTGAAATTGGTTGTGTTTATGGGGAATGTACTGTCAAAAATAAGGGGTAAGGGTAGATACACAAATGATTAAAGCGGTTAAAAACTAGGTACAACCTGGTTTGGTTACGGAAATTGTGAGTTTCGTAGGACTCGCTAGTTGCTACCGTTGTTTTGTAAAAAAAATTTCTTGAATTGCTACTCACTTTACGAACTGACGAAAAAGGAGGTACCATTTGAACTAACTAAGATATGTAAGGATACCTTCCAAAATATTAATACTATTTAGACCACCGTGCCCATCCTAGCCTTACCGATTGAGGATAAGGTTTTCATTGTTTACTTTGATGATTCACATTCTGGTTTGTGTGTTGTGTTGATGCATGATAATATTGCCATATCTTATGTTTCACATCGATTGGAGGTGCATAAGAGGAATTATCCCACTCACAATTTAGAGTTAGTGGCGGTGGTGTTTTGCTCTTAAGATCTAGCGACATTATCTTTATGGTGTCAAATGTTAGGTATTTACTAATCATCATAGTTTCAAGAATATATTCACTCCAAAGATTTGAATTTGAGACAAAAAAGATGATGGAGTTACTCAAGGATTATGATTTGACCATTTAATACCATCCAGGTAAGGCTAGTGTGATGGCAGACACTTTGAGTAAAAAAGTGGTAAGTATGGGTAGCAAAAGAAGTGGTAAGTATGGGTAGCCTATCTTACATGACTGTAGCTAAGATACATTGGCCAAGGAAATCCATTCATTAGAATCAAAGTCCATGCACTAGGAAATCTCTGTAAGAACTAGCGTGTTAGCTACAATTGAAGCTAAGTCCATGTTTATGGAGGAGATCAAGGACAACCAATTCAAATATTGGAATTTAGAGGAACACAGAAAGAAGATTTCAATTTATAAGTCCTAAAAGACAACTTTTAATGCAGATAGTGTACTAAACCATAAAGTTAGAATATGTGTTCTTGGAGTTGTCGACTTGAATTAGAAATTACTGGCGGAGTCTCATGGTTCACGGTATTCCATTTATCCTGGTGTGACAAAGATATATAGATATCTTAAATGAGTTTATTCGTCGCCGGGAATTAGAAATAATATCACGGAATTCGTGGCAAAGTGCTAGAATTGTCAAGAAGTGAAGTATGTGCATCAAACGCCTACGGGTTCACTTTAAAGATTAGAAATTTTATGAGTCAAAGAATGAAAGAATTACCATGGATTTTGTGGTTGGTCTCCCCTAGACCTTGGGGAAGTTATATTCTTTTTGGGTTGTGGTTTATAGATTGACTAAGTCAGCCACATTTTAATTTTACAAGGTTAGATTACAATGCGGAACAACTAGCTAAATTCTATGTGAAGGAGATAGTGACGTTGCATGGGGTGCTACTTTCTATCATCTCATATCGTGGTACCCTTTTCACTTTCATGTTTTGGAGAAATTTATATAATGAACAAGTCACACAACTTACTTTTAGTACAACCTTTCATCCCCAAATGGATGGACAATTGGAAAGGACTATTCATGTCTTGGAAGACATGTAGAGAACTTGTGTGATTGACTTTGGAGTACATTGGATTAAGTTCTTACCATTGTGTGAGTTCTCTTACAACAATAGTTATCACTTAAGCATTGATATGGAACTAGCTTAGGCGTTATATGGAAGAGGATGTAGATCACCCATAGTTTAGTTTGAGGCTGGAGATGTGAAACATTTGGGGGTAAACTTAGTAATAGATGCTCAAGATAAGGTGAGGAGAATTCAAGCTAAACTTCTAGCCTCTGAAAGTAGACAAAATGAGTATGCAAATCAAAAGGTAAGGGACATCGAGTTGCAGACTGGAGAAAATGTTCTCCTTAAGGTATCACCCATGAAAGGGGTGATAATATTTGGTAACAAGGATAATTTAAGTCCGCGATTTAGTGGTCCCTTTGAGGTTCTTGAATGCGTAGGATCAATGGCGTATAGATTGGCGATACCCCATAATTTTTCCACAGTACATCTTGTATTTCATGTTTCTATGTTAAAGAGATATCACTGAGATGATTACAATATCATTGATAAAGATTCAATTGTGCTACATAAATACCTCCAATATGAGGAGGAACTGATTGCTATTATTTATCGTAATGTTCATAAGTTGAGGACCAAAGAAATTAATTTTGTGAAGGTTCAATGGAAGCATCATCCAGTCGAGGAATCTACTTCGGAGACAATTATTCACAATTTTTCACTGAATCAGGTAATACTTTGCTCTATCTTTAGCTTACTTTTCCTAAGTTTTGTCTCTCGGGGACGAGTGATGGGTTACATGCTATCTATTGTAATGACCGGGTTCAATCATTAGAGAAATTCCAACAAGAGAAAAGTTGGGATCCAAATTTTTTTTTGTGGTATTAGGATTTCTCAACCTTATACAGATTTGGAGGAAATTGGAGTCATCAAGGTGTAGGGAAATTTGGTAGCAATCGGTTCGAATAAATATGAATTTGATAACATGAATGGTTAGATTAATCGTTAAGGAATCTATACAACTTTATAGAATTGAATTTTGATAAATAGATATACAGAAATCAATTGTAGAGTTAAGGGTTTTCTGAGCGTATTGGGTTAAGAGTGTGTGATAAATAAGGGGATTAGCTCCCCTTAAAAGGGTTCTGTCTCGAATTGGGCCATTGTAGAGGAAATATTGCCAATGCAGCGATGCTACTACAACGGGATGGGCGCCGTAGTAGTGGACGAGGCACGACTTAGAACATTCATATTTTTCAACGAGGGCTCACTGGTCTAAAAAGTTCTGTTGCTGAAATGCCTTACAACGGATGGGTGCCGCTTTGGCGGCACTGACGCAAATTAAGTCATAGCTAAAACCCCTAAATGACCTTATTTGTCTTTTTTTGCCTTTTAGACCTAAAGAGTGGCCCCTTGTCTATTCCAACTCATTTTGCACCATTATTGAAGCTAAAGTCAAGCTTTTCACTCCCCAAATTGGCTTTTCGATCCATAGAACGTAATACAATGTGTGAATACATATAGGGAAACGTTTCTTGATAGATTTATGGATTATTTAACCCGAATTTGACTGGTTGGGATAGTGCGTATGATCTAGGATTCATAGAATTATTAGTTATCTGGGTAACTAGTGATTTTCTATTGATTCCCATTTATTATCGATTTTATATAAGACACCAACAAGAAGAACGAATCTGGAAAGGGAATGATCAACTGTTTTAGGGTTCAAGTTTATTTCGAGGTAGGTGATAGTTGAGATTTCATGATTGTGTGATGTATGTATATTTTTCCTCATTATGATACTTGTATGAATATGAACGTTACAATGTTGATCACACTTGTTTTAACTGAGATAGATGAATGATGTGGCCATGATATCATAACATAAATGTATAATCTTGTTGATGTCCTTGATTGTAAATGTGGTGTGTGAATGATGATCAGGTACCACATTCATGCACAACTATTGATCGGGTTGCCACGTTCCGTTACAATATTGGATCGAATTGCCACGTTTTGAAAAGCTAACTATTTAGGTTTGGGTTCCGTAAGCATCTGAAATATGTTGCGAAATGGTTATTTTGATAATGTTGTTTATTTTTATATATATGCATGTGATTATAATTTTTGTTTGACTTGTTTATATTGTACTAGTGAGATAGCCGCATGATCCTACCAGTACATGGTGATTTTGTACTGATTCTGCACTTGCTCTTATTTTTGTTAAGTACAAGATATCTTCAATAGACTATTGACACACCTCGCTTAGGATATTAGAGATAATCACATCAACTTCAAGGATGATCCGCATATTCCGGGCTGCCATGGAGTTCTCTTTAGTATATGTCCATCATTTCTACACTAGACCATTGTCTTAGTTAGTTAAATAGTTCCTTAGTATCTCTTCTTTAGACTAGGACATCGTTAATAGTTTTGGTACATTGACTTTCAGATCTTAGGTTTATCATTTGCAAATTTTAGTTGTTAGATCTTTTGTTTAGTATTGAAATTTTGTTTTTAGTCATTAAATGTGCTTTCAAAACTTGAATTCGTTAATATAAAATAATTCCTCAAATATCTGCCCATGGTTGCGGAAATTGGAGGACACTATAACATCGAGTATTTGTCCGCAACAGTCAGTTTGGTCTTCACAACGTGACCCCTATGTTAAAAAAGAAGCACTTTTGGACTTGCATTTACTTGATCTCTCTATGATGATCAAGAATCTGAAAACAATTTTTGAGATCGTTGAATGTCTTTTGCAAAAATTGTGGGCTGTGTTTTATCTAAAGCTTCCAGAAAGTCATCCATCGTAGCTTCCTTAATATCTTCCTTCTCATCCTATTTAAAGAAACATCTCTGCCGATGTTTGTTAGATCGTGTCCACTATACCTTTTCTGTTATTTGTGCCACTTGGTCAATATTATGCAAAACAATGATAGCTTACCTTTTCAAATGTGAAAAAAAGCTAGTGTTAGTGAGGAGCTTTAACTACTAACCTTGTATGCTCAATTTGTAGGCAAAAAGGAGATAGAAGGAAACATGTCATTCATAGCCTTGGATCAATGTGACTATGATATGGGTGACTATCATTGTAGAGAAGAGGCTATGCATATGAGGATGTTGGTGATTATGGAGGCTATGACTATTGCCATGGTCAAGAGATCAAGGGAATGAAAGATACTATTTCGGAGGAGAATATGACAAAAAAGGGGATCTTGCTCTTATGGTGAAGATTGAGAGCACTAAGAACCTTGTGATGGCTCCTATGATGATGATGGAGCATGTGAGGGATCTTACTCCCACTATGAGGGTGAAGATTGTTCCTATGATCGTGAAATAACATATTACACATCCCAATAAAATAATGAAGGTGAGGTAAGGTATAATACTCTCCTATGTAAGAATTATGAGGAGCATTCCCCTAAGGCTTGTGAAGATTCATATTCTTTGTCTTTTGATAACCCTCGCTCTAGTCAAAGTTCGGTGTATGGTTGTAGTAGTTCAAGTCAAAGTCATTGAATGGGAAGAAGAGAGTGTGCATGTCTAATGCCTAAGGATATTACATCCTACACTAGTTCATATATTCATGCACACTTGTCGGGATATAGAAACCAAGGTAGATATGGAGATTGTGATTGGGGTCTTGGTCCAAAAATGGTTAGTCATTCTTTTTTTGAAAGATAGTGTAGGTTTGGCAAGGGGATGGGGACGGGGAGTGGGGGAGGCACAAAGGGGCACGGGATAGGATAGAGGATATTGCTTGGGGGATTTGTCCGGGATCGGGATTGGGGAGTCAAAAATATGTCCCATTCCATCTAACTATATATACGGGATAGGAAGTGTTTTTGGCGGGAAGGGATGGGACGGGGGATCTTTTCTATGCTTATTTATTTGTGTTGAAATTATATGTTATTGAATAACATTTTAAATTTATTAGGTAAACAAATATTGGTTTTTAGCTAATAAATAATGCTTAGATTTTCAAATTTGAAGTTTAACATTCAAATTTCAAATTCAATTTTTGAATTTCAAGTTTCAAGTTTCAAGTTTGAGAAGTTCAAATTTTTGTTTAAACTTAAACTTTAAATTTTCCAAAGTCAAGTTTCGCTTTTTAAATTAAGTATTTTAAAGTTAGTTTAGTATATATGTAAATATGTATGTATATATTAAAATTAAAATGCAAGAGAATAAATGTATAAAAAAAACTTTAATAAAGCCTTCAAATTTATTTAATAAAATCTTATTGCAACTTAGAACTTAGAAGTTGAAATTGACAAATGTTTGTGGAGTAACTAATCTACGCAGCAACCTTCTAGGAAGGGTTTTGTTTCAATAAATTCACATATGTAAAACTAATATTTATTATAAATTTTAGATAACTAATTAATTTACGCATCCACCTTCTAGGAAGGATTCTGTTTCAGTTAGTTATCGTATGTAATCTAATAAATGTTTTCACCTTTAAAATTCAATTTTAATTGTTGAATCATATTAATGTTGACATCCTCTGGTGTTCGCAAACTTTCTAGAAACTCTTGTGACTCTAATTCATCATTATTATATTCAATTACCGCTTGAACGCTAGCTGCGTGTTTGGAGTTTAACTTTGGAAAATTATTATTCCTCCTCTCCGCATTGACCCATAATCAAAATAAACTAATGTTTCCAAACTTTTTTCTGCAAATGAATGTTTATGATCGCCAATTTGAACCTTTCCTCACTAAAAGAAGCCTCTGATGCAACTGATGAAGTTTGGATAGCTAGAACATCATGTCTCATTTTGCTCAAAATTCAAAATGCAACGCTCCGCCTGCTCCTCCATCCTAATAAATCTTCATTGACAATTTTTTCTTCCACTGCTTCTAAATATTGATTAACAATTAAAATCATCACGGTTAGTAAATTAAGACAAAATCACCTTGCATATAAGTTGAAATTTGAGCTATACTCTCAAGATTGGAAGTTTGACAAACTTCTCCTCGAGTATTTTGCATAGTTCTATATTTTCAATACAAAAAATTTTCTTCTACTTTTATACTATGCTTACACGTTTCACAAGTTGGAATATCTTTCAGTAAAATTTCTAAAGTATGATAAAAAAGTGTCAACAAGTGCATTCACACCTCGTAATTTATAATCACGACGAATTAAAGTAGCAGTTGAATAAATTAGAGAAATAAAAAAATTAATTTTTTTAATCATACCTTCAATTGCAACTCTAAATTTATGTATTTTTTATATTTAGAAAAATTTAATTAAAAGAACACAAATATTTATTAATACTGATGAAATAGTAGGATAATAAATTCCACAAAACATGGTTGTAGCATCATAAGAAGGTCTTAAAAATTCTAATAACTCATTAGTTTCTTCACAATTTTCATCACAAATTCTATCTAATGGGTCAACATTATGAGAATTAAACATTATTTATATGGGTCTTTTATATTGGTAAGCAGCTGAAAATATTTCGTAAAAAGAATTCCACCTTGCTTTAAATTGTTTTGAAATTTTTCTTGATGACAATTCACATAGTAAACAACGGTCATTAAATTTCCTAATTCTAGAAGCTTTATTACCATGAAAATTCCAGGCAACAACATATTTAGTTTACATGCTACCACAATCAAATAATGAAATATAATCTTGTACACCTAAATTTAATACATGTGCAACACATCTAACATGAAAAGTTTTACCATCAATTGGGCATAACCTAACTTTTAAGATACTAGCAGCGTTTGTATTATTAGATGCATTATCTAATGCGACAGACATTACTTTATCTATAAATATGTAATAATCTAAAACACTCAAAATATATAAATCTAAATATGCACTAGTTTTATTCTCTACATATTCTTTATAACATAAGATTCGTTTTTGCAAATTCCAATTAGGATCACTCCAATGTGCTATGATAGTTAAATAATCATGTCCATTAATACTATAACCCATTCCCAAAGTTATTGACACTCTACAATCTCATATGCTAGAAAAATGAAGATATTGACAATGTTTACCTTGATATACAAAAAAATCAGATTAACAATGTTTCTTGCAAAACCTATAAAAGCAGGATTATAAGTTTGTTGAATATATGCAATAAAATCGGGATTTAAAGGAAAACTATACAGCAAACCAAAAACAGAAACTATTTCAATTAAATTTTTGTGATCTCTTTTCTTATTATATTTACGTTGTATTAGTGGACAATTCGGGTTAGAAGGATCTAATGTTCCTTGAGATATATTAGAAGCCCTTAACGATTCATTAACACTAATATCAAAATCATTATCTGGAATTATTTTTTTCTATCGACTAATGATTTAGCTTCTTTACCTTGAATCTGCATATAAGATAACAAAAGTCTATTTAAGCCCCTCGTCTCACGTTGACCCCCACCTTGTCTATGTTTAAAATTTTGCATACACTTATTACAAATAGCAACATTGTTTTCCTTATCAAAAGTCATAAATTTCCATACAATAGAAGTTTTAGGGCATTGATATTTCACCTTCTCCCTTGTGGGAGGTATAAAGGGTATAAGTCCATAAATTTTTCTGTTAAATGTGTTATTGGAACTTGTGTCATCGGACTAGTAGGTGTATCTTATAATTCCTCTTCTCTAGAAGCAACTCTACTTCTTCACCTAAATTTTCATGAAGATTAGGATTAATATTACCATAACATTATTCTAAACTTTCATGATCGAGTTGAACATTTGAATCAATATCATTATCATAAAAAGTTTCATCAACATAAGTAGATTTATTTTTATTAAATATAACTGTAGACAATGATTTAGATGAAGTACCACCACATTTAATTTTATTTATTTCTTTACTACTTTTTTTTACCAAGATTAAATATTTTAAAAATGAGACCTTGTTCTTTCTCTTTTCCTTTACTGATATTATTTTTTTAGAACTCATATTTAATTATGTAAAAAGTTTAATATATAAATAATAATAATATAAAACTAAAAGACAAAAAAATAAAATACAAAAATTATAAAACGAACGTATCAAACGTGTGCGCTAATAGCAGACATTAAACCAATTCTTGAAGATTGAAACTTAAGAATTAAGATTTAGACTTGAAAGGATATAGAAAATACATGAGACAAATAACAATAGATGATTTCGTAAGAAATAGTAAGGGATAGAGGGGTATTTATAATATTAAATCTCGGTTAGAGTGTATTTATGATAACTTGAGGGTTCAAATTAAAGTATTAAAAGTAGGTGGTGATAGGGGGTGTTGGGGAAGTTAAAAAGTAAAAAAATATGTTGAGTGGGGGGGGGGGACTAGCCATTTCGCCAACGGTTTGCAAAGACTCAATTAATAAAAATCAAAAAACAGTAGGGGATCCCGTGAAACTGGAAGGTTAAGCCAGGTCGGGCCTGAGCCGGGTCGATCTGGATCACTAGTTAATTGGCCCATGAACGGCCCCCTAACCCCTAACCGCAAAACCATGAGATTCTATTGGACCGGGTCCGGTTAGCAGGTTCTCGAGCTGGTGGCGGGCCGGAGGGGGCTGACCCGATCCCCCCACCAGCCCTAAGATAGTATGATCCTGAGGTGTATCTTTATTAGGAGTGGTAATGTGAGCGAAATTTTAAAACTCATATTTGGAAGACATTGAGAAATATATGTATGCCCTTGAACACTTAAAAGGTCTTCCATTGGGTTGGTGGAATGTCACGACCCAAATCGGGGCCGCGACTGGCACCCACATTTACCCTCCTATGTGAGCGAACCAACCAATTTAACCCTTATCATTTCAATATATAACAACAGAAAATAATGCGGAAGACTTAACTCATTAATAAAACAATTCAAAACTATTATTAATATCCCCAAAATCTGGAAGTCATCATCACAAGAACATCTATCTCAAATTACTAAACTAGGAATGTCTAAGAAGCTAAAACAAATACTAGCTAGCCCATGCCGGAAGTTCAAGGCATCAAGACTTGAAGAAGAAGACCCAGTCCAAGCTAGACGCATTAGCTCACCCTGAATTTCCGATGAAGTGAAGACTGGCTAGATCTACTGTTGAGTTGAAGTTGACGGAACGTTTGCTGCATTACACAAATAACAAAGAAGAAAAACATAAAAGTAGGGGGTCAGTACAACCACACGTACTGAGTAGATATCATCGGCTAACTCAAAATAGGGAACAATATATATCAATAATAATGCAAATCAACTACAATACTCAACATGTAGCAATAACAACATGAGTTCATCAATAATTACAACCGAGTTCACACATGAGGACTCAAGCCTCAATACCATACTCATTTGGGAATTAAGTTCATTAGATTGAGTATATTCATTATCTTTCAAGATTCATTATCTTTCTTCCTCTTGTGTCGGTACGTGACACTCCACTCCTCTATTTCTATCCTGGTGCCGGAACGTGGCACTCCGATCCTCATATACTATCCTGGTACCGAAACGTGGCACCCGATCCATATTCTATCCTGGTGTCGGAACGTGACACTCCGATCCTCATATTCATTCTATCCTGGTACCGGAACGCGTGGCACCCGATCCTCATATTCATTCTATCCTGGTACCGAACGTGGCACCCGATCCTCATATTCATTCTATCCTGGTACCTAACGTGGCACCCGATCCATATTCTATCCTGGTGTCGGAACGTGACACTCCGATCCTCATATTCATTCTATCCTGGTACCGAACGTGGCACCCGATCCCCTAATTCATCAAGCCTTCTTTTACACTAAGGCATCATCATTCTCATTATATAATATATCAAGCCTTCTTTCATACTAAGGCATCATCATTCTCATTATATAATATATCAAGCGAATTAGGGTTCTTTCAAGATTTGGGATTCAATAGCTTCATCATGCTTTGTTAATTCATCACAATTTCACGTTCATATTCATGCAAGCATACAACTTAAGCACATAGTAGGGTTTACAATAATATCAACACATAATATTCACTATTAAGAGTTCACTACGAATATCGTAACATAAACCATAACCTACCTCCACCGAAGAATTGGAATCAACAAGCAATTTCCCAAGCTTTGATATTCTTCTTCCTCGCTCGACTCTCTCTCTCTCCCAATCGATTCAATCTGCCTCTCTTCTCGTTTCTTTTCTTTTTCTTATTCAAACCCTCTTTCTTTTACCCTAATTCTATATAATTAGGAATGAAAGATGGTAGTACTGACCCACTAATTAACTTAAGGTTACCTAATTTATCCACCAAGTATTTAGATTTATTAATAATAACCCTCAAACTTTATAATTAAGGAAAGAATAGTCCGAAACGACCCTTAAAACGTGGGACGAAATCCTAAATCGCTCGGGATTGTGCAGCCTGTGGACGGGCGTCACGCCGCGACGGTCCGTCACACAAAGCCGTCGTGTCTCCCCAGACTCAGGTGGTCTGCGACGGCCCGTCACCCTGTGACGGTCCGCTCCGCCCCTCCGTCATGACGGTCGAACTCGTTTTCTTGCATCAATTTCTCAAAAGTTGAAGTGTTTTGCAGCGGGACTCACGACGGTTCGTCGTGGATGTGACGGCACGCCCCGCAGTCCGCACAACTTACAGAGAGTCGATTTTTCAGTACCCAATTTCAAAACTCTAAGTGTCATGGAACGACACTCCTCGACGGGCGTCGGGACCACGACGGTCCGTCGTTCCATCCGTTGTCCCCACCGCTTTTTCCGTAAATGGACTCTGTTGCTCAAACGACTAAACAGGTCGTTACAATAGATACCAATTTACCCATCGTTCGTCCCCGAACGATCAAAAGAAGAAAAACAATGGCGAAAAGGAGTACCTGAATCTGTAAACAGATGGGGGTATTTTTCTCGCATATCTGCCTCCTTCTCCCAAGTAGCTTCTTCAACCGGTCGATTCTTCCATTGCACTTTGATGGATGCAATCTCTCTCGACCTCAACTTGCGAATCTCTCTATCTAATATAGCAACCGGTTCCTCTTCATAAGTCAAGTTCTCATCCAACAAAACTGAATCCCAACGGATGATGTAGTTTCCATCTCCATGGTATCTTTTCAACATGGACACATGGAATACCGGATGTACTCCGGACAGCCCCGGGGGCAAGGCTAACTCATAAGCCACCTCCCCTACTCGCTTTAGTACCTCAAATGGTCCAATATACCTTGGACTTAGCTTACCTCTTTTGCCAAACCGCATCACCCCTTTCATAGGTGAAACCTTCAACAAGACTTGTTCACCCTCCATGAACTCCAAGTCTCTAACCTTTCGATCTGCATATTCTTTTTGTCTACTTTGCGCCGCTAGAAGCTTTTCTTGAATAGACTTCACTTTCTCTATTGACTCCCTCAAGAGATCAGTACCCCAAGGTCTAACCTCGAATGCATCAAACCAACCAATGGGAGACCTACATCTCCTACCATACAATGCTTCAAATGGAGCCATGTCAATGCTTGAGTGATAGCTATTATTGTATGAAAACTCCGCTAAGGGTAAGAAGCTATCCCAATGGCCACCAAACTCTATCACACATGCACGAAGCATATCCTCCAACACTTGAATCGTCCTCTCAGACTGACCATCGGTCTGAGGATGGAACGCAGTACTAAGGTCCAACCTAGTACCCAATTCCGCATGCAATGTTTTCCAAAACTTAGAAGTAAACTGCGTACCTCTATCTGATATGATGGATAGTGGAACCCCATGCAATCGAACGATTTCTGAGATATAGATCTTGGCTAACTTCTCTGCATTGTAAGTCACCTTTACCGGAATGAAATGAGCAGACTTAGTTAACCTATCGACAACCACCCAAATGGAGTCATACTTACCCGATGTCTTTGGAAGACCAACCACAAAGTCCATTGCAATTCTCTCCCACTTCCATTCAGGAATGGGCATTCTCTGAAGTGTTCCTCCGGCCTTTGGTGTTCATACTTTACTTGTTGACAGTTTGGACATTTAGCAATAAAGTCAACAATATCACGCTTCATTCTACTCCACCAAAAGTGTTGCTTTAGGTCACGGTACATCTTGGTCGCACCCGGATGTATAGAATACTTTGAACTATGAGCCTCTGCCAGAATAGTGTTGATCAAATCATCAACTCGGGGTACACATACCCTTCCCTTAATCCTCAAAACACCTTCCTCATCAATTGTTGCTTCTTTAGCCTCTCCTTGCAACACTTTGTCTCGGATTCGCCTTAGTTTCTCATCATCAAACTGTTTTCCCTTAATCTTGTCAAGAAAAGAAGATCTCGACTCCACACTAGCTAACAATCCTCCCTTCTCATTTACTTCTAACCTCATCAAATCGTTAGCCAAAATCAGACTTCTCTAGCCAATGGGCGCTAGAAGCTTGCAAATGAGCTAGACTTCCCATGCTTCCCGCCTTTCTACTCAAAGCATCCGCTACAACATTCGCCTTCCCTGATGATACAAGATAGTGATATCGTAGTCCTTTAGTAGTTCCATCCATCTCCTTTGTCTCAAGTTCAAATCTTTCTGAGTAAAGACGTACTGAAGGCTACGATGATCCGTGTAGACTTCACACTTAACCCCATACAAATAGTGTCTCCATTGTTTTAGTGCAAATACTACCGCTGCCAACTCCAAATCATGGGTCGGATAGTTACGTTCATGCACCTTTAATTGCCTCAAGCATAAGCAATCACATTTTTCTCTTGCATTAACACTGCACTCCAACCTGCATAGGATGCATCACAAGAAATAATGAAGTCTTTACCCTCTATTGGCAAGGTAAGAATTGGTGCGGTAGTTAACAAAGTCTTAAGCTTCAAAGCTTTCCTCACATTCATCCGACCATACAAATGGAACATTCGCTTAGTCAAGTTCACAATTGGGAAGCAATAGAAGAGAATCCCTTGACAAATCTGCGGTAGTAGCTAGCTAACCCAACAAAACTTCTTATTTCGACACATTAGTGGGTCTCACCCAATTCTTCACTGCCTCAATCTTAGATGGATCTACCATCACTCCATCCTTAGAAACTACGTGCCCCAAGAAGGACACCGCATCTAGCCAAAACTCACACTTAGAGAACTTGGCATAAAGTCAGCTTTCTCCTCAACATTTCCAATACTATTCTCAAATGTTCCTCATGTTCCCTCTTGCTCTTCGAGTATACCAATATATCATCAATAAATACGATTACGAAGAGGTCCAAATATGGCTTAAAAATCCCGTTCATCAAGCTCATGAACGCAGCAGGGGCATTCGTAAGACCAAAAGACATCACCACAAATTCGTAATGCCCATACCTCGTTCGAAAAGCGGTCTTTGGCACATCCGTTGCTCGTATTTTCAGTTGATGATAACCGGATCTCAAATCAATCTTAGAGAAGACACAAGCACCTTGTAGTTGATCGAACAAGTCATCAATGCGAGGAAGAGGATACTTGTTCTTTATGGTTACCTTGTTTAGTTGTCTGTAGTCTATGCACATCCGAAAACTCCCATCCTTCTTCTTCACAAACAAAACCGGAGCACCCCAAGGAGATGCACTTGGTCTAATGAAGCCCTTGCTCAACAACTCTTGAAGTTGAGCCTTTAACTCTCTTAATTCGGCGGGAGCCATTCTATACGGGGGTATAGAAATGGGGCGTGTGCCCGGTTCAAGATCGATACAAAAGTCAATATCCCTATCTGGTGGCATACCAGGAAGATCTGCAGGGAACACATCCAAAAATTCTTGAACTACCGAAACTGATTCGATTGAGGGTACTTGGATAGTGTCATCCCTAAGATGTGCCAAGAAAGCTAAACACCCTTTATTAACCATTTTCTTAGCACGAAGAAAGGATATGATACGCACCGGATTAGAAGTGTAGTCGCCCTCCCACACTAACGGATCTGCCCCAGGCTTGGCTAACGTCACCGTTTTAGCATTACAATCCAAAATTGCAAAATTCGGAGAAAGCCAAGTCATACCCAGAATTACATCAAAATCACCCATTTCTAAGATAACCAAATCTACGTAAGTGTTGCTCCCCACAAAATTCACCAAACAAGACCTATACACTTTTTCAACTACCACAGACTCACCCACCGGAGTAGAAACACGAATAGGCATATCAAGTAATTCACAATGTAGATTTAGACCATTAGCAAATGATGAAGATACATATGAAAACGTGGAGCCAGGGTCAAATAATATAGATGCCATGCAATCACAAACCAAAAGATTACCTGTGATAACAAAGATCGCACGCCCGCTTCAGATCTCCCAGTGAAAGCGTAACAATGGGCCCTATCGTTTGTCCGTCCATTGCCCCTACCATGTTGCGTAGTAGTGGCTCCGCTTTGCCCTTCACCTCTGCCGCTTTGGTGACCACCATTACCTCGGCCACCACGCCTCCGTAATAACGACCTCTACCATTACCACCTCTACCTCTAGCTATTGGGGTTCAGAACTCTGGTTTGGACAATACCTCTTAATGTGTCCAACCTCCCCACATCCATAACACTCTCGAGGTTCATGCATAGGCCTCTCGGAGAAGTGTTGACCGTTCGAGGTGGACCCCAACTACACCTGTAGTGAAGACTGTATTGGTCGATTGGAGTGACCTCCTGAGTTCTCGTCCTCTAGTATACGAACTATTAAACTCACCTCCTTTCAAACCTTTTGATGTCGGTTGTGGTGAAGTCATCTGGCTTCACTCCTTCCACCTCTATCACAAAGTCTACCACCTCTTGGAAGGATTTTGCCGCTGCCGCTACCTGTAAGGCCGAAATCCGCAACTCTGATCTCAACCCCTTCACAAAACGGCGGATCCGTTCTTGTGGACTGAAACAGAGTTGAGTGGCATACCTTGATAGTGCGCGAAATTTAGCCTCGTATGCATTAACCGTCATTCTACCTTGCTCCAGACTCAAGAACTCATCCCTCTTCCTATCCCTCAAGGTCCGGGGGATATATTTTTCCATGAACAAACTCGAGAATGATTCCCAAGTCATAGGTGGTGCCTCTGTTGGTTGACACTCAACATGTGAACGCCACCACATTTTGGCGTTCCCTTGAAACTGATAGCTCACGAACTCGACACCAAACCTCTCTACTATACCCATCTTTTGTAGTAGCTCATGACAATCAACCAGAAAATCGTAGGCATCCTCTGATTCTGCACCCTTAAAGACTGGAGGTTTCAATTTCAAGAACTTACTAAAAAGTTCATGTTGATCGTTTGTCATAATAGGCCCAGTAGTCAGACGTGGAAATGTGCCCATTCCCAATGGTGCATCCATGCGGGGAGCCATAGTAGCGGCATGTCGTACCTCTGAAAGCGGAGGTGTTGGTGCAGAAACCCCTGGAGGTGCCTGACCGTGATCAGATAACCCGCTAAGATAAGCGAGAACCTGATTGATCATCTCTGGGGTAGGTTGAGGTGGCATTTCCTCATTCTGTACTTGCTCATTCACCCCATCCTCCCCTTCTCTTATCACCTCTTCAGTCGGTGGAGGAGTCACCGCCCTAGTATCAGATGGGCTAGGTGCTCGTCCTCTTCCTCTAGAGGACGTCCTCCCACGACCTCTACCACGGCCTCTTGCCGTTGTTGTTGCTGGTGCGGTCGTTGCTCTAGTTCTAACCATCTGCGAAATAGAGTGAAGATGGTCAGATACCAATTCGTATCGTCTAGATACCAATTGGACTCAAGTAGTAGCACGAAAGAAAGAATGAAAGAGTGGAATTTTCCTAAAGTCTTGTAGCCTCTCAAAGAAAAGTAAAGGCGTCCCCCTACCGTTCCTTAAGACTCTACTAGACCTGTTCTTGTGTGATGAGACCAACGAACCTAATGCTCTGATACCAAGTTTGTCACGACCCAAATCGGGGCCGCGACTGGCACCCACATTTACCCTCCTATGTGAGCGAACCAACCAATTTAACCCTTATCATTTCAATATATAACAACAGAAAATAATGCGGAAGACTTAACTCATTAATAAAACAATTCAAAACTATTATTAATATCCCCAAAATCTGGAAGTCATCATCACAAGAACATCTATCTCAAATTACTAAACTAGGAATGTCTAAGAAGCTAAAACAAATACTAGCTAGCCCATGCCGGAAGTTCAAGGCATCAAGACTTGAAGAAGAAGACCCAGTCCAAGCTAGACGCATTAGCTCACCCTGAATTTCCGATGAAGTGAAGACTGGCTAGATCTACTGTTGAGTTGAAGTTGACGGGCGTTCTTTGCATTACACAAATAACAAAGAAGAAAAACATAAAAGTAGGGGGTCAAGATAACCACACGCATCGAGTAGATATCATCGGCTAACTCAAAATAGGGAACAGTATATATCAATAATAATGCAAATCAACTACAATACTCAACATGTAGCAATAACAACATGAGTTCATCAATAATTACAACCGAAGTTCACACATGAGGACTCAAGCCTCAATACCATACTCATTTGGGAATTAAGTTCATTAGATTGGGTATATTCATTATCTTTCAAGATTCATTATCTTTCTTCCTCTTGTGTCGATGCGTGACACTCCGCTCCTCTATTTCTATCCTGGTGCCTAACGTGGCACTCCGATCCTCATATACTATCCTGGTACCGGAACGTGGCACCCGATCCATATTCTATCCTGGTGTCGGAACGTGACACTCCGATCCTCATATTCATTCTATCCTGGTACCGGAACGTGGCACCCGATCCTCATATTCATTCTATCCTGGTACCGCAACGTGGCACCCGATCCTCATATTCATTCTATCCTGGTACCGGAACGTGGCACCCGATCCATATTCTATCCTGGTGTCGGAACGTGACACTCCGATCCTCATATTCATTCTATCCTGGTACCGGGACGTGGCACCCGATCCCCTAATTCATCAAGCCTTCTTTTACACTAAGGCATCATCATTCTCATTATATAATATATCAAGCCTTCTTTCATACTAAGGCATCATCATTCTCATTATATAATATATCAAGCGAATTAGGGTTCTTTCAAGATTTGGGATTCAATAGCTTCATCATGCTTTGTTAATTCATCACAATTTCACGTTCATATTCATGCAAGCATACAACTTAAGCACATAGTAGGGTTTACAATAATATCAACACATAATATTCACTATTAAGAGTTCACTACGAATATCGTAACATAAACCATAACCTACCTCCACCGAAGAATTGGAATCAACAAGCAATTTCCCAAGCTTTGATATTCTTCTTCCTCGTTCGACTCTCTCTCTCTCCCAATCGATTCAATCTGTCTCTCTTTCTGTTCTTTTTCTTTTTCTTATTCAAACCCTCTTTCTTTTACCCTAATTCTATATAATTAGGAATGAAAGATGGTAATAATGACCCACTAATTAACTTAAGGTTACCTAATTTAACCCCCAAGTAATTAGATTTATTAATAATAACCCTCAAACTTTATAATTAAGGAAAGAATAGTCCAAAACGACCCTTAAAACGTGGGACGAAATCCTAAATCGCACGGGATTGTGCAGCTGTGGCGGGCCGTCACGCCTGCGACGGTCCGTCACACAGGCCGTCGTGTCTCCCCAGACTCCAGGTGGTCTGCGACGGCCCGTCACCCCTGTGACGGTCCGTCCTGGCCCCTCCGTCATGACGGTCAGAAACTCGTTTTCTTGCATCAATTTCTCAAAAGTTGAAGTGTTTTGCAACGGGACTCACGACGGTTCGTCGTGGATGTGACGGCACGCCCCGCAGTCCGCTACAACTTACAGAGAGTCGATTTTTCAGTCCCCAATTTCAAAACTCTAAGTGTCATGGAACGACACTCCCTCGACGGGCCGTCGGGACCACGACGGTCCGTCGTTCCATCCGTTGTCCCAGCCAGTTTTTCCAGAAATGGACTCTGTTGCTCAAACGACTAAACAGGTCGTTACATGGAAACATGTGGGATAGATTGGAAAACACAATGAAAATACCAACCCATTGACATGACAAGAATTGAAATGGCTTATGAGGTTAAATTATGTGCCAAGGGGGTACACAAAGCATTAAAATGTTAACTCCAAAAGGCAAGTTCTTAGGTAAAGGTTGACATCAGTTGAACTTTAGGAATTGATATTTTCCTTGATAATCGTGCAATCAAAAGTATATCAGTCCATCAATTGTGGCCAAATTGAGGCTACCCCGAATATCAAGCCATTAACCATGCACCATGGAGGGATGTAAGGTTATCAAAGTTGTACATGTCACTTTCACATGCGGTAAATACTATAAGGAGGTTTGTTGTGATGTAAAACTCATTTAATTTTCTAACTTATGTTGAGGAACCAATTGGTATATTAAACATAGGGTTCCAAACAAGAAAAAATGGTCCAAGTATGTTTTGGATAAACGGGGAACATATTTATTTTCTCCTTTAAAGGTGAAAAATGAGAGACAAAAGATTGAGATATGTAAAATATAGTAAGGTGGCAACCTCATAGTTGAAAAAAGAGGTTTAGTGGAGTGAAGTGAGAGGTTTGCCACAATGTCAATCTAACCTTTTTATTTATACTTCACTTTGTAAGGGTTCTTATAAAGGTACAGTCATGATGAATGGAGTAACACGAGTTCCCAACAAAGAGACTACCATGGATGGTGTGATGGATACACATTTGGGTAGTCCTAACATTCCTAAGGGCGTGCCACTCTAAGGTAAGTAAGACCATTCTTGTAAGCTTCACTGTAGAATAGCTAAACTTAACACTTTAACTATTGCAAACGAAAAAAATGTAGGTGATAGCTTATCTTTATGTGAACATAGTGTTTGTTTACCATGTGCTTATAATATGCATGTTGAGAGAGTGGATACATTAGTCGATCCTATTGATGACTAGATTGATTTTTCTAGTAAGAATTATTTGCGACCACCTTTTTTTTTTAACACCCATATATAGGGATAGTTCATTAGCATGTGATAATTGTTTGATCAACTTGCATTTGAGTTTAGTTCTCTAATTGAGGAATCTGAAAATTTTGATTATGGAACCTCAATTTCGTGATACGAATTACAATGTTGATCATTTTGAATAGGAATGACTTTTGTAGCATATATTTTGTTGAAGATCACATCACTTGTTTCTCTCATAAGGATCATGTGCTTAACATTTCATTGATAAATTATATATTTATTTTCAGGGTGAACTTGCATGTTTTAATTCTCCCCTAGTTGTTGATCATTCCTTTTTATGGACAATATCTTTTTTGAAGATCATAAAATTACTCCTAGTAAAGTACCTAGAGGTGTGAATCATGACAATAGTGTAGTTCTTGATAGACATACTTTTTATAGTTTGAAAATTGTCCTTCGAAAGATGGACATCTCTTCCTCGAAGATGAGAGTAATATTGTTGGGGAGGATTATTCATAAAATAAAGTTGGTATTTTTTCCCCATTCCCTCTTCTCTGTGTGTGTTCCAATTCATAATGGTATGACAAATGATTTTCAATCTATTAGTATACATAACTATGAAAAACATAGATGAAAATGTTTTCCAGACAACTTTATCTATTACCTATGTACATATAATGATGCTCATACCTTTTAGTGGAATATGACTTTAGAAGATAAGACTGTCAATCAGACGAAAATGATTGTACTAGATACATCATACAATTTTTTTCCATTTGACCAGGACAATGACTTGAATTGTGGAACTTTTGAAGTGATGTTTGGTTGAGATGACAGACTTAATTTTGATGAATTTGTTGACACTTTTCCTTATGATGGAAAGTCCTTCTTGAGGGTTTATAATCAAATTTAGGACCTATTTTATGCATGGGGAAGGTTAGATTCCTTTACCCCTTTCTTTACTCTTGCTTTAAGTATGAACTTGTTGCCTTTGCATCTTATAATGGTAGGAGTTATTTGTCAACATAAGGTCAAGTTTATCTTAAATTATCCATCATTATATCTTTGTCTGTTGCTTCTTATGATGTAATCAGTAGTAGGATCCTCTAACTTATTTGTGATCTTTCATATAGGAAAACCTTAGATAACCCAGTGTGCATGACGCCTTTACTTATTATGTATTTTCATATGATGATACTCATGCTTGTGTGAGTATCATATTTTCTGTTAATAGTAGTATCAGTAGGGAAAATTGTAGTCTTCTTGAATCAATGCTATGTAATTTCTATCCATTTGAACCCGATGTTGGCCTAAAATGTTATGAGTATTGTAGTAACACCTTTTTTCTTCTTTTAATTCTAACTTCATGTTATTACTTCAACCTATATGCTTGAATTAGGTACATTTTCCATTTTGTGTGGGGAAATTGGCCCCACCCATGAATTGAGAATAATTACATTCTTGATGTTAGCTAGTGTATTGGGTAGAATCTTAATTTGGGTAAACATTGTTTATGACCTTGCACTTAGGAATTAGGGTGTTCATGCGCTACCTGACTTGAAATTGGAATTGTTCTTGTTAAAATGTGGAACCAATGAGGGTTTATATGTGTGGTTACCTAACTTGAATGATTCCTTCACTCTATCTCTTTTTCGAGGTCTCTTAAGTAGGTAAGTATCTCTTTTCGATTGGTTACAAACCCCTTTTTAATCATTTTGATGATTGGTCATATGTTAAGTTTGTGCATCGTTGACACGGTGATACAATATTTATTGCTAACAATAACTCTAATTCGATGAGGATCTCACTGTTATTTTGTTTGCCTCTAATTTAGTGGTCTGGATTCGAGGATGAATTATTTGCATGAAAAGGAGAATGATGCAATGCAGATTTCTCAAGGACATTCACTCCAAGCCATGTTTTGGAACTTTAAAATATAGAAGGATTATTTACAAATATAGAGGTTCTTGATCTCTATTTTATGAACAAAAAGGGCGTTCCATGCCTTAAATAGTAATATATGCGCTTGGAAGGACCTCCTAATTGAGTAATACCATGTTTGGACGATAGCTTCGATTGTGCGAGGTCTAACGAATCAAGGAAGATCAAGTAAAGAAGTTGCCTCATTAGGCGAGCTAGATCACTTTTAGCAACTAGCCTAATGGCGTAGGCGTGGTCCCCAAGATCACCCTAAGTTCCTTGGAGCTAAAGGGAAGCTGCAACAACCGCTGAGCTGGAGGTCAATTGGTAACTCATCAGGTTAATAGGCGAGCACTACCCGGATTGACGAACTTTTCAGAGTGCTTCCAACGAAGTGTCACCTAGCAGACCTAGTTGGCGACCCTTCAAGTTCATTAGCAGAGCCTGACCAAGCTCATCAATTACCCTTTAGGCCACTTTTGGACCTCGTACAATGTAATAACCTAAAACTAAAAATAGCTAGTGTAGGTCTTCTTTTATGTAGACTATATTAAAAATAAATTATCGAGGAATTGGATCTCCTTTGAGACACTTGAGATCTTCGTGAAGCTTCTATTGAACATTGTTTAGGAACGGGGTTTGCTTGGAGATTCAAATTCCTTGAGATCTGCGTAAAAGATTCGGTGCTTTATTTAGATTAATCTATTGAGGTATATAGGTTTAATATACCATTAGGTTGCCTGTGATTTCTTTTTGTTGTGCTAGTATACTTATATTGATTAGGTTCTTGTTTAGGGATTGTAAGTTGAGGTTATAGGTTGAAGTCATCCTATAGTCTCTAATCGTTCCTTCCCTTTTATCTCTTTTTTATCTTTATTTCTTGTGTTTAATTTAAACATTTGTATCCCTAATTCTTTGTGTGAATCACATTTGTCAATGGAGAGGAAATTGATGAAACCCCTTCTAAAAATCTTCTACGGTAACTAGCCAAAACCAAGAAACTTCTATTATCCGTCGGGGGGTGGAGGTCTAGGCCAATTCTTGAATGATCAATTTTCTGATCTACCTTGAGTCGCCAAATTTTTTTATTCGAATATTAAAAAGCATCGGATTTTATATGAACAAGAAAAGCCAAAGACCTTAACCAATACTCTAATTTGGTAAACTAAGTAAAGAGTCTTTGGTCCTTGAGAATATGTAACACAATCCTTAAATGATTAATATGATCATTCTCACTCCTTCAATAGATTAGTATATCATAAATGAACAGAACCACAATCATGTAAAGGTATTCTCTAACACCGTATTCTTCAAATCCATAAATTCCAACAGAGTATTAGTTAAACCAAATGAAATTACCAAAATCTCATAATGACCAGACTGAGTTTGAAAATACGTATTCACAATGTCATCTTCCTTCACTTTAAATTGGTGATACCCCGACTAGAGGTCAATCTTGGTGAAGTAACTTGCTCCTTGAAGTTAATTGAACATGTCATCTATTCTTGAGGGAGGGTATTTTTTCTTAACAGGTAACCTTGTTCAATTATCGGTAGTCAATAAACATATGGAGTGATCAGTTTTTCCTTTGAACAAACAAAACTAGAGAAATCATGGGGAGATACCAGGTCAAATGAAACCCTTATCCAACAAACCTTTCAAGTGCCCCATTAATTTCTTAAGTTCTTCTAGAGCCATACGATAAGGAGGAGTAGAATAAGGTCGCATATCTGGGAGAAGGTCATTAACGTAAGTTATTTTCTTTTAGGAAGAACACCTAGTGTAGATCATTGAGAAATACTTTTGGATACAACAAAGACCAACTCAACTGTAGGGGATGCGAAATCCATATCCCTAAACCAAACAAGATGGTATATGGAACCCTTATAAATCATCTTTCTAGCTTTAGACAAGAGCAAACAAACTCTTAGGCATAGAATATTCCCGTTTCCTCTCTAGGATGGGTTCATTCGGAAACTAAAACTTGACTACTCGGGTTTATAATCAATAGAAGCACAAAGTTAATGAAGCCAATCCATAAAAAGTATTATATAAAAATCTATCATATCAAGCATTACAAGATAAACATGAGTAATCTATGAGACAATAAGACGGGACACTTAGCCACAACATAATCAAGAAGTGGAGTGGAGAAATAAAAACTATTTAACAACACATTTGGAAGAATATCAAACCTCATAGCCCCATATGGCATCAAAAAAGACAAGGTATCACCATGGTAAAGTCAAGCATAAACATCAAGTTGGAACACTTTCAACATACCGGTAACCACATCGGGAGAACAATCATGCTCATGACGAGTTTGAACTGCATAGAATTAGTTTTGCATTGGATTACTTGAACACGAACCACATGGAGGAGCTTTTTACCTTCTATTCCCTCAGCCATAACTGGTAGATAATCCCTTATTTTATGACCATTCTTACAATAACTTAAGAAAAAATATGTGCTTGCTAAGAATTTTCCCTCACTTTGCAGAAGTAGACAATAGAGATCAACCACCATTCCCTCATTGAGGCTTCGGGTTAAATACCTTATCTTTGTTGAACTTATGAGGAATGTTGGAGGAACTTTGACTAGCAAACCTCTATCAGAATTTTGAACGACCATGTCCATCGAAACTTGAGAGTAAGAAGTTACCATTACCGGTCCTTGCCTTCTTTGTCTCACTAAATCTTTCTCTATATTTATCCGGTTCTATTTGTTGAGCATGAAACATTATATGATTAATGTCGATATCATTGATAAACATGGCGGTGCGATATTCCTTAACCACCATTTTTGAAATGCTTTAAAAAAAACCTACTCATCATTGCCGTAAGGTCGACAATCATTGTATGATCATACTTAGATAATTGTGTGAATTTCAAACCATATTTATTTACAATCATGTTTCCTTGATGAATGTTGATCAATTCTAACACCTTTTCCTCTCTCATATTGATGGTAATGAACTTATCAATGAATGAAACATTGAATTTTTACAAATTAAGAGGACCGTGTCTTCCGCCCTCCCTTAATTCCATTAGTTGAACTATATTAGAGAAACAACTTAAGCAGATAAGTGGACAATTCTATATTTTCCTCCACCGTCAATCACATGATCATCAACACCTTATATACTTCATAATTGAACTCCTGAGGGACTTCCCTAACCTTATTAAAATAAAACTACACATGATTCATTATGTAGAAATCCCCCACTCTAGACCTCGTCGTACCAATATTGGTCATGGGGACCACAACCTCTCTATTGGTTTTGGCTCTCATGGATTGATTTAACACTTGAAAAGAAACTTTAGACTATGCATTAGTCACTTACTCCGCCAAAGGATCGACCAGTACTTGAGGAGCCTAAGGAGGAGCTTCTCATTCTATATTCTAATTTACGTTCCTCCTAACATAAGCTCTTTAAGGGTCCGTATCCTGAAAATCATCTAATTAGGATAAGGAGAAAGGACATATAGAGTTACATTTTATTGCACAACTTAGACTAATAAAATAAATGCAACTTCCCAAACATCTTATAAAGTCTCATTCATAAGTGTGTCGCTCTTCAAACTCATGAACAAGAATATATTTTACATCACTCATGAGGCTTCCTAGGACCTATCTAAACCTTGTGCTAAAATTACCAAATTTGTCATGACACGAGGTAGAACGTAAGCGTAACATGTCGTATAGGACCACAGAGTCGCTACACAAGCCACTTAGCATATATTATACAAGAATGTAACAGTTTATGAGAATTTACATGACTGTTTCAAAACACAAGAGTTTTGCAAAAATGAAATGGAAATCTAACAATGACTCAAAGCCATCTACTACAAAGAGACAAAACCCATACATCACTTACAATACTGAAAGTATAAAGTTATAATGAAATGAAGTCTCGGTACTTAGAACATGACGACTGGACAATATGAAAAGGATCCTAGCTACTGAGATACGAACTTGCAGTGCCTGACCCAACATTTAGCAGAATGTATGAATGAGTTGGGTTAGTGCAACCATGTACCATGTATGATAAAAATGCATAAAATATGAAATTCATGCTAAAAAGACCTTCTCGTGATATGAAATGACCAAACTTAAACATGAGATAAATGAGTTAGAAAACGTAAGATATAAAACATGGTAAATGCAACTATCATCTATCAAACGTAGGGTTGTGAATGACATAAGAATCTTCTTTAACACCACATGATGATTGATTGGTTAAAAACAGTAACATGGCACGCACGAGAGGTTAAATTTGAGGAAAGGTTGAGTTTGATGATAACTGTGAGAGCCAAAAGGATGAACAAAATGAAAACTTTCTTTTTTACACTTAGACAATGCCCTCTCTTATTTCAGAGAGTTTTGGTGTCCTCATAGAGCTTCCTTAGTGGAAAATTCTTCTTGTAAAAGTTGCAAGAGGAACTTAGTTCTTTAAGAACGCCTCTTTCTAGGTGTTGCCTTATTGGAATACTCACTAGAATGAACTTTGCGTTGAATTCTTGTCATTGTTATAATCATTTCAGACTTTGAAATAACGAAGCACTTGTCACAACCAAAAAGTGGATGTGATTTCACTCGTCTTATGCCACCAAGACAAATCAACCTAAACCGAATAATTTTGATAAAGTGAAGGTGTAAAACAAAAGTCAAATAACAATTACTAATACGAAAAAAAATAACTTAATTCAATCCCTAAAACCTTGTTGTCACATGCACAAGCCTCTAATGTAGATGCTAGTATTGAAATAATGTACGCAAGTATCAAATGACGTTTTCTTTCAATGTTAAAAAATCATAAATAGGAGTAAGATGGTCTATTAAGATGAAAATAAATATCTCAAAATCTCCACAGAAAGCTTCTGAAATGAAGAGAATAGAAGGTATCACGAAGATCCGGACTCATAACCAACAAAAATTTGTAAAACCAAGGGGTGAATATCAAACCACATGGTACCCAACGACCAAACCTCTAAACACAAGCTAAGGAAACGAAATACGAGTAATCTTCACATCCAATCTGAACCTCTACACTATAACCTGCATAAAGGAGCCCAACCTAATTGATTATAGGTTTCCCCGAAAAAAACTCACAAGATCAGCAACACACAAGTTCAAGTTCATCAATAATAAAAATTTGTTATGCCATGAAATGAAATGTAAAGTATAGTAATGAATGTCCGCCCTAATGATACAAAACCGTTGTCTCTCAGTCTGGGAACCATAAAGGACATATCTGATGATGCATCTATAGTAGCGTGTGATACGAGCCTCAATATATATTAACCATCGTGGAGCGTAATATATTTCTCAAAATAATATAATATCCACCGCTACGCAAGATCGTCTTTCGAAATGGTACATCCTCTTATCATATAAGACTTATCAAAAGCATGTCTCAAAACCAATGCAAATGACATGTTCAAACAAATAATGAGCAGATAACCATTTTGATAACAAGGCACAATTCACAAAAATGGAACTGTAATTTAACATGAACACATAAGCAATAAGCCTCCAAATAATTCTCAAACATTAAACAAGGAACTACACAAATTTCATACGCTTAACAAGAGTTTAGAAACCCGCTTGCCTTAGCCGATCGAATAATCACTATGGGACTTACACCTTCCCTTTTCGTGAAGTTTCTAAATCGATGCAATCTATTCCAATCTATATTCATAATAAGGTTTTGTAACTAACAACACCCACATTATTATCAAGTTCGTAATTTCTCATGCCAACTAACGTTTAAACTATTAAATTTTTCATATTTCAAGTCTAGGGTTAAATCCCAATGTTCCCAATATCATATTTCAAGTGATACTCACAAATAATATTTTTCTAATATTTAAGTATACACACCAATAATTCAAAATTTAAATCATAATATATTAGCCAAAAGTATGAAAACTACACCTGAATGACTTCGAACTGTAACGTTAAAGAATTGCACTTTTCTTCTTTTCGACACCCGTCATCGCAACCAGTGATATGCGCATTATGACCAATCATTGGCCACCACGGAAAAATACATTAACCCCCACTATTGCCTTAAATTTCTTGAATAACATTGTACAAACGTACAACAATATGCATATTCTCTCAACCAATACTTCTATCTAATAATTTTGTTTTATTATCTTTCACTTTCTTCTTTAATTCTAGCCACTTACTATCCATAGCCATCATCCTCAAAATTTGACAACAAAGCATAAAGGAATATAATAATGATCACAGAATTAACATTGTCACTTGTCCCTTGCATGTTCAAAGCCGTCAGAACAATGCAGCAACACCATAAGCCTTCCTTATTACCATTTAAGACAACCGTTATAAGTATATAATAATAATAACTATTGGTTACTTTCACTACAATTTGTCAACGGTAACCCATAAATATTTTCCCATCAATTTGAAAACCAACAATTTTCTAGAAGATCAAAATTATTCCCTTCCCACTAAAATAATAATTTGATTACAAGAATTTAAACTTAATAAAACAATGCATATATCTATATATTGATTTTATATGCATTAAAAAAGCAGAAATGCCCATTCACAGAATTTAGTATACTTGCACTCTTGTTCTTCGCTTAACGCATGCCGCATGTTAGTTTTCTTTTCGCTCTCTTTATTTTTTTTCTAAATTAATTATGTATTAAAAATAATAATTCCTAATAACTTATTTTATTATTTCACTATCATTAAAAATAACAAAATTGTCAAAAAATTAATTAACTATAGTACAATGACTATTCAAAATTATAAAAAATGACCTTTCGGGTCCGGGTAGTTACATTATCTACCATGAATAATCATGTTCGTCTTTGAACGTAAGGTGAAAGAAAGTACATAGAACTTAAAATATTTGACAATATCTAGCAGCATGTTAGACTCCATCTCCCAAGTTGCCTCTTCTACAAATCGGTTCTTCCACTATACCTTCACTGAAACAATCTCCTTTGTCCTAATCTATCGAACCTACCTATCATGTATAGCTGTAGGCTCCTCCTCAAGTATCAAGGCTTGAACCAGCTCCACAAAATCAAGTGAAATCACATGATATTCATCCAGAATATACTTCTATATAATAGATACATGGAAACGAGTATTAGCTGCCGACAAACTAGGTGGAAAGGCAAAATTATAGACCACCTCTCCCATCGGCTCAAAATCTCAAAAGGTCCAATGAATCGAGGTCTAAGCATTCCCATCTTTCAGAACCTCATCACAGCCTTCATGGGTGATATTCGGAGCCAAACTTTATCCCCCTCCGTAAATACTAAGGTTGTAACTCTCCGGTTTGCCGAACTCTTCCATCGTCTGTGGGCTGTCAACAATCTATACTTAATCATACGAACTTGCTCCATAGAATCTGTAAGCAAGTTTGTATCCAAAGATCTGCCGAATCAAACCAATTGATCGGAGATCTACACTAGCTGCCATCCAACGTTTCATATGAAGCCATCTAAATACTGGAGCGATAGTTGTTATTGTAATAAAACTCGTCTTTGGGTAAATGTCGATCCCATCTAGCACCAAAATTGATATACACGCTTAGAACATGTCCTCCAACAACTGAATCGTCCTCTCGAACTAACCATCCATCTGAGGGCGAAAAGTTGTGCTCATATTCAATCTAGTACCCAAACTATGTTGTAATGCCTTCCTTAAGTGCGAAGAAAACAGTGAACCTCGATGTGATATAATAGAAACAGGAACTTATATAGTCACACAATCTGAGTGATTTATAGCTTGGCTAACTTCTATACCGTACACTTCACCCAAATCGTAATGTAACGGCCAGACTTGGTCAGCCTTTCAACAACAACCCTAATAGATTCATAACCACCTACTGTGGTAGGAACACCCATAACAAAGGCATCCCCTCAGGTATACCCCCAGGACGCTGGTGCTCACACTTGACCTGTTGTCTAGTCAAACACCTAAAAAGAATGTCTAAAATATTTGTCTTCATCCCATACTACCAGTAATTGATATACCGTGGTTTCACGGTATTATTAATATTTTTTCCTTAAGTTTAGTGTGTCCAAAAGCCTTTTTGTGCTAATTTTTATATAAGTTTCTCTTTGTTTTGCAAGAAATCTGTCCAAAGCTAAATGCGGAGATTTTGAGCGAAGAAATGCAGAAGAGACCACCTACGGAGCTTATGACGGTCCGTTGTGACGGTCCGTAGGTGGCAGCGTAGTGCAGCTGCTGAACCAAGATGGGGAAGTTTGACCATGTGTGGGATTATGAAGCTTGTGACGGTCCGTCGTGGCTATGACGGTCCGTCCTGCAGGTTCATCGTGAAGTTCAGAGAAGTGATCCTAGTACCCAGATTCCAAGAGTTGAAGTGTTTTGGAACGAAGACCCTCGACGGACCGTTATGCCTATGACGGTCCGTCATAGTTGCCGTCGAGGGGAATTGATAGAGCAGCAGAAGAAATTGCACAAGTATGGGACGACGGAGTCCATGACGATCCGTCGTGACCACGACGGTCTGTCGCGAGGTCCGTCGACCCAGCCGCGTTTTGGCAGATTTCCAGCAATTAGAATCCTTGTATAATTAGGTTTTTGTTTGTTTTTATAAATAGTTCGAAAAACCTCATTTTTTGAGGATGGACTCTATATTGTTAGACTCTATGAGATTAGACATCAGATTTTTAGACTTTGTGTATTAGTGTTGGATTTTGAGATTCTTGCAAGTGATTTTTGGATATTAATCAAGCACACTTTTGGATTTTACTCCTTCTCATTGAAGTAAGTACATGAATTCTTATCTACTATCTTTGAATATTGTGTTTATGGCTATGAGCAACTAAACTCCATAACTAGGGTTGTGGGAACCATAGGCAAATAATGAGATAAACCCTAAATAAAATAACAATTCTAGAATAGTGTCTTTCATGTATTAATAAATCTTTCGCTTAGAAGTCCTTTTAACGGATGGACAACGTTAAAACTCGCCTTAATGCTACTTGCCGGACCAAGGAGGTAGATAATAGAAAAAGAATTATTAACATAGATTTAGTGTATAGTATCTAATAAGCTAGTATTGATTGGTACGAGGTAATAACTTAGTCAAATATCGAATACGATGCTTAATATGAGGTAAGGATAAGGGTTAGGATAGCAACACATGTAGCCAGGGACCAAGGTGCGGAGTGAGTTTTTTGGATGCCGGACCAAGGATTTAGAAATACATAACTTATCACTTTGCATGCAAGATACTAGGAAAGAATTGTTAGAGTTAGAATTATCAAGTTATGAACCTGTGGGGAACACATAAACCCTAGTCACTTTGATTAATTGATTAAAATCCAAATGTCAAAGCTGTTAAGTGTCTCTTTCAAGTTCGTCATTTATTTTCACTAATTTAGAAGAAGAATACCCCTTTTATTGTTTTTACTTTCCAAGGAAGTCATTGACCAAACAATAGTAATAACAGGTTGAAGTTAAGTCTAGACTATTTTCCTCGTGGGAACGATCCCAACTTCACTAGTTGGGTTATTTACTTGACACGACCGCTTTACTTCTTATTTGAGAAGTAAGTAGCTTTTAGATTAACTTGAACCTATTACTATAGTTTAGTTGATATTTTCTTGATTTTACTTTGTTTTATTGTTTTTGATTTCTTTTCAGAACTATCCTCCTTGTATGCCAAATACACGGAGAGGAAGTGAACCCTTTTTTCCCTACGATCACGAGTTAGAGCGTACACTGCGCAATATGAATCGAAACTTGAGAATAAATGATGAGGATCCGAACCAGAACATCCCAGCTCTGGTTGATGTTCATGGTCAGATGTTACCCGATGCTCCGGGTGAACATCAACAGAGGGGACAAAATCTCGTTCCACGGCCCCAAGCATACTACAGAGGGTATGATAACACAGCAGCCTCAGATGGACCACTTGTCTTGCCCCCTCTGCCAACAGGCCAGACATTTGTGGTAACTAGTAGCCTGATGCAAATGCTCACTGCCAGAGGTTTGTTTTCAGGGCTACCTTCTGAGGATCCACATGCCCATATAGCTAAGGTACGGGCAGTGTGTAAAAGTTGTGTGGGGAGGCCTAATTTGGATCTAGATGTAATAGGGCTCAGAGTGTTTCCTCTCTCACTGACGGAAGAGGCTGCTATATGGTTTAGTGAGCTCTCATACAACTCAATCTTCACTTGGAACCAATTAAGGGATGTTTTCTTGGAACGCTACTATCCAGTCTCCAAGAAACTAAACCACAAAGACAGAGTGAATAACTTTGTGGCACTACCAGGAGAGTCAGTTAGTAGTTCTTAGGATAGATTCACCTCATTCTTGAGAAGTTTTCCAAATCACCGTATAGATGATGAGTCACTAAAGGAATACTTCTATCTGGGGAGTGCCCTTATGATGAGATTGCAGAAAAATTAGAGAAAATCTCCCGAAATAACAAAGCTTGGAGTTCTAGGAAGTCTGATACACAGAGAAACACCTTCGCAGTGCAGTCCACTCACAACCCAGCCACAGATGAGATTCGGGAAGAAATGGCTCAGATGAGAACTGAGCTTGGATTAATACTAAAACATTTCACGGGGGTGCAGAAATGATAAATGCAGTCAACTACTTGGCTAAACCACCACCTCCTAATGATGAGTGCTATTATGCTGAGGACACTTATGCAGTAAATGAGCAGACGGGGTTTCATCCAGCGCCCAAGGCTCAAATCAGGATAATTGGCGCCAAGGTCAAGGGAACCAAGGTCGGAACTATGGTAACTACAACCGTGAGGGTCATTATGTCCGATATGGAAACTACAATCGCGACAACAACTTTAACAGGGGTATCTATGCTAATAGAAACGACAGGAATGGGCCGTATGTCCCTCCTCAAAATCGTGAAGTTACTCCTCGGGATGGTGGAGATAGTATGGCGCGAGTTGAGGATATTTTGCACAAAATGATGAGGAGGTTTGACACTAGTGATGAACACATTAAAGAGTTGAGGTGTGATTTAGCTAGTATTGGGCAAAAAGTTGATACACATGCAATTTCGATTAAACAGATCGAATTGCAATTGGCCCAATTATCTGCGACAGTGAACACACCGCAACCGGGCACTCTTCCTAGCAAAACTGTCCAAAATCAAAAGAATGATGCGCACTGTATGGCAATCACTACTCGGGGTGGTAAGCAAACCATTGACCCACCTATGCCATCTACTGAGGAAAATGTGAGAAAGGATAGTGATAATGTGGTAAAGGGTAGTGGTGAAGCAGAGGGAAGTAATGGAAAAGATGCAGAAGTACCTATCAAGGTAATTCCCATGCCTAGGCTACCACACCCTTCCCTCAGAGATTAGTGAAAAAGACCGAGGATGGTAAATACCGGCGTTTCATAACAATGTTGAAGCAGCTTTCTATCAATGTCCCTTTTGTAGAAGCTCTAGAACAAATTCCCGGTTATGCCAAATTTATGAAAGATCTGGTCACCAAGAAAAGATCAGTCACTTTCGAGGATGATGATAGACTGCAACATTGTAGTGCTTTGCTACAAGATCCCTCGTACAAAAGAAAGAAGATCCTGGTGCGTTCACTATTCTGTGTACAGTTGGGTCATTACATTTTGCTAAAGCATTATGTGATATGGGGGCAAGCACAAATCTCACGCCCCTCTCGATTTACAAGAAATTGGTTTTGGGGGATCAAAACCCACTTCGATGCGGCTACTGATGGCTGATCGGACAGTGAAACGGCCCATATGGATACTCCATGATGTGCTAGTAAAAGTGGAGTCATTCATCTTTCCGGTTGATTTTGTTATTCTTAATTGCGAGGTTAATTTTGAAGTGCCTATTATTCTTGGGAGGCCATTCCTTGCTATAGGTAGAGCATTAGTTGATATGGAGAGGGACATATGACATTTCGGTTGAATAATGAAGAAGCGACCTTCAACATTTGTAGGACCATGAGGCAGAGTGGTGATCTCCAATCGGTATCTGACATATCCCACAAAGAAAAGATTAAGAAGGAGATTGAACAGAAAAATGCAAAACAAGAGTTTATGGTTGGGGATTTGGTGCTTGTAGACAGTTCTGGGTTGCTTTGTCTTCCGTGCAAGCTCAAGTCCAAATGGACTGGCCCTTACCTGATTATCCAAGTATTCCCTCATGGAGCAGTTGAATTAAAAGCCAAGGAGGGAGTGCGGTTTAAGAGGAATAGAGATAGAATAAAACTCTATTTTAAGCATAAAGCATCGGGGAATGAAGTGATAGAGGCATACCATCTTGATGAAGTCTGAGTAATCAAGGGTCCCCAGTCGTGCCGCGACATTAAAGCAGGCGCTTGTTGGGAGGCAACCTAATACTTATAGTCTTTTTAGTAATGGTAGCATTTTTCTACTAATGGGTTTTTAAATTTGCAGGCACATCACCAGGAAACTCTGCACAAAATTACTCTGCAGCAGTCACTGACGGACACATCAACGGACCGTTGCGCCTGTGACGGACCGTCGTATGAATCCGTCGTACCAGGTACATTTTTTCTGTTATTTTAAAACTAGGGCACACACGACGGAACCAACGATGGGTCGTCACAACTGCGATGGACCGTTATCGGGGAACCGTCGCGTGATTAATGAGTTATACCCGACCCGATCCAGCTGGACCCTTATTCAACATCAGACCGTTAAAACCCCCCAACCCCTCATTTCACCCCATTCCTTCATTATTCCTCTCATCTCCCCTCTCTTTTCAACTCCCACATTCCCTCCCACCGATCATTTTCCCCTAAAATTCTCCAACGCCCTAGAGTTATCATCTACTAGTCGGAGCTGCTGTTGTGGGTGTCTACGTTGCCAACTAAGTCATTGTCCATTTGCTTTTTCTCCATTTCTAAGGTATGTGTCTCTAAATTTATACTCATTTATCTTGCCTCTTTGTTTACTAGTTAGTATTAAGCTTAGTTCCTCGTCGTATGTTGTTTACTTTAGACGATTCTGTCTAACCTAGGTTACAAATGTTCGAAATTGCCATGTTTACCACCCTAGACATAGGTGCTTTTGCATTGCTAGTTTCCTAGGTAGTTGGGTTAGACACATTTAGGTCCAAAACACTACAGAATGATGAGGGTTCATCGAGGACGCTTAGGGTACCCTCAGTTCTGTCCCTGTTATTCAGAACGAGACTTCGATGACGGACCGTCGTAGGGTCCGTTGCAAAATCCCTAGCACCCTGTCCCAATGGACACATGTGACGGATCGTCGTACTCACGACAGTCAGTCCTGCAAAACCGTTTTGGTTGTCAGAGACCCTGTTTCTAAGGGTCTCTACTTTTTTCCCAAGTGTTCCCCAACGGACACATGTGACGGACCGTCGTCCTGCACAACCGTTCTGGTTGTCAGAGACCCTGTTTCTAAGGGTCTCTCATTTTTTTCTAAGAGTCCTTCAACGGACATATGTGACGGACTGTCGTACCCACGATGGGCCGTCCTGCATGACCCTCATAACAGTCAGAGACCCCTCTCCTAAGGGTATCCATTTTTTTTCTCAAGTGTCCTACGACGGACATCTACGACGGACCGTCGTACCTGTGATGGTCCCTCCTGCACATACCGTCATGCTAGTCAGAGACTCTCCTTCAGGGTTCTCTCTATATACATAGTCTAAGTAAAACACGACGGACCTCCGACGGTCCATCATAGTCACGACGAGCTGCCACCAGGCCCATCATGTGTCACTGTTTCTACAGCAATGACATACTATATTCAATGTTTTATTTCGTATGGTTTTGCTTGTCTTGTTTGCCACTACTCGTACAAATATTGATCCTTTGCAGGTACTATATACTATGGCACCCAAGCAAGACCGAATCTACGCACGCGGGCGATCAAAGTCTGTCGCCTCGTTTGCCCGCATGATCATTGGCTTTGATGATGAGCGTGACCCTGAGTATGTGCCCCCAGGCACTTCCACACCTTCCCGTGCTGCACGTGCTCCCAGAGCCACACCCAAAAAGGTGGCGTCCGGCATAGTCACTGCCTCGCAGCAAGATGAGGAGCGCACACTGACCGGCACACCCTCAGGGTCAGCCACAAACGAGGAAGGAGCGTCTGGCTCCTTAGGAGTATCATGGTCCGAGGAAGCCTCTGGCTCGGCTGAGGTTCCCGCACCCTCCACCGTTGTAGCGTCGTCCTCGTCTGATGAGGCTGACAGTTCAGACTCTACATCCGGCTCACCAGCTCAGGTCCCCACCCCAGCCACTGACCAACCCAACCGGTGGTGTGTCAACGGACAGTTTCAAGTCTACTCTGACGCCAAGTTCCTGACTGATAAAGGAGTGATGACTCGAACACTCACTTTGGAGCGGTGGGTACTTACAAGGAGTCTCCCGACGATGCCTGAGATCCACAACCTCTTCACCAGGCATCGCTTGGATTGGAGAGCACGTCCGTTGGGACGATACAACGAAGAAATGGTCCGAGAGTTATACGCATCCTACGTAGCGACTCTCCGATCACAGATCAATAGGCGGGCTTCCCCCGCTAAACAGGCCCCACTGGAGCAGGTCCGAGTCCGGGGCGTACAGGTTGACATTTCTCTGCCAGCCATCCGCCAGTTTCTATACAGCGAGAGTGCTGATGCTACTCGGACCCCCCTCATTGCCGAGTTTGACTACCGCTGGCAGATAGTAAAGGATGGCCAAATCTTGCGCAAGCCCTCACTGAGAGAGACCACCAAGAGGTGGATGGCCCTGCACCTGTCAGTAGATGGAGAGGGTGCCGATTGGGTGACTGAGCCGAAGGGGGCCTTCAAGAAGGCCAACCTCACGTTCACAACAAAGTTCTTGTGGCTGCTAGTCCGTCACTACCTTTCCCCCACATCTGCTGATAATATCGTTAACTGGGATCGAGCAGTGTTGATGGCAGCGATGATAGCCGGATTCGAGGTGGACTTCGCATGGCTTCTCCAGGCAGTCATGCGCGAGAGGGAATTCAAGGTCACTACTACCTACCCCTTCCCGTGCATGATCTTTGCCCTTTGCAGGTCCGCAAGTGTGCCCATATGGCATGTAGATCAGCTTAAGACCCCCCATGGCACTGTTGACGTCGGCCTCATCAGAGACGAGGCTAATGAGTTTGCTCCACGCAGAGGGCCCCGTCCAGAGCTGCCTCCACTTGCTGATAATCTTGCTGATACGGTAGCCCAGGCCCACACAACTACACAGGCGTCCACTGACACTACCCCGGTCGGGTCTATCTCGGGTAGTAGCACAGCCCCAAGCTCCTCTCGCGCAGCCCCTCTACCAGCACTGGTCCCGCTTGCAAGGTTCCAAAAACTAGAGGCACAAATGGACACTCTTCTGCATCATATCCAGCCGTGGATGCAGACGTCGATTACTGAGTCCGAAGAGCGCCTATAGAGGAAAATGGTGCACTTTACAGAGCGGATGATCGCTGAGGTTAACCAGCGCCTGGACGCCTTTGAGTTGAGAGTGCTAGCTCGACCAGCTCTTCTGGTGGATGTGTCGAATTTCTAGGCTGCAGTCGACAGTTTTCGTGCAGACATCGACCCGATCTTAGAGGCTAGGAAGCCGGAGTCTGAGGCCCCTTCTGTCGAGCCTGTTGAGGACACCGTGTTGGCGGCCTTTTTTGCTACTTCTGACATTCCACCACCTCCCCCTCGAGAGAGTGCCAAGAGGCGTAGGGGTTGAGAAGAGGACGAGGCGCGAGCACGGAAGAAGGAGCGCCGAGATATAGAGGCTACAAGGAGAGCCTCCCTTGCTGAGAAGGAGGCGCACCGAATTAGAGCATTTGAGTTAGCGGCTGGGGCGTCTAGCTCCCGCACTGTGGAGATAGCAGGAGGCACTACTGATGGTGCGGTTGTTGCTGAGGACACCACTGAGGGAGTCTAGATTGCAGAGGACGTGGGTTCCGGGGAACCGGACCCACCATCTTGCTGATCGACAGCGCTTTGCGCCACAGGTTTGCTTCACCTACCACTCTAGTATTTACATTTTTATGCATTGGGGACAATTGCATGCTTTTTTGTTGGAGGTGGGGTAAATGGATAGTGAGTGTTAGGGTGAAGTCTTATTAGCCCAATTCACTATCCTCTTTTGGGGTTTTCTTGCCTGTGTTCTTTTTCCCCAAAAGAGTGATTACTTTTTCTGTTGAACCGGCATGTTTATATCTTTTTTACATAGTTTAATTCTGGAGCATGATGGCTAAAATGATATCATGATAAACTAGAAAATAACGCATGACTAGGCATAGTAACTGATAATTGTGTGGCTCTAAGCATGAAATAGAGTTACACAATTGCATTACCCTAAGTCTTAAATTCGAACTAGGTGTCTGATAATCTGGTATAGTGATGAGATGTTAAGTGAGTGTGAGGAAATTTTAATAGTCCACTATTTGTACTGAGCTAGAACTTGCCTGGTTAGTCCTGCTAAAAGTAGCTGTAATAGACAAATAGGAAAGGATTATAGGCCCTTATTAAATATAGCCCATTTTTAGCCTAAATAAAATAAACCAAATGAAATTTATCCTTCTTTGATCCAAATAATCTGAGCTTAAAATTAGACCTTTCTTTTTCACCCCAACTGATCTTTTCTAGGAACAATGTGTTGGCCCTGGTCCCTACTTGGACATGTGCACCTCAGCTTATGCCAAAAGCATAAGTTGAGGGTGTCTAATGCATAAACAACTTTGGATATTGTGTACCTTGACTCATGGCAAAGCCATGAGTTGAGGGTGGCTACTATGAGGAATGCTCGGGAAAGTGGGGTTGAAAGAACAAAGAGAGAGAAAGTGCAAAAGTAAAGTGACTCAAGAATTAAAGAAAAAGAAAAATACACAAGAAATACAAGCAAGAAAAGAAGAGAGTCACTTACACAAATGAAGAAAGAAGAGAAAATAGCAAGGTGAAAGAATATGAGAAACTGGGCAAGATAAAATGGAGACAGTGGAAGGTTTAGCCGATATGTCAAGGAGGGCAAAAATTCACTAAAGTATACCAAAATATACCTTACCTGACCCCGAGCCTATGTTACTAGCTAAAAAAAGTCCTATCGTGATCCTAAGGGTTGTATAGCGAACTTAAGGCAGTGAAAATAAGGGCAAGCTTATAGCAAAAGGTATGAATGAGTGTGACTTTGTTCTGAGAGCGAGTGTTGAAAAGAAATCCTTATACTCAAACTTAAATCATTGTGTGAAAAAGGAGGATTTTGTTTTAAAGTGAGGACACTAGTTGCAATACCAGAATTGTTAGCATCTCGGTGAGAAATTGAAGAAGATAGGTGTTAGTGCATGGTGAGTCTGTGTCATGTTCTGATCCCACAAAATTCAAGCCTAATAGAGATAGCATGCATAGATTTGATGAGATTAATTGGGATTGATAGCCAAATGATTGCAAAGGATAAAACATGGACACTATTGTACAAAGATTGTGTAGTGATTCATAGTGTGTCGCTTGAGGACAAACAACGAATTTAAGTTGAGGGTGTCGATATACCGTGGTTTCACGGTATTATTAATATTTTTTCCTTAAGTTTAGTGTGTCCAAAAGCTTTTTGTGCTAATTTTTATATAAATTTCTCTTTATTTTGCAGGAAATCTGTCCAAAGCTGAATGATGAGATTTTGAGCGAAGAAATGCAGAAGAGACCACCTACGAAGCTTATGACGGTCTGTCGTGCTTGTGATGGTTCGTAGGTGGCAGCATAGTGCAGCTGCTGAAGGAAGATGGGGAAGTCTGACCAAGTGTGGGATTATGAAGCTTGTGACGGTCCGTCGTGGCTATGTCGGTCCGTCCTGCAGGTTCGTCGTGAAGTTCAGAGAAGTGATCCCAGTACCAAGATTCCAAGAGTTGAAGTGTTTTGGAACGAAGACCCTCGACGGACCGTTGTGCCTATGACGGTCCGTTATACTTGCCGTCGAGGGGAATGAAGAGAGCAGCAAAAGAAATTGCACAAGTATGGGACGATGGAGTCCATGACGGTCCGTCGTGACCACGACGGTCCGTCGTGACCACGATGGTCCGTCGCGAGGTCCGTCGACTCAGCCGCGTTTCGGCAGATTTCTAGCAATTAGAATCCTTGTATAATTAGGTTTTTGTTTATTATAAATAGTTCGAAAAACCTCGTTTTTGAGGTTGGACTCTGTATTTTTTTACTTTGTGTATTAGTGTTGGATTTTGAGATTCTTGCAAGTGATTTTTGGATATTAATCAAGGAAACTTTTGGATTTTACTCCTTCTCATTGAAGTAAGTACATGAGTTCTTATCTACTATCTTTGAATATTGTGTTTATGGCTATGAGCAACTAAACTCCATAACTAGGGTTGTGGAAACCATAGGCAAATCATAAGATAAACCCTAAATAAAATAACAATTCTAGAATAGTGTCTTGCATGTATCAATAATTCTTTCGCTTAGAAGTCCTTTTAACGGATGGCCAACGTTAGAACTCGCCTTAATGCTACTTGCCGGACCAAGGAGGTAGATAATAGGAAAAGAATTATTAACATAGATTTAGTGTATACTATATAATAAGCTACTATTGATTGGTATGAGGTAATAACTTAGTCAAATATCGAATACGATGCTTAATATGAGGTAAGGATAAGGGTTAGGATAGTAACACACGTAGCCGGACCAAGGTGCGGCGTGAGATTTTCTGGATGCCGGATCAAGGATTTAAAAATACATAACTTATCACTTTGCATGCAAGATACTAGGAAAGAATTGTTATAGTTAGAATTATCAAGTTATGAACCTGTGGGGAACACATAAACCCTAGTTAATTTGATTAATTGATTAAAATCCAAGTGTCAAAGCTGTTAAGTGTCTCTTTCAAGTTCGTTATTTATTTTCACTCATTTAGAAGAAGAAAACCCTCTTTATTGTTTTTACTTTCCAAGGAAGTCATTGACCAAACAATAGTAATAACAGGTTGAAGTTAAGTCTAGACTATTTTCCTCGTGGGAACGATCCCAACCTCACTAGTTTGGTTATTTACTTGACACGACCGCTTTACTACTTATTTGAGAAGTAAGTTTGAGGGTATCCGTAATGCTGACTCAAATCACGACATATCTTTGCCGCTCCCAAATAAATGGAATATCGAGAACATTGGGCCTCCTTAATATTCATTCTAGTGAAGTCGCCTGTATTGGGCACAAAAATCCTACCTCCGATCCTCAAGACACCATCAGAATCAAGGACAACCTCCTTAGCTTCCCCTCTCTACACTTTGTCTCAAATGAGACAACTTCTCATCATCAAACTAGTGTTCATGAACTTTCTGTACTAAAGAAGACTGAGCCTCAACAAAAAGTAATCATCCCATCACTCTCTTATTAAATGTGCAAGCGGAAAAGACTTTTAGACAACATCTACACATCACTAGCCAATGGTCTCTCCTCAATACTAAGTGTTGCAGGACTCCCCGTGCTAGGAGTCTTCCGAATAAAACAATCTTCCACAACATTAGCCTTCCCAGGATGATATAGAACGGTCAAACCAAATTCCTTTAGCAACTAAAGTCACCTCTGCTGCCTCAAATTCAAAAACCTCTGACTGAAGATATATTAAAGAATTAGATGAACAATAAAGATCTCGCAATGCACCCCATTGATGTATCATGGTTTAAAGGTACTTTTAATGTTTTTCCCTTAAGTTTAGTGTGTGTCCAAAAGCCTTTTTGTATTGATTTTTATGTAAGTTTCTCCTTATTTGTAGGAAATCAGTCCAAAGATAAATGGGGAAGTTTTTGAGTGAGATGCAGAAGCGACAACCTACGGAGCTTATGACGGTACGTCGAGTCCGTGACAATTCGTAGGTGGCATCTTATTGAGGAGAGAAGCTGCAAAAGGAAGATGGGGAAGTCTGACCTAGCGTGCGATTACGGAAGTCCATGACGGACCATCATAGCCATCACGGTCCATCCTGCTTGTTCATCGTAATGATCATATAATAGTCCAGTACCCAAACTCCGAGAAGTTAAAGTATTATGGAACGGAGACCCTCGACGGATCGTCCTGCTTGGAATAGTATGTCATACATGTTCCTTTAAGGTAATGAAAAAAGCAGTAGAAGAATTTGTGAAGTATGGGACGACGGAGGCCTTAACGGCCCGTCATGATCACTGCAGTCCGTCACGAGGTCCGTCGACTCGGACACATTTGGACAGATTTTCAGTAATTAGAATGCTTCTTTCATTAGGTTTTTGTTTTTATTATAAATAGTTTGAAAAACCTCGTTTTTGGGGTTAGACTGTTAGACTTTTGGTGAGACTTTTGCGGTAATTTTTAGTTTTCTTGTTCAAGTATTGAAGAATTAATTTCACGAATTGATACACTTTTTCTGGAATTGATTATTACTGTTTTTGTTGATTAATCAAGTGAATTTCTTGATTTTTTTTCTTTCTCATTAAAGTAAGTGCATGAATTCTTATATTAAATATATGAATAGTGTGATTATGACCATGGGTAACTAAACTCCATAATTAGGGTTGTGGAAACCATGGGTCAATAATGAGGTAAAATCTAACTAAAATAGCAATTCTAGAATAGTGTCTTGCATGTTTTGATAATTCTTTCGTTTAGAAGTCTTTTTAATGGATGGACAATGTTAGAACTTTCCTTAATGCTACTTACCGGACCAAGAAGGTAGATAATAGGAAATAAATTATCAACATAGATTTAGTGTACACTATATAATAGGCTAGTGTTGATTGGTAAGAGGTAATAACTTAGTCAAATATCGAATACAATACTTAATATGAAGTAAAGGTAAGGGTTAGTATAGCAACACACATAGTCGGACCAAGGTGGGGAGTGAAACTTTCTAGATGCCGGACCAAGGATTTAGAGATACATAACTTATCACTTTACATGCAAGATACTAGGAAAGAATTGTTATAGTTAGAATTATCAAGTTAGGAACCTGTGGGGAACACTTAAGCCCTAGTTACTTTATTTAATTGATTTAGCTCCGAGATTTGAATCTGTTAGTTGTTTACTTTAATTAAGTTAATTATATTAATAAATTTATAGTTAACAAAACCCTTTTCTGCCTTTTGTTTTCTAAGGAAAATAATAGTAATAATAAAATAAAGTTAAGTCTGAACATTGTATGGCAATCACTACTCGGGGTGGTAAGCAAACCTTTGACCCGCCCTTGCCGTCTAATGAGGAAAAGGAGATAAAAGATAATGATAATGTTGTAGAGGTTAGTGGTGAAGTAGAATATAACACTCGAAAAGATGCTGAAGTGCCTAAAAAGGTAACTTCCATGCCTAGACCACCACCCCCCCTTTCCTCAAAGATTAGTGAAAAAGACTGAGGATGGTAATATCAGCGTTGTACAACAATGTTGAAGCAGCTTTCTATCAATGTCCCTTTGGTAGAAGCTTTAGAACAAATGCCCGGTTATGCCAAGTTAATGAAAGATCTGGTTACAAAGAAAAGATCGGTCACTTTTGAGGATGATGATAGAATGTAGCATTGTAGTGCTATTGCTACAAGATCTCTAGTACAAAAGAAATAAGTTTCGGGTGCGTTCACTATTCCTTGTACAATCGGGTCATTACATTTTGCGAAAGCATTATGTGATCTGGGGGCAAGCATAAATCTCATACCCCTCTCGATTTACAGGAAGTTGGGTTTGGGTGATCCAAAGCCCACTGCGATGCGGCTAGTGATAGCCGATCGAACAGTAAAAAGGCCTATAGGGATACTCCACGATGTTCTAGTAAAATTGGAGTCGTTCATATTTCTAGCAGATTTTGTTATTCTTGATTGTGAAGTCGATTTTGAAGTGTCTCTTATTCTTGGCAGACCATTCCTTGCTACGGGTAGAGCCTTAGATGATATGGAAAAGGGGCAGATGAAATTTCGGTTGAACAATGAAGAAGTAACCTTCAACATTTGTAGGCCCATGAGGCAGAGTGGTGACCTCCAATTGGTATCTGCTATATCCTACAAAGATAAGATGAATAAGTACCATGACCTAAAAATTGAAAAACGAGAGTCTATAGTTGGGGATTTGGTGCTTTTAAACAATTCTAGGTTGCGCTTGATTCTGGGCAAGATCAAGTCCAAATGGACTGGCCCTTACTTGAGTACCCAACTATTTCCCCATGGAGCAGTTGAGTTGGAAACCAAGGAGGATGTGCGGTTTAAGGTGAATGGGCAACGAATAAAAATTTATTTCGGGCATGCTGAATCGGAAAATGAAGTGATCGTGGCATACATCTTTATGAAGTCTGAGTAATAAAGTGTATTCAGTCATTCCGCGACATTAAATCAGGCACTGGTTGGGAGGCAACCCAATACGTATCCTCTAACCCAACTATAGTTTTCTTTCTAGTAACCGTAGCATTTTAACTAATGGGTTTTAAATTTGCAGGTAGCACATCATCAGGAAATTCTGCAGAAAATCACTCCACAAAATTCACTGACGGATACATCGACGGACCGTCACACTTGCGATGGACTTTCGCATGAATCCGTCGTGCCACGTACGTTTTTCCTTTATTTTCAAAATTAGGGCATCCGTGACGGAACCCATGACGAACTTGCGTCATTAACCAGCAACCCGACCCGACCCGGTTGGGGAATTTTAAATGTTTTCAACCTTTTAAACTCACCACCTCTTCATTTAAACCATTTCTTTCCCTTTTTCTCCCATTTCATCCCTTTCCAACTTCCTGCCTTTCTCATCCTCTTTTCTATCAACTGATCCACATCACTTCCCCAACTCCCCAAATCCCAAAATCTCCTTTCTACTGGTCGAAGTTTGCTGTTGTGTTTCTGCTCTTGATAGCTGAGTGCCTCACTTGCTTGTTTTTCTCCTCTTCTCAGGTATGTGTCTCTGATTTCTACCCATTTTCACTGCATTTTTGTTTTTCAATTACTATTGGTCTATTTCTTTTTTGTGGGTCTTTGCTTTTTGATCCAATTTTGTCTGAGCTAGGTTGAGTGTCCCTCGAATTGCCTTGTTAAAACTCGAGAAATTGGTGTTTTAGCATTGCTAGTTTGCTAGGTATTTGGGTTGGAAACATGTAGGTTGATATCAAGTATTCCGTTTGAGTCACAAGGGATGATTGTGGAATCCTTAGTTCTGTCACTTAATGACATGACGAGACCCCAAAGACGGACTGTTGTACCCACGACGGTTCGTCCTGCACAACCGTCATGGTTTTCAGAGACCTCTCTCCTAAGGGTCTCCATACTTTTTCTAAGTGCCCCACAACGTACATTGACAACGAACCGTCATACCCTCAAGGGTCCATCCTGCACAACCGTCATGACGGTCAGAGACCCCTCTCATAAGGGTCTCTATACTTTCTCTAAGTGCCCCACGATGGACATCGATGACGGACCATCATTATAACGATGGTCCGTCCTTTCTATCCGTCATAACTATCAGAGACTTTCCTTCTAAGGGTATCCAAATAAACATTGTTGAATTAAGACATGATGGTCCTTCATACTCATGACGGGTCGTCACCTAGTCCGTCGTGTTTCACTTCTACTACAGAGATGTCATTACAAGTTTTCTCTTATGTGTATTTTTTTCTTGTTTTTGCTTGTCTTGTTTGCTCCGTCTAGTACTAATAATGATTCTTTACAGGTACTATCTTAAATGGCACCGAAACAAGATTGAGTTTACGCACGTGGGCATTCAAAGTCTGTCGCCCCGTCTGCCCGACTGGTTATAGGCTCTAATGATGAGCATGATCCCGAGTACGTTCCCCTAGTCACTGCCACTCCAGCATGAGCTGCACGTGCAACCAGAGCTACACCCAAAAATGTGGCGTCCAGCGTAGTCACTGCCTCCTAGTCTCATGAGGAGCGCACACTGACTGGCACACCTTCTGGGTCAGCTACACAAGAAGAAGGGGCGTCTGATTCCTTAGAAGTTTTGTGATCGTAGGAAGCCTCCGGGTTCGCAGAAGTCTCTACACCCGCCACAACTGCAAAGTCTTCCTCGTCTGATGAGGCTGACAGTCCTGATTCCACTGCAGGTTCACCGACTGGAGTTCCCGCCCCGGTTGTCAACCAGCCCAAATGGTGGTGTCTCGACGGGCAATATCAAGTGTATTCAGATGCCAAGTTTTTAAATGATAAAGGCGTCATGACACGGTCCCTTACACTAGAGAGGCGGGTCCTTACGGGAAGTCTCCCCGCCATGCCAGATATCCACACTCTCTTGACCAGACACCGGCTAGAGTGGACGACTCGTTCTTTGGGCCTCTACAGTGAGGAGTTGGTATGAGATTTTTAAACTTATTATGTGGCTACTCTCCGATCACATATCGATGGGCAGGCTGCCCCCACAAAACAGGCCCCACTTGAGCACGTCAGGGTACATGGAATACAGGTCGACATCTCTCTGCCAGCAATCCGCCGGCATATGTACGGCGAGGATGTTGATACCACCAGGACCCCTCTCACCGCCGAGTTTGACTACCGGTGGCAAATTGTTAAAGAGGGTCGATTCTTGTGTGAGCCATCGCTGAGAGAAGACCACCAAGAGATGGATGGCCTAGCACTTATCAATTGATGGAGAGGCTGCCGACTGGGTAATGGAGCCGGAGGGAGTCATCTGGAAGGATAACTTGACCTTTAGAGCTAAGTTTCTATTGTTGATTGTCCGCCACTGCCTCTCCCCCACGGCTGCAGATAATATAGTAACATGGCATCGCGTAGTTCTGATGGCAGCGATGATGGACGAGTTTGAGGTTGACTTTGCTTGGCTTTTTCAGGCGGTCATACACGAGAGGGCTTTCAAGGTCAAAACTACTTACCCTTTTCCATGCATGATATTTTCATTATGGAGGTCCGCAGATGTTCCCATCTGGCACATTGATCAACTCAAGACTCCGCAGGAAAATGTTGATATAGGCCTCATCAAGGATGAGGCCAATGAGTTGGCTCCACGCAGAGGGCCCCATCTAGAGGTGCCTCCACTTGGTGAGAATCTGGCTGATATTGTAGCACACGCTCAAACGGCTACGCAGGATACTTAGCAACCACTGACACTACCCCGGTTGAGTCTATCCCGAGTAGTAGCACTGCCCCAAGCTCCTCTCACTCAGCCCCTTCACTATCTCTGGTCCCGTTTGCTAGGGTCCAGAAACTAGAGGCTCAGATGTCCACGCTTTTGCATCACATCCAGCCTTGGATGCAGAGTTCTATTGTTGAGGCGGACGAGCTTGGAGCGTAAGATGGAACAGCACACAGAGAGGAAGATCGCGGAAGTTCAACAGTGCTTAGACGCTTTTGAGTTACGGATGCTAGCCCGTCCATCCCCTCCAGTGGACGTGTCGACCCTTCAGGCTGTGGTTGAGAGTTTGCGAGAAGATCTTGATATAATCCTAGAGGCTAGCGTGTCTGAGTCTAAGGCCCCTTCTGCATATCCTGCTGAGGACACGGTGTTGGCTGCTTTATTCGCCACTTCTGAGATTCCACCATTTCCCCCTCGAGAGCATGCCAAGAGGCGCAGGGGTCGAGAAGAGGATGAGGCTAGGACAAGAAAGAATGAGTGCCGTGAGATGGAGGTTGTGAGGAGAGCCTTGATTGCGATGAGCAAGCACGTAAGCCTAGGGCTATAGAGTCAGCTGCTGGGGCATCTAGCTCCAGATATGTGGAGACAGCGGGAGGCACAACTGATAGTGTTGCTGATGATGAGGACACTATTGAGGGTGTCCAGACTACAGTGGTAGTGGGTTCCGGGGACCAGACCGACCAGCTTGCTGATCGCTGGCGCTTTGCTCCTCACGTTTGCTTCACCTACCACTCTCGTATTTTAGTTTTTTTTATGCATTGGGGAAAATTTCATATCTTTTTGTTGGGGGTGGGGTAAGAGTGCTAGGCTGAAGTCTGATTAGCCCAATTCACGATCCTCTTTTGGGGTTTTCTTGCCTGTGTTCTTTTTTCCTTAAAATACTGATTACTTTTAATATTGAACCAGCATGTTATATCTTGTGTACATAGTATAACTGTGAAGCATGATGGATAAAACAAATATGATATCCCCATATGAAAATGATGCATGACTAGGCATAGCAATTGATAATTGTGTGGCTCTAAATATGACATAGATATACACTACTGCATGACCTTGAATCTAAGACTCGAACAAGGTGTCTAATAATCTGGGAATGTTATGAATGTCAAGTGAGTGTGAGGAAAATTCGAAGGATCCACCATTAAGACTAAGCTAGTACTTGCCTGGTAAGTTTTGCTAAAAGTAAGCCAAAATGAACAATAAGGAAAGGATCATAGGCCTTTGTTTGAAATACTCAATTTTGAGCATATATATATATATATATATATATATATATATATATATATATATATATATATATATATATATATATATATATATATATATATATATATATATATATATATATATATATATATATACATATATACATAACAGAAAACCAGATGAAGTTAATCCCGTATTGATCCAAATGATTTGAGCCTAAAAACAGATCTTTCTTTTTTACACCAACTGATCTACTGTGGGAACAATGTGTTGGACCTGGTACCTCCTTGGACATGTGCACCTTAGTTTATGCCAAAAGCATAAGTTGAGGGTGGCTAATGCAGAAAACAACCTTGTCGTGGCCCTGACCCAACCGTGCGTATTATGAACCTTGACTTATGGCAAAGTCATGAGTTGACGGTGGCTGTTATAAGGAATACTCCGGAAAGTGGGGTTGAAAGAATGAAGAGAAAGAAAGAACAAAACAGAAGTGACTAAAAAAAAGTCACTTACATATAAGGATAAGAAAGGGAAAACAACAAGATAAAAAGAAAATTGAGAAATTGGGAGAAATAAAATGATAAAAAGGTGGTACGTTTAGCCGATATGTCAAGGAGGGCAACAAGTCACCAAAGTATACCTAAATATACCCTACCTGACCCTGAGCCTATGTTAAAAGCTAAGAAAGTCCTATCGTGATCCTAAGAGTTGTATGGCAAACTTAAAGTAGTGAAAATAAGGGCAGGCTTATGGCAATATGTATGAATGAGTTGTGAATTTTTTCTGAGAGTGAGTGTTGAAAAGTAATTCTTATACTCAAAATGAAGTCATTGTGTGAAAAATGAGGATGTTGTTTAGAAGTGAGGACACTAGTTGCAATACCGGAAATATTAGCACCTTAGTGAGAAATTGAAGAGGATAGGTGTCAGTGCGTGGTGAGTCTGTGTCATGGTCTGGTTCCACATAATTCAATCCTAATAGTGATAACATGCATAAACATGATGAGAATGATTGGGATTGATAGCCAAATGATTGCGAAAGATAAAATATGGATACTTTTGTTCAAAGATTTTGTGGTGAGTCATAGTGCGTCGCTTGAGGACAAACAACGAATTTAAGTTGAGAGTGTTGATGTACCGTGGTTTCATGGTACTTTTAATGCTTTTTCCTTAAGTTTAGTGTGTGTCCAAAAGCCTTTTTGTATTGATTTTTATGTAAGTTTCTCATTTTTTGCAGAATATCTGTCCAAAGATGAACGCGGAAGTTTTTGAGCGAGAAACGCAAAAGAGACCACTTACGAAGCTTATGATGGTACCTCGAGTCCGTGACGGCCCGTATGTGGTATTGTAGTGAGGAGAGAAGTTGATGAAGGAAGATAGAGAAGTCTGACCTAGCGTAGGATTACGAAAGTCCATGACGGACCGTCATAGCCACGACGGTCTGTTCTGCAGGTTCTTCGTAATGATCAGAGAGTAGTCCCAGTACCCAAATTCCAAGAAGTCAAAAATTATTGAATGGAGAACCTCAACGGACCGTCGTGCTTGGAAAGGTCCGTCATACCTGTTCGTTGAGGATACTGAAGAAAGCAGCAGAAGAATTTGTGAAGTATGGGACGATGGAGGCCATAACGGCCCGTCGTGACCATGACGGCCCGTCGTGACCACGACGGTCCATCACGACTCAGACGCGTTTTGACAAATTTTCAGTAATTAGAATCCTTCTTTTATTAAGTTTTTTTTATTATAAATAGTTCGAAAAAACTTGTTTTTGGAGTTAGACTGTTAGACTTATTGTGAGACTTTTCGATAATTTTTAGTTCTCTTGTACAAGTATTGAAAAATTAATTTCACTAATTGATACACTTTTTATGGAATTGATTTTTGGTGTTTTTGTTGATTATTCAAGTGAATTTCTGGATTTTATTCTTTCTCATTAAAGTAAGTCCATGAATTCTTATATTAAATATATAAATAGTATGATTATAACCATGGGTAACTAAACTCCATAACTAGGGTTGTGGGAACCATGGGTCAATAATGAGGTAATATCTAACTAAAATAGCAATTCTAGAATAGTGTCTTGCATGTATTGATAATTCTTTCATTTAGAAGTCTTTTTAACTGATGGCCAACGTTAGAACTCGCCTTAATGCTACTTGTCGGACCAAGGAGGTAGATAATAGGAAAAGAATTATCAACATATATTTAGTGTACACTATCTAATAGGCTAGTGTCGTTTGGTACGAGGTAATAACTTAGTCAAATATCGAATACAATGCTTAATATGAAGTAAAGGTAAGGGTTAGTATAGCAACACACGTAGCCGGACCAAGATGCGGAGTGAAATTTCCTAGATGCTGGACCAAGGACTTAGAGATACATAACTTATCACTTTACATGAAAGATACTAGAAAAGAATTCTTATAGTTAGAATTATCAAGTTAGGAACCTGTGGGAAATACTTAAGCCCTAGTTACTTTTATTAATTGATTAAGCTCCGAGATTTGAATATGCTAGTTGTTTACTTTAATTTAGTTAATTATTTTCATTAATTTAGAGTTAAAAAACCCATTTTCTATCTTTTGTTTTCTAAGGAAATAGTTGACTAAATAATAGTAATCATAGAATAAAGTTAAGTTTGAGCTATTTTCCTCGTGGGATCGACCCCAACCTCATTAGTTGGGTTGTTTACTTGATACGGCCGCTTTACTTCTTATTTGAGAAGTAAGTTTGAGCGTATCACCCATACAAATAATGACGCCATAACTTAAGTACAAATACCATAGCCGGTAACTCTAAATCATTAGTAGGGTAGTTCTTCTAATGGGTCTTCAACAAACAAGAAGCATAAGCAATCACTTTCCCCTTCTGCATCAACACAACACCAAAAACGACTCCTCAATAATTACTATGCACAACAAAGTTTGCACCCTTCTAAGGTAGAGTCAACACAATAGCCCAAGTAAACAAAGTCTTGAGCTTTTGAAATCTCTCCTCACATTCAATAAACCATTGATAACCCAGACCCTGTCAAGAAAATCTAGTCAATAGAGCCGCAATATTAGAGAAATTTTTAACAAATCATCGGTAATACCTTGTCAATCCCATAAAACTCCAAATATCAAAATGAGAAGTAGGTCACATCCATCTTCTAACTGCCACAATCTTGGTTGAATCTAATGTAATACCCTCCTCGGAAACCAATTGGTCCAAGAATTCCACAAAACTAAGCCTGAATTCACACTTTGAGAACATGGCATACAACTTCTCTTCTCTCAACCTCTGAAGTCAATCCTCAAGTGTCGAATATAGTTCTCCTCAGTCTTGGAGTAGACAGAAATGTCATCAATGAAGACAATCACAAACAAATGAAGGTATGGTTTGAACACCCCGTTCATAAACTTCATGAATGTTGCATGGAAATTAGTCAACCCGAATGAAATCACCAAGAACTCATAATGCCATACCGAGTCAGAAATGGTGTATAAGGGAAATTTGATGTCGTAATCTTCAACTTTTGATAGATGGACCTCAAAATAATATTAGAAAACAATGATACTCCCTTTAGCATATATTTTTTGTTCATAGTTACCTTGTTCAACTTTGTATAATTAATACACATCCTCATAGTCCCATCCTTTTTTTTCAAAAACAACACAGGGGCATCTAAGGTGACGCAATAAGATAATCTTTCAAATCTCTCAACTTTGTTGGAGCCATACGGTAGGTAGAACAGAAATTAGCTTAGTGCCTGACTCCAAATCTATAGAAATATCAATATCCCTATCTGGAGGAACACCCAGAAGATCAGAAAAGGGAATACATGGAGAAACTCTTGAACCACAAGAAAAGAATTAATGGGAGGTTGTTCAACACTAGTATCCTGAATAAAATCTAAGTAAGACTAACACCCTCTCTCCACCAAACTCAGAGCACGGATAAAGGAGATAACATATCTAGGATAAGAGACACTAGCACCCTTTCACTCAACCCTCGTAACAACAATTATCAGTAAGTTCATAGTCTTAGTATTACAATAATCGACAATATGATAAGGAGAAAGCCAATTCATACCTAAGATAACATCAACATCTATCATCCCCAGAATGATCAAATCTACCAAAATTTCATAACCATCCAAAGAAACAAGAGATGTTCAATACACTCATTCCAGCACTAAGGGCTCACCCAAGGGTGAAAAAAGTACGAATTGGTACAATAATCCTATTGCATATCATATCAAATTAAACAACAAAACAAGTAGACACATAAGAGAATGTAGACCATGGATGAATAATAGAAGTGCAGATCAATAGAATATTGGGATGACACTTGTAATAATAGCATTAAAGGTCTCCTCCTCAGTTCTCCCCAGGAAAGGATAAAAGTAGCCCCTCGATGACCTCAGTTGGGTGGTACCTCTACCCCACTCTGCAGAGATGCAACAACACTTCTAGAAGCTCTACTACATTTAGCTGACTAAATTATAAGTCGACCTATACCCGGTGGTACCGGTCTTCTATCGTGAAATGAAAAATTAGGCTGGAGTCCTCCACGACCCTTCTTGGAAGTACACTTTCGCATTATGTAATTGGGATTTCCACAAGTAAAGCAAAATATCTTAACAGGGAACTACTGTGCAGGCTCTGAAAACCTACTAAAATAGCCTCACCCTGTAGGTCACTGTTCTGAACTGTAAAATCCCTAACCCAGGCTATAAGAACCCCAAGATATCTAACAATGCTCGAACGTTGGCATATATGCAGGAACAGGTCCTTAATGCTTAAATGAACCACTCCTAAATGTGATTCCCTACCTCAAGATTGTACACCATGAAACTGACATGATATACAAGCCCTTTTAGGGTCCCCAAACTATTATATCTCTATGAATTCTGCCTCTTTGGTGGTGCTCACAGTGGACTGAAAGGAAGCCCCCTCTCTAGATTCTCTAAACACAACCGATTTGATAGAAAAAGTCAGCCCCCTCACAAATATACGAATCCTCTCAATCTCATCTGGGATAATGGCCAAAACGTGCCTAGACAATTGCAAAAATAGGGCTCATACTCTATAACAGACAAGTCATCATAACGCTCCGAAAGTTCCATGACTTAGACTAGAGATTCATCTATTAAATAATGTTCTGAATGATGTTTACAGACCTATATTAATGTAATAAATCCATTTAGAAAAGGTTACAACTAAACGTCAAAGAAAGACCATGACATCCGTAAACTAGCTAATTTGAACTAGTTAACGTTCCTATGTTTAGTGAAGGTTTGAGAGTCTCAAGTGAAGTCTAAAAGTAGTAAAAAGACTTTGGATATGTAAAATGTAGTATAGAGGGTTTAAACATCCCATAATGACTCTCCAAGGACCACTTGAAGGGTCCTTGAGGAGGACCCCAACATGGGTAGGCAGACAACACGAATAAAGAATCAAGGGGCTACTGGACGACACGCAGCCCACACAAGGCTCACTACCTTAGTCAATTTTGAAAATAAGCATTTGGACTCAGCCTGGCGATGTGGAGCTGCCACAAATATCAGTGCCTCAACCGAAAATTTAGAAAAAAGAATTGGAATTGGCCCCGCTACACGCAGCCACTTCCTAGATTCGTCTGCACCGTTTTTAAGTCAATTTAACTTCGCAAAAAGACCCCTTTAATTTAAGGGTTTTTTGAGTATATGGGATGAATTTATAATGATTCTTGGTCATTTTTGGACCACTTATTACACACTTCAATCAGATTCTCTAATCTCTCTCGAGAACGCTCTCTTTTCCAAACTCCATTGATGAGCAAGAAAAGCTAAAGAGAGAAGATGAAGACTTCAAATTTCTCAATCCAAATTCGTGAAATATTCATCAATAAGGTATGGTTTTTTCACTCTTGCAATTCATTTACCCAAGAGGTCCTTTCAAAGATGACTTTCAAGAATTCAAACATCTAGGGTTCTTACTCTACCAAACGGGTTTTCTTTCCAACTCAATATTTATGACTAATGATGAAAAACAACAATTTTGTATGGTCGATTAAGTATGTATTGTTGGGTAATTGGTTTGTAATTTTTGATTTTCATGTGAAGCATGTTCCTTCTCTAAATAAATGGTTTGATTGGGTTATATCTATCACTTAATAATATGAAAACATTTGGATTGGAACTATCATTTGAATGAACTCTTTAATGACCCTTTCCCTTATCCTTAACTACGAATTGGTCTTGGATATGACTTGAAGAGTTGGTATTGGCTATGTTATTGAGTATTTCACTATGTTGTTGGATGATTGTTGTAAATTGAACACAAGTTCTTGATGAAGGTTTTTGGAAGCAATAGGTAAGTCTATAAAAGTCGTGAGTACTCTATTATTTTTATGTTAGCCTATTAATGATGTTGCTATGAAATTGAAGTATGTACGATGTTACTATGTCAATATGTTTGATCATGTTTATCTTGTATGCCTTAGACACTATGATTATGATATGTTAATCTTGCAAATGAAGGGTTGTGATGAAAGGAAATTCTCATCCTATTTCTAAAGATCTTACGATCATGTTTATACAAGTAGTTAAGATCCTATGACTTATGATAATATTTATGAACATATGATAACTTGAAGGTTTTTCAAAAAGGGAGTTTAGCTTATCACCAAATGAACTAGATATGAGAAGTGTCCCTTCCCTAGTAGAATGTAGGTTCACAATGATTCTCATGTGATAGAGGCTACCATGTACTTTGGAACTATGGGTGTCTAATATATCTTCTAGTTCTTGAACTATGTTTCCACCATAAGAATATTATCTATTGGATCCACCTAGAAAGCTATGTCATGTTTGGTTCTACTTTGGTCGGTAGACCACATTCTTTTGTGTTGGGTTTTGTGACACTGAATTCCATGTTTAGCTCACATGGTCTAATGTCGCTTAAGGAAATTGTTCCCTCAAGTAAAAATGAAATAAGAGTGAATGGACATTAACTAGGGTAACTTGAGGAGTCTACTTAGTATAACTAGGAGTATGGGACTCTACCTAGACATTGCACAAGTTTACTCTAAGGAAAGTCCTAGGAGATTGTTCTTATGTACTATGATAACAAGAAAGGTTAAATGCTTTTGATTCATGATGTTTATGACCTTGTTAGTGGTCTATATTTCTATATGAGATAATGAATACTTATACTACAAGTTATATGAAGCAAAACTTTACTTATGGTCTCCTATCTTGTCTACTTTGTTATGTGGGGTTATGGGGCTTCACATGATTATTGCACTTGTAGGTTTTAGAGGGGATCATTGGTAAGTGTTTTGTATGTTATTATTGTATGATACATTGAATATGGAATATTAATAGGACTCTATGATAATATGTCTTTGATTATGATTATGTTTCATGTTGATGAAATCCTTAACTTGTATATGCTCTATGATATGTGCATTGAAGACTTTCATATGACTTAGCATGTTTTCCAAGAAATAATCATTTTAATGCATGTCTTTAAATGTTTATGTGCATACTCATACTTAGTACACGTGGCGTACTAACCCCTTACATTATATTACTACAACTGTAGGGTTCGGCCATAGAAGATTAAGAAGGTCGATTTAAGAAGCTTGGAAACTCTTTCTTTAAGTGTTGGTAGGTCTTCATGTTTGGGGATGCTATATTTTCGTATTCTAGATTATCAAGACTTTAATAGTTTTCAATATTACTATTTATTCCCTTTATATTCTTTGGATTTTATTGTATTAAGGCATATATGTCATGTTGACGTTTTATTGGCTAATTCCAACTCGTACTCTTTAGATGGTTTATTGTGAGATAAGTTATTAGAATAACGCATGTATGTTTTATTCATGTCATAAAAGAGGAGCCCTATTAAACTTCTACGTGAGAATTGTATCTATACCTCATTATATATAAGTGTGAAATCTAGGTGTACTTTGCATAGTATGTAAAATTATAATTTTTCCGCATTTTAACTGATGAAATGTTACGACAAATGCTAAGGGCTTGTGTGAGTCCTCTGTGAGAACGATGACGCCAGTCACATATTGGGGGGGGGGTGCTCCCCGGATGTGACAATCGTCTTGTCAAAGATTCTCAAACCTCAAGCATATCTCCTCTGTCACACTCCAAGGGATAAAACGATCATGGAAGGCACTAGAAAAGTCTCCCAAGTCACTGTAGAATATCCAAGTGGCAGAACCCCTAAATAAGTCCTCCACCACTCTCTCGCTGGCCCAAGAAGCTAGAGTGTAGCATATCCAACCCCATGTGAATCATCTAATCCAACAACCTCTGGAAACTCTAGGCATGTAGTCAAAAACTCATGAGCATTCTCACTTTTTCCACATTAAAACTGAGGTGGGTCCACCTTTCAGAATATCTAATACCTACGTTGCTCATCCTCAGTAAGATAACTAATGGTGCACCTTCACCTCCAACTGCTTGTGCAAGATCATTCTCAACAGTGGGATCGAATGGTAGCTGCTCCACCGCATCCTGAATAACAGGAGCTTCTTGGTGCTCTTAAGTGTGAGCCCCCTATTTAGATTGAGAGTCATGTTGTGTGGTGGTTGCACCACCACTCTGAGTAAAGCCCTCAAGCATAATTAACACCCTAAATATATATCCTGAAGTAGAGCCTCGACTTTAGGCTATGTATGAACCTGATCCTCTCATTCATCAATCTACAACTCTATAGAGACCTCTCTAGCACGACCCCTTAATGGTGCTTCTCCACGGCCACAACCTATGGCTAGTGCTTTTCCACGAGAATGACCTCTAACTCGGGCTCTACCCCTACCCCTAGATCGGGCCTCAACAACTTCTTCAGAAAGTGTGTCCTCTCTACTACTAATAATAGTAACTCTAATCCTCCGTATTTGTCAAAAGAGTATACAATAACTCAGTACCAATGAAGGTGAAAACAAACGATGAGAAAAAATAAACAAAATGAAGTTTTCTTATAGTATTTATAGCCTCTCTGAGATAAGTACAAACGTCTTTGTACCAATCCTTGAGACTCTACATAGACTCAGCTTGTCTACACGTGATACCTATCAACGTGGTCTTTGATACAATTTTGTCATAGCCCAAAACGATTGTGATGGTACTCGTTTTATCCCACCAAGACAAGTCAGCCTAAACCCAATAATTTTGATAAAGAGCAGAAGTAAGAAAAAAAAGTCCAAAAATTACGAATACAAAAAATAAGTAAACTTAATTCTATCCCTAAAACCTTGTTGTCATGTGCAGAATCCTCTAATGTAAATGATAGAATTGAAATAGTGTATGCATGTCTCAAATTATGTTGTCTTTTAAATAAAAAAATCACAATCATGAGTAAGAAGGTCTTCTCAGATGACAAGAACTACCTCAAAATCTCCATAGAAAGCCTAAAAAATGAATGAATACAAAATCACAACCATATCTCATAACTAATTCAAATGACATGTTCAACCAAATAATAAGGAGATAATCATTTTAATAACAAGGCAAGATTAAAAACAATGCAACCGTAATACAACATCAATAAATAAACAATAAGCCTTCAAATCATTCTCAAACATCAAACAAGGAACTACACGAATTTGATAGGTTTAACAAGAGTATAGAAATCTATTTGCATTAGCCTATCGAATAATCACTGAGGGACTTGAGCCTTCAATCTCCGTTAAGCTTCCGAATCGATGCAATCTATTTAAGTATATATTCAAAATAAGGTTTCGGTACTAACAACGCCCACATTATTATAAGTTAGTAATTACTGATGCTACTAACATTTAAATTATCATATTTTTCAAATTTCGAGTCTAGAGTTAAATCTCAGTTTTTCAAATATCATATTTGGAATGGTACTTAAAAACTACTATCATCTAATATTTAAATAAACATATTGTTAGGTTTTATTTACCCTAAATTTCTTAACATAAATAGGTTTTCCTTTTAGGAAAAAGGTTTTGGATTGACTAATAATTTTCTTGTAGAAAAAGGTTTAGGACTCTATAAATAGAGGAATGTTTCTTCCAACTTATTCAGCATTCACAATGTAGTCTTAATGACTTTGAGAGTTTTTGTTAGGGGGAGAATTTATGGGTCAGAAGCTTGATACGCTATCACTTGTGTGAACCTCCCATGTATTCCGAGTGAATTGGTTGAGGTTGTTTCTCTTTGTATTTTGTACTCTCGTATTTGTAGTGGATTGCTCATCTCCTTTGTGGACGTAGGTCGATTGACAGAACCACGTTAAATCTTTGTGTCTTTTGGTATATTTCTCGTTGTCTTCTTACTCGCGGTCTTTCGAGGTTCGCTTTGCTAGCTTTCGCATATACACCTACTTATTTAGGTCCTAACAAGTGATATCAGAGCCAGATTCAATGATGAATTCAGGATTGGTGGTTCGATAATCGATTATTGAACCAGGTTAGAAAGAGGTGTTCATCTTGACGGGTGTAGTTCTAGCCGCAACCTTTTTGACAGTAATGAAGTTTTTGTTGGAGAAATTTTTTCAGAGAGGTTCTCTGTGTTGAGACATAAATTTTGCAAAGGAGATTATGGAGAGGAGAAACAAGTTGTTGAAGATTAACTAAAGAAGGTGGACAAATATATTTTGTCAGAAACTCAGGGCAAGGGGGAGATTTGTTAGGTTTTATTTGCTCTAAATTTCTTACCATAAATAGGTTTTCCTTTTAGGAAAATGTTTTGGATTGACTAATCCTTTTCTTGTAGGAAAATGTTTAGGACTCTATAAATAGAGCAATGTTTCTTCTAACTTAATCAACATTCACAATGTAGTCTTAATGGCTTTGAGAGTTTTGGTTAGGGGGAGAATTTATGGGTCACCAGCTTGATACGCTATCACTTGTATGAACCTCCCATGTATTCCGAGTGAATTAGTTGAGGTTGTTTCGCTCTGTATTTAGTCATCTCATATTAGTAGTGGATTGCTCATCTTCTTTGTAGACGTAGATAAATTGACCTAACCACGTTAAATCTTTGTGTCTTTTGGTGTATTTCTCGTTGTCTTCTTATTCATAATCTTTCAAGGTTTGCTTTGCTAACTTTCACATTTATACCTGTTTATTCTCGGTCCTAACACATAACAATATTTTAAGACATAATCTTAATATAATAACCAAAAGTATAAAAAATTACGCCCGAATGACTTCGAACGATAACGTTGAAGAATTGTATTTCTTTTTCTTCTTTTCAGCACCCTTCATCCGAACCAATGATTGGCTAATTATATCCAATCATTGGCCCACTATTCATAAAACATACATTAACCCCCAATATTGCCTTAAATTATTAGAATACTCACTGTACAAACGTGCAACAATATATGCATTTTCTCTAATCCAATAATTTTATTCTGTTTTCTTTTCCATATTTATTTCCAGCCACTAATTATCCATTACAGTCATCCTCAAAATTTGAAAACAAACTATAAAGGAATTTAATAATAATTATAATATTAGCATTGTAACGTGTCCCTTACATGTTCAAAGCTGCCAGAACAATGCAGCAACACCATACACCTTCTTCATTCCCATTTTTTAATTTAATATTACCATTATAATAATAATAATATCATAATAATAATAATAATAAATATTGGTTACTTCCACTATAGTTTGTCAACAGTAACCCAAAAGTATTTGTATATAATAATAATAATAATAATAATAATAATAATAATAATAATAATAATAATAATAATAATAATTGGTTACTTCCACTAAAGTTTGTCAACCGTAACCCAAAAGTATTTGTATATATCAATTTGAAAACCAATAATATTGCAGAAGATCCAATTTATTCCCTTCCCGCCAATAATAGTAATTTAATTTAAAGAATTGCAACTTAATAATATATATATATATATATATATATATATATATATATATATATATATATATATATATATATATATATATATATATATATATATATATATATATATATATCCCATGCAATTAAAAAATAGAAATTCTGATCCACAAATTGAGTAATGAGTATATCTGCAAATCTCGTTCTTTGATCAATGCACGCCGCATGTTAGTATTCTTTCTACTCCTCTTTTTTTTTTAAAAAAAAAAATTAATTATGTATTAAAACTAATAATTACTACTAAACTATTTTATTATTTCAAACTTGGCCCAATATTATTAATAATAACCAAATTACCCGTAGATTAATTAACTATAGTACAATGGCTATTAAAATTATAAAAAAATGACCTTTTCATGTCAGGGTCATTACAATACTCTACCAAATAAAAAGTTATGTGGGTTCAATTTAGTCATTCACAATTTTGTCTTTCATCTTCGCTGTGTTTGTGACGACTCCACAAGATTTTTCTGTGACTAACAATATGCTAGAAGCTTTAGAAGAACATTAATCTTTCATTGCAAAAGCAACCATTTTCCCACTATACTGATGTTTATATTCTTGAAATTTACTTGAGATAGGAAAGAAGAGTATGAATTTATTAAATAGACAATGTTGTAGAAACAAAATCTTTCAATGGAAAATTAATTAATGTGTGGTGTTTCAGATGTAAAAATTTAAACAACCAAATCATAGTTCTAGTAGAGGATCATATCAACTTTCTTGAGAATCATATTCCATCAGTATATTTTAAATGATGGTAAGAGGAAAATAAAAATATTTTGTAAGGACTACTAGGAAAATTAATAATTAAGGAGTCCCAAAGTAAATGGTAACAAATATTAGGAAAATTAATAATTATGAACTCATGATGCCCCATAATATATGGAATTGGATACTAAATGGTAATATGCATTAGGAAATATAATAATTAAGTAGTTGTAAAATATATCGTAACAAGTATTAGGAAAACTTATAGGAAGAGAGATAGATTTTTCCTTGAGCTTGTTTTGAAAAAATCAGTTACACGCTAAAATTATCACGACGACATATTACACATCATTACTATTCAATAGTAAATATATTACCATCCTTAAACGTGTAACACCACTCTCACATTATGTGGTGTGTAATACTTGCTGCCACATCAGTTCTATGTCAGCGCCATGTCAAACATTATACTTTTTGGTTTTTCTTTTCTATATTGATTATATATTTTTTTGTTAACTATATTTTACTCTAGAAAATCCCTAATTAATTATATTAATTCTCTAATAGTTATTTCTTTTTCATCCCTAAATTTCATCCATTTCAATTCTCATTTCATTGAAAAAAAATATCTGGCCACCTTCACTGTTAATTGTGTTCTTCTCCATCATTACAACACCTTCAATTCATCTTCTTCTTTGTCACCCAACACCAAATATCACAACCACCACTATTTTAATTCATCACCTTCAATTACCTCTTATAATTTTTGCCACCATCACCATCAAAACAAAATTTCGATTAACAACCAAATATTTTTTAACAAAGTTATAAAATAAAAAAAATAGAAACAATAAATCAAAACTTTCTCAGGTAAAATCTATGGCAATTAAACAAATTGTAATAACAAAAAATGTTCTTTATAATTGTTGATAAAAAACAAAAGAAGTGTGATAAAAATAGAGAACGAAGAATTAGAGGACAATGGGTAGATTGTGAAGGAGAAGGGGTATACGGGGTTAGGTGGATAAGAGGATTCTAACTTTTTTTAAACTTTGTATTCAAACTGACACACATATTTTTTTGTTATATTATCTTTCATGTTGGTGTTAGGGGGTTAAAAAATCACTTCTTAGTAATATGGGTATGTAATAGGTTGATGTGATAGTTTAAGTGTGTAATTGTCTTTCGAGATAAGTTAAGGAAAGAATTTATGCGTTTTCCCCAAAACTAACTATTACTGTGTACTAAAATATTTAGCAAACGAAAATACATTTTAAAAATAAGAATTCTAAAAATATACTCTAAGCGAAAAACATTGGGTAAGAGTTCTAAGATATTGCAACTTACCTTAGTTGTAGATTCTTTGCACTTTTATCACTTGCGTACTTTAGGAGCTGAATGGATTCAATATGTATGGTTTTATTGATAACAAAAATATTATATTCACTTACTTATATTGGTTCTTTAGGATCCATTAATAGGCATTCTTATGATCCAAAAGTGACCAGCTACTAGAACCTCCCCTCCCCCGCCCCAATAGGCAATCTAAAACACAATGCAGATTACGGTAAACAACAAGAAGAAAGTAAGTGGAAGCATAATACAGAGAAATAGAATTTAGCCATACCATATGCATGTAAATGAAATACAAAATAGGCCCAAAAGTAACCTAGAAAGATAACTATAAACATGAAGCAACTCTGATCTGGTGTAATCGGTAAAAAGCATTGAAGTACAAAATGTGTGTATACATAAAAAAAAAATTGAAAAAAGATACAAAAGTATAGACATATAGAAAAGAATGAAAACAGTGGCCACTTGAGATTCTACACTAGGATTAACAGATTGCATCTCCTCCTATCGTTAGGGAACAGAGTATCGAAGCACCACTTCTGCACCTAATGATACACATATTGTCTGTATTTCATATCCATTACATCATGGGCCACAATTTGTTTTAAAAGGTTCTAATATAAAAAAAATTATTCATGATATGAAGTTTCTAGATGCATGATGTGAAACTTGCTTCGGAATTGAAAAAAGATGAAGATAAATTCTTCAATCACACATGAACACCAAGAACTATCATGCAAAGAAATAAAAACGTAGGAAGATTAAAAAATTTGTTGTTGTAAATACAAACTGAAGATAATTACCCAGACATATAAAAATTCAACCAATAATTTTAAATCTAGAATACGAAGAAATAAGGATAATCTTGAAATGAAATACAATCAATTAACTCTATGTAACGACCTGTTTAGTCGTTTTAGAGCAGCAGAACAAATTCTGGAAAAACTGGCCAAAACCACGGACACTGCGACGGACCGTCACAGGCACGACGGCCCGTCGAGGAGGTTCCGTTCCACGACACTTAGAATTCTGAAATTGGGTACTGAAAATCGACTCTCAACTTCGTGAACGAAATGGCGTAATGGACCGTCACATCCACGACGAACCGTCGTGAGTACCGTTGCAAAACACTTCAACTTTTGAGAATTTGGTACAAGAAACGAGTCTCGACCGTCGGGACGGAGGGCGTGACGGACCGTCACAGGGTGACGGGCCGTCACGCCACCGAAACACAGGGAGGACACGACGGCTGTGTGACGGACCGTCGCAGCGTGACGGCCCGTCACAGCTGCACAATCCCAGGCGCTTTAGGATTTCTCCACACATTTTAAGGGTCGTTTTAGACTATTCTTTCCTTAATTATAAAGATTGAGGCGTAACATTAATAAGTCTAATTACTTAGGGGTTAAATTAGGTAACCTTAAGTTAATTAGAGGGGTTTATTGTCCTCTTTTATTCTTAATTATACATTAATTAGGGTAAAAGAAGGAGGGTTTGAATAAAACAAACAGAAAAAGAAAAGAGAGAGGAAAAGTCGAACGAGAAAGAGAGAAAACGAAGAAGAATATCAAAGCTTGGGAAATTGCTTGTTGATTCCAATTCTTCGGTGGAGGTAGGTTATGGTTTATGTTACGATATTCGTAGTGAACTCTTAATAGTGAATATTATGTGTTGATATTATTGTAAACCCTACTATGTGCTTAAGTTGTATGCTTGCATGAATATGAATGTGAAATTGTGATGAATTAACAAAGCATGATGAAGCTATTGAATCCCAAATCTTGAAAGAACCCTAATTCGCTTGATATATTATATAATGAGAATGATGATGCCTTAGTATGAAAGAAGGCTTGATATATTATATAATGAGAATGATGATGCCTTAGTGTAAAAGAAGGCTTGATGAATTAGGGGATCGGGTGCCACGCTCCTACCAGGATAGAATGAATATGAGGATCGGAGTGTCACGTTCTGACACCAGGATAGAATATGGATCGGGTGCCACGTTCCGGTACCAGGATAGAATGAATATGAGGATCGGAGTGTCACGCTCCGACACCAGGATAGAATATGGATCGGGTGCCACGTTCCGGTACCAGGATAGAATGAATATGAGGATCGGGTGCCACGTTCCGGTACCAGGATAGAATGAATATGAGGATCGGAGTGTCACGCTCCGACACCAGGATAGAATATGGATCGGGTGCCACGCTCCTAAGACCAGGATAGTATATGAGGATCGGAGTGCCACGTTCCGGCACCAGGATAGAAATAGAGGAGCGGAGTGTCACGTACCGACACAAGAGGAAGAAAGATAATGAATCTTGAAAGATAATGAATATACTCAATCTAATGAACTTAATTCCCAAATGAGTATGGTATTGAGGCTTGAGTCCTCATGTGTGAACTCGGTTGTAATCATTGATGAACTCATGTTGTTATTGCTACATGTTGAGTATTGTAGTTGATTTGCATTATTATTGATATATACTGTTCCCTATTTTGAGTTAGCCGATGATATCTACTCAGTACGTGTGGTTGTAATCGACCCTACTTTTATGTTTTTCTTCTTTGTTATTTGTGTAATGCAAGAAGCGTTCCGTCAACTTCAACTCAACAGTAGATCTAGCCAGTCTTCACTTCATCGGAAATTCAGGGTGAGCTAATGCGTCTAGCTTGGACTAGGTCTTCTTCTTCAAGTCTTGATGCCTTGAACTTCCGGCATGGACTAGCTAGTATTTGTTTTAGCTTCTTAGACATTCCTAGTTTAGTAATTTGAGATAGATGTTCTTGTGATGATGACTTCCAGATTTTGGGGATATTAATAATAGTTTTGAATTGTTTTATTAATGAGTTAAGTCTTCCGCATTATTTTCTGTTGTTATATATTGAAATGTTAAGGGTTAAATTGGTTGGTTCGCTCACATAGGAGGGTAGATGTGGGTGCGGTCGCGCCCGATTTGGGTCGTGACAAACTTGGTATCGAGCCATTAGGTTCGTTGGTCTCATCACACAAGAACAGGTCTAGTAGAGTCTTAAGGAACGGTAGGGGACGCCTTTACTTTTCCTCGAGAGGCTATAAGACTTTAGGAAAATTCCACTCTTTCATTCTTTCTTTCGTGCTACTACTTGAGTCCAATTGGTATCTAGGCGATCTGGTGGTATCGACCATCTTCACTCTCTTTCGCAGATGGTTAGAACTAGAGCAACGACTACGCCAACACCAACACCAAAGACCTACAGACAGTGACAGTGCGTCTGAGCCACCCACCGGGCCGTGGCTCGAGGGGAGAACAACGGCAAGAGGTCGTGGTAGAGGTCGTGGGAGGACGCCCTCTAGAGGAAGAGGGCGAGCACCTAGCCCATCCGATACTAGGGCGGTGACTCCTCCACCGATCAAGAGGTGATAAGAGAAGGGGAGGATGGGGTGAATGAGCAAGTGCAGAATGAGGAAATGCCACCTCAACCTACCCTGCAGATGATCAATCGGGTTCTCGCTTATCTTAGCGGGTTATCCGATCACGGTCAGGCACCTCCAGGGTTTCGCACCAACACCTCCGGTTTGAGGTACGACATGCGGCTACTATGGCTCTCGCATGGATGCACCATTGGGAATGGGCACATTTCACGCCGACCATCGGGCCTATTATGACAAACGATCAACATGAACTTTTCAAGAAGTTCTTGAAATTGAAACCTCCAGTCTTTAAAGTGCGAGAATCGAGGATGCCTACGATTTTACGGTTGATTGTCATGAGCTACTACACAAGATGGGTATAGTAGAGAGGTTTGGTGTCGAGTTCGTGAGCTATCGGTTTCAAGGAACGCCAAAATGTGGTGGCGTTCACATGTTGAGTGTCAACCAACAGAGGCACCACCTATGACTTGGGAATCATTCTCGAGTTTGTTCATGGAAAAGTATATCCCGGACCTTGAGGGATAGGAAGAGGGATGAGTTCTTGAGTCTCGAGCAAGGTAGAATGACGGTAAATGCATACGAGGCTAAATTTCGCAAGACTATCCAGATACGCCACTCAACTCTGTTTCACCACAAGAACGGATCCGCCGCTTTGTGAAGGGGTTGAGATCGAGTTGCGGATTTCGCCTTACGGTAGCGGCAACAAGAACATCCTTCCAAGAGGTGGTAGACTTTGTGATAGAGGTGGAAGGAGAAACCGGATGACTTCACCACCACGCCTACATCGAAGAGGTTTCAAGGGGGTGAGTTTAATGGTTCTTATTCTAGAGGACGTAACTCCTGAGGTCACTCCAATCGACCAATACAGCCTTCACTACAGATCGTAGTTGGGGGTCCACCTCGAGCGGTCAACACTTCTCTGAGAGGCCGATGCGTGAACCCAGAGAATGTTATGGGTGTGGAGAGATTGGACACATTAAGAGGTATTGTCCAAACCAGAGTTACAGAACCCCACTGGCTAGAGGTAGGGGTGGTAATGGTAGAGGTCGTTATTCTGGAGGGCGTGGTGGCCGAGGTAATGGTGGTCACCAAAACGGCCGAGGAGATGGGCAAACTGGAGCCACTACTACGCAACATGGTAGGGGCAACGGACAGACAAATAATGGGGCACATTGTTACGCTTTCCCTGGGAGATCTGAAGCGGAGGCGTCTGATGCTGTCATCACAGGTAACCTTTTGATTTGTGATTGCATGGCTTCCGTATTGTTTGATCCTGGATCCACGTTTTCTTATGTATCTTCCTCATTTGCTAATGGTCTAAATCTACATTGTGAATTACTTGATATGCCTATTCGTGTTTCTACTCCGGTGGGCGATGCGTAGTAGTTGGAAGGGTATTTAGGTCTTGTTTGGTGAATTTTGTGGGGAGCAACACTTATGTAGATTTGGTTATCTTAGAAATGGGTGACTTTGATGTAATTCTGGGTATGACTTGGCTTTCTCCGAATTTTGCGATCTTAGATTGTAATGCTAAAACGGTGACGTTAGCCAAGCCTGGGACAGATCCGTTAGTGTGGGAGGGTGACTACACTTCCAATCCGGTCCGCATCGTCTCCTTTCTTCGAGCTAAGAAAATGGTTAGTAAAGGGTGTTTAGCTTTCTTGGCACATCTTAGGGATGACACCATCCAAGTACCCTCAATCGAATCAGTTTCGGTAGTTCGAGAATTTTTGGATGTGTTCCCTGCAGATCTTCCTGGTATGCCACCAGATAGGGATATTGACTTTTGTATCGATCTTGAACCGGGCACACGCCCCATTTCTATACCTCAGATAGAATGGCTCCCCCCGAATTAAGAGAGTTAAAGGCTCAACTTCAAGAGTTGTTGAGCAAGGGCTCCATTAGACCAAGTGCATCCCCTTGGGGAGCTCCGGTTTTGTTTGTGAAGAAGAAGGATGGGAGTTTTCGGATGTGCATAGACTACGCATAACCTGAATAAGGTAACTATCAAGAACAAGTATCCTCTTCCTCGCATTGATGACTTGTTCGATCAACTACAAGGTGCTTGTGTCTTCTCTAAGATTGACTTGAGATCCGGTTATCATCAATTGAAAATACGGGCAACGGATGTACCAAAGACTGCCTTTCGGACTAGATATGGACATTACGAATTTGTGGTGATGTCTTTTGGTCTTACGAATGCCCCTGGTGCGTTCATGAGCTTGATGAACGGGATCTTTAAGCCATATTTGGACCTTTTCGTGATCGTATTTATTGATGATATATTGGTATACTCGAAGAGCAAGAAGGAACATGAAGAGCATTTGAGAATGGTATTGGAAATGTTGAGGGAGAAAAAGCTTTACGCCAAATTCTCTAAGTGTGAGTTTTGGCTAGATGCGGTGTCCTTCTTGGGGCACGTAGTTTCTAAGGATGGAGTGATGGTAGATCCATCTAAGATTGAGACAGTGAAGAATTGGGTAAGACCCACTAATGTGTCAGAAATAAGGAGTTTTGTTGGGTTAGCTAGCTACTACCGTCGATTTGTCAAGGGATTCTCTTCTATTGCTTCCCAATTGACGAACTTGACTAAGCAGAATGTTCCATTTGTATGGTCAGATGAATGTGAGGAAAGCTTTCAGAAGCTTAAGACTTTGTTGACTACCGCACCAATTCTTACCTTGCCAATAGAGGGTAAAGACTTCATTGTTTACTGTGATGCATCCTATTCTGGGTTGGGTGCAGTGTTAATGCAAGAGAAAAATGTGATTGCTTATGCTTCGAGGCAATTAAAGGTGCATGAACGTAACTATCCGACCCATGATTTGGAGTTGGCCGCGGTAGTATTTGCACTAAAACAATGGAGACACTATTTGTATGGGGTTAAGTGTGAAGTCTACACGGATCATCGTAGCCTTCAGTACGTCTTTACTCAGAAAGATTTGAACTTGCGACAAAGGAGATGGATGGAACTACTAAAGGACTACGATATCACTATCTTGTATCATCCGGGGAAGGCGAATGTTGTAGCGGATGCTTTGAGTAGAAAGGCGGGAAGCATGGGAAGTCTAGCTCATTTGCAAGCTTCTAGGCGCCCATTGGCTAGAGAAGTGCAGATTTTGGCTAACGATTTGATGAGGTTAGAAGTAAATGAGAAGGGAGGATTGTTAGCTAGTGTGGAGTCGAGATCTTCTTTTCTTGACAAGATTAAGGGAAAACAGTTTGATGATGAGAAACTAAGGCGAATCCGAGACAAAGTGTTGCAAGGAGAGGCTAAAGAAGCAACAATTGATGAGGAAGGTGTTTTGAGGATTAAGGGAAGGGTATGTGTACCCCGAGTTGATGATTTGATCAACACTATTCTGGCAGAGGCTCATAGTTCAAAGTATTCTATACATCCGGGTGCGACCAAGATGTACCGTGACCTAAAGCAACACTTTTGGTGGAGTAGAATGAAGCGTGATATTGTTGACTTTATTGCTAAATGTCCAAACTGTCAACAAGTAAAGTATGAACACCAAAGGCCCGGAGGAACACTTCAGAGAATGCCCATTCCTGAATGGAAGTGGGAGAGAATTGCAATGGACTTTGTGGTTGGTCTTCCAAAGACATCGGGTAAGTATGACTCCATTTGGGTGGTTGTCGATAGGTTAACTAAGTCTGCTCATTTCATTCCGGTAAAGGTGACTTACAATGCAGAGAAGTTAGCCAAGATCTATATCTCAGAAATCGTTCGATTGCATGGGGTTCCACTATCCATCATATCAGATAGAGGTATGCAGTTTACTTCTAAGTTTTGGAAAACATTGCATGCGGAATTGGGTACTAGGTTGGACCTTAGTACTGCGTTCCATCCTCAGACCGATGGTCAGTCTGAGAGGACGATTCAAGTGTTGGAGGATATGCTTCGTGCATGTGTGATAGAGTTTGGTGGCCATTGGGATAGCTTCTTACCCTTAGCGGAGTTTTAATACAATAATAGCTATCACTCAAGCATTGACATGGCTCCATTTGAAGCATTGTATGGTAGGAGATGTAGGTCTCCCATTGGTTGGTTTGATGCATTCGAGGTTAGACCTTGGGGTACTGATCTCTTGAGGGAGTCAATAGAGAAAGTGAAGTCTATTCAAGAAAAGCTTCTAGCGGCGCAAAGTAGACAAAAAGAATATGCAGATCGAAAGGTTAGAGACTTAGAGTTCATGGAGGGTGAACAAGTCTTGTTGAAAGTTTCACCAATGAAAGGGGTGATGCGGTTTGGAAAAAGAGGTAAGCTAAGCCCAAGGTATATTGGACCATTTGAGGTACTAAAGCGAGTAGGGGAGGTGGCTTATGAATTAGCCTTACCTCCAGGGCTGTCCGGAGTACATCCGGTATTCCATGTGTCCATGTTGAAAAGATACCATGGAGATGGAAACTACATCATCCGTTGGGATTCAGTTTTGTTGGATGAGAACTTGACTTATGAAGAGGAACCGGTTGCTATATTAGATAGAGAGGTTCGCAAGTTGAGGTCGAGAGAAATTGCATCCATCAAAGTCCAATGGAAGAATCGACCGGTTGAGGAGGCTACTTGGGAGAAGGAGGCAGATATGCAAGAAAAATACCCACATCTGTTTAAAGATTCAGGTACTCCTCTTCGCCACTGTTTTTCTTCTTTTGATCGTTCGGGGACGAACGATGGGTAAATTGGTATCTATTGTAACGACCTGTTTAGTCGTTTTAGAGCAGCAGAACAAATTCTGGAAAAACTGGCCAAAACCACGGACACTGCGACGGACCGTCACAGGCACGACGGCCCGTCGAGGAGGTTCCGTTCCACGACACTTAGAATTCTGAAATTGGGTACTGAAAATCGACTCTCTGAACTTCGTAACGAAATGGCAGAACGGACCGTCACATCCACGACGAACCGTCGTGAGTACCCGTTGCAAAACACTTCAACTTTTGAGAATTTGGTACAAGAAACGAGTCTCTGACCGTCAGGACGGAGGGCGTGACGGACCGTCACAGGTGACGGGCCGTCATAGCCACCGTAAACCTGGGAGGACACGACGGCTGCGTGTGACGGACCGTCGCAGGCGTGACGGCCCGTCACAGGCTGCACAATCCCAGGCAGTTTAGGATTTCTCCACACGTTTTAAGGGTCGTTTTTGACTATTCTTTCCTTAATTATAAAGATTGAGGGGTAACATTAATAAGTCTAATTACTTAGGGGTTAAATTAGGTAACCTTAAGTTAATTAGAGGGTTTATTGTCCTCTTTTATTCTTAATTATACATTAATTAGGGTAAAGAAGGAGGGTTTGAATAAAACAAGCGAGAAAAAGAAAAGAGAGAGGAAAAGTCGAGCGAGAAAGAGAAAGCGAAGAAGAATATCAAAGCTTGGGAAATTGCTTGTTGATTCCAATTCTTGATTGGAGGTAGGGTATGGTTTATGTTACGATATTCGTAGTGAACTCTTAATAGTGAATATTATGTGTTGATATTATTGTAAACCCTACTATGTGCTTAAGTTGTATGCTTGCATGAATATGAATGTGAAATTGTGATGAATTAACAAAGCATGATGAAGCTATTGAATCCCAAATCTTGAAAGAACCCTAATTCGCTTGATATATTATATAATGAGAATGATGATGCCTTAGTATGAAAGAAGGCTTGATATATTATATAATGAGAATGATGATGCCTTAGTGTAAAAGAAGGCTTGATGAATTAGGGGATCGGGTGCCACGTTCCGTAACCAGGATAGAATGAATATGAGGATCGGAGTGTCACGTTCGACACCAGGATAGAATATGGATCGGGTGCCACGTTAGGTACCAGGATAGAATGAATATGAGGATCGGAGTGTCACGTTCCGACACCAGGATAGAATATGGATCGGGTGCCACGTTAGGTACCAGGATAGAATGAATATGAGGATCGGGTGCCACGTTCGATACCAGGATAGAATGAATATGAGGATCGGAGTGTCACGTTCGACACCAGGATAGAATATGGATCGGGTGCCACGTTCCGGTACCAGGATAGTATATGAGGATCGGAGTGCCACGTTCCGGCACCAGGATAGAAATAGAGGAGCGGAGTGTCACGTACCGACACAAGAGGAAGAAAGATAATGAATCTTGAAAGATAATGAATATACTCAATCTAATGAACTTAATTCCCAAATGAGTATGGTATTGAGGCTTGAGTCCTCATGTGTGAACTCGGTTGTAATCATTGATGAACTCATGTTGTTATTGCTACATGTTGAGTATTGTAGTTGATTTGCATTATTATTGATATATTCTGTTCCCTATTTTGAGTTAGCCGATGATATCTACTCGATGCGTGTGGTTGTAATCGACCCTACTTTTATGTTTTTCTTCTTTGTTATTTGTGTAATGCAAAGACAAGCGTTCCGTCAACTTCAACTCAACAGTAGATCTAGCCAGTCTTCACTTCATCGGAAATTCAGGGTGAGCTAATGCGTCTAGCTTGGACTGGGTCTTCTTCTTCAAGTCTTGATGCCTTGAACTTCCGGCATGGACTAGCTAGTATTTGTTTTAGCTTCTTAGACATTCCTAGTTTAGTAATTTGAGATAGATGTTCTTGTGATGATGACTTCCAGATTTTGGGGATATTAATAATAGTTTTGAATTGTTTTATTAATGAGTTAAGTCTTCCGCATTATTTTCTGTTGTTATATATTGAAATGTTAAGGGTTAAATTGGTTGGTTCGCTCACATAGGAGGGTAGATGTGGGTGCCAGTCGCGGCCCCGATTTGGGTCGTGACACTCTATGAACAACTTAAGTTGATTGAAGAACTAAATAAATTAATATTAGAATTCAAGAAATGATCCCAAGGGAGAATATATGATATTCCATATGCATATAAAATAGTTTCACTATCATGCATATAATGTTAATTTCTAGTGGAATGAGTTTGAATGAACTTATTGCGTCCCCTAGCTTCGGCTAGGAAAACAATCGTGCAATTGTCAAAGTCTTCAGTGTCACATTATTGTTGAAGGTAATAAATGTCAACATTAAGAACCTTCAAGTAGATGTTAAATCTATATTCCAGAATAAGGTTTTACACATAATGGTTTAAAAAAAACAATAATTATTATGTCTCACATTTATTGTCTGAAATATGGCCTTCTCTTGAATTAACTATGCTTGTTTTTAATTGTGTTATGTCATGGGTCTCAATATAATGTTTTTTTTAAAAAAATAAAATAAAATGGGAATTACTATTCAGTCTTATAAAAGTCACGTTACAATAAGATGCGAAAATAAAAAGGTGGCACAGCTCTTTGTTCTAACATGAAGCTTCAAAGTTCCAAAAAAATAAAAAAGGAACAACTGAAGAAGAGAATGATTTAATAAAATCAAATGTAATTTCTAAAATAAAATCATAGGTTCTAATAAAAATAAAGCGTGAAAGAATTAAACCTCCACGAAATAAATATCATATATCATATTTTATCAAAATCGTATAGCTCCAAAGTAAAAAAAAAAATTGATTTATCATTTAGAAATAAATATCATATATCATATCTTATTAAAATCGTATAGCTCCAAAGTAAAAAAAAAATTGATTTATCATTTTGTCGTTATGATTAATCCAATTTTGATTTAAAATATTTATTTAATTAATAGAAAATAGTAAAATTTCTATAATATTTTGAGTTGGTATACATTGGAGCAAATTAAATATAAAAAAAATAGATACATGTATTGTGTTTCATCTTTCAAATTAATTTATGTTCTTAATTACTATTATCGTTAATTTGTTGTAATACTTGACCTTTCAACATTGAAAGTGAATCTTTATATTACAAAGCAATATTTTTTTCGATAAATAAAATCATTCAATAGCATTTCCAAAGAAAGATTTAAATGTGATACAATTTTTTTTGTGAAAGACTAGAGAAGCTTTAATCCAGTGAGAAAATTTTATGATAAGAAATTTTGTGTCAAAATTACAAGGCATTATGTGACTATAGGAATGAATAACACACCAATTACTAGAATATCAGAGATTGATGTATTTTGTTTTTCTACTTGTATGCCAAATCAGAACTATCATAACCAGTTATGTAGTTGAAGGTCACATCCGTTAACATGTCTTCCAAGATTTTTACTTCTCTTTTTTTGTCAATGGTTGAATATTTATTACTATAGCTTTGTTTTAATTTGCAGTTTCAATAAAAAGCAGGGAATTAGGTTGTCTTAGAATTTTTCTATTTTTGTTGTTAGCCTATTGTTAAGCTTTCTCCTATGATATTTTTATTTCTTTGTAGTTGTGATCTCATTTTAAGAATATATATTATTGAAGAAAGTATCGTATTCTATAGAAATGAAACAAATAGAATCATAATTATAGTTTATAAGACATGTAAAAATAGACAATTAATGCCTACAGGATATTTTAATTTCAAAGTATTAATAATTATAGTTTTTCCACCTTAAAATTTAAATATTTGTAAAGAAATATTATTACATGTTCTTGCGGATAGAATCTTATTTTAAGAAGTGCTTCTATCAAAATTATAATGACATCCGAATTCATAAAGAAAAAAAATTATACACTAAAATGCTTAAGAAGATAGAAGATCTTTTTTCCGACCAAATATTGTTCATTTTATATTTTTAACAAAAATGTAAAATATATTTTACCAAACTTTTTATTTTAAAAATATGCATATTATCATTTTGTCTCTCTACTAAATTAAAATTTTATTTCTTAGTTAAATATTAATATTTTAATTATATACTGACAAAATTTAAATGCCAACAATTGTACTTTAATTATTTTGTCACGCTCTGACTCCACACCACGACGTGAAGACGAGACCTAGGATCACGAGTGATCCCAAACTTACCCTCCTGGCATATCATTAACATACTTTTAAAATTTTACTGAAATAGAAATACTGTTCTAAAGCTTGAAGTATTATATAACTAAAAGGATGGGGAATATCTATTACTATCATTATAAAATAAATTGTGTGTTTAATGACAAGTGAAAGATTAAATTCAAAAGCTAATACGGAATCTAACAATGTCTGAAATAAATCCTATAAATAACTAGATAAATCAAGAAAAATTTGAAATTGAAGACTTAAAGTAGAATAAGAATTATGTCAATCATCCTCAAAGAAGGAGGACTTACCACTGAAGTTGCAGAATAGGAGATTGGGAACCGAACTATGTGTGATCTGAATGTAGAGGTGTCACGACCCAAAAATGGGCGTGATGGCACTCGTCTTATCCCACCAAGACAAGTAAGCCTAAAATTCAATCATTACAATAAAGTGCGGAAATAAAATATAAGTAACTTAATAAAACCCCCAAAACCTGGTAGTCACGTGTACAAGCCTCTAAAGTATTACAATTGATTCAAAAGAAAAACTCAAGTCTCAAATGAACTTGTTTCTAGAATAGAACAAGATCATAATTAAGGAGAAGAAAGTCTTCTGCGACGGAAACAACTACCTGACAAATCTCCAAGAAGCCTCGGAAAAGAAGAGAATGACAAGTAAAATAAAAATCCAGGCTCATAACCTACAAAAATTTGTAGAAGAAAGGGGTGAGTACCAAACCACACGGTACTCAGCAAGTAAACCTTTAAACACAAGCTAAGGGGATGAAATACGGGTACTCCTACCACCCCCAACCGAACCTCCACAACTACAACCTGCATTAAAATCAACCCAACCTAACAGCTCACAGTTTACATAGCACATAGCTCAATAACAACAGTTAGACAAATTACATATCCTCAACAACAACACTTTAAAAGATTACATATCCTCAATAACAATACTTCAACAAACTACATATCCGCAATAACAATACTTCAATAAACTACATATCCGCAATAACAAGCTCAATTTTGATCAATCACAAGTTCCACAGAAAGGCAATCAGAAGATCAGCAAAACACGATATCAAATTCACTAATGATAAGTATGTGCAATGCAATGGAATGCAATGTCAAGTATAATGATGCATGTCTGACCTAGTGACACACACCCGCTGTCTCTCAGTCCGGGACCCACGGGGGACATATCTGTCCATGCATCTGTCGCGGCGCACGACACGACCCTCGATAATAGTAACCATCGCGGCGCGCGATACGTCCCTCGAAATATAGTATCCATCGCGGCGCGCGATACGTCCCTCGAAATGGTACATCCTCTTAAGTACCCATTCTTTCTTAATGCACATAACACTTGTCACAACAAATGCCTCAGAATAATGCAGATGACAAGTTCACACATATAATGAGGAGATGACCATTTTCATAACATCGCACAGTTCACAACCACACAAACATGAAGTTACATCAACAATGATTCAACAAGCCTTCAACCCTTTCTCAACACAACAGACATAAACAATTAATCACATTGCCTTTTGTTATCCCAATTCTTTTCATCATTAAAATAAATCAATGTGGACAAGTCAACCCATCACCAATCCCGTTACTCCCAACATATACCACAAGGACATACACGCATTTCATACACTTAACAAGAGTTTAGAAATCCACTTGCCTCAATTCATCGAAAACTCACTCCATGACTTGAGCCTTTAATTTTCGTTGAACTTCCAACTCAAGCAATCTATTCATACAAATGATCACGATAAGATTTCAAAACTAACAACATTCATATTACTATATGTCTAACTTAGACCCATTAACTTGCCCAAATCCATAAAATATAATTAGTTCGTGATTAAATGACCCTATAGACAACAACATTGATATACTTCTACCTCGTACTCCAAAAATCACTTAAAACCCCTAGAGTCCACATTTATAATCAAGTTCTTACTCTTGATACAAGTGAATATACAAACTTTCAAAATTTCAAAACATCAAGCCTAAAGTCTTTATTCCTTCAAATATAAAAGTCAATTGACATTCACGAACCACAATGCACCTACTATTTAATTAGGTATCTTAATATGTCAAACCTTGAATTTTAAGGCGATAACCATATGAAAACTTTTATAATCGAAGATAAAAATATTCCTAGTAATTTAACATAACATACAATACCTAAACCAAATCTACTCCACTTATATAAAATAAAATCTAGCTACCGGACCAATGACAATCTAACTAATGTGAATAGTTAGTTAAGTATGTGAAATACTCCAATATCTAAAAGGGATCTCATTCATCTTCTGACTTTTATAGATACATTACAATATCACAAAATTCTCTAATTTCTATATATTCCAAATATAAATTAGACCACTACATGCAATTGGAACAGATTGTTCCTTAACATTCTGGTAAGAGCAAATTGAATAAGACATAAAACTAACACATGGCATATCATCATTGTACATATACATATATCACATGCACTATATTCCAAAACCCCTATTTCATTCAATTATAATATAATACTATTATATACATATATATATGCATCAATTATGATAGAATATGCACTATGAGGAACAATTAATGCATGCCTAAGAGAACATGAAAAGAATTGTTCTTACGATGATGCAGTTTGTTCTCTTTTCCTTCGTCGTTCTCTGGTCAGGTAAGTTTTCGTCCCTTCTCTTTTTTTTTTTCTGATTAAAATAATTATGTATTATATGTGACAAACCCTAGTAACTTATTTTTGATAAATATGGATTAAATATTATAAGGTGTTAAATAAATTATCACTTTAGCCCATTAATTATCAATTAAGTCAATTATCTATAATTACTCATTAATTAACTCAAGTTAAAAGAATAATCAATTTTTTTATTTGAAATGACCTTCCGGGTCATTACAAGAGGACCTGAACATACATCACTAGAATATGTAACACAAAATATGTATTAGTACTTGAAACGTATTGAGCATGTATGATAAAACAATGCTAAATAAACATATAACTAAACAAATCAATAAACCAATGATATAATATGAACATAATAAATATATATGAACTAACTGAACTCAATGACCAAGCTTATAACATGCTGAAACTAAAGACGGAACTATAACATGTAAACTGGCCATACACTAGAATCTGACTGTGGGGTCTACTAATAAACTACATAAAACCACATGAGCAAAATGTGGAGTCTAATGTATACGCGTCATCTAGGACACCCAAGATACCCAACCATAGGTATAGAGGAATGATTAGCGTGATCTCTAAGTATAATGCCCATGAACAGGACTTACCTACGGGGGCACGTAGTTCTTTGACTATAAGGGTGAATAACCCTAGTCCAATTTGTATAAAGCCTACTCCCAATTGAATACGTAAAAATTATAATATAACTGAAGTAACAGTACATCTAAATAATCTTACATGCAATATTAATTTCTGATAATGAAACATTTGAAATCTGAGGCCGTATATTCATTCATCAATTCTAGCTAATGTAATTCATGAACAAAAATAACTATATATCTAGGGTTCTGAGTTTATGCAAGAATCTATTCATAAACAATATTAAGACGTGAAAATCTTATCACGAACTTTAAAATAACTATATCATAGAAATATTTTGAAATTGTAGAAACCCTGGTTCTAACATGTTATACAAAATCAAGAATCTGAGTGAAAAATAGGGACCTAATGGATTAAAGGAACCGTCTTGTAAAATTCCACATATCTGGTGAAAAATTTCTTGGAGAAATCTTTCAATTTTGAGGATGGAACTTACGAAACCTTGATGCATTCTTGAAATAGGACTGGTTGACTTTTGCCTCTTATTTTTCTCAAAGATCGATGATTTTTTTGTGAATGAGTGATTATGTTAGGTTCTAATTTAGTTTCTAAGCTAAAGCTGACCAAACCACATAGTTGAGGTGTTTAACCCATAGGGGGGAAAACCAAAATGACCTTATTTAAAAATTTGATGGAGCTGACCACAACCCCTTTGACGGACCGTTGAGTTGTCATGGTCATGTTCTAGTAGTTGTTTGTTCATTGGGGGCCTTTCATAAGCTCCATCACGGTCCATTAGGGGTCTTGTGGTGTGATGTATAGGGTAGGTGGACTTTTTTAGCAACCACTAGTTCCAGTACGGCCCGTGAGATGGTTCACGACCCGTGAAGTGTCCGTGGTCTGCCTCTTCTGGGAAGGGGATGAGTCCATGGGAAGTTCAAGAGACAGTGGTTTTTCTCAAGGTCCATGAACCTAGTCGTGGTTCAGTATATCGGGTGATTTGTTTGCTACATTTTCTAATTCAAGTTTCAGAGTTGTTACAATGTTTTCCCCTTGGGAACATTAGTCTTTGAATGAAGTCTAAACTAGTCACATAGGAGGTTAAGAGCTGCAAACCTTACCACTATGTTATTGAATTGAAATATTACTCAAGTAGGATCCAAGAACATGCAAATACGCTGAAAAATGCAAGTATAACTGAAGGAACACGATGTTAAGACAGAGGTTACGCATAAATGACTTAAAAATTGGAATGGAACTGTAAGGTCCATTTGGAAACAAATCTCAAGGAAAGAGATTAGGATACTTGACGTTCATGACTACTTCTGCTTCCCAAGTAGCTCTTTGGACGCACAGACTTCTTTACAAAACATTAACTGAAGCGACTTCTTTGTTTCTCCACCTTCAATACTGAAGATCAATATTATTAATTGTCACATCCTTATAAGTGAGACTATCTTTCATATGCACACTTTTCAATGGTACTATAGATGTTGGATCAGCCACATACTTCCTCAACAACAAAATGTGAAAGACCGAATGCACTGTTCCTAGTTCTGTTGGCAACTCTTAACTCTTTAGCCACTTTACCGAAGCCTTCTCAAGATCTTGTTTGGTCCTATGTATCTAGGACTAAGTTTCCAAAATTTTTCCACATCTCAGCAGTCGCTTCATAGGCGAAACTTTAAGGAAAAACCCAATCATCATTTTGAACTCCAAGTCCATTGTCCTTACATCTGCATAGCACTTCTGGTGACTCTGGGTTGTCATTGGTCTATCCATAATGTCACGACCCAAGAGCACACCCTAGAAGAGAGGGTATTCTTAGGTCGAGAGACGGCCTACTTGACCTCTCAGAGGTCTTGTACAAGCGGTTTTATTTCATTCATCGCATATACATATATGAAAAGTAGTGCGGAATTAAAACTTTTAACAACATTCAAATATTCTTTCAAAAACTCTTTCGTATAAAAACCGTAGGAAATTCCAAGTCTCATTTCACCAAATCATAGACACAAGAGTACTTGTGACACGGCCCATACAATAGAAATATAGTACTACTAAGTCTATTACAATACTTCAATAAAAGAAATCAAGACATCTATGCCCTCAAGTCAAATAAGGACATACTTCAACTTGCTTGAAAGATCCTATAATCCAAGCTTCCCTCCCAAAATCACCTTCACCTATGAAATACTTTAGAGATATATAAAAGTATGGAACTGGTACAAACACATGTACTAAGTATGTCTTTATGCATAAAAATCATGATAACGGACATTTAATGGAAATATGTTATTTTTTATTAAAACATCATAGTATAAGAATAAGAACAACATTTAACACCTTATAAACATATAAGATAACACATAGACATTTTATCACTTTTTAATAGCATTACAATGAACTAGGTCATTGTTACAGTGAATCAATTCACTGTTACAGAGAAGTTCCTCAACTAAGCCATGACCCCGTGAAATCTGCTCACTAAAAGCCATCTTAAGACTCACTTAAGTAAGACAAAGAGATACCGCCCATACACCCTCTCTAGTCATACCTAAATAATCCTTAATACCACCTATAATAGGATATACATACTTACAATACACCAAACACATAAACATGAGACCCTCCAACCAAAGGTGATTCTAAGGTTCACTTGAGTGAGTTGTGAAGAGACCGCCCATACAATCCCTTCATACACACTTAAGAGATTCTTTATATTACCTACAATAAGATCACTCTCACTTAATACAATAACATATATATAATATGACATTCTCCTCCAAAAGGTTATCAAAAGATTTACTCAAGTAAATAAAGAAGAGAAAATCCATACTTGACCTCTTCAAGATTACCTAAATAATCCTTAAAACTACCTATGTTTGGATCATGTCTACATAATCAACAAACTTTCCTAACTAGAGTCATACTTAAGACTTATCTAGGTAAGATATGAAGTGACCATTCCTATGCCCCCTTCAAACCTTTACTAGACAACCCTTAACTACTCTAGATAAGTACTTATTCATTTAACATGCTTTCTAACTTAAGTCATTACATTCATTAGTTTAATTTATAGATATTCATCAAATATAAGGACAATAAAGTAGTGGTCTTCGAGAAGACCTAGGGACTTACTCACTAACATCTTCAAAGAAAATTGTGCAATTTCTAGATAGCGTCTCATACCACTACCTAAACTTCATAGAACTTCTCCAATACTATTAGGCATCCCATATGATGGGAATAGGAAATAACCAACATAGACCATAATAGCTAAGCATGGAATCCGGAGTGCTAACCTACTCTGATGCAGGGTATTTTACTTGCCAATGGTAGAACTTAGGCACATCCTATGTAGGCACGTGGTTAAGGAATATGAAGGGTTTGTTGGCACTCTACCCTCATTCTTAACTAGAGATACTTCCCTAATCATACTCACTCAATGCTAGACTTTGTTCTCATGGAGTAATTCACATTAAGGAACACATCAAGAGGTTCTATATCTAGTTCAGAACCCAAATACATTCACCCTAACAAAGAGGTCTCCTAGGGATGCCTTTCAATGGCGAATAGGATAACTTAATGACTTTCCAAAGTATGATTTAATGTTTTCCCATTCAACCAACCTTAAGTCCACCATTCATACAAGAAGGATACCATTACAACTTTCAACTTCAAGGATCATAACCTTACCACTAGGTTGAAGGTTCCACATAAAGGACCGTCTTCACAACATTCAAGGTCTTATGTCATTCAAACATACAAGACTAAGAGGTTTTACAATCCTAATTCAATAAATCGCATATTCAAATTCATACATGTATCAAGTAAGGGACACAATTCTACCACACAAGACACACCAATGACTTCACTTTACCACATATAGCATATCATTCTAGAAGCACATAGGAATAACCATTATCATATATAAGTAATCCTATACACTACTATAACATCATCAGTATAGCCATCATAGACTCATATAGTCAAGTAGGAATAATCATGCATCAACTCTAAGACTACATACATTAATACATTGTCATAGTCTAACATGATCACCTAACAACAATATGTAGACATACTTTCACATTACTCACATGTGGATGGATATGATCATACTTCAAATAAATCAACTAAAAAATCATCATAATACATCAAGTAGTTGCCTACAACGCCATGATCATCATAAAAATAAAGTAATGTCGACAAGGCCACATCATTCACAAGTAAAGCACATAGCATCACCACCATAAGTGGACCATATCATCACAACATAATTAAAGAGTTACAGTACATAATATAAATAGAATTAGGGCAGCGTACCACCAATCCATTCTCACCACTTCAATCCATAGCTAAATCATCTAATTCAATATCAAAATGCCCTTACCCGTGGCCATGATCATCAATTCAATACAAAAACCATAATACTAATGAATCTAGTTCAATTCAGTAGAGATTATAAATCTAAGATAGCCTATAAATCACTTGAATACAATTATTACATCATTCAATAGCGAAAACTACACTAGAATTCATAAGCATTAAGACAATATCAATTCAACCACAAAGTAGTCAAAAACTAGGGTTCATGAATTTTACATAGGTTCATAGGTTAATTGTGTTAAAATCATCTATTTAACAACAATTAAATCTAACCTCCCATATCAATTTTATCCAAAATGAACATGAAAAAACTCAACAAAACATGGTAAGACACACAAGGTCCTTTCAAGGCAAAACTTTCAAACGTTATGACGTTCTGGGCATTTGACCCCCAAACTTCATGAAACTGGACATATTTCCTATAAACACTATAATTACTCATATAACGACCTCATAATACTATAACACACTCATAAACACATAAAACACATGAAGCACATAGGTGAGTCGTCGAATGTTTTGGTCGCAGCTTGACGTTTGACTTCTTATAAACCTAATACTTCAGAAACTACTAATTACTACATTATAAACCATTTTAGGACCTTAGACTCTCATCACAAGCATGTTAGGCTCTAGATTTACCTAAGTCGTTTTAGAGGTATTAGAATCTCCCCCACTTGTACAACATTCGTCCTCGAATTACACTTGTCACTCTTTAAATACTTCCAAGAAGAGAAATTCAACTAGCAGATCATAACCATACCACATAACACCTTATACAATACAAACATCTAGAAGAAAGAACAATTTCACAAAATCAAGAGGCTCACAACACAATAAGGAACTAGAAGAAATTGTACGACTCATCATGCAATAAGAGTCACATTCTTCATTCCATATAGAAAGAATCCTCTTATATTCACTATCTTGCTCAAATACATCAGTTCTAACAACATTACAACAATTTCCAACCAAAGAATGATTTAGTCAATTTCTCAAAAATGTTACAGTGAACATGTAGCTTTCAGTGAATACATTTTTCAAAAATGCAACTTTTAATCAATTGATGATGGAAACATTCTAATGTGCAAGATAAAATCGTATATACACATTTTACAGCAAAATCATAACTTCATGAAATGCACAATGCAAGGAATTAATGATTCCAGTTCCACCAAGGCTCCTAAAGACCATGCACATGAAACATGATTCTATGACTTTCTAGCCCGTCTACTAACCATAGTTCCCCACTTAGAAGTAACTCATAACACTAACAAAATACAAGAACTTACCATCAACCTCATCCCGCTTTTCTCCTCTAGTCCGGAGTGTATAGAAACGATTCTTCTTTGGAGCATCACCTTTTGGAGCATTTGGAGGAACTTGCTTACCATCTCTAGTAGGATAATCCCTTACTTTGTGTCCATCCTTACCACTTAAAAAAATAACTCCCAGTACCCAATAGGAATACCCTATAGTGCCTCTTTCCACAAGTAGAACATGCAAGCTTGCCATTTTGAGAATCACCTTCCTTCTCAAATTTCACCTTAGCACTCCTAGGTTCTTCTTGAGTTGAAGCCTTCTTTTTGAACCTAGTTTGACTTTGATCACTACAAACACTTCTTTTCAAGTTTCTAGAAATCTTACCAACTTTAGACTCCTCAATTGATTGAGCATAAACCATGAGTCTAGATAGGGTCATATCATCATGTAGCATGGTCGTACGTCATTCTTCTCACACTAGGTCAGCGACCCCAGTGAGAAACCTACTCATCTCATCCCTAGAATTAGACACTAAGGAAGGAGCATGTCTAGACAACATAGAGAACTTCAAAGAGTATTTCTCAACACTCATATTTCCTTGCTTGAGATTGATAAACTCATCTACCTTCACCTCCATCCTTTCATGGGGAAAATACTTTCCTAGAAAAGCCTTTTTTAATTCTTCTCACTCAATAGGACCCGACTCAGCCAGCCTATTATCTTTCCATTGAGTATACTACACTTGAGAAACCTCCCTCAATTGATACGAAGCTAACTCCGCCTTCTCCCTAGAAAACACCCTCATGGCACTCTACACCTTGTACACACCATCTAGGAACTCTTGGGATCCTCTCCCACGTTAGAGCCAAGAAAGATAAAAGGATCCATTCTCACAAAATCTCTCAATCTAGATGTCATAGTGCTCTCCACAAGATTTAACTTTATGCTCAATACCCCAATTCACATGGGTAGTCAAAGCTCGGACTAAAGTAAGTAAAGCCTTTCTAATCTCCCCATTAGTAATCTATGGGGGAAACAACCAAAACATCATTACTTCCACCCACAATAGGGACTTGAGCACCTTGAGCACCTTGAGGAACTTGCTCAACTTAATGAGGGATGTCTTCATTAACAACATTATCCTCAACTCTTCTAGCTGGTGTCCTCCTCGTAATCATCTCCTAACACACTACAAGAACCATAAGAAAAGAATACTCATAACTTTTACTTGACTACATGACATAGGAGTAGAAAAGAAGGGAAACTCTATCATCCTATAGTCTCTCACCAATAGATGTATCGCGACTCACACGATGGTCAAGACTCTACTAGACGTGACTTCATTAGACTTTTGGATTACTAAGACCACTTTCATAACCTATGCTATACAACTATGTGTGTCATGACCCGAGAGCACATCTTAGAATATAGGGTATTCTTAGGTCGAGACACGGCGCATTTTGAATCTCAGATGTCTTGTACAAGCCCTTTCCTATTGTTCATTGCATAGATATATATGAAAAGTAGTATGGAATTAAAACTTTAACAACATTCGAAAGTTCTTTCAAAAACTCTTTCATATAAAACCATAGGAAATACCAAGTCTCATTTCATTAAATCTTAGACACAAGAGTACTTGGACACGACCTATACAATAGAAATATAGTACAATTAAGTCTATTAAAATACTTCAATAAAAGAAATCAAGATATCTATGCCCTCAAGTCAAATGAGGAAATACTTAAACTTGCTTGAAAGATCCTATAATCCAAGCTTCGGTACCAAAATCACCTTCACCTATGAATGACTTTAGAGATAGATAAAATCATGGAATTAGTACAAACACATGTACTAACTATGTCTTAATGAATAAAAATCATGATAACGGACATTTAATGAAAATATTCTTTTTTGATTAAAACATCATAGTATAAGCATAAGAACAACATTTAACACCTTAGGAACACATAAGATAACACATCAACATTTTATCACTTTTTAATAAAATTAAATTGAACTAGCTCACTGTTACAGTGAAGTTCCTCAACTTCACCATGACCCCTTTCTAGCATGCAATCTTCTCACTAAAAGTTATCTTAAGACTCACTTAAGTAAGACAAAGAGATAGCGCCCAAACACCCTCTCTAGGCACACCTAAATGATGCTTAAAACCACTTAAAATGGTATATACACTCTTATAATACACCAAACATACACATGAGATCTTCCTACCAAAGGTGATTCTAAGATCACATGAATGAGTTGTGAAGTGACCGCCCATACAATACCTTCAGACACTCTTAAGAGATCTTCTAGATTACCTAGGATAAGATTATTCTTACTTAATACAATAACATACATATATTATGAAATTCTCCTCACATAGGTTATCAAAAGACTTACTCAAGTAAATAAAGAAGAAAATGTTCATACTTGATCTCTTCAAGATTACCTAAATAATCCTTAAGACTACCTAAGCTTGGATCATGTCTACATAATCAACTAATTTTCCTAACTAGAGTCATTCTTAAGATTTATCTAGGTAATATATAAAGTGACCATTTCTATGCCCCCTTCACACCTTAACTAGACAACCTTTAACTACTCTAGATAAATACTTAATCATTACATTCATCAGTTCATTTAAGATACATTCATCACATAAGGACATTCAAGTAGTGGTCTTGGAGAAAACCTAGGGCTCACTCACTAATATCTTTATAGCCTATTGTGCAATGTCTAGATAGCGTCCTATACCACCACCTAAACTTCATAGAACTTCTCCAAATCTATTAGGTATCCCATATGATGAGAATAGGCAATAACAAACATAGACCATGGTAGCTAAGCATGGAATTCAAAGTTGTAACTTACTCCAATGGAGGGTGTTCTACTTACCAAGGGTAGAACTTAAAAACATCCCATGTAGCCACATGATTAAGGAATATGAAGGGTTTCTTTGCACTGTTTCTTCATTCTTAACTAGAGCTACTTCCCTTAATATACTCACTTGGTGCTAGACTTTGTTCTCATAGAGTGATTTAAATTAAGGATCACATAAAGAGGTTCCATGTCTAGTTCATAACCTAATCACATTCACCTTACCAAAGAGGTTCCCTAGGGCTGCCTTTCAATGGAGAAGAGGGTAGCTTAATGAATTTTCTAAGGATGATTTCATGTTGTTCCAGACAACCAACCTTAAGTCCACATTCATACAAGAAGGATACCATTACGACTTTTGACTTCAAGGATCATAACCTTACCACTAGGTTGAAGGTTCCACATAAAGGACCTTCTTAGCAACATTCAAGGTCTCATGTCATTCATACATAAAATACTAAGAGGTTTATCATCATAAGTCGATAAATCTCATATTCAAATTCATACATGTATCAAGTAAGGGACACAAGTCTACCACACAAGACACACCAATGACTTCACTTTACCACATATAGCATATCATTCTCGAAGCACAGAGGAATAACCATTATCATCTATAAGTCATCCTATAAACTACTATAACATCATCAGTACAACCATTATAGACTCATATATTCAAGTAGAAATAATCATGCATCAAATCTAACGCTGCACACATAAGGACATACTCATAGTCTAAATGATCACGTAACAACAACAGAAGAACACATAGTTTCACATTACTCACATGTAGATAGATATGATCATACTTCACATAAATCAACTAAATAAATCATCATAGTATATCAAGTAGTTGCCGATAAGGCCATGATCATCATGATATATAAAGTAACATCGACAAGGCCCATCATTCACAAGTAAAGCACATAGCATCGCCACCATAAGTGGACGATATCAACCACAACATAATTAAAGAGCTATATTACCTAATAAAAAGAGAATTCGGGCAATTTACACACAAATTCATTCCTACAACTTCAATCCATAGCTAAATCATCAAATTCAACACCAAAAGGCCCTTACCGATAGTCATGATCATCAATTCAATACAAAAACCATAATACTCAATGAACATAGGTAAATTCAATATATATTTATCAATATAAACATTTTATACATTAAGTGAATACAATTCTTACATCATTCAATAGCCCATAGAAAACTACACTAGAATTGATAAGCATTAAGACAATATCAAGTCAACCATAAAGTAGTCAAACACTAATGTTCATTAAATACATGGTTTCATAGGTTAACTATTTTAAAATAATTTAATTAACAACAATTTAATCAATATGGAATGATTCAAAACCGTTAATGCAAGAACGCATAGGTAGATCACAAAATTGGACAAGTTCATCTTTAGAAAAACTTACAAATCTCTTTGAATATTGGGCTCCTCAAGTTTCAAGGATAAGAAAATCATACCTCAATGAATCTAAAAAACGAAATTGAGGAAGAGTCACCATTTAAATGTACAATCCAAGCTCTTCCTTTAGTTTTGGCTCCAATGGAGTTCTAGAGAATTAGTTTTTTTTTTTTGAAGAATGAATTCATCTAGGAAATTAGGACTTATGAACCCACTAAAATACGTAGAATACCCTTATAAAACCTCCCAAACTCTTATTTCGATGTACCAATTCGCCCTTGCATTTTACAGTAAAGTTGCGCAGAAGACAGACTATCGATGCCTTCCCATTGACTGACCATTTCTCCACAAACAGACCATCCAGGATGGTCGTCATTATGTTTAGATACTGGTTTGGGGTATCTTAAGATCTATTGTCTAAGAATTGAACTACGGACACCAATGAAGAGGCATCGACCAGCCTACTGGCCGTCGATTGCCTTAGTTGATAGGGACTTGTCTTGACAGCCTTTGTCCTCTAGGAGCCTTGGTTGGTCTTTGGAGAGTTTTGCTTGGACGTTTCTAAACCAAATATGTTTTTATACAAGGTGTGGACCTCTCATATCAATTTCATCCAAAACAAACACGAAAAACGTGACGAAGCATGCTAAGACACACAAGGTCGTTTCAGGGTAAAATATTCGAACGTAATGGACGTTCTTAGACGTTTGACCCGTAAACTTCATGAAACTTGACACACTGCATATAAAAATAATAAATAACTCATATAAGGACATCATAAGCTCATAACACACTCATAAACACATAAAACACATATGAAGCACATAGGTGACTAGTCGTCAAACGTCTTTGTTGTCCCTTGACGTTTGACTTCCAATTCACCAAATACATTAGACTGCCTAATTACCACATTATAAACAATTTTAGGACCTTAGACACTCATGACAAAGATGTTAGGCTCTAGCTTCACCTAAGTCGTTTTAGTGGTATTACATCTAATGAGTTGAAATTTTTTTTATGGAATCATGAACCTAATTTGGCCCTATTATGGCTTCTTCAGCTTCTTCAAAACGAACAAACTGGAGATCTATATCTACGCCCATATAATACCTCATAAGGGGCCATCTAAATACTAAATGGTAACTATTATTGTAGGTAAATCTGTAAGAGGGAGATGATCATCCCAACTACCCTTGAAATAAATCACCTCAAACTCTCAACATTATTTCTAGGGTATGAATGATACACTCTACCTAACCATCTGTTTGTGAATGAAATGTCGTGCTAAGGTTAACATGAGTTCCAAGACCTTTCTGAAATGACAACCAAAAATTAGAGGTAAATGAAAGACCTGTATATATAATGATTGACAAAGGAGACCCATGTAACTTGACTATTTCATTAATGTTAATTTTGGCGTAGACTTCCATCAAATGGTAGTCTTAAACACCAAAAAGTGCGCAGACATAATAACTATGTCAACTATCACCCAAATTGACTCATGTGTTCTACAAGTATGAGGTTAACATATAATTGAAGCCCATGTTGATCACTTGCCTCTTCCATGTGGGAATATTGATCTCTTGAGTTATACCATGTGGTTTCAAATAATCTACCTTCACTTTTTACAGTTAGGGCACTTAGACACAAAATTTGTTATATATCGTTTCATGCCATTCCACCAAAATACTTCCTGCAAGCTACAGTACATATAAGTGGTGCATGGATGAATATATTACCTTGAATTATGGCCTTCTACAAAAATATATTGTCTCAGATCACCAACCTTAGGAACACATAATCGACCATGATAGAGAAGCACAACATCTCCCCCTTGGGAGAAAAACTCAACCCTTTGTTGATGTACTGCATCATTAAGGTGTATCAATGTCTGATCACTATCTTGTTTATCCTTAACCTCCACTAACTATAAAGATTCTGAATTGTTATACCACAATTTGATATTCTAATAAGGCAAAATCCTAATAGAGAAAGTCAGTGGACATCCTTCGTTAATTACTTCATTTCTTCCTCAATATGTGTTACACTACCAATTGATAGTCTGATATGAGCATCTGCTACTATATTCTCCTTATCAAGATGGTAAATTACGAGCATATCGTAGTCCTTAAGGAACTCAAGTCATCTAAACTGAAAAAGATTCAACTCACTATGGGTTAACACATACTGAAGGCTCTTATGCTTTGTGAACACCATACAAGTAATGTCTCCAAATCCTAAGGAAAATAGAATTGTTGTAAGCTCGAGTAATGAGTCAGATAATTCTTGTCGTGAACCTTAAGTTTTATAGAAGCATAAGATATAACTTGACCTCACTGCATTAACACACAACCTAGGCGAGCTCTGGATGCATTACTGTAGATAACATAACCGTCTGTACCCTATGGTAGACTAAAAAATAGGTTGTAGTCAAGCATGTTTTATGTTTTGTGAAGCTCTTCTACCGCTTGTTTGACCACCTTTTTCTAAGTTAACTTAGTAAATTGCAGAAGTTATGGATGAACATGCTTTCACAAACCTTCTATAATAACCTGTCAAACCTAACAAACTTCTAATATGTGCCGAAGAGGTAAGTTTGGGCCATTGTTTTACTCTTATCCGTTCACTAGACACTATATGCCCAAGAAAAGCAATTGATTTTAAGAAAAACTCGGACTTACTAAACTTAGTAAATAACTGCTGATCTTTGAGAGTTTGCAGGACAACCCTTAAATGAGTCAAACTTTCTTCCTCATTCGTAGAGAAAATGAACATATCATCAATAAAAACAATAACGAACAAGTCAAAATACTTCTTGAACACCATGTTCATCAAATCTATGAAAGTTGTAGAAGCATTGGCTAGTCCAACTGAAATAGCTACAAATTCATAGTGACCATACCCAGTTCCAAAGGCTATTTTTGGAATGTCACTATCTCAGACTCTAAGATGATGATAAACGGATCTAGTGTAAATCTTCAAGAAATTTCTGCACTCTGTTTCCACTTAGTCGGGATATCCATACAAAAACTTATTCATTTGTGACCTTGGATCATCAACCATATGAGAAGCATACTTGGAGAGTTGGGTGAACTTAAGTATGTACTCTTGTACCGACATGCTACCTTTTCTTAAATTTATAAACTCTTGAACTTTTGCCTCTCTGAAATCTCATAGGAAGGACTTGCTAAGAAAATACTCACTAAACCCACCAAAGTGATAGAAACTACATTTCTACACATGTTTCTTTCCATTCAGTAAACCAGATGTGAGCTACATCCTTAAGCTGGTAGGATGGAAACTCTACCCTATCATTTCCAATCACATACATCACTCTAATGATCTTCTTGACTAAATGAATGAAGTACCGGGGATCCTCACTAACCTACAACCCAATAAAGTCGAGTGGTTTCATCCTATATAAATCACAAGCTCTAGATGCCACTACTTCAGTATTTGCACGAACTGGAACTTGCTGATTGTTTTGGATAGTCACACTCTAAGCCAGAAGCTAAATAGTGTTCTAAATACAACATTTGAAACTTCCTTTTCTGTGGGTGGAAGATCTAAATTAGTCTTGTGAGCATTCACATTACGTCTGATGATGAGGCATGATTTGAAATACATAATGTCAAGTAAGAAATGAGAGATTAGACATACCTTACACATGATAATAATATCAAGAAAGTGAAGTTTTTAGTTAATAATTTGTTGCATGCCTCTCTGTAACACCTGGATTCTGGAATCCAAATGCAACAGGCGTCGTTCACCTCTTAGAGGTCGCAGACAAGCCTCTTCTTAGTTTTTATCACAATCATATAGTTAGATTTGCGGAAAATTTAAGACTTTTAAAACATAGTGAAGTATACGTAGAATTCAAATGATTACTATACATAATAATATTCTAATGATCTTAAACTAAACAACCATCTACAATCGATTAAGGAATTCAATAAAGAAATCAACATATCTTAATACTTTGCCAAACGACCTTAATACAAAGCTTTGAATAAAAGTTCAAAATGAAACTCTAGGGACAACATCCAGTAGCTATGTCTAAAGTACTAAGCTAGAATGATAGGTGTAGAATCCTCGAACTGAAGAGGACCTACCAAAGTCTGGAGATAGCTAATTCAAACCTCTTCAATGAGTGTTCAATATACTCTCTGACCTGCACCTATAAAATAGTCATAGTATAGGGTTAGTATACACTTGTACTAAGTATGGGTGTATTCACATATACACGTAAGGACTATGCATGATCCAAAAAAGTTCTTCCTATAACAACATGCCATTTCTTGAAAGCGAAGTCACAGAAATTTCTAAATTCGTTATTTATGAATTGTGGTATGAATATGAAATATTTTAATGCATTCAAAACACACAACTCATTTTCTATATGAACATAGACCTTATAATCATGAACATAAATTTAGAACAACTCGAATGAAAATTTTGGAATTTGCTCCTCGCTAATCCGAGAGCTCTTCCCCCGATACATAGCTTATTTTTCAATATTTTTCTTTTTGTTGTTGTGTAGTTCAATGATCTCCTTAATCCTATTTATTACATACAAGTAGAATGATTCATTATAGTCCCATATCTACAATAAATCGAGCAAGTAATCCAAAAGACTAGGGAAATGATTTGGCTACCCTTACTACAAGTTATTCTTCCCATTCTTGTTAAGTTGGGCATGAAATCTTTATAAGCCAATCTTTGTTTTCTACGCCACTTATTTTATAATTTTAATATTATGAAGATTATAGGGAATGGATTAGCCATTATTTTTTACTCCCCTTTATTGGCATAATATAAGAAGTAATTATAAGCCAATTTTTTATTTGGTCATGCCCACCATTATTTAGTCATTTGCATAACGTGAAGATATTGGAGCATATATATTGATTTGGCACAAGCCAATAACTTGTTAAAACTTCATTCTTATCAATCAGAGATGATTTGACATACTTAGGCTCTTCCTTTTTTAGCTCAGTTTGAACTTACATTTCTTCTTCTTTCTTTCTTACTTTCTTAAAGAAAGCTTTAGCATTAAGATCATGCGAGCTAACATGAAATTTAGTGTCTTCCCCACACTGAAAAGTGGTGGTTCAATGATCAAATTAAACCTAGAACATATAATCCAAACATAAAATATATTGTCTTCCTCACACCGAAAAGGGGCGGTTCACCGGCTAAAGTGAAACCAAGTCCACTGTCTTCCCCACACCAAAAAGAGGTGGTTCACGGTTAAAGTGAATCTAATATTTTCTTTAAGAATTTAACCAATATAAATAATGTGATCTAAACGTATAATCCAGTGTCTACCCCACACCGAAAAGGAGTGGTTTTACCGGCTAAAGTGAAACCGCATCATACCTAGCTCTCTTAGGGGGAATTCACTGGCTAGTTCCTATGCTGGCAACATAGTTCGAAGACTAGGAGACATAGAGAGACTAATTATCCACCTTGGTAGTAGCCTCATCTCTTGGGGCTTCCATGTGCTGGCACAAGATCATTGCTAGTTTATTGGTGCTTTGCTCAACTTCTTTTTTTTTACAACTTTTATAGTTGACTCAAACATTATGGAAACTTGCTTCTATTTATGAGGTTTACTTAACTCTTTGGATAACCGGTCATCCCTTTCTTTAATTGATGAAATTTGAATTTAACCTTACATTATCATCATGGTGTTAATGAGACTTGTGTCACGATTAGTAACACCCTCTTATGTGAATATCTTTAACATAACTGTCTAGGTGTGAGTGAGACTTGTCTCACTTCTTTCAACACCTCATTCTAGTCACTATCATAATTCTTAAACTTTTAATTTGTCATTACTCACCTTATATTGTTCAATGATATTTAGTAGCTTTATACCACTCTTTATGAACGTTATAAACTTTGTTCAATATACTTGCTTATATTCATAGTTCATTTTGGAAAGGGTATGTTAGGACTTGTCCCAATAATTGGCATACCCTTGGTTATGAATTCAAAGTTACATTGGTCATTCTTAATTTGATTTAACTTAGTCATTAGCCAATTTTGTATTATATTTTAGAAATACACTTGTAAGCCAATTTATTGGCATAGACTAAACTTTCACATATTATGGTAATAAAGAATATTGTTTGCTGTTTATTGGCCAGTTCAATCAAATTCATGAATATACTATAGTGATTACATCTTTCTAAACAGGTTGACATTTAACAGTGAACTAAACTTCACGAATAATTCATAACAACTTCCTTTTCTCGAACACAATTAGGCATTACAACATTCTTTAACTCATACAACTAATAGCCAAATCATACGAATAAAATCTATACGTCTCATTAGACGTTAACAGGTCAAGAACCCTACATATAATGATCAATTAGCACCATATACCAACATGTTCGAGATTACATCTACAACTATTATAATAAAAAATAAGGATAAATAGAGAGGTGGATGTTCAACAATGTCATTGGGAACAACCCTGGTTTCGATATTCTTGAATTCATAAAACGTTTGAAAAGCCTCTTGGAGAAAGGAATCGAAGAGAGAAAACCCATACCTTATGTAGAATTGTATCTACGAAGATCACCTTGCACGTTAACCTTGAAGAATACCTTGAAATCGCCTAAGAGAACTTTTCTATTTTTCTACGTTTTGTTCACTATTTTCTCACGATTGCGTACTATTTTGAGTCGTGAGTTTTCTAGTGTTTGAACATGAGTCTAAGTCTTAGGAACTGATATTGACTAATTCAACTTAGGCTAATTAAGTTAATTTAATAAATTAATTAGTTTATTACTAAAATACCCCTCCTAAGTTGACTAAAAATAGGAGAGCATTTGACTTAGTCAAATCTGAAATTTTCCTAATTGATTCGGCCAACATAATGATTCTTAATTAATTAATTAAGGTTCTAATTTAATTAATTAAGGGATATCGGGTAATTGCTAAAGTACCCCTAAGTCATTAGGACCATAAAGAACCCTTTTGGACCATCATAGGTTAGGTACCAGGTTGTCTCTTAGTTAGTTACACGGTTTGGTGTCACCCGACTAGGTCTTAGGTTGTAGGGTGCCTTAGTTAGTTATTTTTGGTTGGTCCTAGGTTAGTTAGTTAGTTAGGTTAGTTAGTTAGAGTTTAGAGTTTGTTAGGGAGTTGGGCCCCACATGGATGGACCCATGCACATGCCTGCCCTAACTACCCTAATTGAATTCGATTAGGGTGGTCGTGTGGTCCCCCTCCCTGGCCGGTTTCACATGTGCTTGCATATGTTCTTGCACATGTGTTTCTTGTACCTTCCTAAATAACTATTCTTGATGGTTCATTTGGAATGTTTACTTATTGTCCAAAGGATCCTCACTATGTCATTGGGCACGACTTAATCTACATGATCATTTTAAATGATCATGTGCCATGGTGTACCTAGGCTTGACACTTGGATGCCTAGTACCTCTTGTGTTGGGTTGAGAATGAATATGTGTATTTATAGCTTAGGGTTTTCATTGCAGGTACATTTCTTAGACAAGCTCAGATTTTAATATACACTCTTGTGTATATATAAATTGGCTAACACCCTTATGCCAATATTTTCTAATATGCCCAATATTACTCAATATTGGGCATTGGGATGCCAATGTACCCCCAATACCTATTCTTAAAACTTAATAGGCTCTTCACTAGACGAGTAAATTTTCTGGAATGTTACCCTCTTATTAGATATGGTGCACTTCACACCCATGAAAAAAACTCTACTTAGCACGACTTTTTATATATCCTACTACACTTAAGCCTACTTCTCTGTACCAATTTTGTCACACCCCCAAGCTACCCCCTAGATGCACACACAAGGACCTATGATCACGAGTGACCCTAAGCTAACCCTGTTGGCATATCATAAGCATATCTAAAGGTTTTCCTAAAATAGAAATATTGTGCGGAAGCGTAAAACATCATATAACTTAAAGGATGGGGACTACCCATTAGTATCTATATAAAATAAAATGTGTATTTAATGAAAACTTAAAGATCACACTCTAAAGCTAATATTGAATCAAATTGGGTCTTAAATAAAGCATCTAATTAACTAGAGAAGTTGGGAAATGCCCCAATTAAAGCGACCCAAAGTGAAACTAAACACTGAAAGTACAAAGATAATTATTTCAATCATCCTCGAAGAATGAGGACTCAAAAGTGAAGATGTTTAACTGGAGATCAGGAACCGATGTTAGCATGATCTTAATGATGAGGACCTGAACCTACACCACAAGAAGATGTAGCACATAATAAAGCAATGATATATTACGAATATGATAAATATGTTGAACATACTGAATATAAAATAATCGAATTGAATGACCAAGTTTATAAGATGCTGAAATTGAAGACTTAATTATAACCGATAACGAGTTGAATATACTAGAAACTGATTGTGAGAGATACTTATGACCCACATAAAGCTACATGATCTAAATGTATAGTCTGATGTATATGCCCCATCAAGAGGACCATGTATACCCCGCCAAAGGTATAAATGTATGACTGGCGTGATAAATGTCACACCCAAGACTACTCCAATGGATGCAGACATGGGACCTAAGACCATCAGTTATCCCACGATAACCCTACTTTAATGATCATGAACATACTAAGATAATGAACTTATGCGGAAGCTAAATCATAAATAAATTAAAAGATGGTGAATTCCTATATACTATAACTTATATAAATGAAACATTAATGGTTTTAATACAAACAAGATATTAATCTAACTTTGTCTGTAATAACACTCTAAATTGACTAGATATGTTGTTACATGCCCCAACTACATCAAGAAATTGAAACTAAATGATCAAAAATACTAAAAAAGAAACTCACAACGATTGTCCTCAAAGAATAAGGACTCGCCACTGATTCTGCAGAACTTAAGATCGAGAACTGATCTAAGAGTGATTTGAATTTTGAGAACCTAAACCTACATCACGAGAAGATGTAGTGCATGTATGCGTCAGTACTTTAATGGTACTAAGCATGCAAGATAGAGTAAAGTTTAAATAATATATAATGAACAAAGTAATAAGCAATAAATAATCTAAACATGATATAGATGATAATAATTAAATGACTAATCTGAATGTAATGAACATATAATAACATGCGTTGATGGAATAATGAAATGTGGTTAATGCAATGGAATCTGACTGAACAATGGGAGCTACTAATAACTGATAATAAAACCACATGAGGTAAATGTGGAGTCCGAAAGTATACATCACATCCACAGGATCCAATATACCGTGCAATATGTATAGATGCATGTTTGCATGAACGGTAAAATGATGACAACAGAGGGTACTTACAACCTATATGGCTAGTAGTTTAGCGACTATTTGCATAGGTTGAACGCTCGTCTAACTACTTATTATGCTACTCCCAATGGATTGAGTAGTTTACACATTATGACTGAATTCATGTAAGTTACTGGATGTATCAAAATAAGCATGCAGACATAGGATGCAATGATTAAAATGATATTGATGTATTAGTAATTGCAGCATGTATGACTAAATAACTAAAATATTTGACCTAACTTGTGTATTTCAAGAACTAAAGAAATACATAGTTAGTGTTATGGAATTCATGCAATAAGCAGAATATTAACGTACTAACAAAATTTGGATTATCCTAACAGCTATGAACCAAACAATTTCAACATTCAAGAAACCCTAGGTCTACTCATAATAAAAGAATCGAAAGACAGATTAAAAACTAGGGTCCTATTGGGTGAAAGAAACCCACTAGAGAAATCACACAGACCTGATGATGAATTTCATAGAGATATCCTTTGATTTCTGGGTTGGAACTGAAGAAAAAATGAAGTGTTCTTAGAGTTAGTGCTGGTCAACTTTTACTCCTCTCTTGTTTCTAATTTTCTACGTCTTGATAAATCATTTTACTTAGGGTAAGTTCTAGTTATGCTTCTACGCTTAAACTAATTAAAACCATATAATTAAGGGTCTAACCAACAGATCTTAGGAGTCCAATGAAATATGAAATTACAAAAAGACCCCAAACTTTATCTGATGTAGGAGTGAATGATGGACAGGACCTACGTTTCGTATGTCAACTTATGGTCCGCAGATTTTGGTTATTGGTCAAGTCTTTCTGAAAGAGCTTCACTAAAGTGAGCATAAACGTTTACTCGGAGATAGGATTTTAGCAAACCCAATGGTGTTGGCAAGAGGATTCAATAATTTATAATATCATATTTCATGGGACACATTCTTTTTGTGCTTGGAATGATGACCATTTGAATTGGACCCAATGAACAATTCCCCTTTAATTGGCTGCAGGCCTTCATCAACGATTAGACCTGTGGACCGTGGATCTATAGAGGTCCATTCTGGTTAACAGTCATTCGCGTCAGAGGCTGGGTAAATAAGTACTTGATATACGAACATAGACCATGGACCGTGGTCTGACCTATAAACAGTGGTTCTATTTGTGGGTCAAGACTTAGCCAATTTTCTGAGCAAGGTCTGTGGAGGGGTTTCATTGGTGAAACACGGACCACCAGTTTGACCTATAATCCGTGGGTGGTAACCATGGATTACCCCTTTAACTTCTCAAAATGTGCATTTTTTTCTATTTCAGATACGAGGCATTACATTATATCCCTCTTGGGACCATTCGTCCTCGAACAAATACTAAACTAGATGAGTATGGAATAAAGAAACTTCAATCCCTACCTCTAAGTACTCTAAACTTATTTCTGACTTAACTGAGTTCCAAGAACATACAAATATGTGAAAAAACAAGGCTGACTGAAGGAACAAAATACTAACAATTGAATAGCGCATGAATAACTTAAAAAACTAAGAAAGAACTATTACCTTAGGCTGGAATGGAACCAGAAGGAAAAAAGTGAGGATATGGATGCTTCTGCTTCACAAGTAGCTCCCTCTACGGACTGACTCCTTCACAAAACCTTGACTAAAGTGACTTCTTTGTTTCTAAACCTTTTAACCAGGCGATCGAGAATCTCAAGTGTTACATCCTCATATGAGAGATTTTTTTTTCACGACATGTCTCTCTCATGGCGTTATGGATATTCGATCGCCCACACAGTTCTTCAAAACTGAAATATGAAAAAGCGGATGCAATGCTGCTAATTTTTGTGGAAACTTTGACTCATAAGACACTCTACGAATCCTCTTCGGAATCTTGTAAGGTCCTACATATCTTGGACTGAGTTTCCTTTTGTTGTTAAATCTCATCACCCCATTCATAGGTTACACTTTCAAGAAAAATCCACTCATCAACTTGGAACTCTAATTGCTTTCTTCTCATATCTGCATAAGACTTCTTGCAACTCTGGGAAGTCATAAGTCTATCTCTAATGAGTTGCACTTCCTCCATAGCATTGTAGACTCAATCTCTCCTACCAAGGCAGCTTCATCTACTTCAAACCTACCAAATGTATATCTACATCTACGTCCATACAATGCCTCATAAGGGGCCATCTTAATACTGGAATGTTAACTTAATTGTAGGAGAACTGAATGAGAGGAAGGTGAGCATCCCAACTCCCCTTGAAATTGATCACATAATCTCTCCACATAACTCTAAGGTATGAATTATATGTCCTGCCATCTTTCTATGGATAAAATGTTATGAGATAATCTATATGAAATTACAGGAAACGAAACCCCATTCAACTTGAATATCACTTTAATATAAAGCTTGGTGTTGTCCTGTGCTAATCCAGTAATCTTTACTGTCAAATAGCGAGAAGACTTATTCATTCTGACAACTATCACAAAAATAGAGTCATGGTTTTTCGAGTATGAGGTAACCCTTTAATGAAATCCATGTGGATCACTTCCCACCTCCAAGTAGGAATATCAATCTCTTGAGTCATACCCCCTGGTTTCTAATGCTATACCTTCACTTGTTGGCAGTTGGAGAACGTACTCACAAAAATTGCTATATTCACCCACATCAGGAACACATAACCTAACCCGATAGAAAAGTACGATATCCACCCTTGGAAGAAAATCTACACTCTCTGATTTTGGATTGCACCTTTACGTATAAGTATGATTGGCTCAATCTATTGTTTTTTATTAACCACTACTACCAAAAAGGATTTTTACTCTATCTGAACAGTGACACCATTATCTGATATGCTCATAAGGCGAACTACAAAGCTAGCAAGCCTTTGAACATCTATTGCTAGTTCGTTTCTTTCTTTCTCACCATGGGATACACTCCGCTAAAAGCATATTCTACTACATTCTCCTTACCAGGACAGTAATGCACACTAATATCATAATCCTTAAGGAACTCAATCGATCTTTTCTTGAGAAGATTCAACTCTTTCTAGATTAACACATATTAGAGGCTTTTATGGTCAGTGAACACATCTATATGAACACCATACAAGTAGTGTCTCTAAATCTTGAGTGCAAATACCCTTTCTTTAAGATCAAGGTCATGAAATGGATAATTCTTCTTATGCACCTTAGGATTAATAGAAGCATAAGCTATTAACATATTTCACTGCATCAACACAAAACCTAGGCCATTTCTGGATGTATTGCAAATATAATATAACAATCTGAACCTTTATCACCATCAGAGAGCACCCCCTAGTCATACCGTCCTGTTCGTCCTCGAAGAGGTCTTAGACAAGCCCTTAGCATTCGTCATAGCATGTATTATAGAATAAAAATACCGAAAAATTTAAACTTTTACTTTGGAAGTTCAACTTCTCATAATATATGAAGATAATATCTAAGTTCCTCACAATGTATCATCTAGACATAGAAGTATAAAAATTTGGGACTTCGCCTTTACAACAATAATATGTTTAGAAATAGGAAAGTACAATAATGCCTTTCGACATAACAAAAGAACTAGAAAGCTTGAACATAGGGTCTTTTCCTCAGACTTGAGGCCTCACCAATTTTTAGAAGCAATTCCAAGTATCCATGAGATATAGCCTTGAATTCTCAAAGATCCGAACCTATATTGTTTGGGGAAAAGGGAAGAAGATATGGGTTAGTACATCACACGTACTAAGTATGTCTTCTATGCATAAAAATAATCAATGCATGTATAAAATGAAATTTTAATAATAACATACTATAAACCAAGTAAATCCAATATGCACATAAAGTAAGCATCATAAGCCAACCCAACAAGATATCACCCCAACATGAAGACAAACAAAGCAATACTTTTTCAATGAAAAGAATAAAATCCCATAACCCTATCCAAAGCTAAATACCACATTAAGAAACCTACTTCATACGTACATTCATAATGTAATATTTCATCATGACTTGCCATATCCATAAAAATCATTTATAGCTTAACATGCATGACTCATAATCAACATAATCATACAAGAATGCTACTATAACCACCTCTTAGGATCCACAAGTGCAATGTGTAAGAGAAGTCTCATACTCTCCCTCACACTATGTAGAAACCCCTCAAGAAAAGCCTAGTGAGAGCCCATACATTTCCTTTATTCATTTAAGTTTATATTAGGGGAATAGGTTGCAATAAATGACATTAGACCATGTGAGCTACATGGAATCCGGTTTTCTAATTCCACACCGAAAACAGACGGTTCACACTTACATAAGGTGTAACCTTTCGTACATAGCTATCTAGGTGGATCCACCATGCTAGAATCTAATATGGGCACATAGTTAAGGATCAAGGAGATTGTTACTAGCAACCCTAAATTTCTAAATTTAGGGGTTTCCATATCATAAGACCACCCATATCTTAGTAATCTAGACTTGCAAACGTGAGGGGACCCATGTGGAGAGTCGAACTTACTAAACTTGAGGACCCCATATCATTTATATGCCCTTTCGGTTCTAAGAATCTATTCCTTTTAGTAATCATCTTTAGTCATCACATAAGTTCACATTAGCCTTTACTAATCCCTTATGTAACCATCTGATCATAATAGCACATATGTGATCATAATTGAGAACGATCCTTTCACTCTAGAAACTCTAGCAATTGAATAAACCTTTCACTTTAACAATACATTATAATAATGAGAACTACCTTTCAAGCATATATTAATCATACCATAACATACATACATACTTCATGGCTAATTCAAGTGTATAGGGTTAAGGATGAGGGGACCTTTTCTTCAACACCACAACAACACATTACTTATAACATTATTACTATCTAAGTAATTCATCTTTCATAATTGAGTTAAAGGAAGAACCATAATTCATACCTTTTTACCTTTAATGGATCTTCATACTTAAATCATCCGAGAATTCGCAACCAATACCAAAAACAATATAATTAATGAAGTAATGTCATAACTAACATCAATATAAACAATTGATATATTCATCACCTTAAAGGAATTCACCATACAAAATCCAATATTCATGATATTGGGGAAGAACATGGGTGCAAGGTAATTTGAAGTGAACAACAACAATTATCCGTCATTATACACCTAAAAAACCTAAAGTAATCCTAATTCATCATAATTGATTCAAAATTTCATTTTTTCAAAGTAGACCTATGTTTAGAGAACACCCCTAGATTTTGGGAAATTTTGAAAACCTCTTTAAAGGGACCTCTCAGAGAAAGGAATCCCAAGAGTGAAAAAAACCATACCTTAATGAAGACTTAGACACTAAATTGAGTTGAAAACTTGGAGAATGGATCTTCTTCTTGAAGCTTCAATGGAGTGTTTCAGTAGAGAGAGAATTTAGAGAGAAGTGAGAGTAATTGAGTTTTCAATTTTGGGGACATGTTTTGGTGTGAGAATGGGTGTAGAATGACTCAAGTTCAATATGTACTAAGCCTCTAAAAACCCAAAACACCCCTCACTTGTTTGGACCATTTAATGAAGTAAAAATTGACTTTATCTTTGGAGTTTTCATCGCGAAATAGGTCTGCGCATGGAGCTTTTCCCATAAGTTCTTTGGAAATAATTTTTGGGACAGTAGATTACTTGACACATATGCAACGTGGACCATCTATTTGTCCATTGGTGTAGCCATTCCTCTACGTGGACAGGCTCCCTCGACCCGTTGGACTTCGTTGGCTTGGGCAGCTTGTTGGCCAAATGCTTTGGTGCTTCTCAAGGACCCTAGGGTGGTCCTTGGTGCGTCGCACCGGGATGTTTTGATCCTAAATAAGTTATTTAACCTTTATAGAGTATTTCTACAAGATTCACCCTTCATAACTTACAAAAGACCTAAGGACATCTACTAGTTCAATTTCACTAGTTTTCAAATGTCATGGTCATTTCTTGACGTTTAGGCTCTACTACTTCCAAAGTAAGTTAATAACATTAGTTTAGATATGGAAAAACCATTTTAATCATTATTCATTAGGTAAAGCTCTTTTCTAGGTCATTATATCTATGAGGCATAACAATCAGGTAGAGTCAAAACAGGATTTGTAGTCAACTTGGATTTCAGTTCTGCAAAGCTTTTGTCACAATCATCTGACATATAAAACATTACCTGAGTCTAAGTTGGAGAGGATATGTATGAAAATCCTTGCACAAACCTTCTGTATAACCTACTAGACCTAAGAAACTTTTGATATTTCTAGGAGAGGTAGGTCTGGGCCATTGTTTCACTGCTTCTATTTTCTAAGGATCAACATGGATCACTTCGCTAGATAATATTTACCTACAGAAAGCAATAGATTGTAACCAAAACTCAGATTTGAGAAACTTCAAAAATAATAGGCAATGTTTGAGAGTTTGAAGGACAACCCTTTTCATGATCGGAGAGCACCCTTAGAAGTAACATAGCGTACTTGACCTCTCAGAGGTCTTATACAAGGCCATAGACATCATTGATTGTATTGACATAGAAATTTAGCAAAGAGCATCACTTCATATATAATAAAATATTATAATACATAGTTACACTCTAACTCTCCTCTGCCATCTTCGACTCAACATCGACATAGTAGAATAGAGACACGACCCTTAACAACATAAAATAATATCTAGGCTATTACATAAACTTTGAATAAGAAATTGACATAGGGAATCCTTGAATCTTAAGGATCCTATTCTTTGAACATTGGATATTTATCAAAGATCTTCACTTAGGAGACATCCTCTAGTCATCACAACCTACACTTTGTGTAAAAAGATGAAGAAGAATAGTATTAGTACAAGAATGAACTAAATATGACGATCATGCATTTAAAGAGGAAATTTAGTTGGAAACCATGCATCATCGTGACTTTTAATTAAACATCATGAGCATTAATACAATAAGCACAATACAATTCACATACTTCATATAGACATTTACAATAGTTATAACATCACATAAAGCCTCATATCACATTTAAGGCACATTCATCATTTTCCTTATATTACCTTTCTACCTTAATTCCTTTAACCCCCAAGTAACCCTTTAGTTATAATACTTGGTGCAATGAATAAATAGTCTCATTCCTCCATCCACACTCAAGCATCATCTTAAGGTCACCAAGGTGAACATTCATATAACCTTCATTAACTCAAATATATTCATTCATAGAAGTATAGCATATCATGAAATACATGTTTCACATATGAACCAACATACTTCATGAATCTCATATAAGATTAATGCACTTATACTTCTTAATTATAACCAATTTAGTCTTTATACTCATTCCAAGACAACATACATGTCAAGACTGCCAATATAATCATAATGAGGCAATAGTCACCAAATGTACAATTGAACTTCATTTCATTAAGATATCATAAGACCTTACTCATAATCTTAATCTAAGCCTAATAATGCAATGTGCATGTGAAGCCCCATAACCTCACACATACTAAGTAAACCCATAAAGAGATCACAAGCCTTACGACTTACTTCACACATTAACATCACAAGTATAGACAATTTCATGCACATTAAGTAAGATCTTCATCATATATCATATAAGACCAACATCACGCATATTATCATACAAGTAGGTCAATACTACAACGTCATGCATAAGAGACATATACATATGCATATACATATACATATAGAACACCTTCCTAGAACTCCCTTCAAGAGCTACTGTTTTACTCGAAAAATGAATAAATATAAAAATGACTATGTTTTGAAAAATCGATTAAACATATGGTTTAAGAGAAATCAAAGTTCCAAATAAATAGATTCGCTACTTAATTTTTTAGTAAAAACAAGGAAAAAACATAAGTTTTCAAAAGGATTTAAATAGATAAAAATCAATATGAAATTAAAAGAGTTGAAAGTGCAATGTACATTCCGAGAGGTGTTAGGCCCTCGAAATATCCGCAAACTTGCGGTTGACCGGCGATTTGACTAAACTGACTTTTAAATAAAATTTCTTTTTAAAAAGAAAAATTCAACTAAGTGAAATTCAATTTCTTTTACTTATTTACTCAATTTTTATCATTATACTATCTTAAGGGGAATTTCTTAAAGAAAAATAATTCACGAGTGTTGACAAGACTAACCATTAAACAAAGTTAATCAAAATAATACAATATAAGTAAAGGAAAAGAGTATCAAATTTGGGCCCTGGGCCCAAATTCATTGAACATGTCCTAATGCTAAGAAATCAGAATAATTGGGCTGGCAGGCCCAAAATCTCTTCCTATGTATTATACATATATAAAATGTATGTTAGCGTATATTAATCTGCATATCAGCCTTACTTCTTCCAAATTCCTGTAAATGTGCTTGCTTTTCCTTGTAATTATGTTTTTCTAGCATGAATCAGATATCAAGTACATACAGACTGCATATTGACTTGTAGAGCCGTGTATACAATTGTATACAACGAGAAAGAACTTACATTCGTGAAATCATAATTAGTTGATTCAGACATATCTTAGATATGAGAAAGAAAACACCCCTTTATGGTTTATACAAATTAGTCACGTGTAAACCATGTAAGTGGATTGTATATGTATATTCTTCACTTGAATTAATTTAAGCATAAAGATAAAGAATTCAATTAATCAATGGATTAAATTATTCATAAGTTTGATTTAATTGACTGGTGTCGGTAATTCTAACATGAGGAGTTAAATAAGTTGAAACAAAAAATAAAATTAAATAGAGGAGTTCATGTTATAGATTTTTAGTCGTACAATCTATGATTTATTATGATATTATTAATTCTTGATGTAACGAATTGAATATTATAATTGAAAGCCTCTTCTAAAAATTTGCAGCCTCTACTATGCTAGATTAATTGACCAAGTTTGGAAAAGAAAAGGACTGTTAGTATTTTTTTTTAATTTAGGAATAAATCGTTTTTGACTTTTATTAGTGTAAAGGAGAAAAAACTTCTTATTTCCTGAAAAAAGAAAGAGGAAAATTCTTCATTTCTTTGTTTCCTTATAAGAAGAAAAAAATATATTGTTGTTATTGGTTGTTAATGGATATTGATGGTGTGTAAATGTCCTTGGCATTTAGTGGCCGTCTAAATACACTTAATCGTATTAAGTGGTTGTTGATAACTATTGATCATGATTGTGGGATACCTTAACAGTGTCAAATTAAACTTACGTGTAGTTAATGATTGTTGATAACAATTGATCATGGTTGTTGGATACATTAACGGTGTCAGAATACACTAAATGGTATTTAATGGTTGTTGATGACTACTGATCATCGTTATAGGAAATATTGACTGTTAGCAATGTGATCAGCGTGGTTTAGTAGTTAGGTTGTTGCATTTGTTTAGGATTCACTAAGTTGTTGCGAAGTAGTGGAGTTAGTTTGTATATATTACGAGATTAACGTGTTTTTGATTTATTAACGTTTTCTATATAAGGACTATTGTAACTGTGTATTCAGGAGTATCTATATAGAGAATATTTACACACTTACGAATCTTTTCATTTGATCTTTCTGTAATAATTTTCTATCATTTGGTATCATCAAGAAAGTTTGGTATCATCAGGAAAGTTTTTTCTTCCTTTTTTAAGTACTAATGAAGCAACAAAAGATGGCTTCTAAAAATTCAGTCCAAGCCGTTATTTCGCACTTAAATAGTCATAACCACCGTTATCGCATGTTGATGGAGAACTTCCTTAGGTCCAAAAAGTTTTTGTCGGTTGTTAGTATTAGCATGCAAGAACTTTTACTACCTCATCGGAAACACAAAAACCAGAGTTGGATAGTCTAAGATTGAATGATCTAAAAGCGAAGAATTGTGTTTTTGATGCTATTGATCACTCAATATTGGAAACCATTCTTTACAAGGATACTTCAAAAATAATGGGATTCCATGAAGAAGAAGTATCAAGGACTAACGAAGCCGAAATGAGTGAAGCTTCAAGCACTCCGTGCTGAGTTCGAGACTCTTATGTATGCAAGGTGGTGAGTCGGTAACAGATTATTGATCTACGACCTTGGCTATCGAAAACAAAGTGTCAATTCATGGTGAAAGACTAGACGATGTTACCGTTATTGGCTATCAGTGATGTGATTTATGTCCCTGCTTTGAAGGCAAATATACAAATCTACAAAGTGTTGGGCAACTTTAATAAAAGGGATATGAACTTAAAATCAAAGGTGGAGTTTGTAAAATACAGGATTCTCATTTAGAGTAATTTGCAAAGATCTACATATCATCAAATCACTTGTTCCCTTTATATCTTCACAACTCCACAGTATTGTGTCTCTTTGAAAAAGTTAAAGGGAATCCTGGAAGTGGCATCTTCGCTATGGGCAGTTAAATTAAAGCTTGAAGTTTCTAAAACAAAAACAATTGGTGTTGGATCTTCCAAAGATTGAATTACCCAATAAAGTATGTGAAGAGTGTGTTGTTATAAACGTTATTTCACAAGCTTCATTAATGATCATAGCATAAATACTTGGGTATTTTTCTTAATATAACAATCTGAAGAAGTTGAATCGATTAAGAAGTTTAGAGTGCTTGTTGAAAATGAAGTAGGTTGTCAAATTTCGCGTTTACGAACTGATCGATGTGGTGAATATAATTCAATAGAATTTCTAGAAATTTGTGAGAAACATGGAATTAAAAGTCACCTTACCGCAGCCTACACACCTCAACAGAATGGTGTTTGTGATTGGAAATACTGCACAATTCTTGATATGGTGCGTAATCTTTTAATTAGAAGTCACTTACCAAGAGACTTTTGTGCAGAAGAGTTCGTTTGAGAGTTCATATATTGAGTAGATGTCCTACTAGTATGACACCTCATGAAGCTTGGAGTAGGGATAAACCAAATGTTTAGTACTTATCGGATTGAGGTGTATAGAATATGCACATATTCCGGAAGCGGAAAGGAAGTAGTTGGACGATAAAGGTCATAAGTGCATTTTCCTTGGTACTAGTGACAAATCAAAAGTTTAACGCTTGTTCAATCCTTTTACCAAGAAAATAGTTGTTAGCCGAGATGTTTTTTAAATGAAGAAGCAATCTAGAAATGGGGCAATAACAATTTTTTTCAATATATTCCAGTTTGTGTTGAAGAAGAAGAGGAATCAGAACGACCTTTGGAGATCATTTCACAAGAAAGTTCAATTGTACAAGATGATGAAAGTGTTGAACATAAATCAGGTGATTCTCAGTTCACAATGAACATCCACAAAGTAATAGAGGAGCACCAAGATGGTTGGAAAATTATGAGGTATGTGGAACTAGTAAATCTTGATATACAGTAAGTCATTTTCCTTTATTTTCATATTTTGATCCTATATCTTTTGTTGATTCTGTTAAAGGCAAGCCATGGATGAGGATATTAGATCAACTGGAAAAAAAATTGCACTTGGGACTTGACAAATCTTCCAGAAAATCATAAAACCATTGGTCTCAAACGGGTTTACAAATAGAGAGGTCGACAAGTTCAAAGATCGCTTAGTAGAAAAAGGCTATAAGTAAGAATATGGTGTTGACTATGTAGAAGTGTTTACTCTCGTTGCTCGTTTAGATACCATCAAATTGGTGATTTCTTTGACTGGTCAAAATGCTTGGAAAATCTATCAGCTAAACGTGAGATTTAACTTCCTACATGGTGAACCGGAAGAAAAGGTATTTATCGAACAAACTCATGGATATTTGAAATTTGGTGGTGAGAAGGAACTTCTTAGTTGAAAAAGATCTATATGGACTAACATAATCTCCAAGAGCTTGGTGTAGTCGCATAGATACTTAGTTTTGCAAAGGAGAGATATCAAAATTTTCCATATGAACCTAATGTTTACATAAAAAGGAAAGGTGTAGGGGTCTTAATAGTGTGTTTATATGTGGATGACTTAATTTGTAACACAAGTGATGTGTCTATCATTAAGAACATTAAGAAGTTCATGATGGTTGAGTTTGACATGTCACATTTGAATATGATGTATTATTTCTTGATTTAGAATTGAATCAATTTGCTGATGGTATTTTTGTTTCTCTGAAGAAGTATATGCAAGATATTTTGGACAAATTCCAAATAAAAAATAGCAACATTGTGAGCACACCAATGGAGAAGGGTTTGAATCTCACCAAATAACCTGAAGGGAGAAAAGTGGACAACATTTTATACAAGCAAATCGTTCTAAGCTTGATGTACTTGACAGCAAAAAGGCTTGGCGTTATGCACGTTGTAAGTCTTATTAGCAAATTCATGGAGAGTCCAAAAGAAATGCATCTACCAACTTCCAAGAAGATCATGTGGTACTTGAATAGCACCCGTGACCTTAGATTTCTTTATCTGTTGAGAACAGCTGGAGATTTAGTTTATTACAGTGATATTGACTATGCTGGAAATCTTGAAGACACGAAAAGCACATCAAGATATGTTTTTATGTTGGGCTTTGGAGTTATTTCTTAGTGTTCAAAGAAACAATCTATTATTCATATGCCGACTTTCGAGGCAGAGTATCTAGCTGCAACATCGTGTGCTTGTCAAGCAATACAGCAGATAAATATTATTGTAGAACTTCATTTTAAGAAGAAAAGACCAGCGCCAGTCTATTGATACTTCGGCGATTTATCTTTCAAAAAAAAATCTAGTTGAACATAGACGAAGTAAGTATATAGATGTGAAATATCACTTCTTGTATGATCTGACTAAGGATGCAAACATTAATCTTATTTATCGTGGAAGTAAAGAAAATGTTGCAGATAAGTTCAAAAAGCCCCTAAAACTGGAGTTGTTTATAAAAATGTGCAATCAACTTGGTGTTTGCAAATTAAATTGAAAGATGTTTCAGTTTAAGGAAGGGAATGTTGGCAACGTGATCAGGCGTGGTTTAGTAGTTAGGTTGTTGTATTTGTTTAGGAGTCATTAGATTGTTTCCTAGTCTTTAGGCTTTAGGAGTAGTGAAGTCAATTTTTATATTCAGAATTATCATGAGAGTTAACGTGTTTTTTATTTATAACATTTTCTATATAAGGATTGTTGTCTAAGTATTCAACAGTATCTATACATAGAAAATTTTCTCACTTGCAAGTCCTTTATTTTTATCTTGTTGCAGTTAATTTTCTATGATTAACAATATCTAAATACATTTAAATATATTTAATTACGATTAATTCTTATTAATTATGAAAAGAAACATATAATATTTCTGACCTTTCCCTTCTGCTGAAAATTAAAAATAGGGGTGGTGGTTCTCAAGGAAAGATCATACTTCTTTCTGAAAATTTTCTTGGGCACACAAGATTTGATTGAGAGAGTTAGTCAGAAATTAGTATAAGAATGCAATTCTTGAGTCCCACTCCCTAAACAAGTTTTGTGAAATTTACAAAAGGTTAGAGTTTCACAATTTATTTAGTTTATATTATCATGTATTATGTAAGTTTGTGATAATGAGTAATGCTTCCGCTATGTATATTCCAACACTTCTTACATCTCCTAGCTTTGGTCAACAAAGAAATAGTCGAAGTCTTTGCTTCCACAATGCACTTGAAGGTAATAAATGACAACTTTAAGAATCTTCAAGTGGGGACGGATGCTATATTTTGGAATAAGGTTTTACACATCTTGGATCAATACAAACACAATAATGATAACATCTCAGTCTCAATTGTCATATCTCACTTCTATTGTCTAAAATCGTGCCTTCCCTTTTTTCATTTACTATGCTTGTTTTTAATAGTAGTGTCATGGATTTGAATATAAACATTTTCAAAACAAATGGAAATTACAATTTAGCTTATAAAACTCTAGTTATAATAAGATACAAAAAAGATAAAGGCGACATATATCTTGGGTCTAACATGAAGCTTCAAAATTCCAGATTGAGTAAAAAAGGATAAAATGATGAAGATAATGATTTAGTGAATTGACTAAAATAGATAAATAGTACCATAGGTTCTAATAAAATCAAAGCGCAAATAAATTAAACCTCTACAAGATAACAAAACAATTCAAAGAATGTTGCAAGCATAAATTAATGTTTTAGATCTAAATTAAGATCCTCTTTTTCTTCATTATTCTTCTCTGCATCGCCCTCGTCATTACTCTTTCAATTTCATTTGCTTATAAATTTTTCCACCAAGATTATCTTCAATATTGACTGGTGAATCCTTTAGATTTAAACTTTTTGCACTATTTTGCTCTAAAAAATAAGAGAATTCTCCAACGCATCAGCCCTAGTTTGAACCATATCATTGTTATTATTTCCTAGGAGATTTTTCTACTAAAAAATGATGAGCTAGATTACCACTTCACTGGGTTAAATCGATAATTTATCATAAAAAACATGTGATGTCTGATAAAAAGTAGACTTAAGAATGACATAAAAATCTTCATTCACACCAAGTGGTGATTGATTGGTAAAAGAACCATGAAATGGCATGTGTGAGTTCAAGTATAAGTAAGGTCGATAGTAAGGATTATTATTGAGAGGGTTAAAAGGTTGAACAACATCAACACGTGTCTTCTGTCATTAGACAATGCCCTCTCTTGTTTGTGAGGGTTTTTGTGTCCCCCTTGGGCTTGCTTAGTGGGAAATTTGCTTTCTGCAGAAATTGTAAGAGAAAATCTTAATCTTTGAGGAATGTGGCGTTGCCTCATTAGAAGAATCACTAGCATGAGCTGAAGTTGAATTAAAAAGATTTAGTCCAAGATTTCAACAACAAATGTTCTTATTGTTGTTGCAAAAATTATTGACTTTGAGAATAAGATGTTCTTCAGCAACTGCTATTGATGATTCACGTGTCTTCCATTGATAGCCTTACACAATTTTTTCTTTCAGGATTTGAACTATTTATATTTTTCTCATTGTTGTAATCACTACGGACTTTGAGATCAAGAAGTGCTCTACCAAATGATTGTCCATGTGTCTTCAATTTAGAGTCTTCCATAGATTTTTCTTTCATCTTTTTTGTGTTTATGATGACTTCATGAGATTCTTTTGAGGCTGGCGATATATTAGAAAACTTAAAAGAACATGATTTTTTTCATTGTAAAGGCATCAATTTTCCCACTATACTAATATTTATTTTCTTGAAATTTTATTTAGATAAGAATGAAGAAAATTAATCTATTAAATAAACAATGTTGTAAATACAAAATCCTTCAAATATGGAAAATTAATTAATGCATAGTGTTACTGATATAAACTTTCAACTAACTAAATCATAGTTCTAGTTAAGGATCATATCAACATCTTAGAAAATTTAATTTCATCAATATATTTCAAATGATGCAAAGAGGAATATTAACATATCTGGTAAAAAGTACTAGGAAAGTTAATAATTGAGGAGTCCCAAAATAAATGATAAGAAAACTTCGAATTATTAATAATTAATAATCATGGTGTCCTAAAATACACTGTAAGTAGAGGAAGTGGAAAATAAATGATAAACTGTATTATCAAACTTAATATATAGTAGTCCTGAAATATATAGTGCCAAGTACTAATAAGGAGAACTAATAATTAAGAATTCCTAAAATAAATGCTAAAAGAATATCTATTTTAAAAATGAAGATATTCCAAAAATATATGGTAAGAGAGAAGATATTGAGCATGAGTTTTCAGATATTGCTATCAGCCTTGTAGGTTTTTTGAACTTTTGATCGCGTGCATACTTTAAAAGGTAAAGAGATTCCATACGTATCATCGTATGGATAACTAAAATTATATAATCACATTTTATGCTAATTATTCATCATCTATTATAATTGTCCTTTCCATAACAAGCATTTCGGGTATAGTATATAATTGTTTTCCCTTTTCATTTGTTGTTTGTTGATTTCTAATTATGATATAAATTAGACGTTGTACTTTTAGGTACACCAATTTAGTGACGTTGTACTTTTAGGTACACCAATTTAGTGGCAAAGCTATAGTGCTATTAGCCTCTTGGAAGATGACTTTTGATTTTATTATTTAGAAGTTTGAGGTTTTCATCTTTTGCTTTGCCATAATTCTTTTTGCTATTGTTAATTTACTAGAAGTAGTTGTATTACATTATAGTCATAATACATAATTGTGCTTTTTAACTTTGCTTTAACTAGCATTTATGCCCTCAGAATTTGGATGTGCACAAATAGACACCTAAAGTTGTATATAATTGACAAACAGAACCATTCGTCCTACTTGGCATCGTACATTACTACTTTTTTTTTATCTTACATAGTTATCTACGTTTATTATGGAAATACATATAATCCAAACGGAGAAGAAATATTAACTCATACATGAACTACTAGAAGTAGTAGTAGTTCTATGATTGTTCAAGATTAGATATGGAAAAATCCCCAACCCTCAAAAGGAATAACTTTAACTCATAATTCAAAACAATCTATGTTTTAGAAAGATAGCCTATTTATAATGGGTTCATATATGGAGATTTTCAATTGTATGATTGATGAAGAATTTCTAAGCGGAAGACTAGTTGGGAGCCAACATTATTATGGAGGAGATTTAATTTAAACTTTTTTAGAAAAAAAAACATATCAAGCGAATTTATGTCTTTCTCTATATAAATAAAATATAATTTTTATATTGTGCATACGAACTAATTTCTCGCAAAAGGGGTTTGGATGAACTTCTTGTGTCCCCTAGATTTGTCTAGAAAAACAAACGTTCAATGGCCATAGTCTTTGATGTCACAACATTCTTGAAGAAAGGTAAACAATGTCATCTTTTAGAACCTACACTCAATTTTTTCTACTCTCGCGCAGCCTCAACTATATAACCTACACTCAGTTTCTTCTTTCTCTTTTCTTTTTCAGTTGTATAGCTTTTATGAAGGAAAGAAAAGGTACAAGTTTACGTGAAGTGTGTGATCTTGTATGTTGTTGAGGCCAATTTAAATAGGTGAGGTTCTTGCTCTTCATTCAGAAACCCAAGGGAATTTCATTCAATGAAGAATTCGTAGGGATTCCTTGATTGAGATTGATTTGGAGAATGTTGTGATCAAGTCCATATTAGATATTTTCATGATTTCCCTCCTTCTTTGATGCAGTGTTTTCCTTTCTAAATTCGTTAATTTTTGTGTTCATGATTCATCTAGGTACTTTCAGATAGAATTGTTATTTTATCTTCCTTGAAGTCTTGAGGTCTTTATCAGCGTTCCTTGATTCATGAAATTTTGTTATTAAGACAAAATTTGAGCATCTGGAGTATCTTCAGCTTTCCTTCCTTGTGATTTCTTTTCACTTGATTGATCCTTTCTTGTGATCCCTTTTTCACTTATTTGAATCCTGATGGATTCAATTTTACTTTTTCTAGTTCTGCACTTGAAAGTAGACTTATTGTTATTGATCAAAATCCATGAATGCTTGGGAGGCTATAATATAGTAGATTTGAAAAATACTTGTCAATGATTATAAGGTTTTACTCAACATCCTCGAGACATTAAATATAGTAGTCTTAAGGTCTTTGCTCTTAATGCACACTTGTGAGTTCAACAACAGTGTTCTGATTTGGCAACATAGGATATGGTCAAAGAGAAGGCTAGGTGTTATTTGTTTTGGATAATTGTTGGTTTAGCATTGGCAGACATATTTGGCGGCCTTTTCAAGCCTCAATGACATTACTACAGTATATAGGGTCTTACAATTGGGATAGTTCAACTTTAACATGCTTGTATCTCTTTTTTCCCTAATCATTGTTATGCAATGTGATTCTACTATGTAATTAGTCGAGTTAGGCATAAGAAAGGGGAATAAATCAAGAAAAATGAAGAACACTCTATTGTCCTTAGGCTTGTCTAATAAACCAGATTTTATAAAAAAAAATTTCTATAAAATTTCCGTTTCAGCCATCCTGATAGTTGCATCGATTCATTCCTGATAGTATGTGAAGTTGGTTTGAAAATTTTCAAATATTCATTTAACTATAATTAATTAATTAAGAGATATTTTTTACATAATTAATTTAGTTTGTGATTAATTAATTAAGTAAGATTTTTCACTTTTAATACATAAATAATTCAGAAAAAAAATAAAGAGGAGCATAAAACTAACCTGCATGCGGTGTGAACACGGACCAAAGTAGGCCGTTCACGTAAGTATAATACAACTAAAGCTTTCAATGCTCATATGCCTACATTAATTGCTCTCCATATGCTTCTATATATATATATATATATATATATATATATATATATATATATATATATATATATATATATATATATAGAGAGAGAGAGAGAGAGAGAGAGAGAGAGCGCTGGATTGAAAAGAGTGACTTTGAATTAATGTTGGCAACCATATATTTTAGTGATTTCTGTGAATTGAGAAAACAAATATTTAATGGAAAACTGTTACAATGATCATGAGGTAATCATATAACAATGATTACGTGATGAGGGAAAACTGGAAATTTTTTAGATTTGACACTTCCTCTTACGCGGTCAATTACTAATTCTCAGGCTTAGCGTGAATTTGATGTTTAAGATTTTCTTCGTACACTAAGATTCATATTTTGATATATTATAACTTAACTCTATTCTTAAAATTTGGAGAAAATTGAAAGAGTTGATATAAAAAATTGGCACAAAGATTAGGGACATAATAATCAATTGAGTGGGTTTTTGGATATATGCTAGACCTATAGTAATATGAGTGTTGTTACTTTTGAAATCTTATGGTGATAATTAATTTGAATAGATTGCTTTGAGTTGGAAGTACAACGAAAAGGGAAGGCTCAAGTCCCGAAGTGATTGTTGGATTATTTGAGGCAGATGGATTTCTAAACCCTTGTTTAGTGCATAGAATCGTGTATTTTCTTGTGGTATGTGTTGGGGAGTAATGAAACTTTGTGATAGATTGACCTGTGTCCTGACCCAAAAATGAACGTGATGGCACTCGCCTTATTTCACAATACAAGTCAACCTAAAATTCAACCATTACAATAAAAATGTGGAGAATTATATTCAACATAAAAATACCTCCAAAATTTGAATGCCACGTGTACAAGCCTCTAAAGTATTACAATTGATCAAAATAAAAATACAAGTCTCATATGACATTGTTTCTAGAGTAGAGCAAGATCATAAATATGAGTAAGAAGGTTTACTGAGATGACATACAGCTACCTCACAAATTACCAAGAAGCCTCAGAAAAGAAGATAATATATCACTAAGGTTCGGGTTAGTAACCTACCAAAAATTTCTAGAAGCAAGGGTTGAGGATCAAACCACACGGTATCCAGCAAGTAAACTGGTAAACACGAGCTATAGAGATAAAATACGGGTATTCCTTACACTCCAACCAAACTTTCACAACTACAACATACTTAAAACTAACTCAACCTAACAGTTCACAATTTACAAAGCGCATAGCTCAACAACAATAACATTTTCATATCCTCAACAACAATACTCAAACAATTGAATATCTTCAAAAACAGACTCAATATTCATCTGTCATAAATTCCACAAATAGGTACTCATAAGATCAACAACACACAAGATCAAGTTTACCAATAGTGCAATACAGTGACATGTTATGTCAAGTATAGTGATGCATGTTTAATCTAATAATACACACCCATTGTCTCTCAGTCCCGAACCCATGGATGATATACTTGTCCATGCATATGTCGCGATCTCGACACGTACCTTGATAATAGTATTCATCGTGGCGCATATACATTCCTCGATATATATTGTATCTATCGCGGCGTGCAATACATCCCTTCAAATATAGTATACATCGCAGCGCGCGATACATCCTTCAAAATTGTACATTCTCTTAAATTTCTTATTCTTATTCTTGATCACAATCATGTCTCAGAACAATGAAAATTACATGTTCACACAAATAATGAGGAGGCAATCATTTTCATAACATTGCACAATTCACAAAAACACAATATGATGCAACATTAACTATAATTAAACAAACCTTTCAAACCATTCTCAATAAATCACACGCAACAATAAATCACATTGCATTTATGACCCCTTTTTCCATCATTAGAATTATTCAACATGGACAAGTCAACATGTCACCAATTTCATTACTCTCAAACATATACTAAAAGGAATTACACGAATTTCATACACTTAACAAGTGTTTACAAATCCACTTGTCTCAAATAGTCGAAAAAGCACCCGAGTCTTGAGCCTTTCCCTTTTTGTTGGACATCTAAATCAATTTAATCTATTCAAATAAATAATCACCATAAGATTTCAAAACTAACAACACCCACATTATTATGTGTCTAGTCTAGACCCAAAACTCACCCAAATTTATAACGAACTCTTAATATTTTCCAAATTTAAAGACTAAGGTAAAATATTAATTCCTCCAATTATTATAACGTTAAAGGTATAAATAATAGAATACCCCCAATATTTAATTGATTATCTAGATATGTCAATCATAATGTTTTAATAAAGAAAATCTTAACACCGAATTCATACAAAGACTGAGAATTAGTTAATGACTCCGTTAGAGGAAGTGCCAATTGTGAAAATTCCTTATTTTCTCCCAATACCTAATCATTGATATATGATTAAATCATGAATATTATAACAGTTGTTTCATTATATTTTTGTTTTCCCAATTCACATAAACCACCCAAAGTATTCACAGAAACCACCATAATATTGTGGCAGCCATATTTAAACAAAGTCACATCTTTCCTTTGCCAAATTAAAATATAATTAAGTACATATATAATTTAGCACTTCAATTCTATTTATTAGCCCTTAATCGAATTTCACATATATTTTGTTTGATAAAACATTTTATACAAGCCCAAACGACTTACAACACGGAAGAAGACGCACACGATGGTTTCCATAAGTATCCACAATTATATTCTTTTTCATTAATATATTACAATTCAATACCCACCATTCCTAATTTCTTACATTTAAAAGATAGATTGAGAAATTTAAATTATACATGAAACAAAGAATATAAACTCTTATGAAAATTCTACATGACGTAGATCATGTGAGGCAAAACCGCCAAATTCCTAAACTTATTTGTTCATACCAATGATTACGGTATGCCATTAATATAATCACAAGAACTTTATCTTCAATTTAATTGACATCACTATACTGACAACAATTTTGTCTCATTTTTACAAAATAAATGTTTCCAACAACATCATCCTCACAGCAGTATCACTTGACAACACATTCATATAAACTTATATATATAATTACCAAGAATCTTGGATAGACTTGCCTTACTAATTTTGCATTCTTTGATTTCTGCCTCACACCCAAATCCGTTTTTAAGATAAAATATTGACCACATTAACATTTATTCATCTTTTTAATATATTTCTGAAACGATGCTAATTTCTCTAAGTGAGCTTCTCTTTAAGATCATTCCATCAAGATCAGCTGCTAAGAATTGAACTTTAGAGTAAACAATTGAAAGATCTGTAAATCAAGAGTTATTATCAAGCCATAAAGTAACTCATGAGCCCAACCCCAACTCAAATCCATTAGATCATAACACAATCTTCATGGAAAAAAAATTTCTCACGTAACCAAGATAAGCTTCTAAATCAATACTAACTACAAGAAGAAGTAATCCTAAATCAACCACGATAGTCATAATACACAAATCATCACATATCTTATCAGGCTTATTTTCTTGCAACGCAATCCTTCCACAAATTTAAGTTATAAAAACCCGATTTTTCGACATCATGTAGTAATTAAGGGAGAATCAAACTTATCTAACCCAAACAAGAATAAGATCAAGAAAACACCCAACACATGATACCCTTCAACATGTAGAGCCTCTAACGGTATCCTTAGACAATTGTAACTCTTCACAACTCTTAGATAAGTTCTCATAAGCAACATTCTGTGTATAGATACACTAGTATACATCAAATATCTCAAAATACACTAAATCTTTCATAAATGAAATGAATAGGTCTAACCAAGGATGCCATCTTAGCAAGAGGACAATCACAAAATTGGTACACCTGGTCCACGACTAGGAATACACCCACAAATATGAAAACCTGTTAACATATACAATGAATTATACTCCAAATCGTGTCTCAAACGAAGTAGGTGGCATATAAGAATATACCAAATCAAAGTCGAATAACACTTAATACAACTTCCATAGTTCCCATATCAATATTTTCATTCATATGACTCTGTCTTTAATTTTCTAGTTACCCACAATCACTAATCTAGTCTAGATTATAATTGCTCGCATATTTATTTTAACGAACCACATATGCTATTCATAATACTCAACTAGGGTCAACAATCTTAGTAGTAATAGAACATCATAGTCACACCAATCATTACCTTACTCTCAAACAGTCATTTGTATTAAAGTCTTCTTAACAAGCACATTATCGCCTCTAAAAATTTCAAACTATGGCTCCCACTCTTTCCAATTAAACATCACATGACATATACGAGTCTTACTCAAGGCTGATACAACTAGTTTCAAACTCAATAGTACTCTCCCATCAGGATAAAGTTGTTGAATCACACACAATGTCGACTCCACATAATCTTTCACATGCCTTGTTTCAACTACTTTTCAAAACATTATATACCTCATACCAATACTTAAGGTATATTCCTGGTCAATCTAGTAATTCGACATACTATAGGCTCATAAATTTTACTCACTATCAAATATTTATGTAACACATCATACCAGTCTATATCATCAAATGATAAAGTAGTTTCAATCCCTTGAATCTTATTAATCATGTAGACTTGTAGGTCTACACCATTTAACATGAATAACTTAAATATCATATTTTGAACAATCTGGTTTGACATAACGGTTTAGAATCTTTCACACATCTTTTCTTGTCACTTAAACAAAAACTCGATCTTTAGAAAAGAGGATGAAAAATTTCTAGTACGTCTGTACCAAACTAGTTCACATCTCACAATCATATCTAAACTCATAGGCGAAAATTAATAAATCCTTCAACTACAAATCAAGGGCTTGTACGGGAGTTCTTATTCCTTCACTTCTCTTAAATTCTTTCCATGACACAAATCTAAATTTCTTGGACCCTTCAATACACCAAACACTTGTTACTTTTGTTGACTCTTTCACCAATTTTTTTGGCCAACAACTCTTGACATTTTTAAATTACCCTCAAAATAATTTTTTTATATGGAACTCTTTTTAAGGTCCTTTGAAAATCAAAATGGCACATTTTATGACTCAAAACATATACAAGTCCTTCAAAATGCTCAATATTAAATATGATTGATCATTTCAAACCTTACCAATCTACACCTTGACAAAACATAATACCACGAACATAAACTCACCATGAAAAACATGAATTTTTACACCAACCATGTAACATAATCTCATTATCTAACATCATTAGCTTATACCTGGAAGATTTTTATGAATTCATGTATCTTAGCTTGAAGTTTCCATCAATCCTATCATATCCTCCGCTAGAATCAAACCACATTCATATCAAACTCAAAACCACAAAAGAACTTATCATCACACTGAACTCAAATGTATGTACACTCGTTTTCCAAATCTTATCCAAATAAATTTTAACTAATATGAGCGACATGTAACACTATCACCATAACCATAGCAAAAAATATGGAACCATGTGTCCTTGAACAAAATTCTCAACCATCTAAAGACACATTTTTTATTCTTGCAATGAGAGAAAATATTGTTACTCTGACCTTTTTCTGAAGGTTATAATATATCCTATTAATTTATTATATGACTCTATATCCTTTAAATTCTATTTGTGTTGTGTTTCAACACCTCCCCCAACTTTCCATTCAACCACCCTACTCACCAAATAATAGCTAATCATAACATTAGATACTCGCAGGTTGTCATCAAAATACAAATATTTTCTTGATCAATAATCCTTATCATGTAGTTGCATGTCAAACCAGCTATAACAATCTAATTCAAGGGACTAACTTAATTTTATACGAGTTTTTTTACAAAATTCTTCAATTATCTTCGCACAAATATACTTTCTGGGACTTTCTTTACCCATAAGCTTGTCATTCTGGTATCTATTCATTCTCTTGGACCCTAAGATTAAATTATCGGTCCTCAGTTAGAACCTTCGAGATACACTTCTCAACGTAACGTATTAATACCATATAAACGATACACCACTAAAATCTTTCTTACACCAACTCTTAACCCCAAACATCTACGGTAACGACCTAGGTAGTTGGTTTCTCAAATGTGAAATATGACACCGAATCTCATTATACAAGCATGTCATACAACTGATAACTCTTTATGTAGTTAGTATTCCTACTTGACAATCACCATATTCATTTTAATATATCACTAGTACCACATTGTCAAGTCTGTTGAATCAATCACTAGAACACATCAAACCTATCGAGAATTTTGTATCCAAATAGATCACACGTTTCCACCCATCGAATAGCTATAAAATATTACCAAATTAGTTTCATTAAGTTCTATGTATTCTATCCTAGGTCAGGTCAATATCAAAAGTAACACACTCCATAACTATAACCAAGTAAGTATCAATACTATTGTAGTAGAAATTCTAACATTAATTGGTGCATCATTATTCTCATTATTTTCTAAGCAACCCATTCAAGTTATGATAACTTTACTAATTATAGTTTCTAGAGTTACATGTCCATCATTGATGTACTATGGTTTCATGTTGCTTTCAATGAATTTTGCTTAAGAATTGTGTGTGCCTAGAGTCTTTTTGTAGTATTTTTTAACACGCTTTTGTGTTTGTTTTACAACAAGGATTTTCAATGTGTTTGTTTTACAACAAGGATTTTCAAGTGGGAAGATGAGGAAATAGCTGAAAAAATGTAAAATAGGTTTTACGAGGCCATCGACGGTCTGTCACTTGATCGATGGTCCATAGTTGGGAACCGTTGATGAGCAGTTAAGGACCTTGGAGACCACTCGCGGAAATCTAACTAAGTGTGGAACCATGAAAGGTAACAACGGTCAGTTGATTGGCCGCGGACCGTAATACACAACCATTGTTTTGATCAGAGAAGGTTCCAGTACCTGAAGTTGGAAAAATTCTAAGGATGGAGCGACGAAATTCATCGAAGGTTTGTAGATGCATCGATGGACCGTACTGTTGATCCGTTGATTGATTCAGAGAGGGTGACATATGAGGAGAGAAATACTATATTAAGTATTGAACAACGGAAGGATTCTACAAACCGTCGATTGACCGATGGTTCATCACCTGGTCCATAGATTGAAGCTGCATAAACTGAGCAAACTTTCATTTTTTCAATTCCTTTTAATTTAGGGAAATGTTTTATATAAATAGGGGATTAAAACCTTATTTTTAGATTACAAACTCTTAGTATTATTCTACTTTTGTTTGGAGATTGGTTTTCTCAAACTTTAGCAATCTATCAGTTTCGGGATTTGGTTTGAAGTTTATCTTGCAAGTTCAAGATGATTTTCTGGGTTTCTTATTATTAACAAAGTAAGTTTATGATTTCTTATTTACAAAGTATGAATTGTATTCTTGCTTGCATGGGTAACTAAATCCATAACTAAGGTTGTGGGAGCCATGTCTAATTAACAAAGTATACCTAGTAAATAACCAATTCTCAATTATGTTCTTTCATGTATTGATAATTCTTTTATTTAGTAGTCTTTTCAACGAGTGACGTGTTAGAAATAGGGTTTTTTCTAATTGCCGGACCAAAGAGGTAGTAATAGGAAAAAGAATTATCAACATATATTCAGTGGGTTACTATCCGATAGACTAGTGTCGATTTGTGCGAAATAATAAGTAAGTCATACATTGATTATGATGTCTAATTTGAGGTAACGGTAATGATTAATAAATTATACACATGTATCTGGACCAAGGTACAGGGTGAAATTCTCTAGATGTTGGACCAAGATTTAGAGATATATATCTTATCACTTTACATGCAAAACACTGGGGAAGAATTGCTATTGCTAGGAATACGACATTATGAACCTTTGGGAAACACATATAATGTAGTTAGTCTCACGACTTGATAAACACTAAATTATTACTTTTGATTACTTATTAGTTTATAAGTTTTGAAGAAACTTGTTTCACAAAACCCCCTCTTTAATTACTTGTTTTCGGAAAAACCTTGGCTAAATAAACATAATCGTACATTGAAGTTAGATCTAAACTGTTTTTCTCGTGGGATCAACCCCAACCTACTGGTTTTGTTCTCTAATTTATTACGATCACTTATAATTCTTTAGGGAGGTGAAATTCGAGTGTATCTAATTTTGGCGCCGCTGCCAAGGAATCTGGATTTTAGATTAACTTTAAATACATTATTGAAGTCAACAATTTCCTGATTTTACTTTTTCTTTTTCTTTTTGTGTCTTTAAGGATTAGCTCCTGTGTCACGACTAGAATCTAGATCCCAAACGAGATCGGCGTCGTTGACCTCTCAGAGATCGCAGACAAACCTACTTACATCATTGTTACTTCATCTAGGTTTATTTTAGCGGAACATTTGAACTTTTTGTTTTCTTATTTCATTCTAAACATTTTAAACTTAACATCTTAGGCGTTCACAAATCAACCATCTAATAGAGATAATCAAATGAAAGAAACAGTTCATAAATGCATTGAACGTATTCTTGCCAAGACGGCACCAATACAAAGTCTGAAATGAAAGTGGAAAGAAACACTAGTGGAACATGTTTCACTAGGTAAAGCCTATATCTAAGCTAGATAATAACGGTAGACATCCTCGAACGCGTGAGGGCCTACCAAGTCCGAATAAAAGCTCCACGTCTGGATAGATGCAACGTCAACCTGTAAGCTCTAGCGCCCACCTGTGCCTGTGCCTAAAAATAAAGAGTTATATGGGATTATTACAACTTGTACTAAGTATGGGTATATGCAAGAACACACCAAGTACATCCATGAGTAAGAATTGTTCTTCCTAACAACATGATTTATGGTAATTCAAGTCAGTAGACTTGCTAAATTTGGATTAGGAAAGTTAATGGACCTACCAAATTTGGATTTGGAAAGTCAATGGACTTGCCAAATTGGATTAGAATGTAATCCTATGAGAGTAACATGCATCATCATAGGTATCATATTGTACACAACACATAACATATTACACATAGCACATAATTTATTGCATATAGCACATAGAATCTTTCATATAATTCATTCATATGACATGAGACCTTGGAATCATTGACTTAACACTAAGAATTTCCAAAAATTAGTGCTCAACATATGGGACCTCAACTAAGGAGCCTTATTTAGCTAACATAAAGTCTACTTTATTCATTCTTACGTACTTCATTTCATTCATAAGCTAGTGTAAACACCAGGTATACCTAGAATGTAGTTTAAGAGTTTCATCGGGTTCGATATGTAATGATCAAGAATGACCTAGTGCCATTACTTAAGTCTATCTCACCTCTTTATTATCCTATCCTAACACCTTTGGTATCTTTCATTTCATTATGTGCATAATTTGAGGCTGGCCTCATTCATTCATTAGGTTCTTTAACTTTAACCGACATATATCATGTGAGCATCATGAAAACCAGTGTCCCCCCCACACCAAAAAGAGGTGGAATTACCGGCCAAAGTGACCCAAAATATGCTAGCGTACATGGGAATTGAACCCCGCCAGATCCCTATAATGATAGTGTAGGTTTGAAGACTAGGAGATATAAGGAGAACCATACCCGGCATGCCGTACACTCTCATCTAATGAGAGTTACGTGAACCTCTGTCCTTCTCGAAAGAAGGCATCACCACTCATACCTAGCCTATCGGTGCTCAGAATAAAGTTCTATTACATTCAACTCATACGTTATGAAGCTGGCTTCTAGTATGAGGACATAATAGCTCAATAGATGATTTCTCATCTCATCATTAGTATTAAGTATACATTATTCTCAATACTTTCATTAGAGCGTTCATAGAGAATGGTCTCTTCATCAACTTTAAAGTCTCATAGGTTAGTACGTTTTGGTAACATATACTTAGGCTCATTGTAGATTGCTCTCATCTTTCACATTTTCGTCTTATCATGTTGTCACCACATTCATTAACATTAACACATTTTCTCTTCATAATTACTCACCCCTTTTTACGTGAATGTTCATTTCATCATATGCCAATGCACTTGGCCATTTGTGTGTTTGACACTTTTAACTCTTCTAAGGTTTCATCATTTCATTACATAATATTCATTTCATCGTATGTCAATGCACTTGGACATTTGGAGTATTTTACACTCGCAGTTATCCCTTCTAGGGTTACATCATTTTATTACATACATCTTAGGTTCACTTATTTTTAAATGTATGCTAGACTTATGGGTCTATACATACAAACAATGAGGCTTCATTCATAGTTCGTTTAAGTGATTCATATCTTCCTAAGATTATATGGTACAAGACTTATGCATCTTGTATGTATGCCAATATCTCGGTTTTGATCTAAGTAGGCATCATTATTCTTGAACATTTAATTCACGCATGACTTATGTATCAAGACGGAATTTGGGAAAGGGAACCCGGTTTTGAATCCCTTGGACAACACTTACATTTTTCATTTATTTTATTTTAGTCCACACTCTTGGGGACCCAAGATCAAGCCCCAACGCCTTCATTTCCTTTTAATTTCTTTTCTTTAATTTTTATGTTTCTTGGTCGAGGTTTTGTGGGATCAAACTCCCACAGCCCCTTTTATTTTAGTTTCTTTTTCCTTGACTTTTTCGAGTTGACCATGACGGTGTGGGTTCGAATCCCTAGAGCCTCACTTTATTTTTCTCTTTAATCCCTAAATCAGCCTAGAGGTCGTGGATTTGATTCCCACACGCCTCAACATTTATTTTCTTTTAATTTTCTTAAGTCTGTCTGAGAGGTTGTGGGTTCAAATCGCACTCCTCTCATTTCTTATTTTCATGATTTCATTTTCAAGCCAAGACCAAGGTATGAATCCCCCTCACCACAATACTTTTAACTCACTTATTTTCATGGGTTTTAACATGGTGAGGTCACCGGTTCGACCCCGAGTGACGTCACTTAATTTTTTTCATTTTTTATAACATTTTAATACATTTTAACTTGAGCAAAATTAATCAACTTATGTCTGGAAATTTTGTAATTTTTCAGCATCTTTTTCATCAAGTTGCACATTAGTTCTTAAGGAAATTTCATGGTTCATTTATAACGTTTTAGGTGCATTTTCATGGATTCGCTTAGCGAAGAGTTTCTTACTCAATTCATTCATATAACACTTCATATGAACATCACGATTTACATACATATTTGTACATAAAATACAATGAACAGACATTCCATTTCAAGTCCTAATCCGTGACCAATAGTCACGATAATACACCCAAACACACGTAAGTCATATATTCGGAAAACATAGATTATAATTCAGAAGATTCCAAACACACATTCATGAACATATTCATCACGAAAATACATTACATGCCTAATATCTACCAGCAAACATACCCAACCTACGAATCAATGGGAGCTAGTGACAGGGACAAACAACGGGGAACAATCCTAATTTTCGGATTAGAATATACTAAACTTTAAAAGGTCTCTTGGGAAAGGGACCAAGAGAGAAGATAACTCATACCTTTTATGGCATTCAGACCATGAAGTTGCTGCCCAAATCTTCTGTAACACTCACGTTCAAAACCAAGTTTCAAAACCAAACTTTCGAAGGAAAACCCTCCCTTTGCCTAACGTACTTTGCTTAGCGTTTGATTATATTTTTCGTTGTGAGTTCTTCAAGTGTGAACAACTTTGGTCAATTTTCTGTTCTTGTACGTTATTTTGGCAGAGGGAACATGAAAGTGAATGATCGAGACGTGAGATAGAGATGAGCGTGAGAGATGAGAGTTTTCTTAGGCTTACGAGTCTAGTTTAGGACTTAGTCAAATAAGGTTTTATTAAATGGTAAAAATTTGATTACCCTTTTATTTTAAATCAGCCAATAAATAATAACTATTAATTAATTACATAATTATACCAACTTAAATAAAAAACAATTTAAATCATCGCTTCCACCTAGGTTCGAACTCGGGTGGAGCAAGACTTCACTCTAAGAGTCAATTTTCGGCCCTCTCTCCCAAAAATGCCCCTCCACCTTATTAATTAAATAATTAATTATATATCTAGGGTAATTACGATGCTACCCTTAGCCAGGTTAAAGACCATTTTTCCCCTAGACCCTCCAAATCTAAGATTTTCCCTTTTTAGGTGCGGTAAAGACTCATTCGAGTATTCGTATTTGAGAGCCCTACATGGCTGGACCCAACCTTTTCTAGCTCAAATAAATCCACAAGTTAGTTGGCTTGGCTGTAGCAAGGGTTCATAGGTCTGGTCTACATGCATCAATCTATGTGAACCCGGTCTAATCGTAGGCATTCTAGACACATTAAGCATTATATATCATAGCCATTTTTAGGGTTGTTAAATCTAGTGTATGTCAAGTACACGAAGCCGAGGAGAACCACTCATTCCATTCGATCCTGAACATAACTTTACATTGCGAAGGATGAAAAATCAATAGAATCCAACCAATCTAGGTGATGGGGCAATCCATAAAACTCCATTACCGTTTGAGGCAAACAATCAAGTTCAGGTTGAAAATCAATTGGAGAATGCGTGAGGATGCAGCCCCAGCACTACAACCTCAAGATTACTGATAGGGGCAATGTTAACATTACTGACTCTTATGGACCTCTTGTCCTACCCCGTTTGCCACCTGGGTATACATTCATGGTGACGAGTAGTTTAATGCTAATACTCACCATGAGGGGCTTATTCTCAGGACTTCATTAGGGGACCCTCATGATCACATAGCCAAATTGAGGTACGTGTATAAGAGTTGTATAGGTCGGCAAGACATGGATATGAATGTGATCGGGTTGCGAGTGTTTCATCTATCACTAGAGGAGATGCCACCATATGGTTTACTTAGCTTCCCTACAACTCCATTTATACTTTGTATCAGTTGAGAGATGTGTTCTTAGGAAGGTATTACTCAGTGTCCAAGAAGCTCAACCACAAAGATAAAGTGAACAACTTTGTGGCACTACCTGGGGAGTCGGTGAGTAGCTCTTGGGACAGATTTACTACATTTGTGAGATGGGTCCCAAACCACCTCATTGATAATGAGTTGTTGAAAGAATAATTCTATCGAGGTCAAGATGATAATAGTAAAGCAGTTCTTGATACTATTGCAAAGTGTTCCTATGGAGAGTGCACATATGCAGAGATCACAAAGAAATTGGAGACGATATCTTGCAACAACAAGGCTTGGAGCACTAGAAAGTCGGACACTGGGAGAAACACCTTTGCAGTACAAGCTACAAAAAACCCAACAACAGATGAGATATGTCAAGAGTTGGCACAGATGAGAACTGAGTTAGGGTTGGGTTTGAAACATGTGAGCAGAGGTTCAGAGAAGGTAAATACAGTGAACTACTTGACTAGACCACCACCACCGCTAGATGAGTACTATTATGTAGAAGATGCCTATGCAGTGAATGATTAGATGAGGGGTTTCCAACCAAATGCCCAAGGCTCCAATAAGAATAATTGGCGCCACGATCAAGGAAACCAAGGTCAGGACTATGGTAACTACAATTAAGAGGGTCAATATGTTTGAGATGGGAACTACAACCACGATAATAAATTCAACTAGAATAAATATTATAACAAGAATTATCGATTTGGGCCATATATTACCCCTAAAAATTGGGAAGTTTCTCCTAGGAACGGTGGAGGTAGTATGGCGTGAGTCGAGGATATGCTACAAAAGATGATGAGGAAATTTGATACTAGTGATGAGCATGTCAAGGAGTTGAGAGGTGATTTAGCTAACATTTCGCAAAAGGTGGATGCACATGTGGTTTCGATAAGAATATTGAGTTACAAATAGATCAATTGTCTAATATTGTGAATCCACGTCAACCCGACACTATTTCTAGCAACACCATCCAGAATCCTAAAAATAATGGGCATTGCATGGCAGTCACTACTCGAGGGGTAAGCAAAGCATCGATCCACCTATGTTTTCTTTGGTAGAAGATGATATGATAAAAGACAAAGAGGTTGTAGAAACTAATGGAGAGTTGGTGGACAACATGGTGATAAAAGTAGAGTTGTCTCAAAAAAATGTCCCCATTCCTAGACCTCCACCACCATTCCCTCAAAGATTAGTTAAGAATACTGAGAATGGTAAATACCGATGATTTATCACTATGTTGAAACAACATTCCATCAATGTCCTTTAATAGAAGATTTGGAACAAATTCCCAGTTATGCTAAGTTTAAGGATATGACAACAAAGAAGAGATCAGTGAGTTTTCAGGATGATGACAGAATGTAGCATTGCAGTGCTATTGCTACAAGGTCTCTTGTGCAGAAAAAAGGAAGATCATGGCGCTTTCACCGTTCCATGTACAATCAGGTTGCTACACTTTGCTTAAGCACTATATGATCTTAGTGCAACCATAAACCTCATGCCTCTTTCAATTTATAAGAAGTTAGGTTTAGGTGACCAAAAGCCTACTATGATAGAGTTATTGATGGCCAATCGAACATTGAAATATTCCCATAGGTATACTCAATGATGTGCTTGTGAAAGTGGAGTCATTTATATTTCCATCCATTTTGTGATTCTTGACTATGGGTTGATTTTGAGGTTTTCTTTATTATAGGGAGGTCATTCTTTACCACCGAATGTGCATTAGTTGCTACGAAAAAGGGACAGATGAAGTTTAGGTTGAAAAATTAAAAAGCAACTATCAACATATGTTGGTCCATGAAGTAGAGTTGTGAGATCCAAGCGGTATCTTCTATATCCTACAGGTTAGGGAGTATATATGAGGTACAAATTAAAGAGCAAGCAGGCGTTAAGGCACTAGCGGTCGTGATCATTAATTTTTAGAGTGAAGGTATTGAAGATTAAAAGTCTAAGGGGCTGCACTTGAACAAAATTAATACTTGTAAAAACCAAAGAAATTTGAGTTATATGAAGCATCGCAAGTCTCCACCCCCAAAACCATCTATTGAGGAGGCTCTAAAATTAGAGCTTAAGGTTATACCTCCTCATCTATGGTATGTTTTCTTGGGTAGAGATGACACTTTACCGGTGATAATTGTGGCAGATTTGAATGGGCAATAAGTAGAGTATTTAGTGGAGATTATGAAAAGGTTCAAACGAGCCATTGTTTAGACTATTGCGGACATTATTGGGATTCCTCCCGGTAATTGTTCACACAAACTCCAACTCATGCCTGATCAAAAAAAAAAGTATTGAGCACCAAAGAAGGTTGAATACACCTATGAAAGAGGTAGTGAAAAGGAGATCATGAAGTGGTTAAATTTAACGTAAGTCTAAACCATTTTCCTTGTTGAATCGACCCCAACCTACTAGTTGGTTTCTCTGCTTGATTACGACCACTTATACTTCTTTAGGGAGGTGTAATTTGAGTGTATAAAATTTTGATCAATTTCATTCAACCCATTTAGTCTTTGTTCCACCGTTTCATTCCGATCCATCTTTAGTTTCTTTATTGCCCACATGGCTTTGTGCTCTAACTCGATCGGCATGTGACAAGCCTTCCCATATACAGTTTGTATGCAGACATACCTATGGAAGTCATGTATGCAGTCGGGTAGGCCCAAAGAGCATCAAGCCTCCTTGACCAATACGTTCTATTAGCATTCACCATTTTTACAAGAATTTGCTTGATATCTCGATTGGACACCTCAACTTGCCTGCTAGTCTTTGGATGATAACGAGTAGACACATTATGGAGAACCCCAAATTTCTCCAATCTCCCATTAACAACTTGTTACAAAAGTGAGAGCCATCATCACTAATAATGGCCCTAGGTCTACCAAATCTGGAGAAGATATTCTTTTTCAAGAAAGTAGTGATACTCTTTCCTTTATTTTTAGGAAGCGCTATTGCTTCCATCCGTTTTGACACATAGTCTACCTCCACTAGTATATACATCATCTAATGAGAACTCACAAACGGGCCTATAAAACCAATTCCTTGTAAATCAAATAACTCAATCACCAGAATAGGATTTAAGAGGAGTTCATGTCTCCTCGTTATTTCTCCATCGAATTGGCACTGATCACATGACTTGGCAAAATATTGAGCATCTTGGTGGATGATTGGCCAATAGTAGCCACACTGCAATATCTTATGCACAGTATGAATGCCATTGTGGTGCCCACACACAGGTGAGGAGTGACATGCCTCCAAAACACCCAACATCTCAACCTCTTGTACACAACGACGAATAATCCCATCGGCATAACTTCGGTATAAGTAAGGATCATACCAAAAGAACGTTTTCACATCATGTATGAACTTTTTCCTCTGGTTGAAGGATAAATCGAATGGAAGTACATCACATTAAAGATAGTTCTCAAAGTCTTCGAACCATGGGATCAAATCCTGAGAAGTGGCCAATACATGTTCATCTAGACAAATGGTCGACCACTTGATTCTCAGTCTCCTTTCTATCTTTCATCTCGAAACCAAACTTTTGCAACAATAGTACCCTCTACTCAACCTCGGCTTTGCATCTTTCTTTGCCATCAAGTACATCAAAGTGGAGTGGTCTGTGTGCACCATAACCTTTGTACCAAGAAAACAAGAGAATTTTTTTTTGAATGCAAACACCACCACAAGAAGCTCTAGTTCAGTTACCGTGTAGTACTTTGGAGCCTCATTTAGGGCCTTACTCGTATATTAAATGGGGTGAAGGATTTTATCTCTTCTCTGACCCAATACCACACCAAGTGCAACCCCACTAGCATCACATGTCGCCTCAAATGGCTCACTCCAATTTAGTGAAATAATAATGGGCGCAGACACCAACTTCTCCTTCAATTCACCAAATGTCTTAAGACAGGATTCATCGGAATAGAAATTACATTCCTTCTCGAGTAGTTTGCACAAAGGATGTGCAATTTTCAATAAAATTCTTAATAACGACATGTCGGTTCAACAGAAAATTAACCAGTCTCGTGGGGGAAAAGAACACAGGCAAGAACACCAACTCACCGTCCAATGGTTTAATGTTTTGGTCCCGGTCCCTCCTTGGACATGTTTACTTCGATTTAGGCCAAAATCCTAAGTTGAGGGTGGCTAGTGTAGAAAATGACCTCATCTTGTCTCTGACCGAACCTCGGGTATCGTGTACCTCAACTCTTGAAAAGTCATGAGTTGAGGGTGGCTATTATGATTGAGAACCCAAAAATGGGTATGAAAATAAATGAATGTTGAAAAGAAAAGAGAAAGTGAGTGAAAGATGAGACTCCGTGAAATTAACAATTGAATTAAAAGGAAGAGAAAAGAAAATGAAAAGAAAGAAAAGAGTTTAAATAGAAAATGTTGAAAAATAAATAACAGTCATATCCAAAAAAAAAAAAGGGGAGCAAAGAAAAGATGAAAAGCAAGGAAAAGTAAGGCGTAAAAAGCAAATGAAAAGAGGTAGGAAGTTAGTGAAAATGTCAAGGAAGGAGGGGAAAAAGTCAATAAAAATATACCCAAATGTACCACACCGGACCCTGAGCCTACGTTACAAGCGAAAAAATTCCTACCATGATCCTAGAGTCTTGTGTAGTGAACCAAAGTAGAGAAAATAACGGTAAGACTATGGAGACTAGTACTAGCTATGTTTACACTTGTTTCTGAGCGTGAGTGTTGAACAAAGATCCTTGTACCCAAACTTAAAATCACTATGCAAAAAATGAGGATTTCTTTTGAAGTGAGGGCACTAGTTGCAGTGTCAGAAAGTTGGTACCTTGCTGAGAGGCAAAATAGTAGAAGTATAAGTGCATGGTGAGTTTGTGTCATAATGTGAACCAAATGAGTTAGTTTGTCGAACCTGAGAGACTCAAATGAACTATAACAAAATAAAAGAGTCGGGATTAATAGCCATGGGATTGCGAGAGCTGAAAAGAGTATACTTTTGTACACGTGTTGTTTTGATTCATAGTGCGTCTCTTGAGGACAAACAATGAATTTAAGTTGAGGGTGTTGATGTATTGTAGCTTCACAATGCTTTCAATGCATTTTGCTTAAGAGTTGTGTCTGCCTGGAGCCTTTTTGTAATAGTTTTAACATGTGTTTGTGTTAGGAAAAATGTTCAGAAGGCAAAATGAGGAAACAGCTGAATAATGTAGAACAAGACTTACGAGGACATCGATGATCCGTTGTTCGATTGATGGACCATAGTTAGGAATCGTAGATTATGAGTTAAGGACCTTGGAGTCCACTCGGGAAATCTGACTAAGTGTGGAGCCACAAAAGGGAACGGACCATACTGCACAACCGTTGTTTTAATCAAAGAAGGTTCCAGTACCCAAAGTTGGAAAAAATTCTAAGGAAGGAGCGACGGAGGGAATTGACGGACCATACTGTTGGTCCGACGATTGCTTCAGAGAGGGTGACATCTGAGGAGAGAAAAATTATTCTAAGTCCTAAAATACGGAAGGAGTCTATGGAGCATTGATTATTGACGGTCCGTCAGCTGGTCCTTAGATTAAAGTCGTGTGAACTGAACAAACTTTCCTTATTTCAATTCCTTTTAATTTAGGACAATGTTTTCTATAAATAGGGGATCAAAACCTCGTTTTTGAAGTTAGAAACTATTAGTATTATTCTACTTTTGTTTGGATATTGGTATTTCAAACTTTATCAATCAATCAATTTTCGGATTGGGTTTGAAGTTTATCTTTCAATTTCATATTTTCTGTGTTTCTTATTATTGATAAAGTAAGTTTATGATTTCTTATTTTCAAAAATGAATTGTATTCTTGCTTACATGGGTAACTAAATCCACAACTAAGGTTAGGGGAGCCATGGGTGATTAACAAAGTATACCTAGAAAACAAGCAATTCTCAATCAGGTTCTTGCATGTATTTATAATTCTTTCGTTTAGAAGTCTTTTTAACGAGTGCACGCGTTAGAACTAGTCTTGTTGCTACTTGCCGGACCAAGGAGGTAGTAATAGGAAAAAGAACTATCAGCATAGATTTAGTGGGATACTATCTAATAGACTAGTGTCGATTGGTGCGAAGTAATAACTAAGTCATATATCGACTATGATGTCTAATATGAGGTAACGGTAAGGGTTAGTAAATTATACACACATAACCGGACCAAGGTATGGCATGAAATTCTATGGATGTCAGACCAATGATTTAGATATTTATAACTTACCACTTTACATGCAAAACACTAGAAAAAAATTGCTATTGCTAGGAATACGACATTATGAACCTATGGAGAACACACATATACCCCTAGTTAGTCTCAAAACTTGATAAAAACTAAATTGTTACTTTTGTTGACTTGTTAGCTTAGAAGTGTTAAATAAAATTTTTTCAGAACCCCCCCCCCCTCTAGTTACTTGTTTACGAGAAAACCTTGGCTAAAGAGACATGATTGTAAATTGAAGTCAAGTCTAAGACATTTTCCTCATGCAATTGACCCGAACCTACTAGTGGGGTTCTTTACTTGATTAGACTGCTTATACTTCTTTAGGGAGGTGTAATTTGAGTGTATAAATAATCTAGACATCCCTTTAGCAATTTCTTTTTCAATTGTTAATCCAGTCTAATTATCGTATATACCACACAAGTAATATTCATTTTACTAGGGTAACTAACCATACACAACCCCTTCAAATTGTTGAACATTCTAAATCTAACCAAACATTTTTTCATAAGAATTCTACTTCCATCTTAATATCAGATTTAACATTCAAAAAATGCACGACATCAACTACGTGAGGAATTACGCTGGAGTCATCACTTTAAGTGAAATTGAATGGAGTGGAGCGATAAAAATCAAAACCCGACCAAGTACTCACGATACAGATCTAATAAGTAAAGATTATTCCTTAAAGTTACTACAGCCATTCAAAGATAAGTACAAAAGTCTCCGTACCGATCTTCGAGACTTTATTTAGACTTAACTTGTACACACTAGAGACCTATGAACATGGGGCTCTAATATCATTTTTATCAAAACCCAAAAATGGACGTGATGGCACTCGTCTTATCCCCCAAGAGAAGTTAGCCTAAAACTGAACCCTTATAATAAAATGCGGAAATTTATATTCAACTTAAAAATATATCCAAAATCTTGTTTTCACGTGCACAAACCTCTAAAGTATTGCAATTGAATCAAAAGAAAAATGCAAGTCTCATATGAAATTTTCCTAGAGTAGAATAAAATCATAATAATGGTAAGAACGTTTGCCGAGATGACAAACAACTACCTCATAAATCTCTAAAAAGCCTCGGAAAGGAAGATAATATATCACAAACGTCCGGGCTAGTAACCTACAAAAAATTGTAGAAGAAAGGATTGAGTACCAAGCCACACAGTACCCAGCAAGTAAGCCTCTAAACATGAGATAAGGGGATCGAATACGGATACTCCTTACACCACAACAGAGCCTCCACAACTACAACCTGCTTAAAACCAGCCCAACCTAACATTTTGCAATCTACAAAGCACATCGCTCAATCACACAGTTTCGTATTCTCAACAACAAAACTCTAATAATTGCATATCTTCAACAACACACTTAATATTCATCAGTCACAAGTTCCACAGAAATGCACTCACACGATTAGTAACACACAAGATCAAGTTTACCAATAACAAAAAGTGCAATGCAATGTCAAGTATAGTGATGCATGTCTGACCTAATGAGACACACCCGTTGTCTCTCAGTCTGGGACCTATGGGGGCCATATTTGTCTGTGCATCTGCCGCAATGCATGACACGTCATTTGATAATAATATCTATCGCGGTGCATGAATAGATCCCTCGATATATATAGTATCCATCACGGCGTGTGATACATACATCAAAATATATTATAAATCACGGTGAGCGATACGTCCCTCAAAATGGTACATCCTCTTTAATTACTTATTCTTTCTCAATTCATATTACACTTGTCACAATCATGTATCAGAACAATGCAAATGACATGTCCGTACAAATATTGAGGAGGTTACCATTTTCGTAACATTGCACAATTCACAGCAATACAATCATCACACAATATCAACAATGATTCAACAAGCCTTTCAAACTATTCTCAACACATATCACACGATAATTAATCACATTGTATTTTACTACCCTTTTTTCCATTATTATAATTATTCAACATGGACAATTCAACCCCCCATCACCAATTTTTATTACTCCCAAACATATACCACAAGGAAATACAAATTCCATAAACTTAACAAGGGTTTATAAATCTACTTGCCTACAAAAATCGAACAATCACTCTGTGTCTTGAGACTTTCCCTTTTTGTTGGACGTCTAAATCAATTCGATCTATTCAAATAAATAACCACAATAATGTTAGGATCAAATCCACACACACACACTTGATGAATGAAGAACACAAGAACTTTTGAGAGAGAGATGAGAGATCTAGAGAGAGAAAGAGAGAAACCAATAGTTTGTGGTAACACCCCGTGGGTAAACTTCCACGGCGATGGGGTACATATTTAATAATGCAGAGTATTAATAGTTACACAGAATAAATGGAGAATAAACAGTACAACCTAAAATGAAGGTTGAACCGCGTGAACATTAATATATGACAGTATATCAAATATTAATCAGGCTCCACAATCTAACAAATAAGATTTCAAAACTTACAACACTCATATGATTATGCGTAAAGTCTAGACTCAAAACTAACCCAAATATAATGCCCTTAATATTTATATGTATCTCAATATATCAATTATAATGTGTTAATGAAGAAAATCTTAACACCAAATTCACACTAAGAATGAGAATTAGTTAATGACTCCGTTAGAGGAAGTGCCAACTGTGAAAATTCCCAATTTTCCGCTAACACCTAATCATTGTTATATGATTACCTCATGATCATTGTATCAATTGTTTCATTAATTTTTTGTTTTCCCAATTCACAGAAACCACCAAAAATATTCACAGAAACCACCTAAATATTGTGGCAACCATATTAAATCAAAGTCACGTCTTTTCTTTCCCAAATTAAAATATAATTTAGTACTTATATAATTTAGTATTTCAATTCTATTTCTTAGCCCTCATTCGAATTTCATATATAATTTGTTTGATAAAATATTTCACACAAACCCAAACGACTTGCAACACGGAAGGAGACGCACACGATGGTTTCCATAAGCATTCACAATGTCATTCTTTTACATCAATACTATTACAATTCAAAATCCACCATTCTTAATTATTTACATTTAAAATATAGAGTGAGTTTTTTAAAATTATACATGAAACAATGAATCTAAACACTTATGAAAATCCTACACGACGAAGATCATATGAGGCAAAAGCACCTAAGTCCTATACTTATTTGGTTAATACCAATGATTACACTATGCCATTAAAATAATAACAACTTTATCTTCCATTCAATTGAAATCACTATAGTGACAACAATTTCGCTTCTTTTTTACAAAATAAATATTTCCAACAACATCATCCACACAGTAGTATCACCTGACAATATATTCATATAACATTATTGGGAAAAAGGACAAATATAGCCCTAAACTATCAAAAATGGTATACAAATACCGTTCGTTATACTATTGAGACACTAAAGCCCCTACCGTCCAAAAAGTGGTGCATTTATGCCCTTCTCTCTAACGGAAGGACACGTGTCATCATCCTATGCATCCACACTTATTATTCACCGAATTCTAATCCCACAACCCAAATTAAAAAGACCCACCCAAATAACCCCCTAACCCAACCATTAGAAAGATCCTCATCTAAAAAAAAGGAAAAAAAAACCTTGAACAGTCTAGTCTCTATGGAAATAGATGGATACTCTCCTATGTGGTCCCAAAAAACCACCACACTCCTCTTTAAACGCCGCCAACAACCATTCTCTCCTCCATTCACACTTGTTGCAATGCATGTTAACTTTCAATGTCGCTGACATAATAGTTTCCTGGGATCCAAATTCAATAGAAACAAGTCAATGGAGGGATTAATTTCTATGTAAACATACGTTTGGACATGCATTAATATAATGAATATTTTAGAAATTGAAATAATGAATTAGTTTGATAAATAAATATTTTACTGTTTAAAAGTTTGAAGAAAGCACAATATGCAGAAAGGGTTAAAATGTCTTTTTTAGGTGTGAATTTATACCATTCTACGACATTGGAGTATGATATTCAAAGTTAAAGGCGGAGAGAGTATGATAGTTAACATTAAAGGCAGAGCAAGAAATAGAGGAAGAACTTGATGTTAAGGTGATTCCGGTGGATACATTTAAAAGTTGTTCTACTCCACCTGAACCTTTATTGCCGGAAAAAACTCCTCCAATGAAAGGAACCTCAGGACAATTTGAAAAAGATAAGATCCTTTCAGACAAGGTTGAAATGCAGAATAATGAAGTTGAGAACAACAAAACAAGAGTCTCAACCAGCGTCACCTCTTATGTCGTCATCGTCACTACCAATGGAGCTATCACCTCCTTTGGAAAAGCCTCGGAAGCTTCAACGGAGAAAGAGTGGCATGAAGGAATTAGCCACCTCCGCCTACTAGACGTTGTTCAAAATGCGGGAGATGAATTTTATTATCTCTGGTGATTTCGTCAAGATAAGGACCGCGCAACTCCTGCAGCAACTCGCCGGAGCTTGAAGACATTGACATTGTGGGTTAGGGGGTTATTTTGATGGGTCTTTTTTAATTCGGATTGTGGGTTTATAATTTGGTGATTAATAAGGGTAGATGCATAAGATGACGACATGTGTCCTTCCATTAGATGGAAGGGTATAAGTGCACAACTTTTTGGACAACAGGGGCGCTACTGTCTCAATAGTATAAAGAACGGTGTTTATATACCATTTTTTATAGTTCAAGGATACATTTGTCCTTTTCCCCAAAATTTTATATATAATTACCAAGAATCTTTGATAGACTTATCTTACAATTTTCGCATTCTTTGATTTATGTCGCATGTCCAAGTCCATTTTGTGATAAATTATTAGTCACATTAACATTAATTCATCTTTTTAATATATAGGCCAAGTGCTAAGGGTATTTATTAAATTATCAATTTGTCCCATTAATTACTAATTACAAAAAATTCTATTTTTTTACTATCCATTACTGAAATAATTGTAGTTATCGAATAGTTCAAATATCAACCAATGTCACCGACTAATTGATATAAATAATTAAATGACCTTTATTGTCATTATTATTTTTCCATGTTGAATAATTCTAATGATGAAAAAGGGGTAGTAAAAGCAATGTGATTAATTGTTGGTTTGTAATTTGTGGAGAATGGTTCGAAAGGCTTATGGACGCATTCTTGATGTAGTATAACTATTGCATTGTTGTGAGTTGTGTATTATTATGAAAATTTTTAACTTCTCATTATTAATGCGAACATGTCATTTGCAGTGTTCTGACAAATGGTTACATTGTGAAAAGTGTTATATGAATTGAAGAAAGTATAAGAAATTAAAAAGGACGTATCGTGCGCCACAATTGACACTATTTTCAAGGGATATGTTGTGCGCCACGATGGATACATAGACAGTATGTCCCCCATGGGTCCTAGAATGAGAGACAACGGGTGTTTATCATTAGGTTTGACATGCATCACTATACATGAAATTGCATTCCATTGTATTGCACATGTTTATAGTTAGTGAACTTGATATTGTATTTTGGTGATCTTTTGAATGCCTTTCTGTGAAACTTTAATTAATGAATATTGAGTTTGTTGTTGAGGAAATGTAATCTTAGAGTGTTGTTGTTGAGTTGTGTGCTATGTGAATTATGAATGCTGGTTTTATGCAAGTTATAGTTGTGGAGGTTTTGATTGATGAATATTGATCTTGTTGTTGAGAATATGTGATTGTTATAATGTTGTTGTGGAGATAAGCGCTTGTCAATGGTGAATAGTTAGGATGGGCTTGTTTTATACAGACTATAGTCTTGTATTTTTTTTTGGGGTGTAAGGAGTACCCTTATTCCATCCCCTTGGCTTGTGTTTAAAGGTTTACTTATTGAGTACCGTGTGCTTCAGTACTCACCCCTTACTATTACATTTTTTGTAGTTTACTAGCTCAGACCTTTGTGATATTTTCTCGTTTTCTTGTCTGAGGCTTCTTGTGGAGGTTTTTGTGGTAGTGTCTTGTCATTTCCACGAACCTTCATTCTCCTTTTTATGATCTAGTTCTAATCTAGAAGCAATGTCATCTGAGACTTGTGTTTTCTTTTTAATCAATTGTAATATTTAAAAAGCTTTTACACATGACAATCAGATTTTTTTGAGTATTTGCGTGTTTTCTTGTAATGGTTGAGTTTTAGGCTGACTTATCTTGGTTGGATAAGACGAGTGTCGTATATTTTTAGATCGTGACATCTTGTTGTTGAGAGAGCTAGTAAATTAGGAAAAAAAATTTTAAATGTCTGTTCTTTTAAATAAACTGGATCCTCAATGATTTTCTCCATTGTATAATGGAGCTGATAGATTCACGCAAGTTTGCTTGGTTAAATTCAACTTTATTTTTTTTAGTTGAAATTATGTAATGCATATGCAAAAATACTATGTTCGTCTATGTTCATGATATGGAACACTGATTACTCTATTGTACAAGAATACCTCAGGCTGACTATGAAAATATTTAGGAGCAGAGAAAGATGATAAGGATTGGTTGTTGCTTCCATTCTATGTTACAAAAGATTCATTTTTTTGTCAAGTATCTAGTAACTCTAAGTATAAGTTGTTTGGACTCGGGTGCGGATATTCGACGGATGCGAATATGAGAGTCGGATTCGGCAAAATCTAAATTTTAAAATTCAGTGTGTGAATCCGAGTATGGATACGGGTGCAGGGATACAGCTAAAAAATTTCAAAATTATAAAAATATAATAATAAAGACATTCTAATTATATATACTAAAATATCACAAAATATTTATGAAATATAAAATAATAATAAAAATAATGATAATAATAATAGTAATAATAATAATAATAAAAATAATAATAATAATAATAATAATAATAATAATAATAATAATAACAACAATCATCATCATAATCATAATCATCATCATAATAATAATAATAATAACAATTAATTGCATACAAAATAAAAGAAGTATAATTGTGAAAGAAGAGAGACAATATAATAAACAATAAAAATATAGTTTATTTTATAATTAAAAGGACACACTTATCTAGAGAAACGTTTCGTCTCTAGTTTTCTTTTTAAAGAAAAATTGAAGAGACTACTTTTTAAAGAAAGAAAGACGAAAAAGTTTTGTATTGTTTGTACTTTTTCAAGAAAAAACTCCTCTTGCTTCTCTGTACTTTTTTAAGTTTCATGTACTTTTTCAAGCTCTGGTCAAAGTGTCCAGATCGGATTGATCGAATCCGACACACACCCTACACCCGCACCCACACTAGTGTAGCGTCAAGACGGGTTCACCGGTAAAAATGAAGAGTCCGCGCGACATAGCTCTAAGTTATAGTAAAAAATTAGGATATTTTATTCATTTTTTTTTTACTTGGAGTTAGGATTTTTGCAAGAGACATAGGGCTATCAAGAAGTATTTTTCTTAATTTATTGAAGTTTAACTTTGAGGGGATGCATTTTTTTTTACATGAAACACCAAAATATAAGATACTCCAACAAAAGATATCCAACAGCAGCTTGTTTAATTTTGATTTAATAGTTGGATGTTCAACATCAGTTTCATACGATACCTTTGCTTCTGAAGTTTCTTTATTAGTGGTTTCCGTGCTATTTTCATTTGATAACTTTCCTGTTTCACTCTCAGTTGCTTCGGCAGAGGAGTTGTCGCGAGATTAGCCTTGATATCATTTGCTACACTAGCATAAGCTTACATTTTCTTTCCATTCCCCTGCTATGTTGAATCTACATTATCAAAGTTAGACTATTTTTATTCATTGGACATGAAATGTCATTCTGTTTATATTGAACCAATAATAATTACTCTTCTCATATAATTAATTTATGCTACACAGGCGTTTCATATCCATTTGATGGTTAATAAAGCAATATAACTTGGTGATAGCCTATCAATGGATGAATATTACATATTTCGTGCAATGGTGTGGGATGAAGGATCTGTCTGTCTAAGGTATTTGCAAGAGGCTGATAGTATTCATGTGCAAGCCAACTATAGAAGAGACGAGTACAGTCTGACAATTTACATCCCTATTTGTAGACAAGGAAAAGATGATGTTCCAGGTAGAAGGTACACGCTGTTAAGAGAGGCCGAGCGCCTATTGAAATAGATGAAGAGGATCAAGCACACAAGATGTCCAAGCAACGCCGGAATATGAACCAAGGAATTATGAGATTGTACCATACATGACACCACAAAGTCAACAAATATTATGGGATTGAAGTCTTTCATCACTTTATAATGTCTTCGGTAGGTACCGACCTCAACATTTTGGGAATGCCCCAAACATTACCCATTGCCTATAGAAGGTAATGAATTGAGTGATTCCAACGATGAAGTGAATGGTGATGAGTCGGAGGATGCAATCCAAGGTGGTGAACCATTAGTGAAAAAGAAGCGTACAATTTTTTCCTAAGCTTTGTGGGACTGCTACTTTAAAACCTTAACATTATATCTTTGACATTTGTGCTCTTTTTTTAACTGAATTATTGGAAAATACTTGCCAGGGAGTCACCGTCTGAACGAGCATGGCAATAGAGAGTTAACTTCCATCCATGATTAATTTTTTGAGTAAATTTTAGGGTTAGGAAACATAAAAATCATATTTGTATGTTATAACTATAGTTTGTATAATTGCGCTCCATAGCCAACTTTAGGTTTGCCATGACAATTATTCTATATATTTCGGCATACATATACATAAAAATATGCATTTGGGTCTATTTGTATATTTTGGTACACAAACGGTCCTGCATTTGTATATTTAGGTATACAAATGGCTCCTACATTTGTATATTTCTATATGCAAATGGGTCCTGCATTTGTATATTTCAGTCTATTTCTATATAGGTATACAAATGGAATAGAAAAACATGGAGTGTTTGCTGCGAATTACAAACAAAAGAAACTGTGCTGTATAAAATTTAATTTGAATTAATGGTTTGTTATTTCAAACAAATCTCCCGACTATTTATTTTCTTAGAATGATTAGTTTGTCCCTTTACACCTGACTTCCAGAGATTTTTCTTATCTTATCTTTGTTTATTTTGTCCTCCCTTTTAACTGATTTGAAGTTGCGCTGAGACAGAGAGGAAGTTAATTAAATGCCGATGTAGAATACAACAAGACCATGAAAGAATCAAGTAACTTTGGTTTCATTTCATACATCGGAAATATACAACTACAGAAAGACATATATCCATACAAAAAAAATGAATAAGTAGCCTTGTGTGTATTTTCATGACTATAACTTTAACTCCAAATGTGGTAATACTTATTGACGTAGAGGCATAATTATCATTATACAGATACACGTAAATCCAGGTAAGAGACATTACTGTTGGAACATTTTTCATCATGTAATTTGGTACAAACCTTTGCACATTATGAGTTTCTTGACCACTTTCTTGATTTTGTGCATCCTCTATTTATCTAAAGTGATCTGCTTTTTCAATATGAAGATCTAAAACACATGATTTCTTAAGTTTTTTTCTCTCTCATTAGAATTAGAATTAGTATCCAATAGTTTCATAAATTACATGACTAGCAACTTGTATGGACGTTCACCTAGGTAACATATCCTTAGCAATGTTAGTCCAATATAATTTCCTTGTCCATGAAAATCTATTCTTTCAAGATTGCTCTCTGTTCATTCTCTGTCCATCAGATTTCTTTTCTTTATTTTCCTTCCCATTAAATCATTTTTAGACATTAATGCAGCTGCAAAAGTACCTTACTATTACTTTCGTTCACTTTTAATAATCATATTATACTTTTTAAAAGTCTATTTGACTAATTTTCAATGTTAAATTAAAATACATTAATTTGATTTTTTTTTTTTTTAGAAAAAATAGATATTCAAAAACTATGAGAAAAGGTACTATAAATTGAAATTCTTTGCGTATCAATATGATCTCGTAAAATATTAATGAAGGTTTTCATAGTTTGATTTTTTTAAAAGTATGACAATACTATCATATGATTATTTTTATACATCATCCGATTTTAAAAAGTTTACCTTTATTATATGATGTAAAAGCTACATTAAATTTATTATAATTCAGTGAAAACAAGAGGAAAATGCGTCTTTGGATTAAGAAAAATATATCAGATAGTATTTATGGGAAGGAAGTAAACGATTACTATTGTATAAACTATAATAACCCTTTTCTCTTACATCATTTTACTATCCTAACGCTATAATTCATAAATAAGAAGAACTTTACACAATACTACATGCAATTGATATGAATTTCTAGTAAGATTAATAAAAATTGACAATATTTTACACGTATATTAACACATTCTTGAAATATTTTCAAAAGTCATCAAGGAAAGAGAATTTAAATTGTTTTCTAGTGGGTGAATGGTATATAATTTCCATATTGGTGTGTTTTGTATGACAAAAAATGTTAATTTTAAAAGTAAGCTAGTTTCTAACTTAATTTATCATGTTGGTTAGTGAAAAATATTGAAAAATACTTTCCAGCACATGGTTGGTGAATGAATATTCTTTCAGAAGATATCTTTTACTTTTGGTTAAAGAGTAAAAAATATTTTGTTGGTGAGAGTTGATTGTCTACTATCTATGTCATGCCTTGGTAGGTGAATATGAGAGAGTTTGTAAGTGCATTTTCTCCTTCTCCATCTTCTGGAAATTACTCTTTGAGCATGCTCAAAGAATGATTGACACTCAGACAAAAATGGTCGAATCTTGTGATGCCCTGAAAAAGATATGAGGTGCTCGGAAATGGTAGAAGTAGTTTAGAGGAGGATCAGTATAACGATAGTCATTGTTAACTTTACCAAAGGCGGAAATAGTATGCACATACTCTTTGTCATTGATTTTTGGGGTTGTGGATACTGTTTAGCCAAACGGAGGGACACGTGACATTATCCTAGTTATTTATTTGATTTAATTTATTTACTAAAAATTAATATAATCCACCCAATTATCCATTCAAAAATTTAATTAAGACCGAGTTGAAGTTTTTTTTGGAAATTGCACAAATAAGCTGCATAGCAAAAGAGTTTCATGCTTAGGAAGAAAGCATTTTTATGAGAAAAGACATGCACATTCTTTCATTTCTAAAGGAAAAAAATGTAGTTTGTTTCCACTAATAGGCTACAAGTAAGAGTCAACTAATTACCTCCTAACTCGTAGACAATAACAATTGTATTCGATTTTTTAAAAATATTATGAAATATCAACCTCGGAACAAGGATTTGGTTTTTAACTTGGTCTTAATTGGATTTAAGAACTTCATAGTTGTGTGAATTATTTAAATTTTAGGTAAATAAAATGAAATTGGATAAATTTCTAGGATAATACCACATGCCTCTTTAATAGGCTAAATGGTATACATAACTAAAAATTTAATAGAAGGGTACTATTTTCACTCCCCAAGTCTATACTCTAGGAGTCCCTGACACTCGAAGACCATTGCTGGCATCGAACGAAACCTTGGCCTAAGTTATTTACTCAACAGAAGACTTAATACAAGATATAAACTCATGAAAACAACTTAAAGTAATAACTTACCCAAAACGGCAACTTATGTCTTAAATGTTTACAATGGAAAAAAAACTCATACTATGTATCTATAAAGCCTCTAAAACAAGTGGGATGCTTGGACAGGATCCTCAATCACCTTAACAACTTAAAACAAAAAGTAAGTGGTAAAAGATGTCCTTCGAAATGTAAGGAGTCTCACCAACTTACTCTGAGCTGCTCACTGGATCAACGGTACACCGAAGTCCAGGAAACTAAGGTTCAAATGGTGAACTTAAAATAAACATAGAACTCTTTATCTCAACCTATCTTGTGTTGTTTGTTATTCCTGTATAGACACGTCGATGTGAACTTTGTCGTTAGGAGGAAGATTTATCAATAGTTGTTGATGAGCGTTAACAATGCCATAAAACAATCACATCCCTTGAGAAATAACTACAATGTCTAGCTACTCCGATCAATTATGTTCCAAGCAAATTGAAAATCAAAATCAAAATAAACAGAAGCCAGAAAGGAAATAAAGGGGAAGCACCTACAACTTATTCCAATCAAAATCAATACCGAGAATAAAAATGAAGCTCGAAAATGGAAGATTTTGCTAGATCGAGATAAAGCATTTTATCTAGATTTGTATGAAATAAACACAACAAAAATATTAACTTAAAAAATCAAGCCCATTTTTTTATCGACGTTAAATATGGCCTGATCAAATATTTATGTATTTGTATTTAGCCCATTTTTTACTCCAACACCAAACCAAACATCTCCCGCAAAAAAGTTGTTTTGGTCTTTTTATACAGCTTATGTCATTAGTTATTCTTCCATACATACTTTGTGTTTACTTGGTTCCATAATTGATGATATAACAAAGCAAGGAGAGGATATTTTATTTCATCAAGTAAAAAGGTTCGTTAACTCATCTATCTATTGAAAACAATGAAGAAAATATTTTCTCATCTTTGCTAGTAAGTTCGATCTAGTTCTTGAGTTAGAGTTTGTTTATGAGAAAGTAGAGAAATGAAGATTTTTAGGAGTTTAATAAATAATGTGACCTTGTGAAATTCGGATATATATATGTTGCTGCCCAATCAGTAAGCTGAAACTTGTTCATTACTATAGCTTGATAAGAGTATTTTCCTTCTTAGGTCGACATAAATACTTGTTAAGTGTTTATACGCTATAGGATATCTCTGATTTGATTATGATTAGATATTCCCATTTATATGGTGGTTAATATGACATTTATCTTCAATGGTGTGGCTATTGAATTTGCAACACTCAAAAATTAACTCTTAAGACATTGTTAGTTTAATCTGGCAAATTCAATAACTAAGAATTAGCTCTCATAAGTCCTTCATTTTGAAGGCTTGTTGTCTTGATTTCTTCAGTCACTTGTAAAATGATACTCATGATAAGCATGTCATCCATACACATATAAATAAAATAGACTTACTTGAGTGTAAAGATTTGCCTAAACAAATCTTCAAAGGCTTTACCATAAATTTTTTTTGAGATTCAACCAAATCTACAAATAAAATACCAAATATGTGAAGAAAATAGCAAATGTACAAAAAGAATGTCTTCTGATTTACAAAGAAATATGAGGTTTCAGAGTTAAAATTACCTTTCGTTAAACCAACAACGATATAGAAAAGCCAAGCAGTAGCAACAAGTTTTCATCAACGACGAAGTAGCCTCAAAGCAGCAGCGAAATGTTTCCAACAATGATGAAACAACACTTGATTTCAAGCAATGATGAAGAAACTTCCAACAACAACACCTGATTTACAGCAACGATGAATCAATCATTTTGTTGATACAAGTAAAAATGTGGGTATTCACTTTTAGAGACTGAATCAGAGAAAACACCAAAATCATTGTTACAAGCTGAAAATAGAGCATATGAGAGAATGAATGATATTGTTAGAAACATAAAAAAAATCAAGTTTATTACAAAATTGTTGTTCTACAAGCAAAAGAGAAACAAAATAGATCTGAAATAGAGAGAACACTTACCTAAATTTCTGAAATTTCAATCTTTCACTTCACCAAACTCAACTTCTTCCAAAATCTACAAACTTTCACTTGACAGGGAGTTTTCTCACTGAGTAGGTGGATATGGGTGGGTGGGTCGGCGAGTGGGGGGAGAGCGGTGGGAGATTCCTCCATGAGAGAGACGTTTCTCACTCTCACACACTATGATTTTTACATTTCACGCCGAGTCATTGGGGATAGATGAGAGGTTTTTTGTGTGAAAATTCGGGAAAAGGGTTAAGTTGGGAGGGAACTATTGGAGCCTTAAAAATGTTGTGTAAAACTTACCGATGATTTAAGCGGTAGATATGTGTTCCGGTGCTAAGTATTTTATATATTTTAATAGAAAATAGTCAACGACCAATTTCTTTGTTGCAAAAGATAAAATAACACTAGTGACAAAAATTTCGGTCGTTATTTTTGTTGCTATCAGATTATATATTTTGTCATCCTCTATATGACGGTATTTCGTGGGAAAATTAATGTGCCAAATTTTAGCACTCAATTTTACCGATACATTTCAATTTTCGTAGCTGTTCCGTCACTATTAAGATTTCAATATTTCCTTTGATATGCTTGCAACCAAATTAGTTTTTCGTAGCTAATCCGTCGTTATTTAGTGATTGAACAATGTCGCTGAAATCCGTCACTAAATATTGTTTTATTTTGTTCAACCTAAACTTCATCTACCCTTTTTCCATATAAAATAATGCACGTCCAGTGGCAAGGATAGTCTTCCTAGAATAATGGGGACCTTAAAGTCAACCTCACAGTCAAGAATCACAAAGTCGTCCAAGAAGATGAATGACTCCACTTTCACAAGCACATCATAAAGTATACCTATGGGCCTCTTCAGAGTTTGACTAGCCATCAGTGATCGCATTGTAGTAGGATTTAGGTCTTCCAAGCCTAACTTCTTATAAATAGACAGTGGCATTAGATTTATGCACGCGCCAATATCACACAACGCCTTAGAAAAATGGAGTATCCCTATAATATATGGAATAATGAAAGGACCTGTATACTCCGTCTTTTGCACAAGAGACCTCGTAGCCATAGCACTGCAATGCTGCATTTTGTCATCATCTTGAAAAATCACCGACATCTTCTTTGTCACCATATCCTTCATAAACTAAGCATAACCGGGCATTTTCTCCAAAGCCTCGATCAATCAAAAATTGATAGAAAGTTGTTTCAACATAGCGATCGGCGATATTTACCATCTTCCATTTTCTTTAATTATCTTTATTGAAATGGTGGTAGAGGTCTAGGGATGGGGACCATTTTCTGAGATACATCCACTTCTTTCTTTGTTGTGTCCATTAACTCTTCACTAGCTTCTGCTACATCATTTTTTTTGTCATATCACCTTCTACTAAAGAAGGCATAGGTTAATCAATAGTCTGCTTACCCCCTCAAGTAATGAATGTCATGCAACGTCCGTCATTCTTTGGGTTCTGGATAGTGTTGCTTGGGATAGTGCCAGGTTGGCGTGGGTTCACAGTAGGAGACAATTGATTCATCTTTTGCTCAAGATGCTTTATCGAGACCGCATGTGCATCCACATTTTGTCCATGCCAGATAGGTCACCTCTCATCTCCTTGACATTCTAATCAGTCGCATCAACCTCATCATCATCTTTTGCAGCATATCATCAACCCGCTCCATACTACCTCCATCGTCCCTAGGGGAGTTTCCCTCTTTTGAGGGGGAACATATGGCCCCCATTATCCATTCCTGTTACCATAGTTGTTCTTATTGTAGTTGTTGTCACAATTAGTTCCCATATCTTACCTATTTACCCTCTTTGCCCGACCTTGGTTTCCTGGACCTTGGCGTCAATTATCCTGATTGGAACCTTCGGTCTTTTGTCGAGAACCCCTCGTCTAATCATTAACTGCATATGCAGCCTCATCATAGTAATACTCATCTAACGGTTGGTGGTTTAGTCAGATAGCTCATCGCATTCACATTTTTTGCGCCTCTACTCACATGCTTCAAGACCAACCGTAATTCAGTTCTCATCTGCGCCATCTCTTCATGAATTTCATCTGCGGTTGGGTTGTTTGTAGTCTGTACCGCGAAGGTGTTTTGCCCAATATTCGACGTTCAAGTGCTCCAAGATTTATTGTTGCGAGATATCTTCTCTAAATTCTCTACAATCTTAGCATATGTGCATTCTCTATAGGAGCCATCCGCAATAGTATCGAGCACTACTTTGTTGCTATCATATTGACCTCTATAGAAGTACTCTTTCATAGACTCATCATTAATGTTGTTGTTTGTGGCACCTCTCACAAACGTAGTTAATCTATCCCAAGAGCTACTCACCGACTCTCCAAGTAAAGCCATAAATTGTTCACCTTATCCTTGTGGTTAAGCTTCGTGGACACTTGATAATACCTAACTAAGAACACATCTCTCAACTGATCCAAGTATAGATAGAGTTGTAGGGCAGCTCAGTGAACCATATATTGGCATTTGGTGTCAGTGATGAAGGGAACACTTACTACTCGATGACATTAATATCTAAGTCTGGTCTACCCACAAAAATTTTGCACACAGACCTCAATTTGGTTATATGAGCATGTGGGTCTTCCAATGGAAGTCCCGAAAACAAGCCCCTTGTAGTGAGCATCTGCGTCAAGCTACTCGTCACCACGAATGTGTGGCCAGGTGGCAGGGGGTAGGACAAGAGGTCCATCAAAGTCTGCAATGTTCACATTCCCTTTATCATAATCCTAAAGTCATAGGGCTGTGGAAGATTTCATCCTCAAAGCCTCACATAAGTGATTCTTAACATGTGCCTGGTTGTGTGCCTCATCTAGTAATGGAGGCTACTGGCTTGCTCCATATAACCTAGATTCCTTCTGTTAGGGTTAATTGGAGCCCCTTGGTTTTACATTATTCTCAAGGTTTGATTCACTACTGGATCGTATGAAGTGAGTGGTTCTCCTCTGCTCTGTGTACTTGGTATATAGTAGAGCTAGACCTGAGAGAAACAAAAATAAAAAGAAAAAGTTAAATCAGGAAATAGTTGACTAAATTTCAATAATTCAATCAAAATTAATCTAAAAGCCAGATTTCCTGGCAGCGGCGCCAAAATTTGATACGCTCAAATTACACCTCCCTAGAGAAGTATAAGCGATGTTATCAAGTAGAGCACCCAACTAGTAGGTTGAGGTCAATCCCACAAGGAAAATGGTTTGGATTTAAGTTTAATTCACAATTATGTCCTTTTATTCAATGTCTTTCCAAAAAAAAAAGTAAATAAAAGGGGCTTTGTGATACAAATTCCATAAATAGTACAATTTGACAAGGAAATGAAAGTAGACTTGGGTTTTTTACCAAGATGAGAGAGTAACTAGGGTATACGTGTTCCCCACAGGTTCATAACGTCGTATTCCTAGTAATAGCTATTCTTTCCTAGTGTATTACATGCAAAGTGAAAATATAGGTATCTCTAAATCCTTGATCAGACATCTAGAGAATTTTACCCCACACCTTGGTCTGGCTATGTGTGTTTAATTTACTAACCCTTACCTTTACCTCATATTAGACATTAATCGGTCTATTTCTTAGTTATTACTTGCACCAATTGACACTAGCCTATTAGATAGTATCACATTAAATCTATGTTGATAATTCTTTCACATTAAATCTATGTTGATAATTCTTTTCTTATTAACTGCCTCCTTGGTACGGTAAGTAGCAACAAGGCGAGTTAACGCTTACACTCATTAAAAAGACTTTTAAGTGAAAGAATTATCTATGCATGCAAAAACACTATTAGAGAATTTCTTAATTGCGATTTATACTTTGTTAATTACTCACAGTTCTCACAATCCTAGTTGGTGATTCAGTTACCCATGTTAACAAGATCAGAATTCCTAATATTAGATGAAATCATGAACTTACTTCACCAAGAACAATGAACCTAAATTACACTAGAATTTGCAAGCAAAATCGATAAAACCAAATCCGAAAATCAATTAATTGCTAAAGTAGCAACACCAATCTCCAATGCATAAAGTAGAACAAAAAGTAATAGTAGATAATCCCCAAAACAAGGTTTTAATACCCTATATATGAAAAAAGAAGTCCTAATGAAAACGGAATCAAAATAAAGAAAGTTTTTTTTAGGTACACGACATTAATCGACAAACCAACTGACGGACCGTCGATTCGGTAGACTGCTTTCATTGGTCAGGACTTGGAAATATTTTTCTCTCCCCGGATGGAACCCTCTCTGAATCAAACGACGTACCAACAATACGTTCTACCGATCCATCTATAGGTCATCAATGCTCATCCGTATCTCCATACCTAGAATCTTCCTAAATCTGGTACTAATATTTTCTCTGAACCAAATGACGGTTCACCAGTATGGTCCATCGATAATGGATGGACTATCGTTGCCTCACGTGGTTGTACACTTGGCCATACTTCTCATATTTTCCTTCAATGTCTTGAGTTGCTCATCTATGGTCACTACCTATGGTTTATCGATTAAACGACGGACCATCGATTGCATCCATAGGTTCACTTCTGCATTATTTTCAATTATTTTCTTCTCTTGCCACCTGAACATCTTTCTGTAAAACAAGATGCAAAATTGTTAAAAATCACTACAAAAAATATTTAGACATACAAAACTCTAAAGTGAAATGCATTAGAAATGTCGTGAATTCATGACACATCACATCTCAAACTCCAACTCTCTACTCGTAATATCAGTTTAGGATTTCTTATGACTCTGGGTCATTTTTTTAACCTCTCTTGAATCACCTTCACATTCTCCATAGCCTTATGAACCACATATGGTCCTATCCACCCTGCTTCACCAACCTCAAACCATCTAATAGGAGATCTACATCTTCTTCAATAAAGAGCTTCATATGGAGCCATCTGAATGCTAGAGTGGTAACTATTGTTGTAGGAAAATTCAATTAGAGGTAGTCCATCATCCCAATTACTTTGAAATCAATCACTTCTGCCCTCGACATATTCTCGAAGGTCTGAATAGTGCGCTCTTCTTGCGCATCTTAATGAGGATGAAAGGCAGTACTTAAGTTCACCTATGAACCTAGACCTTTCTGAAAGGATTTGCATAACTGTGTAATAAATTGTGCACCTCTATCTGAAATAATGGAGAGTGAAACCCCATGCAATAAATAAATAAAAAGGAGAAGAAAAAAATTACATACGGCAACACCACAATTTTTAAAATTTTAAACAATAAATAACTAATAATTAAATAATTAAAAGTCATCCATTTTTAATTTAAAACAATTTTAACATCACATGTTTATATTATACACAAAAAACTCCTTATTTATTTCAACTAAAAAATAAATATAAATTGTTATCTCGATTTCTCTCTATTTTATAAATTATTATACTTATTCAAAACCTAAATCAACATCAGATTTTCAATTTTCTATATACTAAAATAAATTATTTGTAATTATATTATATAAATAATATTTTAAAAAACAAAACATTTATTTTATGAAACAAAATAACAAACTCCATATATTTTCTAAAAAGGTATTTTTCTTTAAAAGTAAAAATTACAAAAAATAGATTTGCATAACATAAAATAAAAAAAGACATATTAATGTTTTCACTTTTTAAATTTGAATTACGGAAATAGTTATAGGAATACCTAAAATATAAATAACTATAATTCTTTAACAGAATAAAATAGGATAGTTTTTTTTTTAAAAAAAAACAATGATAACCGACTAAACTAACTAAGAAAAACCTTTTTTCTTTAAAAAAAGAAAATAAAAAATACTCCAAATAGAAGAACTACCCATGTTCTTTTGAGTGTCTTATTACTTTTTTGGGGGTAATTAATATTATTATTATTATTATTATTATTATTATTATTATTATTATTATTTATAAATAAAAATATGAAAACTTCCCAATTTTTTTTTTATATTTTTAATTTTGAATTTGAATTTTTCTTAATCCTTAACTGATTAATGTTTTCGAATTTCAAATTGATGATAACTTGCCATCAACAGTTAATTAACTTATCTCTTATATTAGAAAGAGCTTAATCAACATGTCTGTTTCATCTCCATACAGTTCTATTTTATTTCCACGTGTCTGTGTGATCATCCAAGTTTTTATACGTGGCTTCCATTCTTGAGCTTTATCCCTATAAGCTTTCACGGAGATCTCTTATATCTCTTATATTGGAAAGAGCTTAATCAACATGTCTGTTTCATCTCCATACAGTTCTATTTTATTTCCACGTATCTGTGTGATCATCCAAGTTTTTCTACGTGGCTTCCATTCTTGAGCTTTATCCCTATAAGCTTTCACGGAGATCTCTACAAATGAAGTCCAACTGCAACCCAGATAGAACAACCCCTCCATCTAACACTCTTAAGCTGTGCAAATCAAAATTCTCTGTAACGACCTGTTTAGTCGTTTTAGAGCAGCAGAACAAATTCGGGAAAAACTGGCTGAAACCACGGACCCAACGACGGACCGTCGCAGGCTCGACGGACCGTCGTGGGTGTTCCGTCCCATGGCACTTAGAAATTTGAAATTGGGTACCGAAAATCGACTCTCTGTAAATTGTGACGGACTGCGGGGACGGATCGTCACATCCACGACGAACCGTCGTGAGTACCCGTTGCAAAACACTTCAACTTTTGAGAATTTGGTACAAGAAAGCGAGTCTCTCGACCGTCGGGGCGGAGGCGGGACGGACCGTCACAGGGTGACGGGCCGTCACCACCGAAACACAGGGAGGACACGACGGCTGTGTGACGGACCGTCGCACCCACGACGGCCCGTCACAGCCGCACAATCCCAGGCGGTTTAGGATTTCTCCCACGTTTTAAGGGTCGTTTTGGACTATTCTTTCCTTAATTATAAAGTTTGAGGGTTATTATTAATAAATCTAATTACTTGGGGGTTAAATTAGGTAACCTTAAGTTAATTAGTGGGTCATTATTACCATCTTTCATTCCTAATTATATAGAATTAGGGTAAAAGAAAGAGGGTTTGAATAAGAAAAGAAAAAGAAACAGAAAGAGAGATGATTGAATCGATTGGGAGAGAGAGAGAGTCGAGCGAGGAAGAAGAATATCAAAGCTTGGGAAATTGCTTGTTGATTCCAATTCTTCGGTGGAGGTAGGTTATGGTTTTCATGCTATTCGTAGTAAACTCTTAATAGCGAATGATATATGTTAGTAGTATTGTAAAACCCTTCTATATGCTTAATTGTATGCTTGCATGAATGATGTTATTATGTAATTATGAATAAATAAGCATGACGAAGCTATTGAATCCCAAATCTTGAAAGAAACTTTAATCTACTTGTTAATGATAAGGCCTTGGTATAAAAGAAGGCTTGATGAATTAAAGTAATGGGATTGATGATGCCTTGGTATAGAGAAGGCTTGATGAACGGATATAATGAGAATTAGTGGATCGGAGTGTCACGTTCCGACACATAGTATTAGTGGGACGGGTGTCACGAACCGACACGTAGAATTAGGGGATCGGAGTGTCACGTACCGACACATATAGGGGATCGGGTGTCACGAATCGACACGTAGATTTAGGGGATCGGGTGTCACGAACCGACACGTAGATTTAGGGGATCGGGTGTCACGAACCGACACGTAGATTTAGGGGATCGGGTGTCACGAACCGACACGTAGATGGGATCGGGTGTCACGAACTGACATGTAGATTTAGGGGATCGGGTGTCACGAACCGACACGTAGATTTAGGGATCGGAGTGTCACGTTCCGACACATAGTAGTAGGGGATCGGAGTGTCACGTGCATCGACACAAGAGGATTAATGAATATGAGGAGGCGGAGTGTCACGCATCGGACACAAGAGGAATATGAATAATGAATCGTGAAAGATGAGAATATGCTCAACATAATGAACTTAATTCCCAAATGAGCATGGTATTGAGGCTTGAGCCCTCATGGATGAACTTAATGGTACTTATTGATGATTATAGTACTTGTTGTTGTTACATGTTGAGTTTATAGTTGATTTATGATATTAAGCGATATATCTTTGTTTTCTATTTTGAGTTGGCCGATGATATCTACTCGATTACCCGTGGTTTGTCTTGACCCTACTTTTATGTTTTCTTCTTTGTTATTTGTGGAATGCGACAAGCGTTCCGTCAACTTCAACTCAACAAGAGATCTACCCAGTCTTCACTACCCTCGCAAATTCACGGTGAGCTAACGCGTCTAGCTTGGACTCGATCTTCTTCTTCAAGTCTTGATGCCTTGAACTTCCGGCATGGACTAGCTTTTATGTATTTTTAGTTCTTGGACATTCTTAGTTTAGTAATTTGAAATAGATGTTCTTGTGATGATGACTTCCAGATTTTGGGGATATTAATAATAGTTTTGAATTGTTTTATTAATGAGTTAAGTCTTCCGCATTACTTCTGTTGATATTATATTGAAATGTTAAGGTTTAGATTGGTTGGTTCGCTCACATAGGAGGGTAAATGTGGGTGCCAGTCGCGATCGGTTTTGGGTCGTGACAAACTTGGTATCAGAGCATTAGGTTCGTTGGTCTCATCACACAAGAACAGGTCTAGTAGAGTCTTAAGGAACGGTAGGGGGACGCCTTTACTTTTCCTCGAGAGGCTATAAGACTTTAGGAAAATTCCACTCTTTCATTCTTTCTTTCGTGCTACTACTTGAGTCCAATTGGTATCTAGGCGATACGAATTGGTATCTGACCATCGTCACTCTATTTCGCGGATGGTTAGAACTAGAGCAACGATTGCGCCAACACCAACATCGGTAAGACAAGAAGCGTCTGAGCCAGCCACTGGGGCTGTAGCTCGAGGAAGAGTAGCGGCAAGAAGCCGTGGTAGAGGTCGTGGGAGGACGTCCTCTAGAGGAAGAGGACGAGCACCTAGCCCATCTGATACTAGGGCGGTGACTCCTCCACCGACTGAAGAGGTGATAAGAGAAGGGGAGGATGGGGTGAATGAGCAAGTACAAAATGAGGAAATGCCACCTCAACCTACCCCAGAGATGATCAAATCAGGTTCTCGCTTGTCTTAGCGGGTTATCTGATCACGGTCAGGCACCTCCAGGGGTTTCGCACCAACACCTCCGGTTTGAGGTACGACATGCGGCTACTATGGCTCCCGCATGGATGCACCATTGAGAATGGGCACATTTCCACGTCGACTCATCGGGCCTATTATGACAAACGATCAACATGAACTTTTCAAGAAGTTCTTGAAATTGAAACCTCCAGTCCTTAAGTGCGTAATCGAGAGGATGCCTACGATTTTACGGTTGATTGTCATGAGCTACTACACAAGATGGGTATAGTAGAGGGGTTTGGTGTCGAGTTCGTGAGCTATCAGTTTCAAGGGAACGCCAAAATGTGGTGGCGTTCACATGTTGAGTGTCAACCAACAGAGGCACCACCTATGACTTGGGAATCATTCTCGAGTTTGTTCATGGAAAAGTATATCCCCCGGACCTTGAGGGATAGGAAGAGGGATGAGTTCTTGAGGCTGGGGTAGTTGAAAAAGTGTAGAGGTCTTGTTTGGTAGGTTTTGTGGGGTGGAACACTTACGTAGATTTGGTTATCTTAGAAATGGGTGACTTTGATGTAATTCTGGGTATGACTTGGCTTTCTCCGAATTTTGCAATTTTGGATTGTAATGCTAAAACGGTGACGTTAGCCAAGCCTGGGGCAGATCCGTTAGTGTGGGAGGGCGACTACACTTCCAATCCGGTGCGTATTATCTCCTTTCTTGGTGCTCAGAAGATGGTTAGTACGGGTTGTTTAGCTTTCTTAGCACATCTTAGGGATGACACTATCCAAGTACCCTCAATCGAATCAGTTTCGGTAGTTCAAGAATTTTTGGATGTGTTCCCTGCAGATCTTCCTGGTATGCCACCAGATAGGGATATTGACTTTTGTATCGATCTTGAACCGGGCACACGCCCCATTTCTATACCCCCGTATAGAATGGCTCCCGCCGAATTAAGAGAGTTAAAGGCACAACTTCAAGAGTTATTGAACAAAGGCTTCATTAGACCAAGTGCATCCCCTTGGGGTGCTCCGGTTTTGTTTGTGAAGAAGAAGGATGGGAGTTTTCGGATGTGCATAGACTACGTGACAATCAATAAGGTAACTATCAAGAACAAGTATCCTCTTCCTCGAATTGATGACTTGTTCGATCAGTTACAAGGTGCTTGTGTCTTCTCTAAGATTGACTTGAGATCCGGTTATCATCAATTGAAAATACGGGCAACGGATGTACCAAAGACTGCTTTTCGAACGAGGTATGGGCATTACGAATTTGTAGTGATGTCTTTTGGTCTTACGAATGCCCCTGCTGCGTTCATGAGCTTGATGAACGGGATTTTTAAGCCATATCTGGATCTCTTCGTGATCGTATTTATTGATGATATACTGATATACTCTAAGAGCAAGGAGGAACATGAAGAGCATTTGAGAATGGTATTGGAGACGTTGAGGGAGAAAAAGCTCTATGCCAAATTCTCTAAGTGTGAATTTTGGCTAAATGCAGTATCCTTCTTGGGGCACGTAGTTTCTAAGGATGGAGTGATGGTAGATCCATCTAAGATTGAGACAGTGAAGAATTGGGTAAGACCCACTAATGTATCAGAAATAAGGAGCTTTGTTGGGTTAGCTAGCTACTACCGCAGATTTGTCAAGGGATTCTCTTCTATTGCTTCCCAATTGACGAACTTGACTAAGCAGAATGTTCCATTTGTATGGTCAGATGAATGTGAGGAAAGCTTTCAGAAGCTTAAGACTTTGTTGACTACCGCACCAATTCTTACCTTGCCAATAGAGGGTAAAGACTTCATTGTTTACTGTGATGCATCCTATTCTGGGTTGGGTGCAGTGTTAATGCAAGAGAAAAATGTGATTGCTTATGCTTCGAGGCAATTAAAGGTGCATGAACGTAACTATCCGACCCACGATTTGGAATTGGCCGCGGTAGTGTTCGCATTAAAGCAATGGAGACACTATTTATATGGGGTTAAGTGTGAGGTCTACACGGATCATCGTAGCCTTCAGTATGTCTTCACTCAGAAAGATTTGAACTTAAGACAGAGGAGATGGATGGAGTTACTAAAGGACTACGATATCACTATCTTGTATCATCCGGGAAAAGCGAATGTTGTAGCGGATGCTTTAAGTAGAAAGGCGGGAAGCATGGGAAGTCTAGCTCATTTGCAAGCTTCTAGGCGCCCCTTCGCTAGGGAAGTGCCGATTTTGGCTAACGATTTGATGAGGTTAGAAGTAAATGAGAAGGGAGGATTGTTAGCTAGTGTGGAGTCGAGATCTTCTTTTCTTGACAAGATTAAGGGAAAACAGTTTGATGATGAGAAACTAAGGCGAATCCGAGACAAAGTGTTGCAAGGAGAGGCTAAGGAAGCACAAATCGATGAGGAAGGTGTTTTGAGAATCAAGGGAAGGGTATGTGTACCCCGAGTTGATGATTTGATCAACACTATTCTGACAGAGGCTCATAGTTCAAAGTATTCTATACATCCGGGTGCGACCAAGATGTACCGTGACCTAAAGCAACACTTTTGGTGGAGTAGAATGAAGCGTGATATTGTTGACTTTATTGCCAAGTGTCCAAACTGTCAACAAGTAAAGTATGAACACCAAAGGCCCGGAGGAACACTTCAGAGAATGCCCATTCCTGAATGGAAGTGGGAGAGAATCGCAATGGACTTCGTGGTTGGTCTTCCAAAGACATTGGGTAAGTATGACTCCATTTGGGTGATTGTTGATAGGTTAACTAAGTCAGCTCATTTTATTCCTGGTCAAGGTGACTTACAATGCAGAGAAGTTAGCCAAGATCTATATCTCGTAAATCGCTCGATCGCATGGAGTTCCACTATCCATCATATCGGATAGAGGTACGCAGTTTACTTCTAAGTTTTGGAAAACATTGCATGCAGAATTGGGTACTAGGTTGGACCTTAGTACTGCGTTCCATCCTCAGACCGATGGTCAGTCTGAACGAACGATTCAAGTGTTGGAGGATATGCTTCGTGCATGTGTGATAGAGTTTGGTGGCCATTGGGATAGCTTCTTACCCTTAGCGGAGTTTTCATACAATAATAGCTATCACTCAAGCATTGACATGGCTCCATTTGAAGCATTGTATGGTAGGAGATGTAGGTCCCCCATTGGTTGGTTTGATGCATTCGAGGTTAGACCTTGGGGTACCGATCTTTTGAGGGATTCTATGGAGAAGGTGAAAGCTATTCAAGAAAAGCTTCTAGCGGCGCAAAGTAGACAAAAGGAGTATGCAGACCCGAAGAGTAGAGACTTGGAGTTCATGGAGGGTGAACAAGTCTTGTTGAAGGTTTCACCTATGAAAGGGGTGATGCGGTTTGGCAAAAGAGGTAAGTTAAGTCCAAGGTATATTGGACCATTTGAAGTGCTTAAGCGAATAGGGGAGGTGGCTTATGAGTTAGCCTTGCCGCCAGGGCTGTCCTGAGTACATCCGGTATTCCATGTGTCCATGTTGAAAAGATACCATGGAGATGGAAACTACATCATCCGTTGGGATTCAGTTTTGTTGGATGAGAACTTGACTTATGAAGAGGAACCGGTTGCTATATTAGATAGAGAGGTTCGCAAGTTGAGGTCGAGAGAAATTGCATCCATCAAAGTTCAATGGAAGAATCGACCGGTTGAAGAGGCTACTTGGGAGAAGGAGGCGGATATGCAAGAAAATACCCACATCTGCTTTCTGATTCAGTACTCCTTTTCGCCACCGCCCTTCTTCTCTTGATCGCTCGAGGACGAACGATGGGTAAATTGGTATCTATTGTAACGACTGTTTAGTCGTTTTAGAGCAAAGCAGAACAAATTCGGGAAAAATCGGCTGAAACCACGGACCTAACGACGGACCGTCGCAGCTCGACGGACCGTCGTGGGTGTTCCGTCCCATGGCACTTAGAAATTTGAAATTGGGTACCGAAAATCGACTCTCAGAAATTGTGACGGACTGCGGGGACGGATCGTCACATCCACGACGAACCGTCGTGAGTACTCGTTACAAAACACATCAACTTTTGAGAATTTGGTACAAGAAACGAGTCTCTGACCGACAGGACGGAGGGCAGGACGGAGCGTCGCAGGGGTGACGGGCCGACACAGCCACCAGAAACCTGGGGAGGACACGACGGCCTGTGTGACGGACCGTCGCACCCACGATGGCCCGTCACAGCCGCACAATCCCGAGCGGTTTAGGATTTCTCCCCACGTTTTAAGGGTCGTTTTGGACTATTCTTTCCTTAATTATAAAGTTTGAGGGTTATTATTAATAAATCTAATTACTTGGGGTTAAATTAGGTAACCTTAAGTTAATTAGTGGGTCATTATTACCATCTTTCATTCCTAATTATATAGAATTAGGGTAAAAGAAAGAGGGTTTGAATAAGAAAGAAAAGAAAACGAGAAGAGAGACAGATTGAATCGATTGGGAGAGAGAGAGTCGAGCGAGGAAGAAGAATATCAAAGCTTGGGAAATTGCTTGTTGATTCCAATTCTTCGGAGGTAGGTTATGGTTTTCATGCTATTCGTAGTAAACTCTTAATAGCGAATGATATATGTTAGTAGTATTGTAAAACCCTTCTATATGCTTAATTGTATGCTTGCATGAATGATGTTATTATGTAATTATGAATAAATAAGCATGACGAAGCTATTGAATCCCAAATCTTGAAAGAAACTTTAATCTACTTGTTAATGATAAGGCCTTGGTATAAAAGAAGGCTTGATGAATTAAAGTAATGGGATTGATGATGCCTTGGTATAGAGAAGGCTTGATGAACGGATATAATGAGAATTAGTGGATCGGAGTGTCACGTTCCGACACATAGTATTAGTGGGACGGGTGTCACGAACCGACACGTAGAATTAGCGGATCGGAGTGTCACGTACCGACACATATAGGATCGGGTGTCACGAACCGACACGTAGATGTAGGGGATCGGGTGTCACGAACCGACACGTAGATTTAGGGGATCGGGTGTCACGAACCGACACGTAGATATAGGGGATCGGGTGTCACGAACCGACACGTAGATGTAGGGGATCAGGTGTCACGAACCGACACGTAGATTTAGGGAATCGGGTGTCACGAACCGATACATAGATTTAGGGGATCGGAGTGTCACGTTCCGACACATAGTAGTAGGGGGATCGGAGTGTCACGTACCGACACAAGAGGATTAATGAATATGAGGGAGCGGAGTGTCACGTACCGACACAAGAGGAATATGAATAATGAATCGTGAAAGATGAGAATATGCTCAACATAATGAACTTAATTCCCAAATGAGCATGGTATTGAGGCTTGAGCCCTCATGGATGAACTTAATGGTACTTATTGATGATTATAGTACTTGTTGTTGTTACATGTTGAGTTTATAGTTGATTTATGATATTAACTGATATATACTGTTTTCTATTTTGAGTTGGCCGATGATATCTACTCAAGACCGTGGTTTGTAATCTTGACTTACTTTTATGTTTTCTTCTTTGTTATTTGTGGAATGCAAGAAGCGTTCCGTCAACTTCAACTCAACAAAGAGATCTAGCCGCCTTCACTACCTTCGGAAATTCAGGGTGAGCTAATGCGTCTAGCTTGGACTGGATCTTCTTCTTCAAGTCTTGATGCCTTGAACTTCCGGCATGGACTAGCTTTTATGTATTTTTAGTTCTTGGACATTCTTAGTTTAGTAATTTGAAATAGATGTTCTTGTGATGATGACTTCCAGATTTTGGGGATATTAATAATAGTTTTGAATTGTTTTATTAATGAGTTAAGTCTTCCGCATTACTTCTGTTGATATTATATTGAAATGTTAAGGTTTAGATTGGTTGGTTCGCTCACATAGGAGGGTAAATGTGGGTGCCAGTCGCGATCGGTTTTGGGTCGTGACATTCTCAGAGCTGGCTTTTACAAGGCATGCATAAGTGAAGTTATTAGACATTATTTCAGAATGAAGCACATCGTTAAACATCGAAAATGCATTTCTAAATTTGTGGGCTCTAGCATAACCTCGAATTAAGGAGTTCCAGAGGTAAATGGTTCGGTGAGGAGTTTTATCAAACAGTTTGTGTGCAGAGATGACGTCGTTGTTTAGAGCATTTAGGTACTTTTTTCCCTCGGTTGTTTTTTTTCCTGTTTGTTCTCAACTTTTTCATTGAATTGTGTTTGTGCATGTAGATGAGACTTCCTACTTACGTATCTGCAAACTCTAACTTTTGGGTTCATGAAATTTTGATTTTTATGTTGGTTACAACTTGAATTAGGGCAAACATTGAGATAAAAATTACCTTCCTCAAAATTCATGATTTTTTCTTCTTTTTCAGTTGGTTTTAGTGTTGATGTTCAATTTTTGTTATCTGGTTGTGTTTTTCCTGTTTAATTACTGATTTTTGCTTTGTTTATTACATGCAACAATTAATTTAGTCTGTCTTCATCATAATTCTTTTGAATCTTATCTGTTCATAGATGGTTCTTTGTCGAAATTAACTTTTTGGGTTCCTTAATTCCAGTTGTTTTTTCCATCATACTTCTTTCGGACTTCCTCTGTTTGTATATGTTGGTTTTCCATTGGAATTAACTTTTTCGGTTTCTTCATATTAATTGTATACTGTTGTGGGTTTCGCTTTGAGTTGTTTTTACATCATTGCATTAACTTTTTTGAAATTATTTTAATTTACAGTGTGAAAATTTAAAGATCTGCAACTACTTATGCCAGAATTTGAACTATCGATCCGAATCGCTCAAATTGGAGCACCAGTTCCTTCGTGTTCCCTTTGAGCATTACAAGAAGGCGATCCGCGCTAATCATCAGATTGTTGACAAAGAACTCTCCGCTGTTATTAATGGAGTTTCAGATGCTGCTGAATCTAAAATGTCCCGTGATGATGCTGTACATCACCTTAATTCACTTGTATCCAGATTGCAAGGCCTCAAAAGAAAGGTACTTAGAGTAGATCAATTACGATATTCTGTTTGTTTACTGTGTAAGTTTTGATTATGGAAGCTAGACTTCTATAATTAGGTGTGGTATTCTGTTCAGTTACTGTGTAGGATTGAAAGGTATCGAAATTTCCCCTATCCATTGTGTATATATCATATTCAATTAGTGAATAATGAAGGAAGTACCCAAAAATGTGTCTGTAACTGTTTATCACACTTTGACTGTATAAGATTGGATATTGGATGACGGAATCAAAACTTTCCTCTATATATTTTGTGTGCGTGTGTAAGAGAGAGAGAGCATGAAGTGATAAATCTTGTAAAGTTGATTACATTCCAACATGTATGATGTGATTTTTGACCAGCTCAAATTAGGTAAAGGTGGGTTTATATTGTGAGAACAATCATTTTATTGTATAAGATTGGATAAATTAAACGAAGCTTCTATAGGTGTGTATGTGTGTGTTTGATTTATATGTTCTTTGTTGAATTTTGGTTCCTAAAATGTATCCCACTTACTCATTTAGTTAGTCGGTTAGTGACTAATATGTTTGAAAAGCTAAAACAACCCAACACGAAGCTTTTTGAAAGCTTCAGTAATCCTTTTAATCAGTTAAAAATGATGTATCATAATGGTTTTGTATTGTGAGAACAATTAGTTGGAAGAGGGAAGTCGAACAGAGAACCTGCAAGCGCAAAGATGCAGAGCATGGCTAGATCATCTAGAATCTGCTGATCCAGAAAATTTATCGACCGCATAACACCCGTTTGAAGCGGATCTTGGTGGATTACATGTTGCGGATGTCATATTATAACACTTTGTAAAGCTTTAAAGCAAAGAATATCCAGGTGGCTTTTTTTTGTTCGTTTACTGTTTATTATGTGGTATTATTTATCATGGTTAAAGGGTCATGTTGTTCCAGTTTTGAGTCACACAAGCTCCCCTTGTTTGACAAGTTTCTTGGATCTAGCATATAACTACACTTATGAGGTCGGTTGTTTAATGTTTGGTGTACGTCTTGTATATGGCTGATTTTGGTCTTTTGATTTATGAATTGTTTCCCTGATTCAATGGTTGTTTGTTGTTTAGGAGGTACAATTTAGAAGTGTGTTTGCCAACCATCAAGGGAATAGGACTGGTTAAGAAATAGAACTATATTGTATTGCTTTTCTTAGATGGAGGATTATCATTTATGTTTGGATGTTTGGTGGGATCAGGAGGAAGTGAATAGATATGTAAGTTCCTCTTGATCTATTTTTGAGAAATTAAATCCTCTTTAAATATTGTACACTGATTTGCATATGCTATTGGTTATGATACTTGACTTCATATACATACCTGAAAAATATTAGATCTCACCTGTATAAGTGCTCCCAAAAGCTCTATTAATTGGCAATATTACTTACTATTATTGTGTCTTAAAAATAAATTCTCAACAAAATGGGTTTTCAATAAGTTGTTGAACTTCTGCTTGTCTTACATTTGTATTTTCCTATTGGCTCATTTGTTGTTGTTTTTTTAAAAGATTCATTGGCCTGTTCTGGTGAAAAATGTTGTCAATAACTTAGAGCTGTTGGAGTTAGTAATTTCTTTATTGAAAAACTGAAGATCTTCTCGAAATAGCTCTTATTATTCTTTTTATTAATCAGGTGGAGTGTCAATGTTATGATCAAAGAGAAGGTAATTGTATATGATGAGAGCTGATACATGAAAAATGCATTTTTTGAACTTGTCAAGTCTATCAGTGAGCCAAAATTGTGGTGTTGTTGTAGTTGTAACTTATTATTCATTACAGCTGCATATAACTATGGCTATAGTATTACTGATGTAGTTACTTTGTGAAGAAGGTTGACTCATCATCCAACTTTATAGTGATAATTAAACAAGTTTATTTACTAGCTCTTCCTTTTGATTAAATTAACATAATTTTTTGTGTAGTTGTCCGTATTAATTTTCAGGTTTTGTAAAAAATGCATCCTTTATTTTCCTCTTTACTTTTTTTTTCTATTTTTTATTTGCTATTTGGATATTAATTGTTAAGTGTTAATTGCTATCATTTTTTATGCTATGCTTAGTTTGTGGACTAATAGTTCAAAGAAGCTTAGCAGTTGTCCCTATTCTAGAAATTGAATGGTAATTCTATATTTTATACTGTTAAATTTATATATTATCAGCTTAGCTTAGTGGGAGAAAGTTACAACATGTTCATCATGTGGGAAATAAAAAGGTTAGAAATACTCAAAAATGAACCAAGCAAGTCATGGCTTTTGTTGGCTTCTGCAATAGGAATGAGATTAATATGCTAAAATAGAAAAATGAAGACCCCTTTGTAGAATGCAACATCATTATTTGTTCCTTGCATAAATAATCTAGCCCAATTTTATTTGTTCCTTGCATCAGTGTTATTATCCATTCTCTTGAATTATTAAAAGCATAATAGTTGCTCCTCTTTTTGGCACAAAAATACTGAATTCATATTATTGTGAGTTGTTTTTAGGAATATTATTAGTTGGCGAACAAACAATTAATTTTTGTTCCATATTTTCAAGACATCCATAAAGTTTCATCCCTTTAGAATATTGAAGGAAAATATATCGCTGAGACATTTATTTGTTAAAGTAATTCATGGTTTGTAAACATCTTTTATTGAACTTGAAATCCTAATGTTTCTCTATTTAATTAAGGTAGAACAAAAAATGAGAGGGTATGTGCAGGTTTGGACAATGCGATGAGATGTGTTGTAAGAGTCCTGTTCTGAAGGATTAACAATGGAGTGTTTATATTGTTCGTGCCCCTGACTCTATTTGCTATGTGAGGTTTGTCATCTCTCCGTTTTATCACTTAGAATTTATTATATGTATGGTTCCTCACTCTTTGAAAGTGTAAAATGTTTTTGTATTGATATTGTGCTGCCGTGACTATGTTTATTGATGCTCTTCTTATGGCCTTTTAGTTTCTATATTTGTTAGGAGTTTGAGATTTTTATTTCAAGGTTTGCAAATTGAGGATTTAGGAGTGCAAATGTATGATTAAATATTTCTATTTCAGATCCTCATACTACTTTTTAAATTATTACTGAAGTTTAGTAATTTGATTTCAGTCGTAGTTACGGCATGAGTGTGTTATCTAATATATATATATTCTATTTTTGAGTTAGTTTTTTATGTTAGTTATGTTGAAATTCATTTTATTAACATGATATTAAAATTATACCAGCACGTCCATGTTGTGTGATTTTTAATATTTGTCGCCCTGCTGCGTTGGTGTGATAGGGTGTCTCCATAGATTTCCAGAGTGAAATGTTGTCTACAAATGATGGATAATAATATGCTGCGGCAGAAATGTTGAAGTAGTATATCAATTTCGTGCTCTTCATTATTAAAAGAAAAATTAGTTAAGTAGTTTCCTCATTTAAATTTTAGTTGTTTAGTAATAATTTAGAATGCTAATACAAACTTTATACTTGCTTCACATGATGAGGCCTCAATAACATTGGTCTATAAAGAGTTTGTTTCAATGGTTTTCAACAAGGTGTTTAACTTGTTCCTACTCTAAAATGAATGTGTTAAAGGAAACTTAGACTGAATAAGAGGTTAGACGTATCTTCTCTTAGAAACACCCCTAAAAATTCAAGTTAGTGAGACTGACAATACTATCTTTGATTTGTAAATCAGTTGACTTTATAAGTGAATCGTAAATTTGTGATTAATAAGATTTGTAAATCAATTGTTCCAAGTAAAGTATAAAGAAACAATTGATATGCTACTAAACTTTGAACCATGAACTCCTCAAGCCATGTGTTCTGAAATATTGCTTTTGAAATTTTTGTATGTTGAAGTGTTTGTAACAGATGTAGGATGTGGACATGCTTTCTTCTCTTTATTTTTCTAGGGAAGTTGAGGCAGAATCTGAGAGTGAGTAAAAGCCTAAACAGATTTGAAAACTATTCATTTATTTATCATGTAGACTATTTAATTAAAAAGGAATCTAGGAGAAGAAGCTAAAATAGAATACAATAGACTACCAACTAAAAGGTTATACCATATAGAATTAACATCCTCTAAATAAATCAAAGTTACATAAGTTAGGAATTCCCTCTCCCAGCGCCCAAATGTGAGTCTAAACCTCTGTCTCCTACAATTTTATCTAATATTTAGTGTTCGTCCGCCTAAAAGATAATGAAATCCGCAGATTTGGACAGACTATAAAGGTTAACTGGGCGTATGCGGGTGCTTAAAGAGAGGACACATCAAGTGTGTATCTTTTCTCACCTCCATTTTAGACCCTCTTAATTTTTTACATTATCTTTTTCAAGAACTAAAACTGTTTCTTCTCATTTGCAGATCATTTTAACATATTTGTGGGTCATCTCACTGGCTTCTTGTACGTTCTATTATGTATTTATTTTGTACTATACACGTTCTCCTGGCATTCATATTTTTAAAAATGGATGAATGTACTTGATGCTACATTGATGTTTCTCTTACAGAGATGCTAGAGTAATGTGGCATCAGAAAACAGGCCAATCTAGGAGATTTGAATTTGTTTCCTTTCGTAATCAGCTGGTATTAAGCTAGCTAAATATTATCTTCTGAACTTCCGCTAGGATTGCAAATAAAAAATAAATAAAAACTGACACTAATCCTTGTAAAGAAAGAGCATTATTAATGTCACATAATGGATATAAACATCTCAACTTTATATGACAAGTACCCAATATTATACTTTCTAATCAAGAAGAGTGGCCTTAATCCTTATTACCGTGTGAGATTTGGGTTATCTACCACACCTACTTTGTTTCTTGGCTGGAAGTTTTCTATGGAATAGTAGAACATTTTTGAGCGGGGTCAGGTAAAGGGTAAGGATTAAGGCCAGTAAGGTGCAGAGCAAGAATGTGGGGTGAGTGAGTATTTATCAGTGAATGAATGTATTGATTGGAGGCACCAAATTAGCTGATATTCTGCATATCGCACGGGACATTGAAAGCAACCTTCATTTGCATCATAAGCAATATTAATTTTTTTCTTTCAAATATACTATGTTATAATCCAATTTATAAATATTTGTCTGTATAAGTTAAGTTTTATTTTTAACAAATAAAAGGACAAGTGTTAAAAAGGAATAACTCCATTTATCAGCCTTAAATATGACAACATTCATGTGTTGTTATAGTTGGTGAAATAACTTGTGACAAAGTTTATACCTTATACTATTTGATTGAGTAAATTGTTTTAATTACAAGTGACTTTTATTAGTCTTTATTTTGCTACTATAGTAGAAATGGCTTATTTCAACATGTGTGCTTCTTACCATTTTAAAACATAAAGGCTGGTGACTCAAATTCCGATAGCAGCTTAACCGATGATAAAGATGAGGATGAGGATTATGGAGAAGAAGACCATGATGATGATGATGACGGTGGCGGTAGTGCTGCTGCTGCTGCTGCTGATGGTGATATCAACACGGAAGACGATAGGGATAACAAAGAGAAGGCTGAGGAAGCTGATGATGGGAACAAAGACCGTAGTAATTGTAAGAGTGATCCGCTTATCGCAGATCATGTTAGAGTCCTTTGGATGGATGAGTCTGAGTCTACAGAGAGTAGTAATAATGTCATAGTTGTCGATAGAGGATTTCTACATGGTGATTATGTTGCTGCAGCTTCTGATCCAACAGGTCAAGTAGGACTCGTGGTTGATATCGGATTTCTGCATGGTGATTATGTTGCTGCAGCTTCTGATCCAACAGGTCAAGTAGGACTCGTGGTTGATATCAATATATCTGTAGATTTGTTAGCGCACGATGGCTCTATTTTTAAAAATGTCTCATCTAGAGAGTTGAAACGTGTTCGGGATTTTACAGTTGGTGATTATGTTGTCCTTCACAGTGATGTTTGATGATGGTTCTGTATGTAAAGTTATAAAGGCTGACCCTTTACATCTTAAACCAGTTGGTAGGAATGGCCTTGAAGATGGACATTTTCCTTTCTATCCCGGTCAGCGTGTAAAAGCTAAGCTTCATCGTCAGTTTTCAAGAATTCCAGATGGTTATCTGGCTCATGGAAAGCAAATAGGTTAGATTATGAATTCGACTCTGAAACGTATATTATTTGGTAGGTCATTTTCTATTGACAGAATTGTGTGTGTGTGTGTATATATATATATATATATATATATATATATATATATAACTAAAAATATTTCACTTTGTACCTAAATTCTTTTTCCCTCTTCTGCTTCTTGATAGGTGCTTACTACTGAAAAACAGGAAAAATGCAGCACTAATGCTAACAAGAAGCTAACAAAGCGAGGCTGTTAAAGAAGAGCTTGTTCCGGTTATAATGCTAACAAGAAGCTAACAAAGCGAGGCTGTTAAAGAAGAGCTTGTTCCGGTTCCGGATACGTTAGCGAGGCTGTTAAAGAAGAGCTTGTTCCGGTTCCGGATACGAGAATAAGAAGAACGGAAGTACAAGAGGACAAGAAGGAGAAGAGGCGAATAGAGTTTCACTTGCTTGGTAACCTCTTTCCCGGTTAGAGATAGGAAAGAATCCAAAGCTTGCAAGGATGTTAGGTAAATAGTATGGATATAACATCCAATGTAAACAATGAGGCCACAAACAATTGCTTTTGTAGTATGGATATAACATCCAATGTAAACAATGAGGCCACAAACAATTGCTTTTGTAGTATGGATATAACATCCAATGTAAACAATGAGGCCACAAACAATTGCTTCTGTATGTTGTGCGTTAGCCCAAAACGGTGTGTGTGTCTATTTAGCTCGCAAAAATCTTTCCATTGGGCCCGTGCAAGCACGGGCCATATCTTCCTAGTCTAATAATATATGACATTTTTCTACATTACAATTATCCTACAAATAAATTACCCCAGTAAATCTTTCATACCAACCCCACCACTTCTTCTGACAAAAAAAAAAACTGAAAATCAAAAATTACTATACATTGTTGCAAAAGTTTTATGTAATTTGAATATATTTATTATTTATGAGCAGGAGGTGCTAAAAAGATATGTATTTAATCACTCAAAATATTAATTCAAATGCTTTTCATGACAAGGTATTAAAATTTCAATGAGTCTTTTTGGTATGTATATCAGTTGCTACCTTTAGTTGTGCATATTTTTTTTTTTTTGTTTTCTCTATGAATGGTTTTTTGACATTAGTTCGATTGGTATATTATGTTATTTATTTTTAGCATTGCAACAATTTTTGAGATTTTTCATGTTATATAGGATAAAATTTTGCATATGTTACTAACTTTATACACTACGAAAAGAAGCATCATATAAGTCTTTCTTAATAGTTTCACATTATTAAAACTTATTGAAATTATCAATAATTATGGAGTTGATCGTTAATGTTGATGAACCCATTGTTTGCAAAATAACTTTAACAATTAAGCCATAAACAAGACGAAGCATAAGAGGAGCACAACTATTTACAAGTGTCTTTCAAATTATTATTATAAAAAAATAATCTCTTTGATACTAATACTTTTTATTTTTTTTTTATATATATAAAAGGATAAGGAACAAAACATATTAACTGATAAATATGTGAGTGAAAAATGCTACATATGCAATGAATAAATATATTTTTGTTCAAAATATAAGGATGCATGTTAATCTTAAATAATAATAAAAAAGAATAAGAAGATAAATCAAGAAAAGGAACACAAATATATTAACTAATCATAAATATGTAACTATAATAACTACTTCATCATACTTTTAAACAGATTTTATATTGAATTGCGTTTAAATCGAATTAAAAAAATGTCTAACTATTTCAAAAGAATAAAAATATGTAAAAATAACTTTAAAGATTAAAAAAATAAAATTAGATTCATCTGATATTATATAATAAAAGAGATTATTAACAAATAACATTTAGTCAAATAGCAAATTATTAACAAAGTCGAACGATAATATAACAATAAAATGATTAAATTAAGTATAATAATGTTAATACTACTACTAATAATATAATATTATACAAAAATAAAAATAAGTAATTATTTCACTTTAGAATTATAAAAGAATAAGATATTCAAATTTAAGACTGACGAAAGTCTTACTATACACACAATCCCATAGGTTTAAATTTTAATAAATAAAATATATTGAAATTTATTGAAAAACGAATGAACAAAACATATAAATTTTTTAAGAAGTTCAAAAATGAATATTTTCATTTAATTTCAAAAGCATTGAATATTTTATATCATCATTGGAAAATTATTTTAAAATTTTAAAATAATAATCAATAGGTAAGGCAAGTTACATGACATATTAAAAATAATACTAAGAAAAAAAATAATAAATAAAATATAAATTTAACCTAACTATTTTAAATTTTAGATAATAAGAAAATGACAGTTGCTTTTTTTTAAAAAAAGAAAAAAAATATGCTAATGAATGGTATGTAACTACTTCAACTTTTAATCTTTATTTAGGAAAAATGCACAAATACCCCTTTAATCTATGTCCCGAAATTCTAAAGACACAATTATACTATATATTAAGATCTTATTATCTTCCTGAACTTATTTTGTACGTAATTTTCTATCCTTTTCGGCCTACTTTGGCACTAGCTTGAAATATAAAGTCAATCAGTATTTATAAAATAAGTTCAGGGGAATAATAAGATTTTCATATAGTATAAGTGTGTCTCTAAAATTTCGGGCATAGGTTGAGGGAGTACTTGTGCATTATCCCCTTTATTTATATACTAAAAATCATTGATATTTTTAAGCATTTCTCTAAAGATATAATTAAAAAACCAAAAAATTCACTGTAACCATTTCAAAAAAAAAGTATGAATCAAATTTAAAATGATAAGTATAGGATAGGGAAAATTACTTGAAGATTTTTGATTGCACATATTTTTCTGTACTTTGTTATTTTAAAATCTTACTCTTACAAAAATATCTTATATAAGGATAATTGACTTCAAAATATAAAGGAACAATTATTCTGACAAGTGTAAAAAAATTATTGTTGATACTTCTTTTCAATTTTATTTATATAAATATTTAATGATTTTATATTTGTTGTTTTTAAAGGATGGTTGGTGTGTGAATTTATTGAAATTAAATTTTTATTTTTTATTTTTGAGATGTTGTTAAAGTTATTATTGAATATGTAATTTAATTGTATACAATGCAATGTAACAATAATGAGCCAAGTATAAATTTGAGAGATGCAGTTTCAAATTTCGAGTAATTATTTTTAAGGACTTTAATTTTTTCATTTACTCATTTGTATGAATCTTCATTTTGAGATAAACATTTGAATAAGCTGTGAACAAATTAGAAGAAAAAAGTTTATATGTTGCAATTACTTTAATGGTGCAATTTATCTATAATCTATTATTGACAAGCAATAATATATTAAAATGAATAAGTTTTTATATACTTCAACCAAACAATTTTATTCAATGAACAAAAATTCTTGTCGACACTTATTTAAAATATTTTTTTTTTTCCATTTTTGAATGGAAAAAAACTATTTATCATTTTATCTGAAGTGCTATTTGCTATGCCCTACGATTTGATATTCAAGTGATTAAAGTTTTTAAATATTGATTTATTTATATAACTATTCTGTTATAACATAACAAAGTTATAAATGATAACATCCTCTCAAATAAGTTTCATAATACCATCCTATAATTAGAAAATTTGAAATTGTCAATAAATTAATATAAATAATTATATTCGTAAACTAACAGCGTATCGCGCAGATACATATACTAGTAATAATAAAAATAAGCATATCATAATAATAATCGTAATCATATTAACATATATAAATGGGAACAGAAAAGTTAAAAGTTAATTTATGGTTTTAACCATAATATAAATTAAAATGTTATAAAAGTATTTGATTATTTGATTTTAATATTAAATTATATCATTTTAAAAATGTTAATGACTTTTGCGCTTTCTTAGATTAATTCCTATGAAAATATCTAATTTAATAATATCTATCATCTATTATATAAACGAAAAAGGGCCTAAAATACCCTCGAAGTATTGAAAAAATATAAAATTACCTCCATCCACCTATTGGCTCCAAAATACCCTTCCCACTCACATATTAACTTCAAAATACCCTTGTCATCCACCTTTTGGTTCAAAATTGACCACTTATTTAACGGTTTTAAATTTAAACTATTTATATATTTTTTTAAAAATATGTGACACTCAATTATTTGTTATAATTTAACTTATTAGTATAATTTATAAATCAATCCACTACCCACTCATTACTAATTAGACCCCACCAAATTAATAAACCCGTCACATTACTAATGTAACAATAGGAAAGCTACTGCCAATGAGTGATTTTAAAAATTTGAGGCGAAAATATTTATAGAATTAAATTATCATACATTCAAGTGTCTAAATAAAATTTACCGATAATTTAAAAGTCTAACTATGTTCATCTTAATTGTTCTTTCATCTCAATTCTGTGATGTTACTTCATAGATAACTTTTTTTAAAATAATATATTAAAGACTTTAAAACAAATCATAAATATTTATAAAATTATATTAAAAAAAGTGCATGAATTAATTCGGGATGTACTACTTTTTTACCTTTAATCATAAATTTAGAATTCAAAGTTGAAAGAGTGTCACGACCCAAAAACCGAGCCGCGACTGGCACCCACATTTACCCTCCTATGTGAGCGAACCAACCAATCTAACCCTTATCATTTCAACATATATCAACAGAAAATAATGCGGAAGACTTAAACTCATTAATAAAAACCAATTCAATACTATTATTCTCCAAAATCTGGAAGTCATCATCACATGAACATCTATGATCAAATTACCAACTAAAAATGTCTAAGAAGCTAAAAATACATAAGAAGCTAGTCCATGTCGGAAGCTCAAGGCATCAAGACTTGAAGAAGAAGATCCAGTCCAAGCTAGAAGCATTAGATCACCCTGAATTTCCTATGTAGTAAAGACTGGCTTGAATTACTGTTGAGTCGAAGATGACGGCACGTTTGCTGCACTCCACAAATAAACAAGAAGAAAACATAAAAGTAGGGGTCAGTACAAAACACGGGTACTAAGTAGATATCATCGGCCAACTCAAAATAGAAGACAATATATATCAAGTAATATCATAAAGTCAACTATGATACTCAACATGTAGCAACAGCAAGTACTATATCATTAACAATTACCGTCAAGTTCACACATGAGGACTCAACCCTCAACACCATACTCATTTGGGAATTATGTTCATTAGATTGAGTATATTAACATCTTTCAAGATTTATTATCTTTATTTCTCTTGTGTCGATACGTGACACTCCGCTCCCTCATATTCATTAATCCTCTTGTGTCGGTACGTGACACTCTGATCCCCTACTACTATGTGTCGGAACGTGACACTCCGATCCCCTAAATCTACGTGTCGGTTCGTGACACCCGATCCCCTAAATCTACGTGTCGGTTCGTGACACCCGGTCCCCTAAATCTACGTGTCGATTCGTGACACCCGATCCCCTAAATCTACGTGTCGGTTCGTGACACCCGATCCCCTAAATCTACGTGTCGGTTCGTGACACCCGATCCCTTAATTCTATGTGTCGGAACGTGACACTCCGATCCCCTAAATCTACGTGTCGGTTCGTGACACCCGATCCCCTAAATCTACGTGTCGGTTCGTGACACCCGATCCCTTAATTCTATGTGTCGGAACGTGACACTCCGATCTCCTAATCTCCTTCTATCAATTCATCAAGCCTTCTTTCTCACCAAGGCGTCATCAATCTCATTACTTTAGTTCATCACGCCTTCTTTTATACTAAGGCCTCATCATTAACAAGAGATTAGGTTTTTATCAAGATTTAGGATTCAATAGCTTCATCATGCTTAATATAATCACAATTAATAATCACGTTCATGCAAGCATACAAATCAAGCACATAGCAGGATTTACAATATTATCAATACATATCATTCGCTATTAAGAGTTTTACTACGAATATCGTAAAAGAAACCATAACCTACCTCCACCGAAGACTAGTGATCAAGCAAGAATTTCCCAAAGCCTTGTGTTTTCCTCTTCTCGTTCGATTCTCCCTCTTTCTCTTTGTTCTTTCTATTTTTCTTATTCAAACCCTCTTTCTTTTACCCTAATTAGTATATAATTAAGAATGAAAGATGGCAATAATAACCCACTAATTAACTTAAGGTTACCTCTTTTAACCCCCAAGTAATTAGACTTATTAACCTTAACCCTCTAACTTTTTAATTAAAGTAGGAATAGTCCAAAACGTCCCTTAAAACGTGTAAAGAAATCCGACCTAGACTGGGATTACGCAACCTGTGACGGCCCGTCGTGCCTGCGGCGGTTCGTCATGCAGGTTCGTCAGGGACTCAATTTCCTTAAAGAGTCTGTGACGTCCCGTCGTGCCTACGACGGTCCGTCCTGCACTTCCGTCACGACGTTCAGAGAATCGTTCCTGTACCAACTTTTCAAGAGTTGAAGTGTTTTGAAACGAGAGCTCACGACGGTTCGTCAGACTGCGGATCGCCCGTCTGCAGTCCGTCACAGAGTTCAGAGAGTCGATTTCAGTACTCAGATTTCAGAATTCCTAAGTGTTTTGGAAGAGACACCATCGACGGTCCGTCGTGCCCATGACGGTCCGTCGTGGTATCTGTCGTCCCAGCCAGTTTTTCCAGAAATAAAATCTGTTGCTAAAAACGACTAAACAGGTCGTTACAATAGATACCAATTTACCCATCGTTCGTCCTCGAACGATCACAAGAAGAAAAACAAGGGCGAGAAGGAGTACCTGAATCTTTAAACAGATGTGGGTATCTTTCTTGCATATCTGCCTCCTTCTCCCAAGTGGTTTCTTCAACCGATCGATTCTTCCATTGCACCTTGATGTATGCAATCTCCCTTGACCTCAACTTGCGAACTTCTCTATCTAAAATAGCAACAGGCTCCTCCTCATAAGACAAATTCTCATCAAGTAAAACTGAATCCCAACGGACAATGTAGTTTCCATCCCCATGGTATCTTTTCAACATAGACACATGAAATACCGGATGCACTCCAGACAGCCATTGAGGCAAGGCTAATTCGTAAGCCAACTCCCCTACTCGCTTAAGTACTTCAAAGGGACCAATGTACCTTGGGCTTAGCTTACCTCTTTTACCAAACCGCATTACCCCTTTCATGGGCGAAACCTTCAATAAGACTTGTTCACCCTCCATGAACTCTAAGTCTCTAACCTTTCGATCTGCATATTCCTTTTGCCTACTTTGCGCCGCTAGAAGCTTTTCTTGAATAGATTTAACTTTCTCAATCGAATCCCTCAAAAGGTCAGTACCCCAAGGTCTAACCTCAAATGCATCAAACCACCAATGGGAGACCTACATCTCCTACCATACAATGCTTCAAATGGAGCCATATCAATTCTTGAGTGATAGCTATTATTGTATGAAAACTCCGCTAAGGGTAAGAAGTTATCCCAATGGCCACCAAATTCTATCACACACGCACGAAGCATATCCTCCAACACTTGAATCGTTCGCTCAGACTGACCATCAGTCTGAGGATGGAACGCGGTACTAAGGTCCAACCTAGTACCCAATTCTGCATGCAATGTTTTTCAAAACTTAGAAGTAAACTGCGTACCTCTATCTGATATGATGGAGAGTGGAACCCCATGCAATCGAACGATTTCTGAGTTATAGATCTTGGCTAACTTCTCGGCATTGTAAGTCACCTTAACCGGAATAAAATGAGCAGACTTAGTTAACCTATCAACAATCACCCAAATAGAGTCGTACTTACCCATTGTCTTTGGAAGACCAACCACGAAGTCCATTGCGATTCTCTCCCATTTCCATTCCGGAATGGGCATTCTCTGAAGTGTTCCTCCGTGCCTCTGGTGTTCATACTTTACTTGTTGACAGTTTGGACATTTGGCAATAAAATCCACAATATCACGCTTCATTCTACTCCACCAAAAGTGTTGCTTTAGGTCACGGTACATCTTGGTTGCACCCGGATGTATCGAATACCTTGAACTATGAGCCTCTGTCAGAATAGTGTTGATCAAATCATCGACGCGGGGTACACATACCCTTCCCTTAATCCTCAAAACACCTTCCTCATCGATTGTCGCTTCTTTAGTCTCTCCTTGCAACACTTTATCTCGGATCCGGATCAATTTTTCATCATTAAACTGCTTTCCCTTAATCTTGTCAAGGAAGGAAGATCTTGCCTCCACACAAGCTAAAAATCCTCCCTTCTCATTTACTTCTAATCTCATAAGGTCGTTAGCCAGAATCTGAACTTCTCTAGCCAATGGGCGTCTAGAAGCTTGCAAGTGAGCTAGACTTCCCATGCTTCCTGCCTTTCTACTTAAAGCATCCGCCACAATATTCGCTTTTCCCGGATGATACAAAATAGTGATGTCATAGTCCTTCAATAGTTCCATCCATCTCCTCTGTCTCAAGTTCAAAATCTTTCTGAGTAAAGACATACTGTAGGCTACGATGATCCGTATAAACTTACACTTAACCCCATATAAATAGTGTCTCCATTGCTTTAATGCAAACACTACCGCGGCCAATTCCAAATCATGAGTTGGATAGTTACGTTTATGCACTTTTAATTGTCTTGAAGCATAAGCAATCACATTCTTTTCTTGCATTAGCACTGCACCCAAACCCGAATAGGATGCATCACAATAGACAATGAAATTCTTACCTTCCACTGGCAAGGTGAGAATTGGTGCAGTAGTCAACAGAGTCTTGAGCTTCTGAAAGCTTTCCTCACACTCATCCGACCATACAAATGGAACATTTTGCTTAGTCAAGTTCGTCAGTTGGGAAGCAATAGAAGAGAATCCCTTGACAAATCGGCGGTAGTATCTAGCTAACCCAACAAAGCTCCTTATTTCTGACACATTAGTAGGTCTTACCCAATTCTTCACTGTCTCAATCTTAGAAGGATCCACCATCACTCCATCCTTAGAAACCACGTGCCCCAAGAAGGACACTGCATCTAGCCAAAACTCACACTTAGAGAACTTGGCATAAAGCTTTTTCTCCCTCAACATTTCCAATACCATTCTCAAATGCTCCTCATGTTCCTTCTTACTTTTAGAGTATATCAGTATATCATCAATAAATACGATCACAAAGAGATCCAGATATGGCTTAAAAATCCCGTTCATCAAGCTCATGAACGCAGCAGGGGCATTCGTAAGACCTAAATACATCACTACAAATTCGTAATGCCCATACCTGGTTCAAAAAGCAGTCTTTGGCACATCCGTTGCCCGTATTTTCAATTGATCATAACCGGATCTCAAGTCAATCTTAGAGAAGACACAAGCACCTTGTAACTGATCGAACAAGTCATCAATGCGAGGAAGAGGATACTAGTTCTTTATGGTTACCTTGTTCAACTGCCGGTAGTCTATACACATCCTAAAACTCCCATCCTTCTTCTTCACAAACAGAACCGGAGCACCCCAAGGAGATGCACTTGGTCTAATGAAGCCTTTGCTCAACAACTCTTGAAGTTGGGCCTTTAACTCTCTTAACTCCGCGGGAGCCATTCTATAAGGGGGTATAGAAATGGGGCGAGTACCCGGTTCAAGATCAATACAGAAGTCAATATCCCTATCTGGTGGCATACCAGGAAGATCTGCAGGGAACACATCAAAAAACTCACGGACTACCGAAACTGACTCAATCGAGGGTACTTGGGTAGTGTCATCCTTGAGATGTGCCAAGAAAGCTAAACACCCTTTACTAACCATTTTCTTAGCACGAAGAAAGGAGATGATACGCACCGGATTGGAAGTGTAGTCACCCTCCCACACTAACGGATCTGTCCCAGGCTTGGCTAACATCACCGTTTTAGCATTACAATCCAAGATCGCAAATTGCGGAGAAAGCCAAGTCATACCCAGAATTACATCAAAATCAACCATTTCTAAAATAACCAAATCTACATAAGTGTTACTCCCCACAAAAGTCACCAAACAAGACCTATACACTTTTTCAACTATCACCGACTCACCCACCGGAGTAGAAACACGAATAGGCATATCAAGTAATTCACAATGTAAATTTAGACCATTAGCAAATGAGGAAGATACATAAGAAAATGTGGATCCTGGATCAAACAATACAGAAGCCATGCAATCACAAACCAAAAGATTACCTATGATGACAGCATCAGATGTCTCCGCCTCCGATCTCCCAGGGAAAGCATAACAATGGGCCCTTTCGTTTGTTTGTCCGTTGCCCCTACCATGTTGTGATGTAGTGGCTCTAGTTTGCCCATCACCCCGGCCGTTTTGGTGACCACCATTACCTCGACCACCACGTCCTCCAGAATAACGGCCTCTACCATGACCACCTCTACCTCTAGCTATTGGGGGTCTATAACTCTGTTTGGGACAATTCCTCCTAATATGTCCAGTTTCCCCACATCCATAACACTCTCTAGAGTCAACCATAGGTCTCTCAGAGAAGTGTTGACCGATCTGAGGTGGACCCCACCACAATCAGTAGTGAAGATCGAATGGGTCGAATCGAGTAACCTCCTAACTCTGTCCTCTAGAGTAGGAACCATTAAACTCACCTCCCTTTCGAAACCTTTTTGATGTCGATGTCGAGGTGAAGTCATCGGGCTTCACTCCTTCCACCTCTATCATGAAGTCTACCACTTCTTGGAAGGATTTTGCCGTAGCCGCTACCTGTAAGGCCGAAATCCGCAACTCTGACCTCAACCCCTTCACAAACCGGTGAATCCGCTCTTGTTGACTGAAACAAAGTTGAGTGGCATACCTGGATAATGCACGAAACTTAGCCTCATATGCATTGACCGACATCCTACCTTGCTCTAGGCTCAAGAACTCATCCCTTTTCCTATCCCTCAAAGTCCGGGGGATATACTTCTCCATAAACAAGCTAGAGAATGAGGCCCAAGTCATAGGTGGTGCCTCTGTTGGTTGACACTCAACATGTGACCGCCACCATATTTTGGCGTTCCCTTGAAACTGATAACTCACGAACTCAACACCAAACCGTTCTACTATACCCATCTTGTGTAGTAGCTCATGACNNNCAACCGTAAAATCGTAAGCATCCTCAGATTCAAGACTTTGAAGACTGGAGGTTTCAATTTCAAGAACTTACTGAAAAGTTCATGCTGATCATTTGTCATTATAGGCCCAGTAGTCAGACGTGGAAACGTGCCTATGTCCAATGAGGCATCCATACGAGGAGCCATAGTGGCTGCATGTTGTACCTCTGAAACCGGAGGTGTTGGTGCAGAAAACACTGGAGGTGCCTGACCCTGATCAGACAACCCACTAAGATAAGCGAGAACCTGATTGATCATCTCTGGGGTAGGTTGGGGTGGCAATTCCTCATTTTGCACTTGTTCATTCTCCCCTTCCTCGCCCTCTCTTACTACTTCCTCAGTCGGTGGAGGAGTCACCGCCCTAGCATCAGATAGGCTAGGTGCTTGTCCTCTTCCTCTAGAGGACGTCCTCCCACGACCTCTACCACGGCTACTTGCCATTGCTCTTCCTCGAGCCACAGCCCCAGTGGATGGCTCAGACGTTTCTTGTCTTGCCGGTGTTGGTGTTGGCAGAGTCGTTTGTCTAGTTCTAACCATCTGCGAAATAGAGTGAAGATGGTCAGATACCAATTTGTATCACCTAGATACCAATTGGATTCAAGTAGTAGCACGAAAGAAAGAAAGAAAGAATGGAATTTTCCTACAGTCTTATAGCCTCTCAATGAAAAGTAAAGGCGTCCCCCTACCGTTCCTTAAGACTCTACTAGACTCGTTCTTGAGTGATGATACCAACGAACCTAATGCTCTGATACCAAGTTTGTCACGACCCAAAAACCGAGCCGCGACTGGCACCGACATTTACCCTCCTATGTGAGCGAACCAACCAATCTAACCCTTATCATTTCAACATATATCAACAGAAAATAATACGGAAGACTTAAACTCATTAATAAAAACCAATTCAATACTATTATTCTCCAAAATCTGGAAGTCATCATCACAAGAACATCTATGATCAAATTACCAACTAAAAATGTCTAAGAAGCTAAAAATACATAAGAAGCTAGTCCATGCCGGAAGCTCAAGGCATCAAGACTTGAAGAAGAAGATCCAGTCCAAGCTAGAAGCATTAGCTCACCCTGAATTTCCGATGTAGTAAAGACTGGCTTGAATTACTGTTGAGTCGAAGAAGACGGCACGTTTGCTGCACTCCACAAATAAACAAGAAGAAAACATAAAAGTAGGGGTCAGTACAAAACACGGGTACTGAGTAGATATCATCGGCCAAATCAAAATAGAAGACAATATATATCAAGTAATATCATAAAGTCAACTATGATACTCAACATGTAGCAACAACAAGTACTATATCATTAACAATTACCGTCAAGTTCACACATGAGGACTCAACACCATACTCATTTGGGAATTATGTTCATTAGATTGAGTATATTAACATCTTTCAAGATTCATTATCTTTATTTCTCTTGTGTCGATACGTGACACTCCGCTCCCTCATATTCATTAATCCTCTTGTGTCGGTACGTGACACTCCGATCCCCTACTACTATGTGTCGGAACGTGACACTCCGATCCCCTAAATCTACGTGTCGGTTCGTGACACCCGATCCCCTAAATCTACGTGTCGGTTCGTGACACCCTATCCCCTAAATCTACGTGTCGGTTCGTGACACCCGATCCCCTAAATCTACGTATCGGTTCGTGACACCCGATCCCCTAAATCTACGTGTTGGTTTGTGACACCCGATCCCTTAATTCTATGTGTCGGAACGTGACACTCCGATCCCCTAAATCTACGTGTCGGTTCGTGACACCCGACCCCTAAATCTACGTGTCGGTTCGTGACACCCGATCCCCTAAATCTACGTGTCGGTTCGTGACACCCGATCCCTTAATTCTATGTGCCGGAACGTGACACTCCGATCCCCTAATCTCCTTCTATCAATTCATGAAGCCTTCTTTCTCACCAAGGCATCATCAATCTCATTACTTTAGTTCATCACGCCTTCTTTTATACTAAGGCCTCATCATTAACAAGATATTAGGTTTTTATCAAGATTTGGGATTCAATAGCTTCATCATGCTTAATATAATCACAATTAATAATCACGTTCATGCAAGCATACAAATCAAGCACATAGCAGGGTTTACAATATTATCAATACATATCATTCGCTATTAAGAGTTTTACTATGAATATCGTAAAAGAAACCATAACCTACCTCCACCGAAGACTAGTGATCAAGCAAGAATTTCCCAAAGCCTTGTGTTTTCCTCTTCTCGTTCGATTCTCCCTCTTTCTCTTTGTTCTTTCTATTTTTCTCATTCAAACCCTCTTTCTTTTACCCTAATTAGTATATAATTAAGAATGAAAGATGGTAATAATAACCCACTAATTAACTTAAGGTTACCTCTTTTAACCCCCAAGTAATTAGACTTATTAACCTTAACCCTCTAACTTTTTAATTAAAGTAGGAATAGTCCAAAACGTCCCTTAAAACGTGTAAAGAAATCCGACCCAGATCGAATTACGCAACCCGCGGATTTGTGGCTGCCGTGGCCCGCGACGGTCCGTCATGCAGTTCGCCAGTGACTCAATTTCCTTAAAGAGTGTGACGGCCCGCGTCGTGCCCTACGACGGTCCGTCCGCACTTCCGCCACGACGCTCGCAGAATCGCTCCTGTACTAACTTTTCAAGAGTTGAAGTGTTTTGAACGAGAGCTCACGACGGTTCGTCGTACTGACGGATCGTCCGCCCCGCAGTCCGTCACAGAGTTCAGAGAGTCGATTTCAGTACTCAGATTTCAGAATTCCTAAGTGTTTTGGAACGAGACACCATCGACGGTCCGTCGTGCCCATGACGGTCCGTCGTGGTATCCGTCGTCCCAGCCAGTTTTTCAAAAAATAAAATCTGTTGCTCAAAACGACTAAATAGGTCGTTACAAAGAGAATCCTATTGAAAGTATCCTCCTAAATAAGCGTCTCAACATAAATTTAATGGGGGTTTCGATTCGAACTCGAATAATTTTGGATGTCATTTTCAGGAATCTATAAACTTCGTCGTGTCTTAGTAGTTTTTATGGCGATTTTAATATCATAATTGGTTTATTAATTGGGTGAGGTTTAATTAGTAATGAGTGGGTAGTAAGTTGATTTAAAAATTATATTAACAAATTAAATTATAACAAATAGTTGAGTGCCACATATTTTTAAAAAATATATAAATAGTTTAATTTTAAAACCGTTAAATAAGTGGTCAATTATAAACCCAAAGATGAATGAGAAGGGTATTTTGAACCTAATAGGTGGATGAGAAAGACATTTGGAGCCAATAGGTGGATGAAGGGTAATTTTGTACCATTTCCAATATTTCGAGGATATTTTAGGTCCTTTTCTGTTATATATAAGCATATTTAATTTAATTTTCATCATCTATACACAAACACAATTATATTTTATAAAAAACTAAAGAATAAAAATGTAAAATGTTTCTTAAAAAATTAAATGATCATTTTTTGTTCACTAAATTAACATAGTTCCTCTAATAACTTGTGCTTAGAAACTAAACTATTATGCAATCATTATTATTTCGATGCACAAAAAAATATTAACATATCTTTTTTTAAAAATTTCAAAGATTATTTTGAAATTTACAAACAATTTCATATGATTCATGTATCAGCAAAAAGTCATGTTATTTAAGAAAAATTATTGATATTAGCTTGCAGTTATATCATGATTTGCACTTATCTAATTCTTGGCTATACACATTCTATTATAATTTTTGGATTATCCCTGCATTTGTCATCTATAAATATGTAAAAAGTATTGGAGTAAACAATATTACGTGATATACAAGGAATGAGTAAGCGAATATTTGGAGGATCAACTTCTTTCGGGATGAACAAAACGTTCTTTTTGCTCTTTTTTTTTAGAAGAATAAAGGTGGATGATCTTTAGGAAGGATATGCTTTTTGTAGTGTATAGTTTCCTTCTCTGAATGAAAAAAAACGGCAATGCATAAAAAATATAATATCATGACTCTTTACTCATATACTTATGTGTTATAATTTTACTAAAAAAATTAATTATAATTTACTTGATATTTTTAATGATAAAATTATTGTACTATATTAATCGATGATAAAATTATTTAATTTGTTCTTTTGATTTAATTAGTTACTTATTTATGTTTATTTTTTGTAAGGGGTGCGGTGCGTAAGATGCAATATATAAAATTATATATTTTATAATTTTTTTCTGAAGGGGCGTACATGATTAAAACACAATGAATAATTTGAAATGAAGAAAGTCATCTATAATTTAATTATTAATAACTTCTTTAATTCATAGAAAGTAACCTATAATTAAATTATTAATAACTTCTTTAATTCATGGAAGAAATAATGATATAAATGGTTTTTTTTTTTAAATTTATTTATCCTTTTGTCTCATTTTGAGAAAGACAAATTTAATATTTCAACTTTTGATAATGTTTCATATTTTAGTTGTCACTCTGTTGATACTACATTTCTACATTTCTGTATTCTAAGGTCATTTTTTAAAAAATAATTTGATCAGATTCAATATTTTATATGATCCCTTAATAATTAAAAAAATAATTAAAATTAACCATTGATTCTAGCCTTCATTTTATTTTAATTAACTCTAAGAAGTGGTTACCAAATTCTTTTCATTTTTTAACTTTCTTCTTTTCTTTGGACAATGTCTTGCATGTAATGAACATATGAGATATAGTATATATATATATATATATATATATATATATATATATATATATATATATATATATATATATATATATATATATATATATATATATATATATATATATATATATATATATATATATATATATATATATATATATATGTATATATATATATATATATATATATATATAAATTATATCAACAAATTAAATTAAAATAAATAGTTGAGTGCCACATATTTTAAAAAAATATATAAATAGTTTAATTTTAAAACCGTTAAATAATTGGTCAATTTTAAACCCAAAGATGAATGAGAAGGGTATTTTGAAGCTAATAGGTGGATGAGAAAGACATTTGGAGCCAATAAGTGGATGAAGGGTAATTTTGTACCATTTCCAATACTTCGAGGATATTTTAGGCCCTTTTCTGTTATATATAAGTATATTTAATTTAATTTTCATCATCCATACACAAACACAATTATATTTTATAAAAAACTAATGAATAAAAATGTAAAATGTTTCTTAAAAAATTAAATGATCATTTTTTGTTCACTAAATTAACATAGTTCCTCTAATAACTTATGCTTATGCTTAGAAACTAAACTATTATGCAATCATCAATGTTTCGATGCACAAAAAAATATTAACATACTTGTTTTTAGAAATTTCAAAGATTATTTTGAAATTTACAAACAATTTCATATGATTCATGTATCAGCAAAAAGTCATGTTATTTAAGAAAAATTATTGATATTAGCATGCATTTATATCATGATTTGCACTTATCTAATTCTTGACTATACACATTCTATATAATTTTTGGATTATCCCTGCATTTGTCATGTCACGACCCAAATCGGGGCCGCGACTGGCACCCACATTTACCCTCCTATGTGAGCGAACCAACCAATTTAACCCTTATCATTCCAATATATAACAACAGAAAGTAATGCGGAAGACTTAAACTCATTAATAAAACAATTCAAAACTATTATTATTATCCCCAAAATCTGGAAGTCATCATCACAAGAACATCTATCTCAAATTACTAAACTAAAACTGTCTAAGAAGCTAAAACAACTACTAGCTAGTCCATGCCTAAGTTCAAGGCATCAAGACTTGAAGAAGAAGACCCACCCAAGCTAGACGCATTAGCTCACCCCGAATTTCCGAAGGTAGTGAAGACTGCTAGATCTATCGTTGAGTTGAAGTTGACGGAACGCTTGTCGCATTTCACAAATAACAAAGGAGAAAACATAAAAGTAGGGGTCAAGACAACCACAAGTCTTGAGTAGATATCATCGGCCAACTCAAAATAGGGAACAAAGATATATCAATAATAATGTAAATCAACTACAATACTCAACATGTAGCAATAACAACATAAATTCATCAATAACTACAACCGAAGTTCACACATGAGGACTCAAGCCTCAGTACCATACTCATTTCGCAATTAACTTCATTACATTCACTACATTCATTATCTTTCAACATTCATTATCTTTCTTCCTCTTGTGTCCCTACCTGACACTCCGCTCCTCTATTTCTATCCTCCTCCCCGAACGTGGCACTCCCATCCTCATATACTATCCTCCTACCCGAACGTCGCACCCGACCCATATTCTATCCTGGTGTCGGAACGTGACACTCCGATCCTCATATTCATTCTATCCTGGTACCGAACGTGGCACCCGATCCTCATATTCATTCTATCCTGGTACCGAACGTGGCACCCGATCCATATTCTATCCTGGTGTCGGAACGTGACACTCCGATCCTCATATTCATTCTATCCTGGTACCGAACGTGGCACCCGATCCATATTCTATCCTGGTGTCGGAACGTGACACTCCGATCCTCATATTCATTCTATCCTGGTACCGAACGTGGCACCCGATCCCCTAATTCATCAAGCCTTCTTTTACACTAAGGCATCATCATTCTCATTATATAATATATCAAGCCTTCTTTCATACTAAGGCATCATCATTCTCATTATATAATATATCAAGCGAATTAGGGTTCTTTCAAGATTTGGGATTCAATAGCTTCATCATGCTTTGTTAATTCATCACAATTTCACATTCATATTCATGCAAGCATACACCTTAAGCACATAGTAGGGTTTACAATAATATCAACACATAATATTCACTATTAAGAGTTCACTACGAATATCGTAACATAAACCATAACCTACCTCCACCGAAGAATTGGAATCAACAAGCAATTTCCCAAGCTTTGATATTCTTCTTCGTTTTCTCTCTTTCTCGCTCGACTTTTCCTCTCTCTTTTCTTTTTCTGCTTGTTTTATTCAAACCCTCCTTCTTTTACCCTAATTAATGTATAATTAAGAATAAAAGAGGACAATAAACCCTCTAATTAACTTAAGGTTACCTAATTTAACCCCTAAGTAATTAGACTTATTAATGTTACCCTCAATCTTTATAATTAAGGAAAGAATAGTCAAAACGACCCTTAAAACGTGTGGAGAAATCCTAAACCGCTGGGATTGTGCAGCCTGTGACGGGCCGTCACGCCGCGACGGTCCGTCACACAGCCGTCGTGCCTCCCTGTGTTTCAGGTGGTCTGCGACGGCCCGTCACCTCGCGGACGGTCCGTCTCCGCCCTCCGTCATGACGGTCGAAACTTCGTTTTCTTGCACCAATTTCTCAAAAGTTGAAGTGTTTTGCAGCGGGTACTCACGACGGTTCGTCGTGTATGTGACGGTCCGCTCGCCATTTCGCTACGGTTCGAGAGTCGATTTTCAGTACCCAAATTAAAAATTCTAAGTGTCATGGGATCGGAACCTCCTCGACGGGCCGTCGTGACCACGACGGTCCGTCGGGACACACGCCGTCTCACCGCTTTCCCGTATTTATTCTCGCTCTAAAACGACTAAACAGGTCGTTACAATAGATACCAATTTACCCATCGTTCGTCCCCGAACGATCAAAAGAAGAGAAACCGTGGCGAAGAGGAGTACCTGAATCTGTAAACAGATGTGGGTATTTCTCTTTCATATCCGCCTCCTTCTCCCAAGTAGCCTCTTCAACCGGTCGATTCTTCCATTGAACTTTGATGGATGCAATTTCTCTCGACCTCAACTTGCGAACCTCTCTATCTAATATAGCAACCGGTTCCTCTTCATAAGTCAAGTTCTCATCCAACAAAACTGAATCCCAACGGATGATGTAGTTTCCATCTCCATGGTATCTTTTCAACATGGACACATGGAATACCGGATGTACTCCAGACAGCCCCGGGGGCAAGGCTAACTCATAAGCCACCTCCCCTATTCGCTTAAGCACTTCAAATGGTCCAATATACCTTGGACTTAACTTACCTCTTTTGCCAAACCGCATCACCCCTTTCATTGGTGAAACCTTCAACAATACTTGTTCACCCTCCATGAACTCCAAGTCTCTAACCTTTCGGTCTGCATACTCCTTTTGTCTACTTTGCGCCGCTAGAAGCTTTTCTTGAATAGACTTCACTTTCTCTAATGAATCCCTCAAAAGATCGGTACCCCAAGGTCTAACCTCAAAGACATCAAACCAACCAATGGGAGACCTACATCTCCTCCCATACAATGCTTCAAATGGGGCCATATCAATGCTTGAGTGATAGCTATTATTGTACGAAAACTCCGCTAAGGGTAAGAAGCTATCCCAATGGCCACCGAACTCTATCACACATGCACGAAGCATATCCTCCAAGACTTGAATCGTTCGCTCAGACTGACCATCGATCTGAGGATGGAACGCAGTACTAAGGTCCAACCTAGTACCCAATTCCGCATGCAATGTTTTCCAAAACTTAGAAGTAAACTGCGTACCTCTATCCGATATGATGGAGAGTGGAACTCCATGCAATCGAACAATCTCTGAGATATAGATCTTGGCTAACTTCTCTGCGTTGTAAGTTACCTTGACCGAAATAAAATGAGCAGACTTAGTTAACCTATCAACAATCACCCAAATGGAGTCATACTTACCCAATGTCTTTGGAAGACCAACCACGAAGTCCATTGCGATTCTCTCCCACTTCCATTCAGGAATGGGCATTCTCTGAAGTGTTCCTCCGGGCCTTTGGTGTTCATATTTCACTTGTTGACAGTTTGGACACTTGGCAATAAAGTCAACAATATCACGCTTCATTCTACTCCACCAAAAGTGTTGCTTTAGGTCACGGTACATCTTGGTTGCACCCGGATGTATAGAATACCTTGAGCTATGAGCTTCTGCCAGAATAGTGTTGATCAAATCATCAACTCGGGGTACACATACCCTTCCCTTAATCCTCAAAACACCTTCCTCATCGATTTGTGCTTCCTTAGCCTCTCCTCGCAATACTTTATCTTGAATTCGTCTTAGTTTCTCATCATCAAACTGTTTTCCCTTAATCTTGTCAAGAAAAGAAGATCTCGACTCCACACTAGCTAACAATCCTCCCTCCTCATTTACTTCTAACCTCATCAAATCGTTAGCCAAAATCTGCACTTCTCTAGCCAATGGGCGCCTAGAAGCTTGCAAATGAGCTAGACTTCCCATGCTTCCCGCCTTTCTACTCAAAGCATCCGCTACAACATTCGCCTTCGCCGGATGATACAAGATAGTGATATCGTAGTCCTTTAGTAGTTCCATCCATCTCCTTTGTCTCAAGTTCAGATCTTTCGAGTAAAGACGTCTTCAAGGCTACGATGATCCGTGTAGACTTCACACTTAACCCCATACAAATAGTGTCTCCATTGTTTTAGTGCAAATACTACCGCGCCAACTCCAAATCATGGGTCGGATAGTTACGTTCATGCACCTTTAATTGCCTCAAGCATAAGCAATTACACTCTTCTCTTGCATTAGCACCGCACTCCAACCCGAATAGGATGCATCACAATACACAATGAAGTCTTTACCCTCTATTGGCAAGGCAAGAATTGGTGCGGTAGTCAACAAAGTCTTAAGCTTCAAAGCTTTCCTCACATTCATCCGACCACACAAATGGAACATTCTCGCTTAGTCAAGTTCACAATTGGGAAGGAATAGAAGAGAATCCCTTGACAAATCTGCGGTAGTAGCTAGCTAACCCAACAAAACTTCTTATTTCTGACACATTAGTGGGTCTCACCCAATTCTTCACTGTCTCAATCTTAGATGGATCTACCATCACTCCATCCTTAGAAACTACGTGCCCCAAGAAGGACACCGCATCTAGCCAAAACTCACACTTAGAGAACTTGGCATAAAGCTTTTTCTCCTCAACATTTCCAATACCATTCTCAAATGCTCTTCATGTTCCTTCTTGCTCTTCGAGTATACCAATATATCATCAATAAATACGATCACTAAAAGATCCAAATATGGCTTAAAGATCCCGTTCATCAAGCTCATGAACGCAGGGGCATTCGTAAGACCAAAAGACATCACTACGAATTCATAATGCCCATATCTAGTTCGGCAGTCTTTGGCACGTCCGTCACGCCCGTATTTTCAATTGATGATAACCGGATCTCAAGTCAATCTTAGAGAAGACACAAGCACCTTGTAATCGATCGAACAAGTCATCAATGCGAGGAAGAGGATACTTGTTCTTTATGGTTACCTTGTTTAGTTGTCTGTAGTCTATGCACATCCGAAAACTCCCATCCTTCTTCTTCACAAACAAACCGGAGCACCCTGGGGATGCACTTGGTCTAATGAAGCCTTTGTTCAATAACTCTTGAAGTTGTGCCTTTAACTCTCTTAACTCATGGAGCCATTCTATAAGGGGTATAGAAATGGGGCGCAGCCCGGTTCAAGATCGATACAAAAGTCAATATCCCTATCCGTGGCATACCAGAAGATCTGCAGGAACACATCCAAAAATTCTTGAACTACCAAACCGATTCGATTGAGGGTACTTGGATAGTGTCATCCTTAAGATGTGCCAAGAAAGCTAAACACCCTTTACCAACCATTTTCTTAGCACGAAGAAAGGATATGATACGCACCGGATTAGAAGTGTAGTCGCCTCCCACACTAACGGATCCGCCAGTGCTTGGCTAACGCCACCGCTTTAGCATTACAATCCAAAATTGCAAAATTCGGAGAAAGCCAAGTCATACCTGCATTACATCAAAGTCACCCATTTCTAAAATAACCAAATCTACATAAGTGTTGCTCCCCACAAAATTCACCAAACAAGACCTATACACTTTTTCAACTACCACACTACCCACCTGAGTAGAAACACGAATAGGCATATCAAGTAATTCACAATGTAGATTTAGACCATTAGCAAATGATGAAGATACATATGAAAACGTGGAGCCAGGGTCAAATAATATAGATGCCATGCAATCACAAACCAAAAGATTACCCGTGATAACAAAGATCGACGCCCGCTTGAGATCTCCCAGTGAAAGCGTAACAATGGGCCCTATCGCTTGTCCGTCCATTGCCCCTACCATGTTGCGTAGTAGTGGCTCCGCTTTGCCCTTCACCTCTGCCGTTTTGGTGACCACCATTACCTCGGCCACCACGCCTCCGTAATAACGACCTCTACCATTACCACCTCTACCTCTAGCTATTGGGGTTCTCAGAACTCTGGTTTGGACAATACCTCTTAATGTGTCCAATCTCTCCACACCCATAACATTCTCTGGGTTCACGATCGGCCTCTCGGAGAAGTGTTGACCGTTCTGAGGTGGACCCCAACTACGATCGTAGTGAAGATCAGTATTGGTCGATTGGAGTGACCTCCTGAGTTCTGTCCTCTAGAATAAGAACCATTAAACTCACCTCCCCTTCAAACCTCTTCGATGTAGACGTGGTGGTGAAGTCATCCGGTTTCACTCCTTCCACCTCTATCACAAAGTCTACCACCTCTTGGAAGGATGTTGTCATTGCCGCTTATCCGCAAGGTGAAATCCGCACTCGCCTCAATCCCTTCACAAAACGGCGGATCCGTTCTTGTGGATCAAACAGAGTTGAGTGGCATACCTTGATAAAGCACTAAACTTAGCCTCATATCGCTTAACCGTCATCCTACCTTGCTCGAGACTCAAGAACTCATCCCTCTTCCTATCCCTCAAGGTCCGGGGGATATACTTTTCCATGAACAAACTCGAGAATGATTCCCAAGTCATAGGTGGTGCCTCTGTTGGTTGACACTCAACATGTGAACGCCACCACATTTTGGCGTTCCCTTGAAACTGATAGCTCACGAACTCGACACCAAACCTCTCTACTATACCCATCTTGTGTAGTAGCTCATGACAATCAACCATAAAATCGTAAGCATCCTCTCGATTACGCACTTTAAAGACTGGAGGTTTCAATTTCAAGAACTTACCAAAAGTTCATGTTGATCGTTTGTCATAATAGGCCCGATAGTCGACGTGGAAATGTGCCCATTCCCAATGGTGCATCCATGCGGGAGCCATAGTAGCCGCATGTCGTACCTCAAACCGGAGGTGTTGGTGCGTAAACCCTGGAGGTGCTCGACCGTGATCGATAACCCGCTAAGATAAGCGAGAACCCGATTGATCATATCCGGGGTAGGTTGAGGTGGCATTTCCTCATTCAGACTTGCTCATTCACCCCATCCTCCCCTTCTCTTATCACCTCTTCACCGGTGGAGGAGTCACCGCCTAGTATCGGATGGGCTAGGTGCTCGCCCTCTTCCTCTAGAGGACGCCCTCCCACGACCTCTACCACGGCCTCTTGCCGTTGTTCTCCTCGAGCCACGGCCCGATGCTGGCTCAGACGTTTCTTGTCTTGCCGGTGTTGTTGTTGGCGCGGGCGTGGCTCTAGTTCTAACCATCTGCGAAATAGAGTGAAGATGGTCAGATACCAATTCGGATCGCCTAGATACCAATTGGACTCAAGTAGTAGCACGAAAGAAAGAATGAAAGAGTGAAATTTTCCTAAAGTCTTATAGCCTCTCAAGGAAAAGTAAAGGCGTCCCCCTACCGTTCCTTAAGACTCTACTAGACCTGTTCTTGTGTGATGAGACCAACGAACCTAATGCTCTGATACCAAGTTTGTCACGACCCCAAAACGGGGCCGCGACTGGCACCCACATTTACCCTCCTATGTGAGCGAACCAACCAATTTAACCCTTATCATTTCAATATATAACAACAGAAAGTAATGCGGAAGACTTAAACTCATTAATAAAACAATTCAAAACTATTATTATTATCCCCAAAATCTGGAAGTCATCATCACAAGAACATCTATCTCAAATTACTAAACTAAAACTGTCTAAGAAGCTAAAACAACTACTAGCTAGTCCATGCCGGAAGTTCAAGGCATCAAGACTTGAAGAAGAAGACCCAGTCCAAGCTAGACGCATTAGCTCACCCCGAATTTCGAAGGTAGTGAAGACTGCTAGATCTCTTGTTGAGTTGAAGTTGACGAACGCTTGTCGATTTCACAAATAACAAAGGAGAAAACATAAAAGTAGGGTCAAGATAACCACAAGTACCGAGTAGATATCATCGCCAACTCAAAATAGGGAACAAAGATATATCAATAATAATGTAAATCAACTACAATACTCAACATGTAGCAATAACAACATAAATTCATCAATAACTACAACCGAAGTTCACACATGAGGACTCAAGCCTCAATACCATACTCATTTGGGAATTAAGTTCATTAGATTGAGTATATTCATTATCTTTCAAGATTCATTATCTTTCTTCCTCTTGTGTCCAGACGTGACACTCCGCCTCTATTTCTATCCTGGTGCCTAACGTGGCACTCCGATCCTCATATACTATCCTGGTACCGGAACGTGGCACCCGATCCATATTCTATCCTGGTGTCGGAACGTGACACTCCGATCCTCATATTCATTCTATCCTGGTACCGAACGCGTGGCACCCGATCCTCATATTCATTCTATCCTGGTACCGGAACGTGGCACCCGATCCATATTCTATCCTGGTGTCGGAACGTGACACTCCGATCCTCATATTCATTCTATCCTGGTACCGGAACGTGGCACCCGATCCATATTCTATCCTGGTGTCGGAACGTGACACTCCGATCCTCATATTCATTCTATCCTGGTACCGGAACGTGGCACCCGATCCCCTAATTCATCAAGCCTTCTTTTACACTAAGGCATCATCATTCTCATTATATAATATATCAAGCCTTCTTTCATACTAAGGCATCATCATTCTCATTATATAATATATCAAGCGAATTAGGGTTCTTTCAAGATTTGGGATTCAATAGCTTCATCATGCTTTGTTAATTCATCACAATTTCACATTCATATTCATGAAAGCATACACCTTAAGCACATAGTAGGGTTTACAATAATATCAACACATAATATTCACTATTAAGAGTTCACTACGAATATCGTAACATAAACCATAACCTACCTCCACCGAAGAATTGGAATCAACAAGCAATTTCCCAAGCTTTGATATTCTTCTTCGTTTTCTCTCTTTCTCGTTCGACTTTTCCTCTCTCTTTTCTTTTTCTGTTTGTTTTATTCAAACCCTCCTTCTTTTACCCTAATTAATGTATAATTAAGAATAAAAGAGGACAATAAACCCCTCTAATTAACTTAAGGTTACCTAATTTAACCCCTAAGTAATTAGACTTATTAATGTTACTCCTCAATCTTTATAATTAAGGAAAGAATAGTCAAAAACGACTTTAAAACGTGTGGAGAAATCCTAAACCGCACAGGATTGTGCAGCTGTGGCGGGCCGTCACGCTGCGACGGTCCGTCACACGCAGCCGTCGCGCCTCCCCAGGTTTCTGGTGGTCTGCGACGGCCCGTCACCCCTGTGACGGTCCGTCCTGGCCCCTCCGTCATGACGGTCAGAAACTCGTTTTCTTGCACCAATTTCTCAAAAGTTGAAGTGTTTTGCAACGGGTACTCACGACGGTTCGTCGTGGATGTGACGGTCCGTTCTGCCATTTCGTTACGAAGTTCAGAGAGTCGATTTTCAGTACCCAAATTAAAAATTCTAAGTGTCATGGGACGGAACCTCCTCGACGGGCCGTCGTGACCACGACGGTCCGTCGGGACACACGTCGTCTCAGCCAGTTTTCCCCGTATTTATTCTGCTGCTCTAAAACGACTAAACAGGTCGTTACATGTCATCTATAAATATGTAAAAAGTATTGGAGTAAACAATATTACGTAATATACAAGGAATGAGTAAGCGAATATTTGGAGGATCAACTTCTTTAGGGATGAACAAAACGTTCTTTTTGCTCTTTTTTTTTTAGAAGAATAAAGGTGGATGATCTTTAGGAAGGATATGCTTTTTGTAGTATATAGTTTCCTTCTTTGAATGTAAAATAAGAGGAATGCATAAAAAATATAAGATCATGACTCTTTACTCATATACTTAGGTGATATAATTTGTACTAAAAAAGTCAATTATAATTTACTTGATATTTTTAATGATAAAATTATTGTACTATATTAATTGATAATAAAATTATTTAATTTGTTCTTTTGATTTTACTAGTTACTTATTTATATTTATTTTTTTGTAAGGGGTGGATGCAATATATAAAATAACATTTTTTTTTATTTTTTTCTGAAGGGGCGTACAAGATTAAAACACAATGAATAATTTGAAATGAAGAAAGTAATCTATAATTAAATTATTAATAACTTCTTTAATTCATAGAAAGTAACCTATAATTAAATTATTAATAACTTCTTTAATTCATGGAAAAATAATGATATAAATGGGTTTTTTAATTTATTTATCCTTTTGTCTCATTTTGAGAAAGGCAAATTTAATATTTCAACTTTTGATAATGTTTCATATTTTAGTTGTCACTCTGTTGATACTATATTTCTACATTTCTGTATTCTAAGCTCATTTTTTTAAAAATAATTTGATCAAATTCAATATTTTACATGATCCCTTAATAATTAAAAAAATAATTAAAATTAACCGTTGATTCTAGCCTTCATTTTATTTTAATTAACTCTAAGAAGTGGTTACCAAATTCTTTTCATTTTTTATCTTTCTTCTTTTCTTTGGACAATGTCTTGCATGTAATGAACCTATGAGATATAGTATATATTAAGTTTCGTTTATAACTATAGTATTTTAAAATACTAAATGTTATTATCTTTTATTTCATTTGGAGAAGAGATACTTTGTTGTCATAATTTAATTTGTTAGCGGTATATTTCCAATGTTTGAAATATAATTTTTGTTTAGAAATGAACAATATACATGCAATTTAATTACAAAACTATCACTAATCTTTTATGTATATATATATTATATTAACAAATTAAATTATAACAAATAGTTGAGTGCCACAGATTTTAAAAAAATATATAAATAGTTCAATTTTAAAACCGTTAAATAAGTGGTCAATTATAAACCCAAAGATGAATGGGAAGGGTATTTTGAAGCTAATAGGTGGATGAGAAGGACATTTGGAGCCAATAGGTGGATGAGAAAGACATTTGGAGCGAATAGGTGGATGAAGGGTAATTTTGTACTATTTCCAATACTTCGAGGATATTTTAGGCCCTTTTCTGTTATATATAAGTATATTTAATTTAATTTTCATCATCTATACACAAACACAATTATTTTTTTAAAAAAACTAATGAATAAAAATGTAAAATGTTTCTTACAAAATTAAATGATCATTTTTTGTTCACTAAATTAACATAGTTCCTCTAATAACTTATGCTTATGCTTAGAAACTAAATTATTATGCAATTATTAATGTTTCAATGCACAAAAAAATATTAACATACCTTTTTTTAGGAAATTCAAAGATTATTTTGAAATTTACAAACAATTTCATATGATTCATGTATCAGCAAAAAGTCATGTTATTTAAGAAAAATTATTGATATTAGCATGCATTTATATCATGATTTGCACTAATCTAATTCTTGACTATACACATTGTATTATAATTTTTGGATTACCCCTACATTTGTCATCTATAAATATGTAAAAAGTATTGGAGGAAACAATATTACGTGATATACAAGGAATGAGTAAGCGAATACTTGGAGGATCAACTTCTTTAGGGATGAACAAAACGTTCTTTTTGCTCTTTTTTTTTTAGAAGAATAAAGGTGGATGATCTTTAGGAAGGATATGCTTTTTGTAGTGTATAGTTTCCTTCTTTGAATGTAAAATAAGAGGAATGCATAAAAAATATAAGATCATGACTCTTTACTCATATACTTAGGTGATATAATTTGTACTAAAAAAGTTAATTATAATTTACTTGATATTTTTAATGATAAAATTATTGTACTATATTAATTGATAATAAAATTATTTAATTTGTTCTTTTGATTTAATTAGTTACTTATTTATATTTATTTTTTGTAAGGGGTGCGTAAGATGCAATATATAAAATAACATTTTTTTTATTTTTTTCTGAAGGGGCGTACAAGATTAAAACACAATGAATAATTTGAAATGAAGAAAGTAATTTATAATTAAATTATTAATAACTTCCTTAATTCATAGAAAGTAACCTATAATTAAATTATTAATAACTTCTTTAATTCATGGAAGAAATAATGATATAAATGATTTTTTTTTTATTAATTTACCCTTTTGTCTCATTTTGAGAAAGACAAATTTAATATTTCAACTTTTGATAATGTTTCATATTTTAGTTGTCACTCTGTTGATACTATATTTCTTTATTTCTGTATTCTAAGCTCATTTTTGTAAAAATAATTTGATCAAATTCAATATTTTATATGATCCCTTAATAATTAAAAAATAATTAAAATTAACCATTGATTCTAGCCTTCATTTTATTTTAATTAACTCTAAGAAGTGGTTACCAAATTCTTTTCATTTTTTTATCTTTCTTCTTTTCTTTGGACAATGTCTTTCATGTAATGAACATATGAGATATAGTATATATTAAGTTTTGTTTATTACTATAGTATTTTAAAATACTAAATGTTATTATCTTTTATTTCATTTGGAGAAGAGATACTTTGTTGTCATAATTTAATTTGTTATTGGTATATTTCCTATGTTTGAAATATAATTTTTGTTTAAAAATGAACAATATTCATGAAATTTAATTACAAAACTATTACTAATCTTTTATGTGTGTATATATATATATGACCTTATGTCCACCTACGTGGCGCCACCACAAACCAAAGTTCCTTTATAAATTTAGTTATTTTCAAAACTAGCCTTTTTCTTTCATGAAAAATTGTGACTTTTATGAAGAGTTGCAACTTTAATGAAGAGTTGTGAGTTTTATGAAAAGTTATGACTTTTAGGAAGAGTTACGACTTTTATGAAGAGTTGCGACTTTTATGAAAAAAATTGTGATTTTTGTAAAAAGTTGATACTTTAATGAAGAGTTGCTTGCATCTTTTATTGAAAGTTGTAACTTTTATGAAAGATTGTGATTTTTTTTAAGGGTTGCAACTTTTCCAAATAATTGTGACCTTTTCGAAGGGTTGCAACTTTTCCAAATCGCTGTAACATTTTCGGTAAAACGCAATAAACATTTATTCACGCTATCCTTTGTTCTCTATAAATGAAGGCATTTCCTCTAATTTTAAAACAAAGAAAATTCTAAACCTATTCTTCTTCTTCTTCTTGACTATTAAATATTTGTTCATGTTCAGTGGCTCACTGACATCATTGTTTATGTTACAGATATTGGTATTTATTTTTACCGTCATTAAATTATGCTTATGTTATTAAAGTAACTGATAACATGTGATAAATTCTATTTTCCTTTACATTATTAATGTTTGTTACCACGTAATCTTCTATGCAAGATAATATAGTGTTGTAGTTTTAATGACTAATAGGTTAAAATATTATCTTATAAAAGTTGTGACGATTATGAAAGGTTGTAAATTTTTCAAAGACATGTGACCTTTCCGATAAGACACAATAAGTATTTATTTTATTCTAGTGTTACGGATCCTCAACCCGGTGATGTGGCACAATCACAATTAAGAATTCTCTTTTATTTTAATATATTTCCTAAATTACCCCTCCGCTCCCCTCCTCCAAAAAAGCCACAATCAACCGGCATGTCTTATCGATCAGGGAACCCGTTTTTCTTTTTTCACAATTTTTTTTATAAAAGCAAATGCGTCTTTTCTCTAAGTTTTGTCTCCTATATTATGCTTTACATCACTTCCCTCTCAAATGCTACTGCCTCTTTCTTTCTCCTATTTCAGAATTTTTCTTTGGACATATGTAGGTTTCCTTTTGTTCTTCCTTTCAGGGATTTTTCTGATTTCATGCATGTTTGCTTAGTTCTTTGTGTGATTTAATATATGGATTTGTTTCTTATTAATGATATTCCCATCTTCTTTCAAATTTTCTTACTTCATTGTATAATTTAATAGTCAATTCTGTTCCCTTTCTTGATGAATATATTGAAGCTATTACTCTCTTCTAGCTATTTACCCTCTCAGTTTGCTCGAGATGTTAACAAAAAAATTGGAATGCCCATGTTGATTTCATTAGGTATGCCTACTAATTGGATGTAACAACGTTTTGGCAGTATACCATGGAGATATATAATTGCAACTTGTACATTGGAAGCACCAGAAAAGGTGTCTGAGATCTCTTTGGTCTACCAAATTATATGTGGATCCAAGAAGCACCTATTATTTCCAAGTCAATTATAGTGTACCCGTTTCCTTTTATAGAAGATGGGGAATTTTGAAGGATAACACAAAGGTGCGAGTGAGGGGGGGGGGGATTTCATCAATCACAACAAGGTCTTTCTGATTTCAAGTATGAAAACGAAATGTTATCTCAATTTGACATTTTCTTTTTGTCTCACTGATTGGTTAATGTGATAAAAATAATGTGATGATCATCATTTACGAGTCTTAAAAATCATTTGTATCTTCCTAATTTGAATTGCGCACAAAGTCTTAGGCTCAGCAAACGTACTTCACTTTCTTCATACCGGTTCTCAGGATGCATCTATTCATTGTGATGTCGAATGTTAATCCTGCGAGGAAAGGATGCTTCATATACTTCGATCAAGAGTCTTTGTGGAAACAACTAATTGACAAATCTGATTTCTATTCCTTTGGATTTGTAATTAATATTTGTAGTCTTTTGTGAAAGGGCCCGTTATCAATCCCTTTCCTCCCTAGGAATTGATCAATTTGATTGAATGTGTGGTGAAATTTTAGGGACCAAAGAATCAGCAATCACCGATCCTAGGATTGTACGTGAGATAGCACTAGGGTCATGGATGAAGTTAGTAGAGACTGTTGAGAAATGCAAGGCTGAATATGGTGCAGATCAACCTACAATGGAATTTTTTTTGTGGAACTTGGAATATGCACCAAAACTTAAATGAAAGGACAAAAAATAACTCCAAAGATCATCAGTTGGGTACAACAGTGTCTTGAGTACAGAATACAACAAGGAGATTATGGCAGATCTTGATGGTGTTTCAATAAGCAAAGTACTTTGCCTATTGGTGAAATCTGAAAACAAAGAGTCAAGTGACACATGTTAAGAAAAAATGCAGGTCCGTCTAATAAACTCTGTCCGTGGATTGCATATGTGTTTTCACTTTTCTTTAGATTTTGTGTTATAACAGATACCTGCATTGATCCTATTGATTTTGAACATCGGTTTTACCACAATTTTTTAATTTAATGAAGGTTTTTTTACCTAATTCTTCACCAGCCACGTTGTTACAGATAAAACAATTCAAACATTTGTAATCGAGAAAACTGATAACTGCTTAATTGAAGTGTTGTGTCTCTATTCATCATCAAAAATTCACAATTTGAAGTCATTATGGTATTGAGTTTTTTTTAGTTTATGCTGTTCCTCAACTATACTTGCATAAAATACTCCAAGATCAAGTGGATTTTTGGTCAGTTTATGATGTTAATCCATGCTTTATGTTTCATTTTCATTTCTTTTGCATTGTTGTGAGAACTCTATCGTTGAATTTCCTTTTTAACTTTATTGCATATTATATAAGATGCTTTAAATAGTATTATCACTCTTCATAACCTTTAAGGATAGCTAATTTGATACCAAATGCTTAGCATTTCTTCGAAACACAGTTTCAATCTTGATTTTGGTATGGCACACTTAGTTGTTTTTTACCAAGCTTTTATATGTCTCCTTGGGCTGTAGAATATTTTGTGAGGTGAAATTTATGCTTCATGCCAAGTAAATCTTTCTAATTGATTACATTTGTCACACTTCTACTTGTATACCATCTTTGCTTTTCTCGCAAGTGCAATCACTCAACATTTGTAACATCCAAAATTTTAAGTTAAGAAATAGACTACTGGTAAAGGTTTATATCAAATTCTCATTGCACGTTTTTAGTGTTCTATAATTTGAAGGGAAATGAATAACAACTTTTTGGGGCTCTATAAGTGTGACATTAAGTCTTGGAAAACTTATGTTGTACAAATTATCAAAGAACTTAGGCTATATCTCTTGGCAAATGTAACGACCTGTTTAGTCGTTTTGAGCAGCAGATTTTATTTCTGGAAAAACTGGCTGAGACGACGGACCCCACGACGGACCGTCATGGGCACGACGGACCGTCGAGGGGGTCTCGTTTCAAAACACTTAGAAATTCTGAAATTTGGGTACTGAAATCGACTCTCTGAACTTCGTGACGACATGGCAGGACGGACCGTCGTGGGCACGACGGACCGTCACAGACCCTTTAGTGGAATTGAGTCTCTGAACTTTGTGTGAAGCGGAGACGGACCGTCGCAGTACCGACGGGCCGTCACAGGCTGCGTAATCCCAGGCTGGGTCGGATTTCTTTAAATGTTTTAAGGGACGTTTCTGACTGTTCCTGCTTTAATTATAAAGTTAGTGGGTTACTGTTAATAAGTCTAATTACTTGGGGTTAAAAGAGGTAACCTTGAGTTAATTAGTGGGTTATTATTGTCATCTTTTATACTTAATTATATGCTAATTAGGGTAAAAGAAAGAGGGTTTGAATAAGAAAAATAGAAAGAACAAAGAGAGAGAGAGGATTGAACGAGAAAGAGGAGAAACGAAGAGGAAACAAAGCTTTGGGGAATTTGCTTGCTTGATCACTAATCTTCGGTGGAGTTAGGTTATGGTTTTCTTGCTATTCGTAGTAAACTCTTAATAGCGAATGATATGTGTTGGGTAGTATTATAAAGTCTTCTATATGCTTAATTGTATGCTTACATGAATATGATTATGTAATTGTGATAAAATAAGCATGATGAAGCTATTGGATCATAAATCTTGAAACTCTAATCTCTTTGTTAATGATGATGCCTTGGTATAAGAGAAGGCTTGATGAACTAAAGTAATGAGATTGATGATGCCTTGGTATAAAAGAAGGCTTGATGAATTAATAGAATGAGATTAGTGGAGCGGGTGTCACGAACCGACACGTAGTATTAGGGGGACCGGGTGTCACGAACCGACACGTAGTATTAGGGGGACCGGGTGTCACGAACCGACACGTAGTATTAGGGGGATCGGGTGTCACGAACCGACACGTAGAATTAGGGGATCGGGTGTCACGAACCGACACGTAGATTTAGGGGATCGGGTGTCACGAACCGACACGTAGAATTAGGGGATCGGAGTGTCACGTTCCGACACATAGTAGTAGGGGATCGGAGTGTCACGTACCGACACAAGAGGAATAAAGATAAGAATCTTGAAAGATGTTAATATACTCAATCTAATGAACCTAATTCCCAAATGAGTATGGTACTGAGGCTTGAGTCCTCATGTGTGAACTTGGCGGTACTTATTAATGATTATAGTACTCGTTGTTGCTAATGTTGAGTATTGTAGTTGATTTATGATATTACTTGACATATACTGTTTTCTATTTTGAGTTGGCCGATGATACCTACTCGGTACTTGTGTTTGTACTGACCCCCTACTATTATGTTTTCTTCTTTGTTATTTGTGGAGTGCAGCAAACGGACCGTCGTCTTCAACTCAACCGCAATTCTAGCCAGTCTTCGTTACACCGGATTTTCAGGGTGAGCTAATGCTTCTAGCTTGGACTGGATCTTCTTATTCATGTCTTGATGCCTTGAAGTTCCGGAATGGACTAGCTTTTACTTGTTTTAGTTTCTTAGAATACTCTTAGTTTAGTAATTTGATCATAGATGTTCTTGTGGTGATGACTTCCAGATTTTGGGAAATAATAGATGTTGAATTTTAGAAGTTATTGAATTGGTTTTTATTAATGAGTTTAAGTCTTCCGCATTACTTTCTGTTGATATTATATTGAAATGCTAGGGTTTAGATTGGTTGGTTCGCTCACATAGGAGGGTAAGTGTGGGTGCCAGTCGCGGCTCGGTTTTGGGTCGTGACAAACTTGGTATCAGAGCATTAGGTTTGTTGGTCTCATCACACAAGAACGAGTCTAGTAGAGTCTTAAGGAACGGTAGGGGGACGCCTTTACTTTTCTTTGAGAGGCTATAAGACTTTAGGAAAATTCCATTCTTTCTTTCTTTCTTTCGTGCTATTACTTGGATCCAATTGGTATCTAGGTGATAAAAATTGGTATCTGACCATCTTCACTCTATTTTGCAGATGGTTAGAACTAGAACAACGACTGCGCCAACACCGACACCGGCAAGACAAGAAGCGTCTGAGCCAGCCACTGGGGCTGTAGCTCGAAGAGGAGTAGCGGCAAGAGGCCGTGGAAGAGGCCGTGGGAGGACGTCCTCTAGAGGAAGAGGACAAGCACCTAGCCCATCTGGTACTAGGGCGGTGACTTCTCCACCAACTTAGTAAGTGATAAGAGAGGGTGAGGAAGGGAAAATGAGCAAGTGCAGAATGAGGAATTGCCACCCCAACCTACCCCAGAGATGATCAATCAGGTTCTTGCTTATCTTAGCGGGTTATCTGATCAGGGTCAGACACCTCCAGTGTTTTCTGCACCAGCACCTCAGGGTCCGGAGGTACAACATGCAGCCACTATGGCTCCCCGCATGGATGACTCATTGGAGATAGGCACGTTTCCTCGTCTGACTACAGGGCCTATAATGACAAATGATCAGCATGAACTTTTCAGTAAGTTCTTGAAATTGAAACCTCCAGTCTTCAAGGGTGCTGAATCTGAGGTTGCGTATGATTTTCTGGTTGACTGTCATGAGTTACTACACAAGATGGGTATAGTAGAACGGTTTGGTGTTGAGTTTGTGACTTATCAGTTTCAAGGGAACGCCAGAATGTGGTGGCGGTCACATGTTGAGTGTCAACCAACAGAGGCACCACCTATGACTTGGACATCATTCTCTAGCTTGTTTATGGAGAAGTATGTCCCCCGGACTTTGAGGGATCGGAAAAGAGATGAGTTCTTGAGCCTAGAGCAAGGTAGGATGTCGGTTACTGCATATGAGGCTAAGTTTCGTGCACTATCCAGGTATGCCACCCAACTTTGTTTCAGTCCACAAGAGCGGATTCGCCGTTTTGTGAAGGGGTTGAGGTCAGAATTGCGGATTTCAGCCTTACAGGTAGCGGCTACGGCAAAATCCTTTCAAGAAGTGGTAGACTTCGTGATAGAGGTGGAAGGAGTGAAGCCAGATGACTTCACCATGGCATCGACATCAAAAAGGTTTCGAAAGGGAGGTGAGTTTAATGGTTCTTACTCTAGAGGACAGGGTTCCGGAGGTTACTCAGTCCGACCAATTCAGTCTTCACTACAGACTGTAGTTGGGGGTCCACCTCAGACCGGTCAACACTTCTCTGAGAGACCTATGCTTGACTCCAGAGAGTGTTATGGATGTGGGGAGACTGGACATATTAGGAGGAATTGTCCAAAACATAGTTATAGACCCCCAATAGCTAGAGGTAGAGGTGGTCATGGTAGAGGCCGTTATTCTGGAGGACGCGGTGGCCGAGGTAATGATGGTCACCAAAACGGCCGGGGTGATGGGCAAATTGGAGCCACTACAACACAACATGGTAGGGGCAACGGACAGACAAGTAATGGGGCCCATTGTTACGCTTTCCCTGGGAGATCTGAGGCGGAGACATTTGATGCTGTCATCACAGGTAATCTTTTGGTTTGTGATTGCATGGCTTCTGTATTGTTTGATCCTGGATCCACATTTTCTTATGTATCTTCTTCATTTGCTACTGGTCTTAATTTACCTTGTGAATTACTTGACATGCCTATTCGTGTTTCTACTCCGGTGGGTGAGTCTGTGATAGTTGAAAAGGTATATAGGTCTTGTTTGGTGAATTTTGTGGGGAGCAATACTCATGTAGACTTGGTTATCTTAGAAATGGTTGACTTCGATGTAATTCTGGGTATGCCTTGGCTTTCTCTGAATTTTGCGATCTTGGATTGTAATGCTAAAATTGTGACGTTAGCCAAGCCTGGGACAGACCCGTTAGTGTGGGAGGGTGACTACACTTCCACTCCGGTGCGTATCATCTCCTTTCTTCGTGCTAAGAGAATGGTTAGTAAGGGTTGTTTAGCTTTCTTGGCACATCTCAGGGATGACACTACCCAAGTACCTTCAATTGAGTCGGTTTCGGTAGTCCGTGAGTTTCTGGATGTGTTCCCTGCAGATCTTCCTGGTATGCCACCGGATAGGGATATTGACTTCTGCATTGATCTTGAACCGGGTACTCGCCCCGTTTCTATACCCCCTTATAGAATGGCTCGCGCGGAGTTAAGAGATTAAAAGGCCCAACTTCAAGAGTTTTTGAGCAAAGGCTTCATTAGACCAAGTGCATCCCCTTGGAGTGCTCCGGTTTTGTTCGTGAAGAAGAAGGATGGAAGTTTTCGGATGTGCATAGACTATAGACAACTGAATAAGGTAACTATTAAGAACAAGTATCCTCTTCCTCGCATTGATGACTTGTTCGATCAGTTACAAGGTGCTTGTGTCTTCTCTAAGATTGATTTGAGATCCGGTTATCATCAATTGAAAATACGGGCAACTGATGTGCCAAAGACTGCTTTTCGAACCAGGTATGGGCATTACAAATTTGTAGTGATGTCTTTTGGTCTTACGAATTCCCCTGCCGCGTTCATGAGCTTGATTAACGGGATTTTTAAGCCATATCTAGATCTCTTTGTGATCGTATTTATTGATGATATAATGATATACTCAAAGAGTAAGAAAGAACATGAGGAGCATTTGAGAATTGTATTGGAAATGTTGAGGGAGAAAAAGCTTTATGCCAAATTCTCCAAGTGTGAGTTTTGGCTAGATTCAGTGTCCTTCTTGGGGCACGTGGTTTCTAAGGATGGAGTGATGGTGGATCCTTCTAAGATTGAGACAGTGAAGAATTGGGTAAGACCTACTAATATGTCAGAAATAAGGAGATTTGTTGGTTTAGCTAGCTATTACCGTCGATTTGTCAAGGGATTCTCTTCCATTGCTTCCCAATTGACGAACTTGACTAAGCAAAATGTTCCATTTGTATGGTCGGACGAGGGTGAGGAAAGCTTTCAGAAGCTCAAGACCTTGTTGACTACTGCACCAATCCTACCCTGTCGGTGAAAGGTAAGAATTTCATTGTCTATTATGATGCATCCTATTCGGGTTTGGGTGCAGTGCTAATGCAAGAGAAGAATGTGATTGCTTATGCTTCGAGGCAATTAAAAGTGCATGAACGTAAATATCCGACCCATGATTTGGAGTTGGCTGCGGTAGTGTTTGCATTAAAGCAATGGAGACACTATCTATATGGGGTTAAGTGTGAGGTCTATACAGATCATCGTAGCCTACAGTATGTCTTTACTCAGAAAGATTTGATCTTGAGATAGAGGAGATGGATGGAACTACTGAAGGACTACGATATCACTATATTGTATCATCCGGGAAAGGCTAATGTTGTGGCAGACGCTTTAAGTAGAAAGGCAGGAAGCATGAGAAGTCTAGCTCACTTGCAAGTTTCTAGACGCACATTGGCTAGAGAAGTTCAGATTCTGGCTAATGACGTTATGAGATTAGAAGTAAATGAGAAGGGAGGATTTTTGGCTTGTGTGGAGGAAAGATCTTCCTTCCTTGACAAGATCAAAGGAAAGCAGTTTAATGATGAGAAATTGATCCGGATCCGAGATAAAGTGTTGCAAGGAGAGGCTAAAGAAGCAACAATCAATGAGGAAGGTGTTTTGAGGATTAAGGGAATGGTATGTGTACCCCGCGTCGATGATTTGATCAACACTATTCTGACAGAGGCTCATAGTTCAAGGTATTCTATACACCCTGGTGCAACCAAGATGTATCGTGACCTAAAGCAACACTTTTGGTGGAGTAGGATGAAGCGCGACATTGTTGATTTTGTTGCCAAATGTCCAAATTGTCAACAAGTAAAGTATGAACACCAGAGGACCTGAGGAACACTTCAGAGAATGCCCATTCCTGAATGGAAATGGGAGAGAATTGCGATGGATTTCGTGGTTGGTCTTCCAAAGACAATGGGTAAGTATGACTCTATTTGGGTGATTGTTGATAGGTTAACTAAATCTTCTCATTTCATTCCGGTCAAGGTGACTTACAATGCAGAAAAGTTAGCCAAACTTTACATCTCAGAGATTGTTCGATTGCATGGAGTTCCGCTCTCCATCATATCAGATAGAGGTACGCAGTTTACTTCTAAGTTTTGGAAAACATTGCATGCTGAATTGGGTACTAGGTTGGATCTTAGTACCGCATTTCACCCTCAGACCGATGGTCAGTCTGAGCGAACGATCCAAGTGTTGGAGGATATGCTTCGTGCATGTGTGATAGAATTTGGTGGTCATTGGGATAAATTCCTACCCTTAGCGGAGTTTTCATACAATAATAGCTATCACTCAAGTATTGACATGGCCCCATTTGAAGCATTGTATGGTAGGAGATGTAGGTCTCCCATTGGTTGGTTTGATGCATTTGAGGTTAGACCTTGGGGTACTGACCTTTGGAGGGATTCATTAGAGAAAGTGAAATCTATTCAAGAAAAGCTGTTAGCGGCGCAAAGTAGGCAAAAGGAATATGCAGATCGAAAGGTTAGAGACTTGGAGTTCATGGAGGGTGAACAAGTCTTGCTGAAGGTTTCACCCATGAAAGGGGTGATGCGGTTTGGTAAAAGAGGTAAACTAAGCCCAAGGTATATTGGTCCCTTTGAAGTACTTAAGCGAGTAGGGGAGGTGGCTTAAGAGTTAGCCTTGCCTCCAGTGCTGTCCGGAGTGCATCCGGTATTTCATGCATCTATGTTGAAAAGATACCGTGGGGATGGAAACTACATCATTCGTTGGGATTCAGTTCTGCTTGATGAAAAATTGTCTTATGAGGAGGAGCCTGTTGCTATTTTAGCTAGAGAAGTTCGCAAGTTGAGGTCAAGGGAGATTGCATCCATCAAATTTTATGGAAGAATCGACCGTTAAAGAAGCCACTTGGGAGAAAGAGGCTGATATGCGAGAAAGATACCCACACCTGTTCACAGATTCAGGTACTCCTTTTCGCCCTTGTTTTTCTTCTTGTGATCGTCCGAGGAAGAACGATGGGTAAATTAGTATCTACTGTAGCGACCTGTTTAGTCGTTTTGAGCAGCAAATTTTATTTCTGGAAAAACTGGCTGAGACGACGGACCCCACGACGGACCGTCATGGGCACGACGGACCGTCGAGGGGGTCTCGTTTCAAAACACTTAGAAATTCTGAAATTTGGGTACTGAAAATCGACTCTCTGAACTTCGTGACGACATGGCAGGACGGACCGTCGTGGGCACGACGGACCGTCACAGACCCTTTAGTGGAATTGAGTCTCTGAACTTTGTGACGAAGCAGCAGGACGGACCGTCGCAGGCACGACGGGCCGTCACAGGCTGCGTAATCCCAGGCTGGGTCGGATTTGTTTAAATGTTTTAAGGGACGTTTCTGACTATTCCAGCTTTAATTATAAAGTTAGTGAGTTAATGTTAATAAGTCTAATTACTTGGGGGTTTAAAGCGGTAACCATGAGTTAATTAGTGGGTTATTATTGTCATCTTTTATACTTAATTATATGCTAATTAGGGTAAAAGAAAGAGGGTTTGAATAAGAAAAATAGAAAGAACAAAGTGAGAGAGAGGATTGAACGAGAAAGAGGAGAAACGAAGAGGAAACAAAGCTTTGGGGAATTTGCTTGCTTGATCACTAATCTTCGGTGGAGGTAGGTTATGGTTTTCATGCTATTCGTAGTAAACTCTTAATAGCGAATGATATGTGTTGGGTAGTATTATAAAGTCTTCTATATGCTTAATTGTATGCTTGCATGAATATGATTATGTAATTGTGATAAAATAAGCATGATGAAGCGATTGAATCATAAATCTTGAAAAACCCTAATCTCTTTGTTAGTGATGATGCCTTGGTATAAGAGAAGGCTTGATGAACTAAAGTAATGAGATTGATGATGCCTTGGTATAAAAGAAGGCTTGATGAATTAATAGAATGAGATTAGTGGAGCGGGTGTCACGAACCGACACGTAGTATTAGGGGGACCGGGTGTCACGAACCGACACGTAGTATTAGGGGGACCGGGTGTCACGAACCGACACGTAGTATTAGGGGGATCGGGCGTCACAAACCGACACGTAGAATTAGGGGATCGGGTGTCACGAACCGATACGTAGATTTAGGGGATCGGGTGTCACGAATCGACACGTAGAATTAGGGGATCGGAGTGTCACGTTCCGACACATAGTAGTAGGGGATCGGAGTGTCACGTACCGACACAAGAGGAATAAAGATAATGAATCTTGAAAGATGTTAATATACTCAATCTAATGAACCTAATTCCCAAATGAGTATGGTACTGAGGCTTGAGTCCTCATGTGTGAACTTGGCGGTACTTATTAATGATTATAGTACTCGTTGTTGCTACATGTTGAGTATTGTAGTTGATTTATGATATTACTTGACATATACTGTTTTCTATTTTGAGTTGGCCGATGATACCTACTCGGTACTTGTGTTTGTACTGACCCCCTACTTTTATGTTTTCTTCTTTGTTATTTGTGGAGTGCAGCAAACGGACCGTCGTCTTCAACTCAACCGCAATTCTAGCCAGTCTTCGTTACACCGGATTTTCAGGGTGAGCTAATGCTTCTAGCTTGGACTGGATCTTCTTCTTCATGTCTTGATGCCTTGAAGTTCCGGCATGGACTAGCTTTTACTTGTTTTAGTTTCTTAGAATACTCTTAGTTTAGTAATTTGATCATAGATGTTCTTGTGGTGATGACTTCCAGATTTTGGGAAATAATAGATGTTGAATTTTAGAAGTTATTGAATTGGTTTTTATTAATGAGTTTAAGTCTTCCGCATTACTTTCTGTTGATATTATATTGAAATGCTAGGGTTTAGATTGGTTGGTTCGCTCACATAGGAGGGTAAGTGTGGGTGCCAGTCGCGGCTCGGTTTTGGGTCGTGACAGCAAAGCTTAGATTCCAATGACGATATGAAGAATGAGGATTACTGAAAGAAAATTTGTGCTATACAATTATCATTTAAGATTGTCATTTTTTTTTGTTGCATCTATTAGTTAATGTCCGGCTAATTCAAATTAACCAATATTGGTGATTTTAGGAGACATTCACGTATGTCATAAAGTTCTATGGAACAAGCAAAGTGTATGACGTGAACTTTTATATTAAATATGTAATTTGTCAAAATTATGGCTTAGAATATTCGATTGTGAACAATTCCAATCAGTTGTCACCTACTGCTTGATTGATAATTATATTAATTCTTTGTACCGGCACACGATAACTAGAACAATAACTATGGTTCATTTCAAAATAATTTGAGGCAGGTGATACAAAACCTAAACAATAGTAATGATTATGAGAAAATGAAGAAAAACCTTTATGATACTAACAATTTTAGGAAAATGAAGAAAAACATTTATGATACTAACAATTTTAGAAAAATGAAGAAAAACAATTATGATACTAATAATTTTAGGGTCATTTCCGATATAGTCATGATACAACATACTATTAAAAAAATTGATGGAGGTTCATAAGAAAGGAGTCGAAGGTTCACCATTTGACTTAAGTTAATCGTGTACAAACCTGATGATCCACCATACTTGAGAGAGTTGTTGTTCAAGAGTTTTTGGTCTCTTCTTTAACGTATGTTGTTCTTTATAATTTCTTGGAGTTAAGAAAATTTCATTACTTCTGACCAACTATTTCGTTGCAGATTTTTTTTTACTTCTTTCTTATAATTAAAATTTTATGACTTATAATTTTTGTACGTCAAAAATGAAAATTAAAAAAATTCATTACTTTAAGATAGTGTATGTACAAAAAAATGAACTCTAGGCCCGCCTAGCAACGCCATATGCCAAAATAAAATATGTGACTTTTATAAAAAAATTGTAACTTTTATGAAGAATTACAATTTTTATGACAAGCTGTGACTTTTATGAAAAGTTGATACTTTTATGAGAATTTGAGACTTTAATGAAGAGTTGCAATCTTTATATAAAGTTGGGACTTTGATGAAAGATAGTGACCTTTGCGACGGTCTGCAACTTTTTAAAATAGTTGTAACATTCCCGATAAGGTACTATAAACATTTGTTCACTCTACCCTTTGTTGTCCATAAATAGAGGAATCCCTCTCATTTAAAACATCAAAACTTCTTGTCCTTCTTCACAAATAAATATTTGGGTACTTTACTCATGTTGAGTGAATCACTCCCACCATTATTTATGTTACAAATTCTGTTATGTATTTTTACCGTCATTAATTTAAGCTTAGGTTATTAAGAATAAATGATAAAAAATGTAATAATTTTCATTTTCCTTTACATTATTAATGTTTATTACTGCAAAGATTTTTATGCAACATAATATAATATTTTAGTTGTAATGACTGATAGTAATTTTACTAGTACAATGATAGTTTGAAACAACTTATTTCAATTTATATGAGTTGTCACTCCCCGAGCCTACACCCCGGGCGGGACTGACACTCGGTGATCATTGCTGGCCTCGAGCGAACCCTTGGCCTTGCTTACTTAACTCAGCAGAAGACAAAAATCACACTTATAAGGATAAAAGAACTTAACTGAACTGATTAGCAATACTATATGGAATGTTTTAAAAGTTTACACATTTAACTTGGCCAAAATGGCACCCATGTCTTTAACATAAGAGTGAAAATATACAGACTACTGAACTACTAAATATATATGAAGCCTCTAAACCGACAGAGATGAATGTTGGACAAACCCCACAAAATTTTATTGAACTAACTTGAAAGCAATGAAAGTTGTCCTCCGGAATGAAAGGAGGCTCACCAACTGACTCTGGGATGCTCAACTGGATTAAGGGTACGCTGGATGTCTATCCTCATTACTAGTGTCTGCATCATGATACAATGCAGGCCAACTGACATAAGTACATTGAATGACATTACATGGAAAACATATGAACCATATCTAGTTACACACGTAGTCTAAGGTTCATCACCTTCTGCGATTTCTAACCCGCCAATAACCTGCCCTAAGATCAATTTGGTGAACCATCATGCCTTGCTCAACCTGTCCATCAAATCCTACACCAATGGAACCGGATACTTGTTCTTCACAGTTGCCTTGTTCAGTGCTTTGTAGTCTACATTCTCATCATCCCATCCTGCTTCTTTTGGAACAAAACAGGAGCACCATAAGGAGCCTTAGATGGCTGAATCAGACCAACATCCAATAGATCGTGCAACTGCTTACGCAATTCAGTCAACTCTTTAGGAGCCATACGATAAGGATCTTTTGTAGGAGCAACTGTACCTGGCAGCATCTCAATTTTATGATCAATATCCTTTCTTGGTGGTAGGTTCATTGGTAAATCAGGTGGCATTACATCAGCATATTGTCAGCAACACAATCAGGCACTTCTTCCGTAACATCAGGTTTCAATTCGACTGAAACATCAAATATAGTTTCATCACCTTTCTTCAACCCATTGTCAATTGACATAGAAGAAAACAACATTCTCTTGTCTTTCTTCATTGCAACCTTACTAACTTTTCAAAATTGATGAACACCTTTAAGAAATCAAGCATTGCTCTCGTTCATAACAATTATTCCATCTAAATGCGGAAACGTAGTAAACTGAAAATTTCTTAGAAAATTAATCCCAAGTATGATTTCAATTCACCAAGGGGCATCACCATCAAATTATGTTTTCCCACCCAAATTTTAGTCGATTTAGACAGTTCATATGCCATGCCCACAATGGCTTGTGCCTTAGAATTAATAGTTTTAACGTAGGAAGGGCCTTTAGTCATCTTAAACCTCAATTTCGTAACAATCTTGACATCCACAAACGTATGAGTAGCCCCTATAGCAACCATAGCCATAAGACGTTGTTATTTAACTTTCATTTCTATATGAATTAGCAGAGCATGAGTATTCAAAGTATTGGACACCCCTTTATTATTATTAACCAACGTAACTTGATTGAAAGACAACCCTAATGGATTCTCCATGGCATCCACAACTTCTTATTCCTCCTCCCCTTGATTCAAATTTCTAGCAAGCAAATCATTCACCTTTTCCAGATTTGGACAATACTTAGCCAAATGAGGCCCACCACAAGTCCAACAACCCTTTGAATTACCATCTTTACTCTTTGGTGTGTCTTTACATTTTTCATTGGAGCCTTCCCTTTGTCATTAGTATTTTCCTTACGATTCTCCCTTTTCCAGTACCCTTCTTATCACCTTTTTCTTAGGTTTTGAAGTAGAAAGAACATCAGTCTTAAGAGGAGTAATCCGGAAATCAACCAATGAATCAGAAGTAGCAACTGCTCCAGGTAGATCCTTAAAATTTTGCCCTCCGAAGTTCGTTTTGAGACCAACCTTGAATACTCAAAATGAAGTTATGTAATTTATCCTCATCAGACATATTATGGATGTCTAACATCACAGAGGTAAATTTCTTAATGTAATCCCACACCGAACCCGTTTTCCCGAGTCTTTTCAACTTGTTCCTTGCGAGCCAAGAGACGTTGCTAGTAAAAAATTGATCGCACATTTTTTTTATCAACTTATCCCATGTATCATTTTGGGTCGTCCATAACTCACATCATCTGCATTTTGAGTCCTCCAGCAAACTTTAGCATCACCCGTCAAGTACATTGTAGTAATGTTCAACTTATCCGTCTCATTTTTAATTGATTTTTTATGTTTATTCTTAAAGTTTATTTTTATGTTTTAAAATTTGAGATGATATCTGTGAGTAAAGCGAGTAATGCGAGATTATTGAGGATAAGTTATATCCAGATATTCATAACATTACATGTTATATTATCTTAATTAGCTTTACATATTTTTTGTTGATGGAAAATGCAACATTGAACTGTTATGATTTTATTTAATGAATATGATGTAAATGATAAAAATTAATATTGTTAACTTTAGTATTTTTATCTAATAATTAAATGATATGCGATAAACGTGCAGCACCCGTTCCGAATGACTAGTTGACTTAAACGACAACTTGGTAGTGTTCAATTGTAGATTTCAAAGTATCTCTTCCTCTATGCATTACCACATTTTATTGTAATTCTGTTAGTCATTTTTAACCTCTCTGAAATTTGATGGCATCATAATCACAAGACAATAAATATATATATATATTTATATATATATATATATATATATATATATATATATATATATATATATATCTCATATTTTGTACACCTTTTTCTTCATTAATGTCTATCGTATTTGCTCATGATTCTACAACACTATAATATACATCAACTCAATTTTGAAATTCCATTGAAGTGGAATGTGAATGCAAGATACATATAGATATCTTGAAAGACGTTTGAATGTGAGCGCAAGATACTCGAAAAGATATAAAAACATTTGAATATCTTTAAGGCATATGAATGTGAATGCAAAATAAATCTCAAGTCATAAAACATTATGAAATTTCCCTTGGGGTGTCTAGAATGACATGGTGCATGACATGCTTTAAGTAGAAACTTTAATAATCAAAGTCTTATGAAACAAACCACTTAGATACATATTTCCTTGAACTTTCAAATAAAACTTCAAGTTTGTAGTTATTATATGTAGAAAGAAATGATTAGCGTCCAATATATGGTGCTTAGCCTCACCACACAGCCAACACATCGAGTTAGCTTAGACATAGTTAGCTTAGAAGGAACAAAAGCATGATTTTTGTCTTCTCATAATGTCTCAAACATGTGGATGTGCTTGCGGGCACGAGTCCACAAAGCTATAAAGCAGGCGTACCAACAGAGCTATATGACAAAACTAAGCACAACATAGATGAAATATTTATTCTTCATGTACAAAACAGAGAATGTGTGATGTATCACTTACGAGTCTTAAATGGGACAAGAGAGGTGGACTACACAATGAAAGCACCTGGACAACATACTGTAATTTACACTGATATTCTTGGTATGACCATTGCTTTCTATTCCAGCACCATTATGCCCCGTAAAAAATGTAAACAGTGAGAGGGGGAGAGTGAGAGATCTAGAGAGAGAAAAAGGCAGACGATATAGGTAAATAAACAACAAACCTCAATAGACCAACTGATGCAGCTAAAGACACAAATGATACGATTAATGGAATAAATAGGCACAACTTAAACTTGCATTGTCAACATTGAAACAATTCATCAATTTAATGAGACAAGGATAAGCAAATGGAATCAGAAATCTATAATTTCTTGATAACCTAGACATCGAATAAATGAATCAAACAAAAGAAGAGACAAGTTACTGCAGTTTCTTTTTTTTAGTGTTTTTAACTGCACTTTCAATTAGTCTAGGGTAGTTGTTGTTTGGTCCTTAAGTTTCTCTTTTAGTTGTAAGCACTACAGAGTTAGTGCCCTTTTAATGATGCATTTTAGTTGAGTTGTAAACCTATTTAAAAGGCATCTGTGATTCTGAAGAAGATATGAAGTACAGAAGCTTTCAGTTCCAGAACATTTTGTATACTAGTTATTGTTTTTTTCTTTCCAATATTTTGGTTCTTAAGTGAGCTTGAGATCTGTGTTCTCCAACATTTGTGGTATCAGAGCACGCTTAGATTCAGATGACCTATTAACAGATAACACAATGGCTTCAAATGGAAGTTCTCCGAACATATCACAGCCAACCATACCATTTTTACAAGACAAAGCTATCAGTTCTGGAGCATCAAGATGAAGACTTTATTTAAGTCTCAAGATCTTTGGGACTTGATAGAGACTAGTTATGCAGATTTGTATGAGGAGCAGCGGCTGAAGGAAAATCGAAATAAGGACGCAAAGACATTTTTCATCCTTCATCAAGCAGTTCATGAGACGGTGTTTTCCCAAATTGCAGCAGCCACCACTTCGAGGCAAGCATGGAGAATTTTACAAACAGAATTTTAAGGCTCATCAAAGGTAATAGTTGTAAAACTTCAAACACTTCAACATTTGTTTGAAACTTTAATGACGAAAGGAAATGAATTTATGCAAGATTTTGTGTCTAGAGCAATATCTATTATTAGTCAAATGAGGTCATACGATGAACAAATAACTGATCAAACAGTTGTTGTAAAAAATTTAAGGAGTTTAACTCCTAAGTTTGATTATGTTGAGGCTACAATTGAGGATTCCGAAGATTTATCAAAATTTTCATTAGATGAATTGATGGGTCCTTTACAAGCCCATAAGGCAAGGATAAACAGGTCAACAGAAAAGCAGGAAGAGAAAACATTTTAATCTAAGGTGGAGGCACCAAATTCAAAAGATCATAAAAAGGCACCAATAGGATGAGGGCGGGGTAGAGGTGGATTTCATGGAAATAGTCGAGGTCGAGGCCGAGGCCGAGGCAAAGGCTTTGAACAAAGACACTTCAATGAGCAACGATACAATAGAAGAACCAAACAATGTCATGCGCAAGCAGATTGTTGGTACAAGGAGAAACAAGCGAATTATGCAGAGACAACTAATGAAGAAAGTAAGTTGTTCATGGATTGTTGTGATACTAATGAAGTTGCAGATGATATGTGGTTTGTAGATAGCTGCTGCTCCAACCATTGTCAGGTATGAAGTCAATCTTCAAAGAACTTGAGGAGAAATTAAATTGACTGTCAGGCTTGGTGATAACAACGGTCTTCAAGCTGAAGGAAAAGGAACAACAGCAATACGAAACATCCATGGTAAAGTAAAGCTTCTTCATGATGTTCAGTTTGTTCTTAGTTTGGCTCATAATTTATTGACCGTTGGGCAACTCATGGCTAATGGATACTCACTTCTCTTTGATGATGAAGCATGTGTTATTAATTTAAAAAATAAGGATAAACAATGGTTAAGGTTCTCATGGCTCAAAACATAATGTTTCTTCTAGAAGTTTCAAATGTGGTAAACTTTGCTTTGTTAACTGGTGCAAAAAATGACTTAGATTTGTGGCGTTTGAGGTAATGGACATCTTAATTTCAAGGGGATAAAGTTTCTACGCCAAAAAGGTATGGTCTTTGGCTTACCAGAAATTTTTTTTTTGATTTATGCGAAGGTTACATTTATAGGAAGCAAAGTAGAAAGTCGTTTCCTGTTGGAAAGGCTTGGAGAGCATCTACTTGCCTAGAATTAAGTCATGCAGATTTGTGTGGTCCAATGAGTATTGAATTTTTTGGTGGAAGTCGATATTTTTTTTTCATAACAGATGATTTTAGTCGCATGAGTTGGGCATATTTTCTAAAATACAAATCAAAAGCGTTTGAGAATTTTAGAAAATACATGGCACTAGTAGAGAATCAAAGTAGGTTGCGCATAAAAACTCTCCAAATAGACAAAGGTGGTGAGTTCTCATCTAATGAATTTGTCCATTTTTGTGAAGAATCTGGATAACACATGGAACTTACTGCACCCTACACACTGGAGCAAAATAGTGTAGCCAAACGTAAGAATTTTACCGTTGTAGAGATGGCAAGACGTTTGCTGAAAGATAAAGGACTTTCAAATCAATATTGGGCAGAATTACTTGCAACCTCAGTGTACCACCTGAATCTATCGCCTACAAAGACTGTGATGAATCAAACACCATATGAAGCTTGGAAAGGTAGTAGTCCTTCGGTAAAACATTTAAGAATTTTTTGTTGTATTTCTTATGCTTTGGTAACCTCTCAAACTCGTCAAAAACTAGATGAAAAATCACAAAAATGTATTTTCATTGGTTATTGTACTAAAACCAAAGCACACATGTTATATAACCCTCTTAGTGGAAAAGTGATAATTAGCAAAAATGTTGTATTTGATGAAAAGTCAAGTTGGAGTTGGAGTGAAAAACAAATACAATATGAGATTTCGATACACATTGAAGACTTTATAAATGAAGGACAAGGATCTAATCCAAATTCACTTGAAGAAGAGATTGAACCAGAGACATTCGCAACACTTGAAAAACCTTCATCTGAGCCAATTCCACTGAGAAGATTAACAACAATTAGAAAATATAATCCTATATATTCTAATTAATCTTGTCAATTTGTTTTTATTGTTTGAGATCCTATATTTTATGAAGAAGCAATTGAAAAGGAGGAGTGGAAGAATGAGAGGAAGGAAGAGTTGATGGCAATACAAAGAAATGAAACATGACAGCTCACTGACTTGCCAAATGGAAAAAATATAGTTGGATTAAAGTGGATATTAAAAATGAAGAATCACGTAGATGGAAGTGTATAAGGCAAGACTTGTCGCAAAGGGATACTCGCAGCAGCATGGTATTGATTTTGAAGAGACATTTTCTCCTGTTGCTCAATTTGAAACGTTAAGAACAATTTTAGCCTTGGCTGCTCAACTGAAATGGTCACTTTATCACTTAATGTTAAGTCAGCCTTCTTGAATGGTGAACTGGAAGAGGAGGCTTATGTTTTTCAACCTCAAGGTTTTGAAATCAGTGGCCAAGAGGACAAGGTGTACCATTTGAGCAAGGCACTTTCTAGGCTTAAACAAGCGCCATGCGCTTGATATAGAAAAATCAATTCCTATTTTTTTCAAAATAGGTTTGAAAGGAGTGAAAGTGATCCTACGTTGTACTTAAGGGAGCGAGGTAACAATGATCTTCTTGTTGTATGCCTCTATGTTGATGATATAATTTATATGGATTCATCTCACTCTATTGTAACTCAATTTAAATCTAGTATGATGAGTAAATTTGAGATGAATGATTTGCATTTGTTGCATTACTTCCTTGTTCTTAAGGTGAAACAAGGAGAAGGTGAGTATTTTTTTCTCAAAAGAAATATGCATCAGATCTTCTTAAAAGATTTGGCCTTGTCAATTGTAAATCTGCCGCAACACCCCATGAATATGAATGAAAAATTGCAGTAGGAAGATGGTACTGGGCAAGGCACTGCAAGAAGTTTTAGAAGTCTAGTTGGAGGTTTGATTTATTTGGCTCATACTCGTCTAGATATCTCATATTCTGTTGGTGTTGTTTCAAGGTTTATGAGCAATTCATCAAAGCATCATTTTGGAGCTGCAAAAAGATTTTTACACTATATTGCTAAAACGTTAGAATATGATACTTTGTATTCTCATGTTTCAAATTTCAGATTGTTAGGATTTACTGGCAGTGATTGGGGAGGCTCGGTGGATGATAGGAAGAGTACATCAGGCAATGCATTCAGCCTTGGATCAGGCGCAATAACATGGGTTTCGAAGAAACAAGTAACGAAAACATTGTCATCTTCAGAGGCAGAGTACATCGCAGCAACTGCTTCAGCTTGTCAATGCATTTTGCTTAGGAGAATTTTGGTTGATTTGAACCGGAAGAAAGAGAGAGAAATAGAAATTTATTGCGACAACAAATCCACAATTTCAATGGCTAAGAATCCTGCATTTCATGGCAGAACAAAGCACATTGACAATCGCTTTCATTTTATCCGTGAGCTAGTAGGAAAAGAAGAGATCATATTGAAGTTTTGCAACACTAATGAACAAGTAGCAGATATCTTCACAAAGGACTGCCATATCAGAAGCATGTCTATTTTTTATCATTGCTTGGAGTTAGTGATTTTGAGTCAAGGGGGAATGTTGAATAAATTATTCAAACAAAAGAAGAGAAAAGTTACTGCAGTTTCTTTTGGTGTTATTTACTGCACTTTGACTTAGTCTAGGATATTTGTTATTTGGTCCTTAAGTTTCTCTTTTTAGTTGTAAACACTATTGAGTTAGTGCCCTTTTAATTCTGCATTTTCGTTGAGTTGTAAGCCTATTTAAAAGGCATCTGTGATGATGAAGAAGATATTAAAAACTGAAACTTTCAGTTCAAGAACACTTTGTCTGCTAGTTATGTTTTTTTCTTTCCAATATTTTGATTCTTGAGTGAGCTTGAGATATATATTCTCCAACACTAGAAGCATACATCATATTAAAAGATATAAAACTGTGCAAGGAAGGATCCATTCACAGTCTGTGATTGTTACCAAAAATTACTTTTTACAAGTTTAAGTCTTCAAAGGTGTAACTCTTTCAAAACTCACAACTTTCTAATCAAACTTTAGAACCAACTTCATAAACTGATCAAATAAGACACAGGGCAACTATCTGGAGGGTAAAATTGTGATTTTCCAAAAAAATTAATAAATGACCTTCAGGGTCATACATTATCCACCACAAAAATTATGTCTGTCCTCCAACATAAAGTAAAAGATTGTATTTAAAGCTTTGAAAAACTGAGGATATCGGGCACGAATATCTGACTCCTTCTCTCAGGTAACCTCCCCGATTGAACGGCGCTTCCACTACACCTTAACTTTAAAAATCTCCTTGTCCTTAGCTTTTAGAACCTGCCTATCCATGATAGTTATAGGCTCCTCCTCAAATGAAAAGTCTTGATCCAAAACCACAAAATCAAGTTTTATCACATGAGACTCATCTGATACATACTTCTAAAGCATGGAAAGGTGGAACAATTTAATTAATGAGCTCAAAATTGATCCTTCTTTCTAGTGGAACAATTTTTCCTGTGGAGTTATATCAATTTTTAACTAAGCATATTTTAGTTGTAGCCAATTTAAATGCCTATCACTTCTACAACTGAATGTAATTTCAGAAAATTTGCAGCATGTACAATTGCCTATGGGTATTTTTGAACAGATTGTCATGCTTCTGATGAATCTTGTGAAGGTGCAAGATCATTGTTTTGTTGGATAGTCGTTGGCAGTGGCAGAGATATTTTGGATGTAGGTGATGCTTAGTGGCCGTATAATTTGTACTTCCATCACAAGCTTTATTTCACATTAACGACGAGTTATCACTATTGACTATTGTTTATCCTCTATCCATCGATTTCCTTTGCCATAAAATCTTTTTCAGACATTATTGCAGCAACAGAAGAAGGTGTCGTTGTTATAGTAGTGATCTCAGAACGAAACAATTTGATGCTCTTGCCATTTTCACGGCAATTCCTATCCATTGCTAAGTAATAGGATTCTCTTAATTTGATAAAATGAAGAAGAGTTGTAGAGTTTCCTCTTAATGCAATGTAAGAGATAGAAAACGTACTTCTAAGACTAGTTATGGTAACTACTACTACTTATTTTATTATTAAGAAGGATATTTTTATGCAGATTACTTACCATTTATTTTACGTTATAAATCAAAAAATTTACTATTACTTTTGTCAACTCTTAATTATTATGTTGCACTTTTCTAAAGTCAATTTGACTAATTTTCAGTGTTAAATTAAATTCAGTAATTTGATATTTCTTTTTTAAAAAATATTCAAAAACTATATGAAAAGTACTATAAATTCCATTTTACTTTACTTTATGTATAACGTAAAATGTTAATCAACAGTTTTATAGTTTGACTTTACAAAAAATATAACAATACCATCATATCATTAATGTTATACATCATCCAATTTTCAAAGTTTACCATTTTTACAAGATGAAAAAACTACTTTACTTTATGTTTTTTATAATTCAGTGAAAACAAGAGGAAATGGGTCTTTGAATAAAGGAAAATATATCAACTAGTATTTATGGACCGCCTTTTCATCATATATTTGCATCGATGAATATAAAATTAATAAAATATATATAAAAATTAAACAAAAATATAAACAAGCTAAGCGTTTATCCTTGTTGTGGACCACATGTACACCTTTATACTCCAAGGATCGCCAAAGGACTAGTTTTCTCAGGACTCTCTTATAGGCCTTTTAAAGGTCTATGAACACCATATGCAATTCCCTTTTATTGTTCCTATATTTCTTCATCAGTTTTCTCACAAGATAAGTGACTTTAGTAGTTGAACGCCTTGGCATGAATCTAAGTAGGTTTCGACAGTGCGCAAAAACTCCTTTACTCTATTTAAAGTAGAGATGAGGTTTTCAATTCTTTATAATATCCTTATCGTCCTCCTTTACAACTATTAAAATGCTGTAGAAGACGTTAAGTCAAAAGTAAAGTACGATGGACCTCGGTAATGACCCCTGTAGATCGTTTTCAAAAAGTTTTGTAAATTTACTATTTTGCCCCTCCCAATATTGACCCCAAGTTGTTTCTAGTGGAGTTTTGAAAATTGGTTTTGAGCTTTAAGTTGTAAGTTCAGAATTTTTGTAAGATTTGATTTGAAAGACTAAAGTTGCTAAAGTAGTATTCAGTGTCTTTTGGAGTTTTGAGTGTCAGATAGAATTTCAACGATTCCATCAGCTCGGAATATGGAATGCTGTCTGAGAGAGGAGTTGATTTCAGATTCATATTTTTTCTAAAGATTTGAGATCCTAAGTTGAAAAATTATAAAAATTTAGCCTTTGGGTTGGCATTGGTGAATATTCGAGATTCGGAGTCTTGAATTGGAATGTTGAGAGTTTCATTGAATTTGGAGGATGATTTTAGGTCTAGGGAAGGTCTTGGTTGATTTTTAAGAGGCTCCGAGCTTGATTTAGCTTTTTAGGTATTCTATTAGTTTTTTGTGACTTTCTTGGATATAGGGTCAAGGAAATCTCACATTCATGTTTCAATAGTTCCATTGAGTCTAGATTGTCGTGTACAATCAATTTTTATATATGGTTTATATGTACGAGGTTATAATGAATCTCAAGGTTCCTTTCGATGTTTTGAGTGATGGTTGTGTTTTCTAGTGTTCCAGGCCTCACAAATGCAATGAAGTCTTCATGATCGAGATGGTCACATTAGCGAAGACCTGATCACTATCGCAAATGTTACACTTGGCCCGACCTTCGCTTTTGTGATGGAGGTGTCATAGTCGCAAGTTTTAGTAGTGTTTGCTTTTGCAAACCAATGGTCACTTTTACGACATCGCTGAGGGGGTTTTGGTCTGAAATTTTCAGGGTTTAAGCACCATTTTCTATTTTTGAGCTTGGTAAAACCCTTGGAGGCGATTTTGAAGAGATTCTTTGTGCTAAAACTTTAGGGTAAACTTTTATGATCCTAATACATCACTTTCTTTGATTATTTATGGATTTCAATATAGGAACTTGCTATTTGGCTTATTGTGGACCCCATTTGATTGATTGATGAAATGCTTGATAGCATGAATGTGGACTGGAATTGCTTGAAATTTTGTCTACCTCTTATGGTGTGAAGTTGCTTATGTGCATCGATTTTGTACACCGTGGTGAGACATGTGATATAAAGCTGATGGAAAATGCTTCCGGCTAGTAATATAATATAAAGCCAATGTGAAATTATTCTGACTAGTGATTTAAAGCGATGAGAAATGGTTTCGTCTAGTGGTTTGTTAAAAAGATTATGGGAAATAGTTCCGGCTAGTGATATGATATAAAACCAATGTGAAATAATTGCGGGTAGTGATATTGTGACTAAGGAAAATGGTTCTAGCAAGAGTTTGATTATTGTTATTTAATGAAATTTTATGCTTATGTTTGACTACTTGTCTACTTGACATTGAGATTGACTTACTTGATACATGTTGGTTGTTGAATTGTAGCTATTAGACTCTGATTATTGATCCTTCTGAGGTGTATATGGTAGAATTGTTACTGTGTTGTTAGTGCTCACTCCTTGCTTCTATACTTGTGTAAGTTTCGATCCTGCCAACCCAGTATCATGTGATTGCACTTCTAGCTTGTCAAAGAACTATTGAGAGGTAGTTGTTTGTCATCCTAATGGGCCCTATAGTTCTTTTTATGTTTTTTTTCTATTTGAGAGACAAAGTCTTGAGGCATGTACTTATTTCTTGATCCCACACTTTATGTATTAGTGGCTTGTAAACGTGACAGCCAGATTTTAGGGTGTGACTAGAATGAATAAGTTTTTTGCGTTTATTTTGTTCTTTATTTATCTTTCATTTTTTCCGTTATATTGAGGCTAACTTGTCTTGGTGGGAATAGACAAGTGTCATCATGTCCAATTTTGTATAGTGACAACCCCTTCCTGAAATGGTTGCTTAGCTTAAAAAGGACATTATGAATACAAGTTCAGGGGCTAAATGGTTTGATGTTGCCGAACTAATTAATGAATCAAATAGGAGATTTTGGGTACTCCAAATAGTAAATTTTGTAATATTAGCGTAGTAATGAATGACGTGTGTATGCATGTTAATTGGTCCAAAAAGGAAGAAAATGATATAATTTTTTTTATAATTATTTTAATTTTGAACTTCATATCACTCACTCCGACGGACACATTATTCTGCATTCTTCTTTTGATAAACTCAACAAAATATTTCCAAATTTTCTATTTTCAATATTATTAATCTTTAATAGTGACTCCCCAAAAACCAAAAGAATTTTTAAAATTTCATATAATTTTCTAAAAAGTATTTTACTCTAAATGAAACTCCATACACACTTCATATTCCCTTTGTTTTTACTCGTAAAAACAATCACGTGATATATTGTAATATTGAATGTCATGTGCAGTGATTATAGACCTTGGGAGGAGTTCTTCGGCTTGGTTCTCTTGGCACATAGGAAAAATACTATTGGCAAAAGATGTTGATACAGAGTGTGGGACTTTATGAATATTTCTTGTAGTTAGTTGTGTGAAAAAATTGTATGGAGAGAGTGAATTATTGACACGGTTCTTATTCAAGCAGTGTGTTAATCGTTAACTCTTCCTGTAGCTTTTTTTACACAACTACAAGTGTTGTGTTACGTTCACTTTGTAGCAACATCTTTTGCCAATAGTGCTTCCCTATGTCAACAGGATCAAACATAAAAAATAAGAACTCTCTGAGATCACCTGATTCCCCCAAATAACATTCAATATAACAACATGGCTATTTGTAACGAGGAAAAGTTAATGGAAATATTAAGTGTGTGCATTCCCTCCAAGAAAAAAAACATATTTTCAGGAAGTTTTATGAAATGTTTCAACTATTATTTCCACCATGTTCTTTATTTATCACATAATATTTTGGGATATCAGAACATAGTAAGAAAAAATGGTAAATTATAATTTGTATAGTCATGATCTTTTAACTTCTCGTCTTAAATAAATTGGAATTTCTTTCCTTATCCCAAAGACATTTTCCCATGTTTGTACTTGATTGTAATAAATACAAAGTAGTTTTCACATGACATACAAAAGAGAACCTTTTATATAAAAGATATTGAATTGGAAAAAATCTTAATGATAGTATGATAATTATTTCTATGTAGATACAAATTTATTTAAGTTATATACATTGATTGACTGTATAAAAATAATCCAAAGAATCAGATTATTTAAAAGATAAGTATACATAAATTTATTGATTAGTAAAATAAAGTAAAGGTAAGTAATCCTAAAAAAATAAGAACTAATTATCATAACAAGTCTTACATATTAGGAGAAGTGGCAATGAATTGTTTTCCTTGTTATCTTCTACATTGCATAAAAAAGAATTTTTCATCCTTATATATACACTATTCTTTTTGAGTTCTCAAATCAAGACTAAAGAAAAATAGCAATGAGGAGGAATAAAAAGCATTAAACTGAAATTTTTTGGTGTTGAGAACAACTACAACATGTTGCAATAATGTATTAAAAAAATTTTTATGGGAAGAAAAGAAAAGAAATCCATGGATAGAGAATGAACACATAGCATTCTTAAAAGGATTGGATTTTCATGGGATAGGGTAATAGGGCAAATAAGCTACAACAACAAAGGAGTTTCATGCTTACGAAGAAAGCATTTTGATGAGTACATACATAAACATCTATCACAGTCTAAAGGCAAAGCAAAATTAGTCCATTGCCACTAATAGGCTACAAGTAAGAGTCTATTGATTACCTCCCAACTCGTACACACTAAAAATTGTTGGATAAATGTATAGGATGATACCATATGCCTCTTTGTTTGGCGATATGGTATACACAACCAAAAAATTAGGTACTAGTTTCCAAATTCAGGTTTCAAAATATCAAAAAGAAAATATGATACAATTGTTAGTGTTTACGAGTTGGGAGGTAATAAATTGACTCTTATTTGTTGCCTATTAGTGGCAACAAACTGCATTTGCTTTTCTTTACACTATGAAAGATGTGTATGTCTTTTCCGAAGCATGATCCTTTGTTGTTGTAACTAATTAGGAGTAGATTTTTAGGTTTAAAGCGTGTATAATTTTTGTTAATATGTGAACTTGTGATTGTGCATAGAGGTCATTAAAATTATTATTATTATTATTATTTTATTTATTTATTTAATTTATTTTTCTATCTATTTTCTTTTTCAAATATTATTAGCAATAAAATAATTCTTTATTAAATATGAAAATCATGTTACTCACTCTTATCAGTCATAAATTATTTATAAAATCTACGAAAAAAGCTAATATAGAAATAATTGTTAAAATTCCTTAAACGACTAAGAGGGTTGTTACAACATCCTAGTTATAATAATAATGCTTACTAGCTAAAATGGGTAAGGCTCAATTTGGAGATAAACAAGACCGGAAACTTCATGTAACATGTATTTAGGGTATAATTTTTGGGCTATATATAAGAATCAGATGATGAAATTGCGCAAGAAAAGGGTTGTAAATTGGTAAGATATTAACTATTATTCATTTTTTGACATGGTCAAATGAAAATAAATTAAATATGGAAATATATTAATTGTTATTCGGTTTTTGACTCATTGTCGAATGAAAATAAAATAAATATAGAAAGATATTAATTGTTATTAGATGTTTGACTCATAGTCAAATGAAAATTAAGTAAATATACAAATATAGTAATTATTGTTCAACTTTTTACTCATGGTCGTATGAAAATAAAATAAATATAGAAAGATAATAATCATTATTTGTTTTTTGACTCATGGTCAAATGAACTGGAATTTATTTACTTGTGCATTCTTATACAATCATATATTTATTTACTACCTTTCTGTTCAGTTAATAAATCCATATTTGATTAAAGGTTTATTCAATAAATTATGTAAAGGATATTCATAATAAAATATATTTATGATACTCTCCTTTTGTATAGTGATCTCAAAACCAAACAATTTGATGTTTTTGCCAATTTCACTGCAAATCCTATCCATTGCAAAACAAAACAATCTCTTAATTGATTACATTATTTTAGGTTACATTATTTTAGGTTACTAATCAGTAAATTTATCATCCCTTCATTTCAATTTGTATGTCATTTTTCGAATTTCGAGATTCATAAAATTCTATATTTGATCATACAATTTTTTTATATATCTTTTAAGTAATTATTTGAATTGTCAATTATAGTGAGTGGTTTTACGTAGTTTACAAATATATAAACTTTATTTTCAAAAAAAAATAAATTAAATATTCCACTCAGATTTTTTTTTATCAAACTTAAATAGTTTTATTCTCAAAAAATGAAAAATGTCACATAAATTGGAAAAGAGGAAGTATTGTTTTAACATCGTATGCTTAATCTTATACATCATCCAATATTGAAAGTTTACCTTTTTATGTCCTGTTAAAGCTATTTTACGTTGAAAGTTGAAATATTATTTTGCCCCTACACTAGATTAAAGTATTATAAATATTTAGTTAGTTACATGTTTAAATAGTAGTGATAATAAGTTATTATATTGAGTAAATGGAGAGTTCATGTTTTCAAAAGAGGATTGTTTACTCTCAAGATTTCAATGGAGGTTCATTATATATATTTTATATTCTTAAAGTTGTTCTCTTTTATGTATTTAAGCCCTTTGAAACATTCAAATAACATTCAATATAAAATTTTACGACCTCTATTTTTATCTATATAAATTCATCTTTTTTGTTTTATGAAACTCACAACAAAAATTATCCTTTTTATTTTATGATTAAAGTAGTGAATTCATCAACATCTAAAGTGTATATATATATATATATACACACACACACACACACGCACTTTAGTCTGATTATATATCACTTTACAAAAAATAAAGTTATTTTTCTATTTGATGCATGATTTAGTTTGACTCAATGGAAAAAACTTTTGAATTTTGATTGGATATGAGAGAAGTGTCGACAAAAACTTGAAAACTTATATACCGATTTTGTATTTCTTTCCTTTATATAATGTTATGATTAAAGTCTTAAGAAGGATGTGTGTGTGGGTTTTTCTTCTATGCTTATCTTTTATATTTCTCTATTGTTCTTCTTTAATTTAATTTTCTATAAATTATTATCATAACATTTATTTGAGATTATTGTATTTTAGTACTCATTTACATGCGTGTTTTCGTTGAAGTTTTATTGTCCTAACGAATTTATAATATATTGCACAAGACACACGTGTGTTGCACGTGCATGTCCAGAAACTAGTTACTGAAAGAGAAAATGTGTTTTTGGATTAAGGAAAATATTTCCCATAGTAGTATTTATGGGAAGGAAGTAAACGATTGTGATTGTACTAACTATAATAACCCCTTTCTTTTACATTGTTTTAGTATCCGAATGCAATATGTCATAATAAAGAACATAGCGAAAGTAAGAATTTCTACAAGATTTCATTTGGAAGTAGATTTTATTATTTATTTCGTTAATAATTTTATTGCAAAAGTAAGAAGTCAACTAACCAGTATGGTTTGCTTTCGAAATGTTCAGAGTGAATTAAATCTGATTTCGGACTACGGGTAGTGATATGATATAAAGCTGATGGGAAATAATTTTGGTTAGTAATATGATATATATCAGATGGAAAATGATTTGCACTGGTAATATTGTGTCGAAGGAAAATGGTTCCAGCAAGAATTGATTATTGTGATTTAATGCATTTATGCTTATTTTAACCTACTTGAGAATCGTGATTGATGCTCTTATTGCATGTGATTGATATACTTGATGGTGAGATTGACTTGTCATTTCATACATATTATTGGTTATTGTATTGTGACTATTGGACTATGATTATTAAGGCTTGTGAGTTGTGTATTGTTGAACTATCACCTTGTAGTTTGTACTAACTCCTTGCTTTTACACTTGTGTAGATTCCGAGGCTGGTATCATGTGATTGCGCTTCTACTTTTGAGGTCTGTCAAAAACAATTGAGAGGTAGTTGTATGTCATCCCGACGGGCCTTATAATTCTTCTTTTTATGCTTTGTTCTATTTGAGAGTTAGAGACTTGAGAGTTGTACTTATTTCTTAATTCCATATTTTATGTATATTTTTCTTTATATTGATATATGTTTGATGATATTTGAAAATAAGAAAACATATCTCCAAACGAATAGATTGAAATAGTAGCTATTGATAAAGTTATTAGAAATATCCTTATGAGATGATATGTAATTAGTGTTGAGAAAAGACATAAAGTCACCATTGAAGTTGTCACGGATTTTCATAAAGACACCTTAACTTTGCGATTGTCCTATTACCCCACTAAGCAATTTTTAACAGATATTATTATACCAATATTCGATTAGCCCTAAATTTTAAGAAACAACTGAGTTCACACCTCAATTATTACATGAAACGTGTTTATTTAATTAAAAATATTAAAAAAATTCATTTTAAAATTTTCCTTTATTTTTTTCTTTCTCTCTCTCTCTCTCTCTCTCTCTTCCTCTCTCTCTTACTTTTTAAATTTAAATTTTAATATATATGAAAAATTTCTTAGATATCACCTTAAAATATAAAAAAAACATTATACTATAATAGATCAATAAGAATACACAATCTAATCATTCCTATAACAATAATACTAACGTAGGTCGTGGTGGCAGAGGTGGTCTCTTTAAAGTGCACTGCACTATCTGTCACTTGTAGGTCTGTAGGAGCCCGTGCGCGGCTCTTGAACAGTGTGGTTGATTCGTTGGACAATAACATGGCTTCTAAGGTTGGGTTATCATTTATAAGGTTCTTTCGATAGACACAACCTCAATTTTTGGGTTCCCGAAATATTCAAGAACACAAGCCAAAACTATCTTTTTGATAAGTATCTTCCTCAAGAGCAATCGGAACCTGATAGAGCTATCTGTGTCTTAGTTGTTTTAGGATTCATACCAGTGCTTATCATTGTACATCTATTCTTGTGTTATAAAGGACTAGATCATTGTTTGATTCAAGTCAAGAAGTCTGAATCAGTTAGAGTTAATTGGTTTAGTGGATAACAAAGTTGTTTCATAGTTGAAGTCTAAATCATCTAAAGTTAGGTGGTTTAGTGGGTAATAGAGTTATTTCTTAGTTCTTTGTTTATAGTAAAATTGCTATATTGAGTGGGGGGGGGCGGGGGGGGATTTAGAGTTAAATTCCTTGGTTACAAGATTTTTTTATTATCGCTCCTTTTAGTATTAAATGGAGATGGGTAAAAATCAAGTGAGTACAATTCATGGTTTTTAGTGCCATTGAGCAAGCGGGTTTTCATGTAAACTACTTGTGTTGCTTACTTTATTGCCTATGTGGTTTATTAATCTTTTTACTATTTGAAGATGCTAATCCATTGACTGATTGTGGAGGTGTACAACTTAATAATTGTTATCAAAGCAGGGGTTATAAGCAACTAAAGCTCGAAAAAAGTAAGAAGGAATAAATACATTGGCTCTGCTCAAGTCATGAACAATCTACTCATTTCAATATAAAGCAACTGAAAACAAGTGCAATATATATAAAAGTTGTTTAAAAACATGTTGTAAACTCTATGTATGCATAGATTCAATTATTTTTTAGATGTATGTAAAACACAAATAAACTGATGTATATAAAAACACAATAACTTCTATGGGAGTTTTTCTAACTGATAATCATCACTTAAGAGCTACAGTGATGATACAACGATCTACCTCACACTGCTAGCGCATCCTATACCCGGCAAAAGGTATAAGACCTGAACTGCCTAATGGATCCACTAGTCTATTTCAAAAAGATTCATACAAAAAGTATGATCATTTTCTACCCATGTTGGCTTCATGGTTAATGGGGACTGTGAGTTGTCTAAACTCTCCCACAATTTGATACTCAATAATAGTCCCAAAATATACTGGCTCTTATGTTTTAAAAAAAACATACTTCTTCTGCGATTTGATATTAGTGCTCAAAACATAGCTCAAAGGCTATCTTAGAAATCTCAATTTCTATGCTTGCTTCATTTAGAAAGTTATTACTTTTTTCTAAAATCTAACCCGAAGGCTCTTTGGAAATCTCAGTTTCCTTGTTTAAATGTGAAACCATTTCTTCTAAACCTCTTTGGAATACATAGTCCTCATATACACTTTTGAATAAAGTACTTCAACTTTACTCTTTACTGCTTAACTCTTAAGTCTTAAAACAAAGTTTAAGCATTTCTAAAAAGACTCTTGAAAACTTTGATGAATTTCACTTGACTTGAATCTCAACTTTGTTCTTGTGTTTCACTTTGAATTTGACTCTTACTCCATCCTCGAATTGAATTATGAATTCAAGGAGTATGATTTGTGTTTGGAAGGACCTCTTGATGTTTAGGAATGATTTGAAAAAGCTAAATTTAAGAAAAGTTACGAAACCACCGTCGTTGAGCAAGTCCGCAACACGGAGATGCTCCGAGAAGATATTCGCGAAATTAAAAATTTTTATAAAGAGGAGTCCGCATCCAGCTTTACGACGCAGATCTGATTTTTTCTCACTATGGAACAAGTCCATGACGCGAACTTGTTTCAGGTAAGCTGTCCAACTTTTTCCTTCTTCATTTTAAACCCCAATTAACCTAAACTCGAATATCTTCCTCAAAATCATTTTGATTCCGATACCCAATATTAATACTCTTGAATCTAACTCAAAGAAACTCAAACTTCACAATTAAGGTCTCAAAACTCAAACATTCAACTCAAATTCAATAAAAACACTTCAATTCAAGAATAGAAATCAAGAACGTCAACTTTCCACCCTTTTTAGAACGAATTTCACTGAATTAAACACATTTTGTGCGTGGCTAAACAAACCCAATCGCTATGAGATACTCATAAACCTCATTAGGGATCACCCCCAAAGAAATCCACATTCAATGATCGTTTTCTTGGAATTCTTTCTTCTCATCTTCCTCTCCTCTTGCGTTCTTTCTCCAAAATCCCTAACGTTAATTCTCAAACTTCCTAAAATTAATTAAGTTTGTTTTTACCCCAATTAATCCCTTAAAACTAATCAATTTAATTAAGGAAAAGTCCAATTTATACTTTTAATTGTCGGATTGGACATTTCCTTAATCCGACAAAACCCAACTTCCAAAGAGCATAACTCACTCATCCAAATTTGAAAATTAGCAAACTCGAAGGCAATGGAAATATTATTATGGAGGTAATACTAAATAATCATGAGCTAGAAGTTATGTCCGTTTGAAGTTGACCAAAAACTCACTTTAACTTACTACCGATTTTCCAGATTTTCTTATACTTTCCAACAATGATGATTTTTAGTTTCTTAGATATTCTTAGCTATGTTAAATTGAGTGATGTTTCAAGTCAATGCTGGTTTATGGACATTGGAAGTTCAAAGCATACGACTAGAAATATTGTAAACTTTCTCTAACTGAAGACACTTCAAGGTGGAGGTGTCTCTTTTAGTATTGGAAAAAAGGGGTATATTCTTGATGTTATAAGAATTGGAAAATTAGTTCAACACTCTATTGAGAATGTGTTGCATCCAAAACCACACGTAGGTGCACGTTTTCACTCAAGTAGTACAACGACTCTTTCAAGGCGGACTATCGAATTCAACAGACTTCAAACAGGGCCGACTCTATGCCTATTTGAATAAGGCATTGGCCTTAGGCCCCCAATTTTAGGGGGCCTCAATTTTTTACTTATAATGAATTATGTGTTAATTTTTTTTAAAAGAAATTAATTTTTTATGATAAAATACAATTTTTTTTAAAATTATTATTTTATCCTCTTTAATCCCATTTAAATAGAAGAAATCAAGAAGAACTGTTTTATTTTCTCACGGTCTCTATGCTAATATTCACATTATTTTATTCTTTAACTCATTTTACACTCTTTTTTTTAAATTTTTGATAAGTTAGAGTAATACTCTATCAAAAATATAAATCAATAGTCGAAAAGTGTTGAGCAAAGTGAATCATATATTCTTTTTCTATTTCTTCTTAGATTTTCAAGCATTACAAAAAGCATAGTAAATTGTGGGGTATACAAAATTTCTAAATTCTTGAATCAAATTCTATGTTAACAATTAATATAATAATTGCCTGAGTAAGCAAATGTTTTTCAATGTTGAATTGATAAAATCTTATCCAAAGCTAAAAATTGAAAAAGAAATTGAATAAATCATTTATTAAAAAAAATTAACTATACTTTACATTTAAAAACTCAAGTTTTTTTTAAATGCATATAAAATCATTTAGATTTTAGGCCTCTAGTTGAAATTTAGCTTTAGACCTCCGATTGCGTTGAGCCGCCCCTGACTTCAAATCAACAAATAACAAATGTATTATGTAGAAAATAAGTTAACTTATGCGACAAACAATTTTAGAAATTTTCTTTTATATACTCAGCTGAACAATCTCAAAAATTATATACTACAATAAAAAACAGTATCAAACAAGAATTTTGCATTTTGGGAATGTATTCCAATATTGTAGCATAAATCAATTTCAGGCATAATATTATTTATCCTAAAATTCAACAGGTTAATCTCATTACGGATTTTCAAGGTTCATTTTACGATCATGATCTCTCAACCTCTAATCTCTTACCACCATCGACAACCTAACTACGTAGTTTAGCGGGGATGGGCATGAATCGATGGCGGAGCATTAAGCTATCATCTTGCATATAAATCAAGCGCGTTATATAGGTATAAGACTATCCTATATACGAAACATCCTAAACTTTACCCTAGAATGAACACGCTTATCACATTCTTTGGTTTATCCCTCTATTCATCTTTCAAATCAAGAGTACATAGTGAGTTTAATTTAATGTTGATCAGTGATTAAAATAGTTAAACAAAAATGTAAGCATAAATTACATGAAAACCCATCTCATAGTAGAAATAAATACTATTATACCATTAATTGTAGACACAACCCTATAATAAGTGAATTTAGCTACTTAAAAAAAAACTATCATCAAATAATGTTCATGGATCGTAAAAGGGTTTACCAAAATGAGGGAGTAGAAGAAAATCCCTAGAAAGCATTTGCAAAAATGCCGAAATCGATGTTCTCCTGTCCTTTTAAAAATTTGCTCGTGAAAAAATAACACAACTAGACTATTTATGTCTGAAATAAAACATGTGGCATAATTCAGGTGTACAGGTGCAGGTCCGTGATGCGTACCTGTTCCCTTGCCCCAATTAATACTCAAAATATCGTCTCCGCGACAAGCACTCCACTGTTAAGTTGTATTCTTTTTTGCATGAAATATTCAACTCTGCAACGCCGAACTGCTCCATCCTAATATATCTTCCAGGTTCATGGCTATTCTCCTCCGCAACTTCGTCTTCTATTTTCCTACCTTCGTTTAAGTGCCCCTTTTTAGCTAATTCTTCTTTTGTTTTCACCCTGAAACATCTAATCATATTGGTTAGAGGAAAAACATCATAAGACTCTGATATTTCAATTCCGACTAAGGAAATGCTCTCCAAGTTAGCTATATAAATGGGATAAATTGGATATTAGGTACATAAGTATGCCTAAGATCACCACCTCGCACTTAAAACTTATGACGATTCTACTACACTTACCTCTAATGGCATTCCATCTTTGGACATGATATACCGTGGTTTCACGGTATAATTAATACTTTTTCCTTAAGTTTAGTGTGTCCAAAAGTCTTTTTGTGCTAATTTTAATATAAGTTTCTCTTTGTTTTGCAGGAAATCTGTCCAAAGCTTAATGCAAAGATTTTGAGCGAAGAAATGCAGAAGAGACCACTTACGGAGCTCATGACGGTCCGTCGTGCTTGCGATGGTCCGTAGGTGGCAGCGTAGTGCAGCTGCTGAAGGAAGATGGGGAAGTCTGACCAAGTGTGGGGTTACGAAGCTTGTAACGGTCCGTCGTGTCTATGACGGTCCGTCCTACAGGTTGGTCATGAAGTTCAGAGAAGTGATCCCAGTACCCAGATTCCAAGAGTTGAAGTGTTTTGGAATGAAGATCCTCGACGGACCGTTGTGCCTATGAAGGTCCGTCATACTTACCGTCGAGGGAAATGAAGAGAGCAACAGAAGAAATTGCACAAGTATGGGAAGACGGAGTCCATGACGGTCCGTTGTGACCACGACGGTCCGTCGCGAGGTCCGTCGACCCAGCCGCGTTTTTGCAGATTTCCAGCAATTAGAATCATTGTTTAATTAGGTTTTTGTTTTTTATAAATAGTTCAAAAAACCTCGTTAGATAGTTGGACTCTGTTAGGTTAGACTCTTAGATTGTTAAACTCCATATTGGTAAACATTGTATTGTGAGATTCTTGATAATCATTAGACTTTTTGTGAGATTATTGATTACTTTGAGATTCTTGCAAGTGAATATTGATGATTAATCAAGCAAACTTTTGGATTTTACTCTTTCTCATTGAAGTAAGTACATGAATTCTTATCTACTATATTTGAATATTGTGTTTATGGCTATGAGTAACTAAACTCCATAACTAGGGTTGTGGGAACCATATGCAAATAATGAGATAAACCCTAACTAAAATAACAATTCTAGAATAGTGTCTTGCATGTATTAATAATTCTTTCGCTTAGAAGTCCTTTTAACGGATGGCCAACGTTAGAACTCGCCTTAATGCTACTTGCCGGACCAAGGAGGTAGATAATAGGAAAAGAATTATTAACATAGATTTAGTGTATACTATCTAATATTCTAGTATTGATTGGTACGAGGTAATAACTTAGTCAAATATCGAATACGATGCTTAATATGAGGTAAGGATAAGGGTTAGGATAGCAACACACGTAGTCAGACCAAGGTGCAAAGTGATATTTTCTAGATGCCGGACCAAGGATTTAGAAATACATAACTTATCACTGTGCATGCAAGATACTAGGAAAGAATTGTTATAGTTAGAATTATCGAGTTATGAACCTGTGGGGAACACGTAAACCCTAGTTACTTTGATTAATTGATTAAAATCAAACATTCAAAGTTGTTAAGTGTCTCTGTCAAGTTTGTTAATTAATTTTACTCATTTAGAAATAGAACCCCCCTTTATTGTTTTTACTTTCCAAGGAAGTCATTGACCAAACAATAGTAATAACAGATTGAAGTTAAGTCTAGACTATTTTCCTCGTGGGAACGATCCCAACCTCACTATTTGAGTTATTTACTTGACACGACCGCTTTACTTCTTATTTGAGAAGTAAGTTTGAGCGTATCAAATTTTGGCGCAGCTGCCGGGGATTCTAGCTTTTAGATTAACTTGAACTTATTACTATAGTTTAGTTGATATTTTCTCGATTTTACTTTATTTAATTGTTTTTTATTTCTTTTCAGAACTATCCTCCTTGAATGCCAAATACACGAAGAGGAAGAGAACCCTTGTTTCCCTACGATCACGAGTTAGAGCGTACACTGCGCAATATGAATCGAAACTTGGGAATAAATGATGAGGATCCGAATTAGAACATCCCAGCTCCGGTTGATCTTCATGGTCAGATGTTACCCGATGCTCTGGGTGAACATCAATAGAGGGGACAAAATCCCATTCCACGGCCCCAAGCATACTACAGAGGGTATGATAACATAGCAGACTCGGATGGGCCACTTGTCTTGCCCCCTCTACCCACAGGCCACACCTTTGTGGTAACTAGTAGCCTGATGCAAATGCTCAGTACCAGAGGTTTGTTTTCAGGGCTACCTTCTGAAGATCCACATGCCCATATAGTTAAGGTAAGGGCAGTGTGTAAAAGTTGTGTGGGGAGGCCTGATCTGGATCTAGATGTAATAGGGCTCAGAGTGTTTCCTCTCTCACTGACAGGAGAGGCTGCTATATGGTTCATTGAGCTCCCATACAACTCAATCTTCACTTGGAACCAATTAAGAGATGTTTTCTTAGCACGCTACTGTCCGGTCCCCAAGAAACTAAACCACAAAGACAGAGTGAACAACTTTATGGCACTACCAGGAGAGTCAGTTAGTAGTTCTTGGGATAGATTCACCTCATTCTTGAGAAGTGTTCCAAATCACCGTATAGTTGATGAGTCACTGAAAAAATACTTCTATCGGGGACAGGATGATAACAATAAAGCGGTGTTTGACACTATAGCAGGTGGATCTTATGGGGAGTGTCCTTATGCTGAGATTGCTGAAAAATTAAAGAAAATCTCTCGGAATAACAAAGCTTGGAGTACTAGGAAGTCTGATACAGGGAGAAACACCTTCGCAGTACAGTCCACTCACAACCCAGCCACAGATGAGATTCATGTAGAAATGGCTCAGATGAGAACTAAGCTTGGGTTGGTACTAAAACATGTCACAGGGGGTGCAGAAAAGATAAATGCAGTTAACTACTTGGCTAAACTACCACCTCCTAATGATGAGTGCTATTATGCGGAGGAAACTTATGCAGTAAATGAGCAGACAGGGGGTTTCCGACCAAGCGCCCAAGGCTCAAATCAGGATAACTGGCGCCAAGGTCAAGGGAACCAAGGTCGGAACTATAATAACTACAACCGTGAGGGTCATTATGTCCGAGATGGAAACTAAAACCGCGACAACAACTTTGACAGGGGTAACTATGCTAATAGAAACAACAAGAATGGGCCCTATGTCCCCCCTCAAAATCGTGAAGTTACTCCTAGGGATGGTGGAGATAGTATGGCGCGAGTTGAGGATATGTTGCACAAAATAATGAGGAGGTTCGATGCTAGTGATAAGAACATTAAAGAGTTGAGGTGTGATTTAGCTAGTATTGGGTAAAAGGTTGATACACATGCAATATCAATTAAGCAGATCGAGTTGCAAGTGGCCCAATTATCTGCGACAGTGAACACACGGCAACCGGGCACTCTTCCTAGCAACACTGTCCAAAATCCAAAGAATGATGCGCACTGTATGGAAATCACTACTGGGGGTGGTAAGCAAACCATTGACCCACCTATGCCATATACTAAGGAAAATGAGAGAAAGGATAATGATAATGTGGTAAAGGGTAGTGGTGAAGCAGAGGAAAGTAATGGAAAAGATGCAGAAGTACCTATCAAGGTAATTCCCATGCCTAGGCCACCACCACCTTTCCCTCAGAGATTAGTGAAAAAAACCGAAGATGGTAAATACCAGCGTTTCATATCAGTTGAAGCAGATTTCTATCAATGTCCCTTTGGTAGAAGCTCTAGAACAAATGCTCGGTTATGCCAAATTTATAAAAGATCTGGTCACCAAGAAAAGATCGGTCACTTTTGAGGATGATGATAGACTGCAGCATTGTAGTGCTATTGCTACAAGATCCCTCGTACAAAAGAAAGAAGATCCGGGTGTGTTCACTATTCCTTGTACAGTTGGGTCATTACATTTTGCGAAAGCATTATGTGATCTGGGGGCTAGCATAAATCTCATGCCCCTCTCAATTTACAAGAAGTTGGGTTTGGGGGATCCAAAACCCATCGCGATCGACGATGATGGCTGATCGGACAGTGAAACGGCCTATAGGGATACTCCATGATGTGCTAGTAAAAGTGGAGTCATTCATCTTTCCGGCTGATTTTGTTATTCTTGATTGTGAGGTCGATTTTGAAGTGCCCATTATTCTTGGGAGGCCATTCCTTGCTACAGGTAGAGAATTAGTTGATATGGAGAAGGGACAAATGACATTTCGGTTGAATAATGAAGAACCGACCTTCAACATTTGTAGGACCATGAGGCAGAGTGGTGAGCTCCAATCGGTATCTTCCATATCCCACAAAGAAAATACGAAGAAGAAGACTGAACAGAAAAATGCAAAACAAGAGTTTATGGTTGGGGATTTGGTGCTTGTAGACAGTTCTGGGGTGCCTTGTCTTCCGGGCAAGCTCAAGTCCAAATGGACTGGCCCTTACTTGATTACCCAAGTATTCCCTCATGGAGCAGAAGAGTTAAAAGCCAAGGAGGGAGTGCGGTTTAAGAGGAATAGAGATAGAATAAAAATCTATTTTGGGCATAAAGCATCAGGGAATGAAGTGATAGAGGCATACCATCTTGATGAAGTCTTAGTAATCAAGGGTCCCCAGTCGTGCCGCGACATTAAATCAGGCGCTTGTTGAGAGGCAAACCAATACTTATAGTCTTTTTAGTAATGGTAGCATTTTTCTACTAATGGGTTTTTCAAATTTTCAGGCACATCACCAGGAAATTCTGCAGAAAACTACTATACAACAGTCACTGGCGGATACATCGAAGGACCGTTGCGCCTGCGACGGACCGTCGTATGCCTCCGTCGTACCAAGTAGGTCTTTCTGTTATTTTCAAACTAGGGCACACACGACGGAACCAACGACAGGTCGTCACAACTGCGACGGACCGTCGTCGGGGAACCGTCGCGTGATTAAGGAGTCATACCCGACCCCACCCGGCTGGAGTCTTTTTCAAAATTAGACCGTTTAAACCCCCCCAACCCTTCATTTCACCCCATTCATTCATCATTCATCCCACTTCCCTCTCTTTTAAACTTCCATATTCTCCCCCTCGATCATTGTTCCCCCAAAATTCTCCAAAGCCTTAAAAGTGTTAATCTACTAGTCGGAGGTGCTGCTGTGGGTGTCAGCCTGGCCACCGAGTCCTTGTCTAGTTGTTTTTCTCCATTTCTAAGGTATGTGTCTCTAATTTTTACTCATTTATCTTGCATTTTTGTTTATTAGTTAGTATTAGCTTAGTTCTTCGTCGTATGTTGTTTCCTTTATATGATTCTGTCTAACCTAGTTTCACAATGTTCGAAATTGCCATGTTGACAACCCTAGCCATAGGTTCTATTGCATTGCTAGTTTCCTAGGTAGTTGGGATAGACAAATGTGGGTCCAAAACACTAAAAGCTTGATGTGGGTTCATCGGGGATGCATAGGGTACCCTAGTTCTGTCACTGTTAGTCAGAACGAGACCCCGATTACGGATCGCCGTACCCACGACGGACCGTCGTAGGGTCCGTTCCAAAAGCCCTAGCACCCTGTCCCAACGGACACATGTGACGGACCGTCGTCTGCACAACCGTTCTGGTTGTCAGAGACCCTGTTTCTAAGGGTCTCTTATTTTTTTCCTAACTGTTCCCCAACGGACACATATGACGGACCGTCGTCTTCACGACAGTCCGTCCTGCACAACCGTTCTGGTTGTCAAAGACCCTGTTTCTAAGGGACTCACTTTTTCCAAGTGTCCTTCAACAGACACATGTGACGGACCGTCATACCCTCGACGGTCTGTCCTGCACGACCGTCATGACGGTCAGAGACCCCTCTTCTAAGGGTCTCCATATTTTTTTTCAAGTGTCCTACGACGGACATCTACGACCGACCGTCGTACCTATGACGGTCCGTCCTACACATACCGTCTTGCTGGTATGAGACTCTCCTTCAGGGTTCTCTATATATACAGAGTCCAAGTAAAACACGACGGACCTCACGATGGTCCGTCATAGTTACGACGAGCCGTCACCAGGCCCGTCGTGTGTCACTGTTTCTACAGCAATGACATACTATTTTCAATGTTTTATTTCGTATGGTTTCGCTTGTCTTGTTTGCCACTACTCGTACTAATATTGATCCTTTGCAGGTACTATCTACTATGGCACCCAAGCAAGACCGAATCTACGCACGCGGGTGATCAAAGTCAGTCACCCTGTCTGCCCGCATGGTCATCGGCTCTGATGATGAGCGTGACCCTGAGTATGTGCCCCCAGGAACTTCCAAACCTTCCCGTGCTGCACGTGCTCCCAGAGCCACACCCAAAAAGGTGGTGTCCGGCGTAGTCACTCCCTCCCAGTCTGATGAGGAGCGCACACTGACTGGCACACCCTCTGGGTCAGCCACAAATGAAGAAGGAGCGTCTGGATCATTAGGAGTATCATGGTCCGAGGAAGCCTCCGGCTCTGCTGAGGTTCCCGCACCCGCCACCGCTGCAGCGTCGGCCTCTTCTGATGAGGCTGACAGTTCAGAATCTACATCAGGCTCACCAGCTCAGGTCCCCACCCCAGCCACTGACCAGCCCAACCGGTGGTGTGTCGATGGGCAATTTCAAGTCTACTCCGATGCCAAGCTCCTGACTGATAAAGGAGTGATGACTCGAACACTCACCTTTGAGCGGCGGGTCCTTACAGGGAGTCTCCTTACAATTCCTGAGATTCACAACCTCTTCACCAGGCATCGCTTGGAGTGGACAGCACGTCCGTTGGGACGATACAGTGAAGAAATGGTCCAAGAGTTCTACGCATCCTACGTAGCGACTCTCCAATCACAGATCAATAGGCGGGCTTCCCCTGCTAAAAAGGCCCCACTGGAGCAGGTCCGAGTACGACGAGAGTGTCGATGCTACTCGGACCCCCCTCACTGCCGAGTTTGACTACCGCTGGCAGATAGTTAAGGATGGCTAGTTCTTGCGCGAGCCATCACTGAGAGAGACCACCAAGAGGTGGATGGCCCTGCACCTGTCAGTAGATGGAGAGGGTGCCGATTGGGTGACTGAGCCGAAGGGGGCCATCAAGAAGGAAAACCTCACGTTCACAGCAAAGTTCTTGTTGCTGCTTGTCCGTCACTGCCTTTCCCCCACAGCAGCTGATAACATCGTTACCTTGGATCGAGCAGTGTTGATGGCGGTGATGCTTGCCAGATTCGAGGTGGACTTCGCATGGCTTGTCTAGGCAGTCATGCACGAGAGGTAATTCAAGGTCACTACTACCTACCCTTTCCCGTGCATGATCTTTGCCCTCTGCAGGTCCGCAGGTGTTCCCATATGGCACGTAGATCAACTTAAGACCCAGCAGGGCACTGTTGACGTCGGCCTCATCCGAGACGAGGCCAATGAGTTGGCTCCACGCAGAGGGCCCCGTCCGGAGCTGCCCCCACTTGCTGATGATCTTGCTAATATGGTAGCACAGGCCCGCACAGCTACACTGGCGGCGTTCACTGACACTACCCCGGTCGAGTCTATCCCGGGTAGTAGCACTGCCCCGAGCTCCTCTCGCACAACCCCTCTACTGGAACTGGTCCCTCTTTCTAGGGTCCAAAAACTAGAGGCACAAATGGCCACTCTTCTGCATCATATCCAGCCGTGGATGCAGAAGTCGATTACTGAGTCCGAAGAGCACCTAGAGAGGAAAATGGTGCAGTTTACAGAGCGTAAGATCGCTGAGGTTAACCAGCGCTTGGACACCATTGAGTTGAGGGTGCTAGCCCGACCAGCCCCTCCGGTGGATGTGTCGACCCTTCAGGCTGCAGTCGACAATCTTCGTGCAGATATCGACACGATCTTAGAGGCTAGGGTGCCAGATTCTTAGGCCCCATCTGTCGAGCGTGCTGAGGACACAATGTTGGCGGCCCTTTTTGCTATTTCTGACATTCCACCACCTCCCCCTTGAGAGAGTTCCAAGAGGCGTAGGGGTCGAGCAGAGGACGAGGTGCGAGCACGCAAGAAGGAGCGCCGAGAGATAGAGGCTGCGAGGAGAGCCTCCCTTGCTGAGGAGGAGGCGCACCAAATGAGAGCATCAGAGTTAGCGGCTGGGGCGTCTAGCTCCCGCACTGTGAAGATAGCAGGAGGCACTACTGATGGTGCGGTTGTTGCTGAGGACACCACTGAGGGTGTCCAGATTGCAGAGGACGTGGGTTCCAGGGAACCGGACCCACCATCATGCTGATCGACGGTGCTTTGCGCCACAGGTTTGCTTCACCTACCCCTCTAGTATTTAGATTTTTATGTATTGGGGACAATTGCATGCTTTTTTGTTGGGGTGGGGTAAATGGATAGTGAGTTTTAGGGTGAAGTCTGAGTAGCCCAATTCACTATCCTCTTTTGGGGTTTTCTTGCCTGTGTTCTTTTTCCCCAAAAGACTGATTACTTTTTCTGTTGAACCAGCATGTTTATATCTTTTGTACATAGTTTAATTCTGGAGCATGATGTCTAAAATGATATCCTCATAAACTGGAAAATGATGCATGACTAGGCATAGTAACTAATAATTATGTGGCTCTAAGCATGAAATAGAGTTACACCATTGCATTACCCTAAGTTTTAAATTCGAACTAGGTGTCTTATACTCTGGTATAGTGATGAGATGTCGAGTGAGTGTGAGGAAAATTTGAATAGTCCACTATTGGTACTGAGCTAGAACTTGCCTGATTAGTCCTGATAAAAGTAAGTTGTAATAGACAATTAGGAAAGGATCATAGGCCCTATTTCAATATATCCCATTTCTAGCCTAAATAAAAGAAACCAAATGAAATTTATCCTTCTTTGATCCAAATAATCTGAGCTTAAAATTAGACCTTTCTTTTTCACCCCAACTGATCTTTTCTGGGAACAATGTGTTGGCCCTGGTCCCTCCTTGGACATATGCACCTCAGCTTATGCCAAAAGCATAAGTTGAGGGTGGCTAATGCATAAACAACCTTCGTTATGGCCCTGACCCAACTTTGGGTATTGTGTACCTTGACTCATGGCAATGCCATGAGTTGAGGGTGGCTACTATGAGGAATTCTCTGGAAAGTGGGGTTGAAAGAACAAAGAGAGAGAAAGAACAAAAGTAAAGTGACTCAAGAATTCGTTCAAAGAAAAGTAAAGAAAAATAAAAATATACAAGAATTACAAACAAGAAAAGAAGAGAGTCACTTACACAAATGAAGAAAAAAGAGAAAATAGCAAGGTGAAAGAATATGAGAAACTGGGCGAGATAAAATGATAGACAGTGGAAGGTTTAGCGATATGTCAAGGAGGGCAAAAAGTCACTAAAGTATACCTAAATATACCTTACTTGACCCCGAGCCTATGTTATCAGCTAAAAAAGTCCTATCGTGATCCTAAGGGTTGTATAGCAAACTTAAGGCAGTGAAAATAAGGGCAAGCTTATGGCAATAGCTATGAATGAGTGTGACTTTGTTCTGAGAGCGAGTGTTGAAAAGTAATCCTTATACTCAAACTGAAATCATTGTGTGAAAAAGGAGGATTTTGTTTTAAAGTGAGGACACTAGTTGCAATACCGAAATTGTTAGCACCTCAGTGAGAAATTGAAGAGGATAGGTGTTAGTGCATGGTGAGTCTGTGTCATGTTCTGTCCCACAAAATTTCAAGCCTAATAGTGATAGCATGTATAGATTTGATGAGATTAATCGGGATTGATAGCCAAATGATTGCAAAGGATAAAACATGGATACAATTGTACAAAGATTTTGTATTGAGTCATAGTGCGTCGCTTGAGGACAAACAACGAATTTAAGTTGAGGGTGTTGATATACCGTGGTTTCACGGTATAATTAAAACTTTTTCTTACGTTTAGTGTGTCCAAAAGTCTTTTTGTGCTAATTTTTATATAAGTTTCTCTTTGTTTTGCAGGAAATCTGTCCAAAGCTGAATGCGGAGATTTTGAGCGATGAAATGCAGAAGATACCACCTACGGAGCTCATGATGGTCCGTCGTGCTTGCGAAGGTCCGTAGGTGGCAGCGTAGTGCAGCTGCTGAAGGAAGATGGGGAAGTCTGACCAAGTGTGGGGTTAAGAAGCTTGTGACGGTCCGTCGTTTCTATGACAGTCCGTCCTGCAGGTTGGTCATGAAGTTCAGAGAAGTGATCCAGTACCCAGATTCCAAGAGTTGAAGTGTTTTGGAACGAAGACCCTCGACGGACAGTTGTGCCTATGACGGTCCGTCATACTTGCCGTTGAGGGGAATGAAGAGAGCAGCAGAAGAAATTGCACAAGTATGGGACGACGGAGTCCATGACAGTTCGTCGCGAGGTCCGTCGGCCTAGCGCGTTTTGGCAGATTTCCAGCAATTAGAATCATTGTTTAATTAGGTTTTTGTTTTTATATAAATAGTTCGAAAAACCTCGTTTTTGAGGTTAGACACAAGATAGTTGGACTCTATTAGGTTAGACTCTTAGATTGTTAAACTCCGTATTGGTAAACATTGTAGTGTGAGATTCTTGATAATCATTAGACTTTTTGTGAGATTATTGATTACTTTGAGATTCTTGCAAGTGAATATTGGTGATTAATCAAGCAAACTTTTGGATTGTACTCTTTCTCATTGAAGTAAGTACATGAATTCTTATCTACTATATTTGAATATTGTGTTTATGGCTATGAGTAACTAAACTCCATAACTAGGGTTGTGGGAACCATAGGCAAATAATGAGATAAACCCTAACTAAAATAGCAATTCTAGAATAGTGTCTTGCATGTATTAATAATTCTTTCGCTTAGAAGTCCTTTTAACGGATGGCCAACGTTAGAACTCGCCTTAATGCTACTTGCCAGACCAAGGAGGTAGATAATAGGAAAAGAGTTATTAACATAGATTTAGTGTATACTATCTAATAGGCTAGTATTGATTGGTACAAGGTAATAACTTAGTCAAATATCGAATACGATGCTTAATATGAGGTAAGGATAAGGGTTAGGATAGCAACACACGTAGCCGGACCAAGGTGCGGAGTGAGATTTTCTAGATTCCGGACCAAGGATTTAGAAATACATAACTTATCACTTTGCATGCAAGATACTAGGAAAGAATTGTTATATTTAGAATTATCGAGTTATGAACCAGTGGGGAACACGTAAACCCTAGTTTCTTTGATTAATTGATTAAAATCCAACATCCAAAGTTGTTAAGTGTCTCTGTCAAGTTTGTTAATTAATTTTACTCATTTAGAAATAGAAACCCCCCTTTATTGTTTTTCTTTTCCAAGGAAGTCATTGACCAAACAATAGTAATAACAGATTGAAGTTAAGTCTAGACTATTTTCCTCGTGGGAACGATCCCAACCTCACTAGTTAGGTTATTTACTTGACACGACCGCTTTACTTCTTATTTTAGAAGTAAGTTTGAGCATATCAGGTCACAACAACTACCATATCTTCAGAATAACATGGAAAAAACTATGCATTCATCGGGGCAACTGGAGCAACACAATCTAGCCTCAAGAATACTGTTATGACACATCAAACTTATGCAAACTTTTGGATCCACAAATATATCAATTATTAGACCTCATTATGCATGTGTCCCCACCAGAAATGAACACCTTGATTTACTCATACATAAACTTCGTACAATAATGGTTGTAGAAAGAAAATTTTGCTCTCACTCTTGAAAGAATTCACATGCCACAACCAACGAACCATAGGCGTGCCTTTATTATACTACTTCACTACTTTTGAGAGCTCGGAAGTTCAAAATCAATTAGTTGTTTCAAGGGTTGCAATGTAGGCTAGGGGATATGTAGGAACAAGTTTTTTGATATAAATAGTGACTTCATTTCCAAGCGCTTTAATACAAGTCAAACTTCATATTTGGACCTTTATTAATAACGTCCTTCTTATGCCCTTTTTCTTGGAACCATTTGCCCTTGGTTGTTAGGCACGTAAAATTCACTTCTTCGCACCATTTTTATTCTAAATTTATTCATCTTTTTATTTTTTTATACGAGCAAGACTTATGTTGGAGCTTTCCACTCAAATTTCTTTTCCCTCACTATTGTTCACACAATGAGCTTAGAATCTATTGGATCAAATTGATAGGCCTGACAAGGAATGGACATTAGCTTCAAATTAGGTTACAAAATAATAAGTTCAAGGCTCTAAGGGGTTAGCTAAGGATATACATCAAGGTGGGTACATAAAAGCACAATCAGGGCTATCAAAGAAATGTTGATATCACTTCATGAACTCTTTATACTCTTTTTTAGGTATGCAAACACACCAGGAAAGTTTTGGACCTCAATTAGTAGCAAGAAATACACAAATGTTACACACCTGACACATATTCAACTCAAAAATGATCATTACATACTACATCCCAATTACTAACACAAATTCATTTTAAGCACACACCAGTTAGAGTCACATAAAAGAGCATAGATGTGCCAGCACAAAGTCATCCAATGTTTTCAACTTTCAGTCTAACTCAAAGAATATGCACAGCCATAGCCAAAGACAACCTCACAAACCCAAATGACAAAAACTTCGCTTATGACGATCGTCATCCATATATCGTAAGGCGACTTTACTAAATTATGACACTAACTCAATCGTAAGAAACAAAATATTTATTTATATTGTTCAATGGGACTGTCCATGGACAAAGAACGTAAAAACAACTTCCAAGGACCCCGAAACAAAATAGCAAAAACAAAACAAAACTATTTACACAAATATTGTACTCCCATCCGACAATTAAAAATGAAACACTATCCTAGTGTGACATACATCAAACGAAAACAAAGTAGGGTGGGTGTACTTCCCTGATCATTCATTTATGTCGGCATCACCACTGATGCCGTTAATAGCTAAAAGGTCACCCTCCTTTACATCTCCTCATCTGTTGGGACATCGTCCTATACTGGCTCCATAAATGTAGGTACGAGTTCCAACAGTGCCTTGGCAAGTTCATTTATTTGGTACTGCATTCAAATTTCGTCAAACTACTCTAAGTTAAAGCTCGGTATCCATTTCTATGGCATAGCGTTTCAAGTCTGAACATATGTGCAATAATAAGTTCTTCCCTCCTATTGAATTTTGTTGTAGTGAGGGTGGGTCTATGCATGTTCTTCGGTCCTTTTATCTTTTTGACATCTCTGTGTGTGGTGAACAAAGGTTCCATGTAGTCCACACTCTCTTCTGGAACTCCAGCTCGCCTGCAGAAATTAGTGATTAGTCTCCCAAACGCTTACCTTCAACCTCGATGTGCTATTTCCTTGCCAATGGAAGATTTCAACACTTAAGGAGATTCTTCATCATAGCATGTGCAAGAAAATGTGGTCTATTGTCACTTTAGTGTATTTCAACCCTAGTATGAAGCAATTCATTACAATTTTTAGCCACACCCATGCTTCACAATTTATATGAGCATAAGGATATGATTGATGATAGCCCTGGTGTCCATGCGTAATCCACTTCGCCATGGATTGTGCTCCACAAAGAGTTTGCTAAATATGATGATAAGGAGGGATGATATTTAACCTCGTTAGGAAATCAGAAAGACGTTACCAAATATTTGATTGATATTTGAGGGTGTTAGAGAGACACCCACTCCACACAATGTTCAAAGTGAGAACACGCATCGAGTTTCCAATTTGCATAAAATCCCTCACCATACTAACATTGCACTCTATTTGCTCCTGAAAGATGAATCTCATTCTTCACTCTTGTAGGCGGTGCATAATGAGAGGGAACTCCCTCTTTAATTGGACGTCATCATGTATCACATTTGAGAAGTACTTGGCTTTGGTGTGCGATTTATACCACTTCTTTCCAGCCTTAGCCCCGTACCTTTAAGTCTGCCCTCTTGGACCGTGACTGTTTGGGAACGGTTGTCCCTGTCGTTACTCTCTTACGTAGATAGACGTGGCCGCTTTGTTAGATCTTTGTGTGCTAGACATGTTATCCTGCAATAAAGCAACCATCATATCTGTTAATGATATCCAACTATGAAAGATCACCGCACACCTCTTTTTCGAGAAAAACTATAACCAAGAACACGTTACTCAAACTTCCCAAAGTTATTTTAAGCAAAGTATTCTCAAAATTCATCACATTTTAAGCATATAAATTGTTACTACTTCGATTCTACTCAAGAATTTAAATCAACAATCATTCTTTTACTCCAATCATTTCCTCATAGCCTATTTTCCACTCGAGAATTTACAAACCCTAATTTTTAATTTACCCATACAAAGTCTTCCTTGCTATGATCAACCAAATTAATTCCAACAAATTTTACCACCATAATAGAAGTAAATAAGCAGAAAACAACGAACAACAACAATTTCAACATACTAGAATAACTTACACACCCACATGAATACCATCGTGCTTAGATCCACAAAAGGTGATGAACTTGGCAAGAAATTCCCACTTCGTGACACGAATTTATTCTCAGAAAGAGCTAGAGTTGAAAAGGAAAGGAGAACAAAGAAATTTAAAAGAGAAAATAGAATTTAAGAGACAGATTTGGGGATTGGGTTTTACCATATGATCCGGGTAATACTTTTAAACCCGACTCTTTTTAATAAAAATAACCCAAATCTTACCAGGTCCATGACACACAGATGTCGTGGCAATGCCTTGTGAACTTTGCATAGTCACACAGTGAAACTTAGGTGTAGTGGAAACAAATCTACGACGCGCTCCTGTTGCGGACTACATTAGTAATCCCTTATATAATCTTCATAATTCTCATCAAAAAGTTCATGATATGGTGCTATCATGAACATGACTTAGAATTTTCATCTTCACTTGGGGTATCCTCTTGCAAAAACAAGTCTGCGGTGCATTGAGATTGTGGATTCCACTCTAACCTCACACAAAATTCCCTTATTTTTTTGAATTACAAATTACAACTTTTTAAGATAAATGAAATAAACTATCACTAAAATTAAACCAAACTAACCTATTCAAACACAATATACTGAAAATATTTTCTAAAATATAATGTCTCGGGTTGCCTCTTGAGTAGTGCATGATTTGACGTCGCGGTTCGGATTAGCTCCCTCTCATTCATTGCTCAACTCTAAAATCATTTCTCCTTGATTCATTTCTGGTCCGAAATAATGCTTCACCATCTGTCCATTCATGATTAACGTGGATTGATTACCTCCTTTCCATAACTCTACAACACCATGGTCGGTCATGCGCAGCACCTCAAATGGTCCACTCCATTTTGAATAAACATACCTGGAAACAACCTCAATATAGAGTTCAACAATAATACCTTTTTCCCAATATTAAAAAATCAAGGCACAATATGCTTATTCTTCCATCATTCAGTATTTTCCTTATAGAGCGTAGCATATTCATAGGCATGGAGCCTCAATTCCTCAAATTCATGTGGTTAACCCATCCTTTTTTTTCCGGCTAGTTTTGGGTCCAGGTTCAACTTCTTGGCTACCCAGTAAGCCTAATGTTCTAATTCAAATCGAAGGTGAGATACTTTACCAAACACCAAGTTATAGGAAGAAGTCCCTATTGGAGTCTTATAAGCAGTTATGTACGGCCATAATGCATCATCGAGCTTAACTGACCAATTTTTCCTTCGGGCATTCATTGTTTTATGTAGAATCTACTTCTTTTCGATTTGACACTTCTACTTGGCCACTGGTTAGAGGGTGGTATCTTGTAGCCACCTTGTGCCTGACACCATATTTATCTAAGATATTCTTCACCAATTGATTTATGATGTGTGTCCCTCATTCACTGATTATTTCTCTAGGAGTTCAAAACCGAGTAAAGATGTGCTTTTTTAGAAACTTCAGCAGCACTTTAGCATCTTTAGTTGAAAAAACTACTGCGTCAACCCACTTTGACACATTGTATATATCAACAAGTATGAATTTATTTCCATTTGATGGAGGGAATGGTCAATGAAGTCGATCCCCAAACACCAAATATTTCAACCTTCAAGATGTTATGCTAAGGCATCTCATGTCGTTTGGAAATAGACCCCATCCTCTGGAATTGATCACAATTTTTAACAAAATAGGCCAGAAAAAGACTTATTGGAGAACCTTATGTGTAGTGCGCTCACCTCCATGATGACCCCCATATGTAGACAAGTGGCAACTATCCATTATTTGTCTAATCTCAGTTTTAGGCACACACCTCCTCGTCATTTTTTGTGGCCCTTACTTGAAGATATAAGGTTCACCCCTTATGTAGAAATAAGCATCATAAATCAATCTCTTCTTTTGATGTATGGTTACACCTTGTGGGAACAAACTGCTCACCAAAAAATTAACAGTATTCGCATACCATTGTATATCGATCACCTCTAACACTAGCTTTTCATCAGGAAACTCTTCTCGAATCTAACCTTTCTCTGCCACATGTGATGAACTCTCCAACAAGATAAGTGATCTGCAATTAAATTTTATGAACCTCTTCGGTCCTTGATCTCTATGTCAAACTCTTGTAGTAATAGAATCCACCTGATTAACCGTGACTTTCATCCTTTTATTGAAAAAGTGTCTAGTAGCTGCATGGTCAGTATAAACAAAAGCTTTAGTCCCTACCAGGTAAGATCTGGTTATGGATCAAAATCCAAAATAACAATGTGTACGGGGAAAATTTGAGTTCCCACTTCAACCAAGACATCTTCAGTAACATCATCTAGAATTTCCACCCAACTAACTGTACCATAATGGTTGTGGACTTGGGATTTCTTAGTCCCAACTTGAGAAACATGGGCATAGGCATCAAGTTAGTACTTGCGCCCAGATTGCACAATCCTCTTACCTTAATACACTTACAAATTTTTATTTACACTGAAAACTCCATGGATCTTTTAACTTAGTTTGGAGCCTATTATGGATCCTAGAACCGCACTCTTGTGTGAGTGCCACCATTGCATACTCAACCAATCTACTCTTGTTGGCTACCATATCTTTCACATTTTTGGCATACTTAGGAATTCCCTGAAATACATCAATCAAAGGCATGTTAACACATACTTGTTTTAGTAATTTATTAAACTTACTGAAACATTTTTCCTCCTTTTTCTTTTTGATTTTCTGTGGGAATGGAGGAGGTGGTTTTTCTTTTTGTTTCTCATCACCCTTTGCTCACTTGGTTCCACTTCCTTTATCTTTCTTTATTTTTCTTCAGCATCCTTTGACTTTTCCATTAACTCCTCCAATGGATGACAACTCCGAGTACTCACAATATTTTCTTTTTTTGGGTTTGAATTAGTATTTCCTGGCAAACCCCCTTGTGGTTGGGAATTTTGGTCAATAACGAACTGCCCAAACGACTTCTAAAAATTTTGAGTCACCAGTTGATTGTTTCAAAAATCTGCTGCCAATTTATCTTAATCAGCCATTATTTGTTTTAACATGTCCTCCACACTCATATCACCTTGCTTGGCAGCCTACTGATTAACATGACTTTGTTTGTTTCCATGGTTTTGTTGATTTTGATGGATTTGCTGATTGTAATGTTGTCCATCACTCGATGAAAAGTTTGGGTGATTTCGCTAGCTTGGGTTGTAAGTATTTCCATAGTTTTGGTGATTTCGTCCCCGTTGAGCATTACCTACAAAATGAATAGATTCTGGGTTTTTTCACATACACCAGCACTAGGATCTGCACCTCCACATACTTCACGCCAATCTTATGGTTGTTGATATTAATTTGAGCTTGCTATTGTCCTAGTTACATTGCTAAAATGATTAGTCATCTTATTATGCATTGATGAAGTCTGTGAAGTTTAAGCTGTCACTACATCAAATTCTACACTTCCGCAGTCTTCTTTACGACTGTTTTAGCTCCTCCTCCATCCCACTCGGGGTTACACTGTGAAATTCTATCAAGCAATGTAATCATCTCAACATATCTTCTCCAAAGCTTGTCGACCTGGAACAGAATCAAGTAAAATTTTTATGTTTGGTTCCAACCCTTCAATGAAAGTATGGACCGACACTTTGTTAGCTTGATCATGATCTGGACAACTTAACAACGGAGACTTAAACCTATACAATCTTGGTATGATTTTTGCCCTCCATTCAGTCAAAAGCTTAATATTTTATTTCTCAACTTGGTTGTTTTCCTGGATGGAAAAAACCTAAGCAAGAACTTCTGGGCAAGATCATCCCAGGTTGTTATAGAATTTTCAAGCTCAAAGTTCAGCCATCTTTTTGCTTCCCCTATAAGAGAAAATGGGAATAATATGAGCCTCACTTTATCAAAATTCACTCCAGTTAGGGTGTACGTGTCCCTGCTCTCGAGGAAATTCTAATTATGCACTCATGGGGGGTCCTCATAAGAGAGACTAGCGGACTGCCCATTTGTGTGCAGTAGTTGCATCATGTTCTACTTCAATTCCAACATACCACCGGCTATAGGTTTCTCAATACTTGAGGTAACATTGGTGTTTTGTGGGATTGCCACATCTCTCACTTTCATTTCTGCCATCACTATAGCTAGGTCTTGATCCTCCCTTTCTTCTAAATTTTCTAGTTCACTAGCCACAAGAGAAACATGATAAGTGAGACTTCTTTTCCTTCTTCGGTAACGAACAAATATCTCTGCTTCGGTTAGAGGCTTTACTAAGTCCTGGTCATCTTCCAGTGTGAAAACCTAACAGACTATGCGAAATGAAGAGCCAAGATATATTTGTCAACACTTATATATATAATTTAGAAACTCTAAAATTAGATATCTATTGATTTTAAAGTCCTTAACAACGGCGCCACAAACTTCTTGCAGTCAAGAGCACACACAATTGCACGTAGTCACTTAAGTAGCATAACAACTATTTAAAGCTAGATTATCAAACCCAAAGGACTTCAAATCAACAAATAACAACTATATTATGTCTAAAATATATTAATTATGGGACATATAATTTTAGAAATTTGTTTATATCTACTAAGTTGAACAATCTAAAAAATTCATTAGTATAATCAAACAATTTCAAAAGAGAATTTCACAATTTGGGGAAGTATTTCGGGGTGGTAGCATAAATCGGTTTCAGGCATAGTATTAATTTATCCTAGAATTCAACATGTTAACCTCATTAAGGATTTTCAAGGTTCATTTTACGATCATTATCTCTCGACCTCTAATCACCTACCACCATCGACAACCTAACTACATCATTGAGCGGGAATAGGCATGGAGCAACATTAAGCTATGATCTTGCATATTAATAAAGAGCAGTATATAGGTATAAGACTATCTTATAAGCGAAAGAGTCTAAACTTTACCCTAGAATCAACACGCTTCTCACATTCTTTGGTGTATCCCTCTATGCATCTTCCGCATTCAAGAGTGTAAAATGAGTTTCTTTTAATGTTGATGAGTCATTAAAATAGTCAACGAAGAATATAACCATATATCACAAGAAAAATCATCTCTTACTAGAAAAAAATACTATTACCCTATTAATTATAGCTAGAATCCTAGAATAAGAGTATTTATCTAGATGCCCTAGAAAGTTTTAACAAAATTGCCCAAATCGATGTTCTCCCATCTTTTTAGAAATTGGATCATGATAAAATAACATAACTACACTATTTATAGTCTGAAATAAAACACATCACAATTCTAGTGTCTATGTACTTGTTCCCTCACCCTGATTTGTACTCAAAATTATCGTCTCCGCAATATGCTCCTGACGCGTAATCCACTGTTAAGTGGAATTCTTTTTCTGCATGCAAGGTTCATGTCCCGACGTAGAGCTCCTCCATCATAGTGTATTTTCCAGCTTCTTGGTCATTCTCCTTAGAAACTTCGTCTTCCATTTATTACATTCATCGAGATGCCCCTTTTTAGCTCATTCTTCTTTGATTTTCACCTGAAACATCTAATCATATTGGTTAGAGGAAACAACATCAAAAAACAAAAATTCAGTTCCGAGTAAGAAAGTGCTCTCAAACTTAGCTATATGTATCGGATAAATTGGTTCTTAGGCGCATAAATACACCTAAGATCAAATTGTGTACTCTATGAATAGTCTGAAATATAGTCTTCTTTGTGTGTATCAAATATGCAATAAATTTATGAAGTTAGATTTCTATTAGAAAAGTTCATTGGTATCTACTTGGCACCAAAAGAAGTGATTTTAATGCCTAGAAGGCGCAAGAATATGCATGTGGCTGACCTAGACACTACTCAAGGAGATAATATAACCTATTTGAGTCCGCAAAGTTAAAATGCTAACTTGTGGCAGAGAATACTGATGGCAAGGTGTGTGATACGTGTGTCAAAGGAAAATAGACCATATAATCATTCAAATCAAAGAAACAAGTGATTTCATCAAGACCTCATGAGCTAATTTACATAGATCTATGTGGGCCTGTGAAAATTCAAAGTAGAGGTGGAAATATGTATATTCAGGTTTTTGTGGATGATTATTGAAGGTTCACTTGGACTGTGACATATAGTGTGTTGCTGATTTTTTTCAATGATTTTTTTCAAATGATTCAGACAAAGATGATTGCAAAATTGTAGGGATCAGGCATGGAATTGAGTTTGAAAATTCAAAGTTTTACTATTTTTGTGCTGAAAAAAGGAATTTATCATAACTTCTCAGCTCCTAGAACAACTCAGCAAAATGGTGATGTTGACAAGAAGAACAGAACTCTGGTTGATATTGCAAGAACCATGCTCATAGACTCGAATCTTCTTAATTACTTTTAAGCTGAAGCAGTCAACACTATTTGTTATGTGACCAACATGTGTTTGATTGGGTCAACGAAACTCCTTATGAGTTATACAACAACAAAAAGCGTAAACTGAGTTATCTACAGGCTTTTGTGTGAAAATGTATTGTGTTAAAAAATGGGAAGGATGATGTAGGAAAATTTGACCCTATGAGTGATGAAGTAGCATTTGTATGTTATTCCTCTTCAAGTAAAGCTTATAGAATTTACAATAAGAGAACAATGGGAGTTGAAGAAAGTGTTCATGTGATTTTTGATGAAATTGGTGATCTCACAAATTTTAAAGAATAAAGATGATGATGAGATAGATGAACTTCTTTAGATTCAGAGAGAGAGTGAATGAGTCACAATTTAAAGGATGTCAAAACCCTACTATTGTTCAACATGTTCCAACTGAAGAAGTCGGTGAAAATGATGAGCTTGTTAAGGCACCTCGTTTATCTGACAATGATGAACGTGAGAATTCATCTCAACCAGGGAATGATTATTCTGAAGATAAAGTTGAGTAATTTGATCAACCTCAACCCTGAATTCTAAGCCATGGTGGAAACACTAGTCGTCTCATCGTCTTGATAACCTCATTTCTCTATTGAATTATGGAATGCATACAAGATCTAAAACTAGAAATCTGGTGGCATTCTGAACATTCATATCTAATGTTGATCCCAAAACAACAAGGAAACCTTGAATGATGTTTATTGGGTAAATTCTATGCAAGAGGAACTTAATCAATTTGAGCAAAGTAAAGTGTGTCACCTGGAACCAAGGTCCTTGAAAAAACTGTCACAGGAACAAGATAGGTGTTTAGAAACAAGTTTGATGAGAGTGGAATCATCACAAGAACCAAATCAAGGTTGGTGGTTCAGGAATTTATGTTGTTCCAAATGGTTTTAAAAGGTGTATTTTTTAACGGCTACTTGAATGAAGAACTTTATATTAAGCAACCCCCTATTTTGAGGATGTTGATTATCAAAATCACGTGCTTAAATTGGATAAATGGTTTTAAAAGTGGAAAAATATACAACACTCTTTTCTTAAAGACAAGAGGCAAGGAACTACTCCTCATTTAGTAGTATTTTGATAATAATATCTTTGGAGGAACATCTAAAGGCTTGTGTGAGGAATTTTCCTCAGTAATGGGAAGTGAATTTGAAATAAATATGGGGGGGGGGATCGAGCTTTTTCCTGGGTTGCATATAAAAAAAACTGAAAGGTTATCTCAATTTTCTAAGAAAATTACATTAAGGAGTTGCTGAAGAAATTTCAAATGATGGATGCTAAGCCCATTAATAATATCATGGGTACAAACTCCAAATTGGGAGTACATGATTCTAGTCCTATGGTAAATGAAACTATTTGCAGAGGGATTATTATATCATTGTTTTAGTTGACAACAAGTAGGCCTGACATTGTGTCCAGTGTAGTTATGTGAGCTAGATTTCAAGCTTGTCCCATGGAGTCATAGTTGAAGGCAGACAGACGGATTCTAAGGTATCTAAAGAAGACAAAGGGAATGTTCCTTTTTTATCTAGTAGGAGACTCCTTTGAACTGGTGGGATATGCAGATACAAATTATGTAGGGTATCAAGTGGATTGAAAGAGCACCTCACGAATGTCTCACTTTCTAGGATCCTAACTCATATCCTGGGGAACTAAGAAACAAAATTCAGTGGATCTCTCTACATCTGAAGTAGAATATGTAGCAGCTACATCTTTTTTATGTCAGTTACTCTAGATAAAATAACAATTTGAAGACTTTGGAGTACTCACTCACACCATTATGCTCTTGTGTGATAATACATGTGTTGTCAATATCGGGAAGAATCAAGTTCGACATAAAAAGACCAAGCACATTGATGTGAGACATCACGTTTTGAGAGACAATGTAGAAAAAGGGAACATTTGTATGCAATGTTGTAGGACTAAAGATCAAACTGCTGACAATTTCACTATAGCTCTGAGAAAGCAACTTTTTGAAAGTAATAGATGTAAGTTGGCAACAATGAAAATACTGAGCTGATTTATACAAAGCATCCAACCCCCATTGGCTATAATTAAAGGCAGGTCTCCTTTTTATCTCTAATGCTTTTTCTTAGTAAGATCAATTGTGTACCTTATGCACGTACTCAATAATAAGAAATTGCATGAATAAAGTGTCACACCCCCAGCCTATATCCTGGTCCCTGGGCAGGACCAACACTTGAAAACCATTGTTGGCCTCAAGTGAACCTTGGCCTAGCTTACTTACTCAACAGAAGACTCTATACATATTTATAATGATCAATAGCACTATACTCACTTGAATAATAAAATACTGAGAATGTTTAAAAAGTCAAACATTAAACTTGGCTAAAATGGCAACTCAAGTCTTAACATATGAAATGGTAATAGTAAGATTATTGGACTACTAACTGTCAATGAAGCCTCTTAAACAAATAGGGATGTCGGAAAAAGACCCCCATCATCCTGGCACTTGAAACTAGAAAGCAATGTAAAAAGGAGACCTCCGAAAACAAGAAGGCTCACCTATAACTATGAGTGGTGAACCTGATCAACGAGACACTGGATGCTGATCCATGTTACCTGCGTCTGTATCATAATGCGATGCAGGCCAACTAACATCAGTACATTGAATGTACAAGTATGTAAGTTTGATGGCTACACATAACATAGGATTGAAAAGATTCTCAAAGGAACACTTCCCTTGCTCCTGCTTAACTCATGAATGAATTAACTCAATATAACCCAATGAAACACATGCAATATAGGAAAAGCTTTATATAACAATAAAAGCGACTTAGTTTGATAAAGAAAATGCAATAAAAAACTCAAATTTACTCATATAACAAAGTAATATAGTTTTTTGGGAGTTTCTCAAGACGACAACCACCACTATAAGCCTAAGTTGTAATACATCATCTTGCCCACGCTGCCAGAACTGTCCTATACATTGCTATCATAGAGAAATATTTAATTTATTAGATCCACTAGGTTATGATAAAAGCATCTTAAGGAGTCATCTAAAAATTATGATCATTTACTACTCATGATGACTATATGGTTTATGGAGACTTGAGTTAATACACACTCGAATCCCCATATCGGTGCTCAATACTACTCCCACAATATACTTAGCTCATGTGTTTGTAAAAATAAAAATATTTCTCTGGTTTGAGATAATTACTCAAAAATTAGCTTAAAAGCTCTCTTGGAATCAATGTTCCCTTTCTTTCTCAAGTGTGAAAACATTTTAAAACTTCCTAGGAATACTTAGTTCCCATATACTTCTTTGAAGAAATGAACTTCAAATATTTACTCTTTTCTTAACTTGAACATTAAGTCCTATAACAAAGTAAAAACGTTTGTGAAAGTCTTTTGAAAACTTTATACACTTTTCTTGACTTGTTTCTTAATTTCTAAACTTGACTCTTAAATCTCCTTGAATTGGATTATGTATTCAAGGATTGTGATTTATGATAGGAAGGATCTGATTATGTGTAGGAATGATTTTGAAAAGCTACACCTAATAAAAGTAACAAAAATCACCGTCTTGGAACAAGCCCGCGACACAAAGATGTTTTTCAATAAATGCTCGCAAAGTAAAATTTTGAGACAGAGCAGTTCACATCATAACCGCGACGCAGAGAAAAGTTTTGCTCATTAAGGTAAAAGGTACCGCTATGCGGACCTAGTACTTGTTCCTTGTCCAATTCTTTTCTTCGTCATTTTCTAGCCCCAATTTGCCTAAACTCGACTATTGTTCTCAAACTCATTTTAAACTCTGATACCCAATATATGTACTGATATACCGTGGTTTCACGGTATTATTAATACTTTTTCCTAAAGTTTAGTGTGTCCAAAAGCCTTTTTGTGCTAATTTTTATATAAGTTTCTATTTGTTTTGCAGGAAATCTGTCCAAAGATGAATGCGGAGATTTTGAGCAAAGAAATGTAGAAGAGAACACCTACGGAGATTATGATGGTCCGTCGTGCTTGTGACGGTCCGTAGGTGGCAGCGTAGCTGCTGAAAGAAGATGGGGAAGTCTGACCAAGTGTGGGGTTACGAAGCTTATGACGGTCCATCGTGTCTATGACGGTCCGTCCTGCAGGTTCGTCATGAAGTTCATAAAAGTAACCCCAGTACCCATATTCCAAGAGTTGAAGTGTTTTGGAACGAAGACCCACAATGGACCGTTGTGCCTATGACGGTCCGTCATACTTGCCATCGAGGGTAATGAAGAGAGCAGCAAAAGAAATTTCACAAGTATGGGACGACGGAGTCCATGACGGTCCGTCGTGACCATGAAGATCCGTTGCGAGGTCCGTCGACCCAGCCACGTTTTTGCACATTTCCAGCAAATAGAGTCCTTGTTTAATTAGGTTTTTATTTTTTATAAATAGTTTGAAAAACCTCGTTTTTGAGGATAGACTCTGTTAGGTTAGACTCTGGATTGTTAGACTCCGTACTGGTAAACATTGTATTATTAGACTTTTGATTATCATTGATTATTGGTGATTTTTGGTGATTAATCAAGCAAACTCTCAGATTTTACTCTTTGTCATTGAAGTAAGTACATGAATTCTTATTTAATATATTTTAATATTGTGATTATGACTATGGGTAACTAAACTCCATAACTAGGGTTGTGGGAACCATAGGAAAATAATGAGATAAAACCTAACTAAAATAACGATTCCAGAATGGTGTCTTGCATGTATTAATAATTCTTTCCCTTAGAAGTCTTTTTAATGGATGGCCAATGTTAGAAATCGCCTTAATGGTACTTGCCGGACCAAGGAGATAGATAATAAGAAAAGAATTATTAACATTGATTTAGTGTATAGTATCTAATAGGCTAGTATTGATTGTTACGAGGTAATAACTTAGTCAAATATCGAATACGATGCTTAATATGAGGTAAAGATAAGGGTTAGGAAAGCAACACACGTAGCCGGACCAAGGTGCGGAGTGAGATTTTCTAGATGCCGGACCAAGGATTTAGAAATACATAACTTATCACTTTGCATGCAAGATACTAGGAAAGAATTGTTATAGTTAGCATTATAAAGTTATGAACCTGTGGGGAACACATAAACCCTAGTTACTTTGATTAATTGATTAAAATCCAACATTCAAAGCTGTCAAGTGTCTCTTTCAATTTAGGTAGTTATTTTAACTCATTTAGAAATAGAAACCCCAATTTTTATTGTTCTACTCTCCAAGGAATTCATTGACCAAACAATAGTAATAACAGGTTGAAGTTAAGTCTAGACTATTTTCCTCGTGGGAATGATCCCAACCTCACTATTTAGGTTATTTACTTGACACGACCGCTTTACTTCTTATTTGAGAGGTAAGTTTGAGCGTACCAAATTTTGGCGCCGTTGTCGGGGATTATAGCTTTTTGATTAACTTGAACTTATTACTATAGTTTAGTTGATATTTTCTTGATTTTACTTTGTTTTATTGTTTTTGATTTTTTTTTAGAACAATCCTCCTTGTATGACAAATACACGGAGAGGAAGAGAACCCTTATTTCCCTACGATCACGATTTAGAGCGTACACTGCGCAATATGAATCGAAACTTGGGAATAAATGATGATGATCCGAACCAAAACATCCCAGCTCCGGTTGATGTTCATGGTCAGATGTTACCCGATGCTCCGGGTGCACACCAACAGAGGGGACAAAATCCTGTTCCACGGCCCCAAGCATACTACAGAGGCAATGATAACATACCAGACTCGGATGGGCCACTGGTTTTGCCTCCTCTACCCACATGCCACACTTTTGTGGTTACTAGTAGCCTGATGCAAATGCTCACTGCCAGAGGTTTGTTTCAGGGCTACCTTTTGATGATCCACATGCCCATATAGCTAAGGTAAGTGGAGCGCGTAAAAGCTGTGTAGGGAGGCCTGATTTGGATTTAGGTGTAATAGGGCTCAGAGTGTTTCCTCTCTCACTGACGGGAGAGGCTTCAATATGATTCACTGAGCTCCCATACAACTCAATCTTCACTTGGAACCAACTAAGGGATGTTTTCTTAGCACGCTACTATCCGGTCTCCAAGAAATTAAACCACAAAGACAGAGTGAATAACTTTGTGGGACTACCAGGAGAGTCAGTTAGTAGTTCTTGGGATAGATTCACCTCGTTCTTGAGAAGTGTCCCTAATCACCGTATAGATGATGAGTCACTGAAGGAATACTTCTATCGGTGACAGGATGATAATAATAAAGCGGTGTTGGACACTATAGCAGGTGGATCTTATGGGGAGTGTCCTTATGCTGAGATCGCTGAAAAATTAGAGAAAATCTCCTGGAATTATAAAGCTTGGAGTACTAGGAAGTCAGATACTGGGAGAAACACCTTCGCAGTGCAGTCCACTCACAACCCTGCCATAGATGAGATTCGTGAAGAAATGGCTCAGATGAGAATTGAGCTTGGGTTGGTACTAAAACATGTCACTGTGGGTTCAGAAAAGATAAATGCAGCTAACTACTTAACTAAACCACCACCTCCTAATGATGAATGCTATTATGCGGAGGACACCTATGCAGTAAATGAGCAGACGGGGGGGTTTACGACCAAGCGCCCACGGCTCAAATCAGGATAATTGGTGCCAAGGTCAAGGAACCAAGGTCGGAACTATGGTAACTACAACCGTGAGGGTCATTATGTCCGAGATGGAAACTACAACCGCGACAACAACTTCAACAAAGGTAACTACGGTAATAGAAATGATAGGAATGGTCCCTATGTCCCTCCCCAAAATCGTGAAGTTACTCCTAGGGATGGTGGAGATAGTATGGCGCGAGTTGAGGATATGTTTGCACAAAATGATGAGGAGCTTCGATGCTAGTGATGAGCACACTAAAGATTTAAGGGGTGATTTAGCTAGTATTGGGCAATAGGTGGGTACACATGCAATATCGATTAAGCAGATCGAGTTGCAAATGGCCTAATTATCTGCGACAGTGAACACACGGCAACCGGGCAGTCTTCCTAGCAACACTGTCCAAAATCCAAAAAATTATGCGCACTGTATGACAATCACTACTCGGGGTGGTAAGCAAAACATTGACCCACCTATGCCGTCTAATGAGGAAAATGTGAGAAAGGATGATGATAAGGTGGTAAAGGGTAGTGGTGAGGAGGAAGAGAGCAATGGAAAAGATGCAAAAGTTCCTATGAAGGTAATTCCCATGCCTATACCACCACCACCCTTCCCTCAGAGATTAGTGAAAAAGACCGAGGATGGTAAATATCGGCGTTTTATAATAATGCTGAAGCAGCTCTCTATCAATGTCCCTTTGGTAGAAGCTCTAGAACAAATGCCCGGTTATGCAAAGTTTATGAAATATCTGGTCACAAAGAAAAGATCGGTCACTTTTGAGGATGATGATAGACTGCAGCATTGTAGTGCTATTGCTACAAGATCCCTCGTACAAAAGAAAGAAGATCCGGGTGCGTTCACTATTCCTTGTACAGTTGGGTCATTACATTTTGCGAAAGCATTATGTGATCTAGAGGCAAGCATAAATCTCATGCCCCTCTCGATTTACAAGAAGTTGGGTTTGGGGGATCCAAAACCCACTGGGATGCGGCTACTGATGGCTGATCGGACAGTAAAACGGCCTATAGGGGTACTCCATGATGTGCTAGTAAAAGTGGAGTCATTCATCTTTCTGGCTGATTTTGTTATTCTTGATTGTGAAGTCGATTTTGAAGTGCCTATTATTCTTGGGAGGTCATTCCTTGCTACCGGTAGAGACTTAGTTGATATGGAAAAGGGGCATATGAAATTTTGGTTGAACAATGAAGAATCGACCTTCAACGTTTGTACGACCATGAAGCACAGTGGTGAGTTCCAATCGGTATCAGCCATATCCCACAAAGAAAAGATGAAGAAAGAGAATGAAGAAAAAAATGCAAAACAAGAGTTTATGGTTGGGGATTTGGTGCTTGTAGACTGTTTTGGGGTGCCTTGTCTTCCGGGCAAGCTCAAGTCCAAATGGACTGGCCCTTACTTGATTACCCAAGTATTCTCTCATGGAGCAGTTGAGTTAGAATCCAAGGAGGAAGTGCGGTTTGAGGTTAATAGAGAACGAATAAAACTCTATTTTGGGCATAAAGCATCGGGGAATAAAGTAATAGAGGCAAACCATCTTGATGAAGGCTGAGTAATCAAGTGTCCCCAGTCGTGCCGCGACATGAAATCAGGCGCTTGTTGGGAGGCAACCCAATACTTATAGTCTTTTTTGTAATGGTAGCATTTTTCTTCTAATGGATTTTTAAATTTGCAGGCACATCACCAGGAAATTCTGCAGAAAATTACTCTGCAGCAGTCACTGACTGATACATCGATGGACCGTTGCGCCTGCGATGGACCGTCGTATGCCTCCGTCATACCAGGTACGTCTTTATGTTATTTTCAAACTAGGGCACACACGACGGACCCAACGACAGATCGTCACAACTGAGATGGACCGTCGTCGGGGAGTCGTTGCGTCATTAATGAGTCGTACCCGACCCGACTGGAGTCTTTTTCAAAATTAGATTGTTTAAACCCCCCGAACCCCTCATTTCACGCCATTACTTCATTATTCCTCCCATTTCCCTCTCTTTTCAACTTCCACATTCTCTCCCTCGATCATTGCCCCCCCACAATTCTCCAAAGCCCTAAAAGTGATAAACTACTAGTCGGAGTCGCTGTTGTTGGTGTCTTCCTGGTCACCGAGTACTTGTCCTTTTTGTTTTCCCCAATCCTAAGGTATGTGTCTCTAATTTCTACTTATTTATCTTGCATTTTTGTTTATTAATTAGCATTAGCTTAGTTGTTAGTCATGTGTTCATTTCTTTTATAAGATTCTTTCTAACCTAGGTTAAAAATGTTCGAAATTGTCGTGTTTACAACCCTAGACATAGGTGCTTTTGCATTGCTAGTCTCCTAGGTAATTGGGTTAGACAAATGTAGGTCCAAAAAACTACAAGTTTGATTTGGGTTCATCGGAGATGCATGGGGTACCCCCAGTTCTTTCACTGATATACAGAACGAGACCCCGATGACGGACCGTCGTACCCACGATGGATCGTTGTAGGGTCCGTTCCAACGGACACATGTGACGGACCATCGTCTTTATGATGGTCCGTACTGCACAACCGTCCTGGTTGTCAGAGACCCCTGTTTCTCAGGGTCTCTCTCCATTTTTTCAAGTGTCCTTCAACGGACATATGTGACGGACCGTCGTACCCACGACGGTCCGTCCTGCATGTCCTTTATGACGGTCAGAGACCCCTCTTCTAAGGGTCTCTCATTTTTTTTCTAAGTGTCCTCTGACAGACACCTACAACGGATCGTCGTACCTGTGATGGTCTATCCTGCACATACCGTCATACTAGTAAGAGACTCCCTTTCAGGGTTCTCCATATATACATAGTCTAAGTAAGACACGACGGACCCTATGACGGTCCGTCATAGTCACGACGAGCCGTCACCAGGACCTTCGTGCGTCACTGTTACCATAGAAATGATATACTGTTTTATTTTTTTTGTGTGGTTTTGCTTGTCTTGTTTGCTACTTCTCGTACTAATATTGATCCTTTGAAGGTACTATCTACTATGGTACCCAAGCAAGATCAGATATATGCACGCGGGTGATCGAAGTTTGTCGCCCCGTCTGCCCGCATGGTCATTATCTCTAATGATGAGCGTGACCCCGAGTACGTGCCCCCAAGCACTTCCACCCCTTTCCGTGCTGCACGTGCTCCCAGAGACACACCCAAAAAGGTGGCGTCTGGCGTAGTCACTGCCTCTAAGTCTGATGAGGAGCGCACACTGACCGGCACACCCTCTGGGTCAGCCACAAATGAAGAAGGAGCGTCTGGCTCCTTAGGAGTATCGTGGTCAGAGGAAGCCTCCGGCTCTGCCGAGGTTCCGGCACCCGCCAACGCTACAGCGTCGGCCTCGTCTGATGAGGCTGAAAGTTTGGAATCCACATCAGGTTCACCAGCTCAGGCCCCCACCCCAGCCACTGACTAACCCAACCGGTGGTGTGTCGGCGGGAAATTTCAAGTCTACTCCGACGCCTAGTTCCTGACTGATAAAGGAGTGATGACTCGAACACTCACCTTAGAGAGGCGGGTCCTTGCAAGGAGTCTCCCGACGATGCCTGAGATCCACAATCTCTTCACCAAGCATCGCCTGGAGTGGACAGCACGTCCTTTGGGCCGTTACAATGAAGAAATGGTCCGAGAGTTCTACGCATCCTACGTAGCGATTCTCCGATCACAGATAGATAAGCGGGCTGCCCCCGCCAAATAGGCCCCACTAGAGCAGGTCCGAGTACGGGGCGTGCAGATTGACATTTCCCTGCCTGCCATCCGTCGGTTTCTATACGGCGAGAGTAATGATGCTACTCGGACCCCTCTTACTGCCGAGTTTTACTATAGATGGCCGATTGTTAAAGATGGCCAGTTCCTAAGCGAGCTATCGCTGAGAGAGACCACCAAGAGGTGGATGGCCCTGCACCTGTCAGTTGATGGAGAGGGTGCTGACTGGGTGATGGAGCCAAAGGGGGCCATCAAGAAGGCCAACCTAACTTTCGTGGCAAAGTTCTTGTGGCTGATTGTCCGCCACTGCCTTTCCCCCGTAGCCGCTTATAATATCGTTACACGGGATCGAGCAGTGTTGATGGCGGCGATGATTGCAGGGTTCGAGGTGGATTTCGCGTGGCTTCTACAGGCAGTCATGCACCAAAGGGCTTTCAAGGTCACTACTACTTAACTTTTACCGTGCATGATCTTTTCTCTCTGCAGGTCCTCAGGTGTGCCTATATGGAACATAGATCAGCTCAAGACCCCGCGGGGCACTGTTGACGTCGGCCTCATCAGAGATGAGGCCAATGAGTTGGCTCGACGCAGAGGGCCCTGTCCAGAGCTGCCCCCACTTGCTGATGATCTTGCTGATATGGTAGCCCAGGCCCGCACGGCTACACAGGCGGCATCCACTGACACTACCCCGGTCGAGTCTATCCCGGGTAGTAGCACTGCCCTGAGCTCATCTCGCACAGCCCCTCTACCGGCACTTGTCCCGCTTGCTAGGGTCCAAAAATTAGAGGCGCAAATGGCTGCACTTCTGCATCATATCCAACCATGGATGCAGAAGTCTATTACTGAGTCAAAAGAGCGCCTAGAGCGGAAAATGGTCCAGTATACAGAGCGGAAGATCGCTAAGATTCACCAGCGCTTGGACGCCTTTGAGTAGAGGGTACTAGCCCGACCAGCCCCTCCGGTGGATGTGTCGACTCTTCAGGCTGCAGTTGACAGTCTTCGTGCAGATATCGACACGATCTTAGAGGCTAGGGTGCCAGAGTCTGAGGCCCCTTCTGTTGAGCCTACTGAGGACACAGTGCTAGCGGCCATATTTGCCACTTCAGAGATTCCACAACCTCCCCCTCGAGAGCATGCCAAGAGGCGCAGGGGTCGAGCAGAGGACGAGGCGCGAGCACGAAAGAAGGAGCGCCGACAGATGGAGGCTGCGAGGAGAGCCTCACTTTCTAAGGAGGAGGCGCACCAGATGAGAGCATCAGAGTTAGCGGTTGGGGCGTCTAGCTCCCGAACTATGGAGATAGAAGGAGTCACTACTGATGGTGCGGTTGTTACTGAGGACACCACTGAGGGTGTCCAGATTGCAGAGGACGTAGGTTCCGGGGAACTGAACCCACCAGCTTACTGATCGACGACGCTTTGTGCCACAGGTTTTCTTCACCTACCACTCTAGTATTTAAATTTTTATGCATTGGGGACAATTGTATGTTTTTTTGTTGGGGGTGGGGTAAATGGAAAGTGAGTGTTAGGGTGAAGTCTGAGTAGCCCACTTCCCTATCCTCTTTTGGGGTTTTCTTGCCTGTGTTCTTTTCCCCCACAAGACTGATTAGTTTTTCTGTTGAACCGGCATATCTATATCTTTTGTACATAGTTTAATTCTGGAGCAGTATGGCTAAAATGATATCCTGATAAACTGGAAAATGATGCATGACTAGGCATAGTAACTGATAATTGTGTGGCTCTAAGCATGACATAGAGTTACACCATTGCATTACCCTTTATCTTAAATTCGAACTAGGTGTCTTATAATATGGTATAGTGATGATATGTCAAGTGAGTGTGAGGAAAATTCGAATAAGTCCACTATTGATACTTAGCTAGAACTTGCCTGGTTAGTCCTGCTGAAAGTAAGCTGTAATAGACAATTAGGAAAGGATCATTTATTCAATACAACCCATTTCTAGCCTATATAAAAGAAACCAAATGAAATTTATCCTTGTTTGATCAAAATAATCTGAGCTTAAATTAGACCTTTCTTTTTCACCCCAACTGATCTTTTATGGGAACAATGTGTTGGCCCTGGTCCCTCCTTGGACATGTGCACCTCAGCTTATGCCAAAAGCATAAGTTGAGGGTGGCTAATGCAGTAAACAACCTTCGTGTTGGCCCTGACCAAACTTTGGGTATTGTGTACCTTGACTCATGGCAAAGCCATGAGTTGAGGGTGGCTATTATGAGGAATGCTCTGGAAAGTGGGGTTGAAAGAACAAAGAGAAAGAAAGAACAGAAGTAAAGTGACTCAAGAATTAGTTGAAAGAAAAGTAAAGAAAAAGAAAAATACACAAGAAATACAAACAAGAAAAGAAGAGAGTCACTTACACAAAGGAAGAAAGAAGAGAAAATAGCAAGGTGAAATAATATGAGAAACTGGGCGAGATAAAATGATAGAAAGTGGAAGGTTTAGCCGAGATGTCAAGTAGGGAAAAAAGTCACTAAAGTATACCTAAATATACCCTACCTGACCCTGAGCCTATGTTACTAGCTAAAAAAGTCCTATCGTGATCCTAAGGGTTGTATAGCGAACCTAAGGCAGTGAGAATAAGGGCAAGCTTACGGCAATAGGTATGAATGAGTGTGACTTTGTTCTGAGAGCGAGTGTTGAAAAGTAATCCGTATACTCAAACTGAAATCATTGTGTGAAAAACGAGGATTTTGTTTTAAAGTGAAGACACTAGTTGCAATACCGGAATTGTTAGCACCTCGGTGAGAAATTGAAGAGGATAGGTGTTAGAGCATGGTGAGTCCGCGTCATGTTCTGATCCCAAATAATTCAAGCCTAATAGTGATAGCATGCATAGATTTGATGAGATTAATCGGTATTGATAGCCAAATGATTGCAAAGGATGAAACATGGATACTATTGTACAAAGATTGTGTAGTGAGTCATAGTGCATCGCTTGAGGACAAACAACGAGTTTAAGTTGAGGGTGTTGATATACCGTGGTTTCACTGTATTATTAATCCTTTGCCTGAAGTTTAGTGTGTCCAAAAGCCTTTTTGTGCTAATTTTTATATAAGTTTCTCTTTATTTTGCAGGAAATCTGTCCAAAGATGAATGCGGAGATTTTTAGCGAAGAAATGCAGAAGATACCACCAACGGAGCTTATGACGGTCCGTCGTGCTTGTGACGGTCCGTAGGTGGCAGCGTAGTGTAGCTGCTGAAGGAAGATGGGGAAGTCTAACCAAGTGTGGGGTTACGAAGCTTATGACGGTCCGTCGTGTCTATGACGGTCCGTCCTGCAGGTTCTTCATGAAGTTCAGAGAAGTAATCCCAGTACCCATGTTCCAAGAGTTGAAGTGTTTTGGAACGAAGACCCTCGACGGACCGCTGTGCCTATGACGGTCCTTCATACTTGCCGTCGAGGGTAATGAAGAGAGCAGCAGAAGAAATTGCATAAGTATGGGACGACGGAGTCCATGACAGTCCGTCGTGACCACGATGATCCGTCGCGAGGTCCGTCGACCCAGCCGCGTTTTGGCAGATTTCCAGCAAATAGAGTCCTTGTTTGATTAGGTTTTTATTTTTTATAAATAGTTTGAAAAACCTCGTTTTTGAGGATAGACTCTGTTAGGTTAGACTCTGGATTTTTAGACTCCGTATTGGCAAACATTGTATTGTTAGACTTTTGATTATCATTGATTGTTGGTTATTTTTGGTGATTAATCAAGCAAACTTTTGGATTTTACTCTTTCTCATTGAAGTAAGTACATGAATTATTATATAATATATTTAAATATTTTGATTATGACTATGGTAACTAAACTCCATAACTAGGGTTGTGGGAACCATATGCAAATAATGAGATAAAACCTAACTAAAATAATAATTCTAGAATGGTGTCTTGCATGTATTAATAATTCTTTCGCTTAGAAGTCTTTTTAACGGATGTCCAACGTTAGAACTCGCCTTAATGCTACTTGCCGGACCAAGGAGGTAGATAATAGGAAAAGAATTATTAACATAGATTTAGTGTATACTATCTAATAGGCTAGTATTGATTGGTACGAGGTAATAACTTAGTCAAATATCGAATACGATGCTTAATATGAGGTAAAGATAAGGGTTAGGAAAGCAACACATGTAGCCGGACCAATGTGCGGAGTGAGATTTTCTAGATGCCGGGCCAAGGATTTATAAATACATAACTTATCACTTTGCATGAAAGATACTAGGAAAGAATTGTTATAGTTAGCATTATCAAGTTATGAACCTGTGGGGAACACGTAAACCCTAGTTACTTTGAGTATTGATTAAAATCCAACATTCAAAGCTGTTAAGTGTCTCTTTCAATTTTAGGTAGTTATTTTCACTCATTTAGAAATAGAAAGCCCCCTTTTTATTGTTTTACTTTCCAAGGAAGCCATTGATCAAACAATAGTAATAACATGTTGAAGTTAAGTCTAGACTATTTTCCTCGTGGGAACGATCCCAACCTCACTAGTTGGGTTATTTACTTGACACGACCGCTTTACTTCTTAGTTGGGTTAGTACTTGTTCCTTGTCCTATTCTTTTCTTCGTCATTTTCTAGCCCCAATTTGCCTAAACTCGACTATTGTTCTCAAACTCATTTTATACTCTGATACCCAATATATGTACTCAAGAAACTAACTCAAAACAAGTCTAAAGATTAAACTGAAAGATCTCAGAATCTCTTCAGTTCAGGCCAATTCAAGAACAACATTAAAATTTAAGAATACATAACAAAAACATCAACTTTCTTTCTCTTGTAGGAAAAATTTCGTTGAATTAAACATGTTTGGTGTGTGGTTTAACGAACCCAACTCTTTTAAAGACTCACATACCTTGTAGGATCAATTCCTTGCCGAAATTCACAACCAAATTTGATCATTCTTGGCAAATCTTGCTTTTACTCTTCACCTTTTTATTGCGCTCTTTCTCAAAAAATCTAAGTCTATTTTTCAAAAGCGTAAACTAAACTAACTCAGTTTTGACCCCGGTTAATTTACTAAAAAGGAATTAAATTAATTGGTTACAAAAAATACCAAACTAACCTTGTAAAATCCAAATTGGTCAATCCCTTAATCAAACAACCCAACTTGCAAAGGTCATAACTTACTCATACAAACTCGGAACAGCGCAAACTAGGTGGCATTTTAAAATTTGTTCCAAGAGATTTCCTACCATATATGGAAGTACCTCTACATATTTTTGAGCTAGAAGTTATGGTCATTTCAAGTTGACCAAAAACTCACTTTTTTCAAACTTAAACAAATTTCTAGATTTTCATTATTCTAAAAAATGACTATTTCCTATTCTTAGATTCTTTCAAGATATTTCAAATTGAAATATGTTACAATATCTCCTCTTTGGAAATATTCATCCTCAAATGAGATTACTCTTACTAGGCTAAGGTGTAACATGCAACTCTTAGTTCAAGCACCCACAAGCAAAGTCAATACAACATGCTAACTTAAAATTTAAAGAGCACTATGTAGAAAATTAGATGTTGATTTGGAATTTCCCAAGATGCAAAGATATGTGGATGTATATTCTTCATATCATCCTCAGCTTCCCAAGTAGCTTCCTCAACGATCTGATTCCTTCATGGAACTTTGACTGATGATGCCTCCTTTGTCCTCAACCTACGAACTTGGCGATCTAGAACTTGAACCGGAATATCTTCATAAGATAAGCTATCCTTGATCCCAATATTTTTTTATTTGTATGATCAATAATGGATCACCCATGCACTTCTTCAACATGGAGACGTGGAAAATCGGATGAACCACAGCTAACTCTTAAGGTAGCTATAACTCTTAAGCTACATTGTCGATCCTCTTCAATATTCTCTAAGGGCCAATATACCAGGGACTAAGATTCCCCTTTTTACCAAACCTCATAATTCCCTTCATGGGTTAAACTTCCAAGTATACTCAATCATCCACTTCAAACTCTAACTCTCTTCTTCTAACATTAGTGTAGGACTTCCAACAACTCTGCACCATTTTCATCCTCTCTTGAATCACTTTCACTTTCTCCGTAGCTAGATTAACTAAATAAGGTCTTATTAACCCAAATTCACCAACTTCAAAGCATCCAATATGAGATATGTATATTCTCGCATAAAGAGCTTCATATGGAGCCATTTGGATGCTCGAGTGGTAACTATTGTTGTAAGCAAACTTGATGAGAGGAAGGTGATCATCCCAATTACCTTTGAAATTGATCACACATAACCTAAACTTATCCTCTAGAATCTGAGTGGTGTGCTTTGCTTGACCATCAGTCTGAGGATTAAAAGCACTACTCAAGTTCACCCTTGAGCCTAAATTATTCTGAAAAGACATCCAAAAATGTGCAGTAAATTGAGCACCTTTGTCTGAAATAGTGGAGTCTATAACCCCATGAAGTCATACCACTTCTTGAATATATATCTTAGCATAATCTTTTGCTGATTGGGTATTCTTCACCAGCAAAAAGTGGGTTGATTTATTCATTCAATCACAATCACCCAAACAAAATCATACTGCCTGCTAAAATTTGGTAAACCTGTGATGAAATCCATGTTAATCATATCCTAAATCCATTTCAGAAATTCTATATTTCGAGTCATACCATGTGGCCTTTGGTGCTCTACTTTAACTTGTTTGAAATTGGGACACTTAGCAACAAACTCTGGAATTCCTTTCTTCTTACTACTCCACCAATAAACCTATCTAAAAACACGATACATCTTTGTGGAACCCGAATGAATGGAATATTTGGAGCAAATGAGCTTCCTCCATGATCTTTTATTGGAGTCCATCCACCATTTATAAACACAATCTTCCATGATATCTCAATATATCATCTCCGCCTTGTTCAAAAGCTAATACTTTTTGATTATGAACATTTTCCTTCAATTTAAGCAAAATAAGATCCTGGTCTTGCTTCTCTTTTACATTTGATATTGATAATTATTAAGCCTCATTCATCATCACGACTCCTCCTTATGTGGAATCCATTAGCCAGACTTTAAGCGTGCAATTGTATACACATCTTTCACTAACTCACTCTTTTCTTGCTCAACATGGGCAGTACTACCCGTAGACAACCTGCTTAAAGCATCAACAGCAACATTAGTCTTACCTATGTGGTAAAGAATACTCATATCATAATCCTTGAGTAACTCTAACCACCACCTTTGTCTAAGATTAAACTCTTTCTATCACGCCTCGAGCTACCCCCGAGACGCGAATACGGGATATAGTACCACAAGTGATCCCAAACTAACCCCATTGGCATGATTATGAGCATACTAAATGATAAATTGATGCAAAAGATGAATCATAATTAAAATGAAAAGACGGGGAATACCCGTATACTATAATTGAGATATTTGAAACTGATGAGTTCAATACAAAGAACGTATTAACTCAATACTAAGATAAAACTAATTATCTAAAAATAGCCTCTAACTGACTAGAAATAATGGGACAGGCCCCAACTAAGTCTAGAAAAAACTAAAATTAGAGGACTAAAAATACTGAAAATAACATTATGACTTTTGTTTTTGGAGAATGAGAATTCACCACAAATTCTGCTGAACTGGAGATCGGGAATTGATCTTAGCATGCTTTGGATGCAGAGAACCAGAACCTACATCACGAGAAGATGTAGAACATGTATGCCTCAGTACTTAAAAGAACTGAGTATGTAGGATAGAGTAAAGATGAAATGAAACATGACTAAACAAGCGCAAAAGCAAGAATAATATTCTGAACATGATATACCGAATGTTGAGCTAACTGGATGTAATGACCAAATTTATAACATGTTGAGACTGAATACTAATTGTACTGTAAATCTTGTCAATGCAATAGAGCCTGACTGAAACGTGGGAGCTACTAATAACCAATAATAAAACCACATGAGCTAAATGTGGATTCCAATGTATACGCCCCATCAAGAGGACCCAATATATCTTTCACATCCGGGAAGTACCCCCTAGACGTAACCGGTGTTGTCGTCCTCAGAGAGGACTTATACTAGCATCTTAGCATTCATCATTACATTCATAGGTTAAAAATGCAAAAAATTTAATAGTTTTCATCTACTGTACTTTATGAGGTTTACTTAGGCCTCTCGCTTAAACATAATATATTCATATCAAATATACATAGACTCCTCTATAAGAAGATTACATAGTATTCTACCTTTATGCCACATATCGACAACATACATAATATAGTCTTAAAAGGGATGTCTCATATTAAACCATCTAAACAGAGTTGAAACCAATATGGGTAAAGACCTTACTCAAATATAGAAATGCCATTTAGGGCTTACAACAATATCTTGAAACAACATGAATGAAATAATTGTCTTTAGACTACAAAAATGTAACATAGGTAGAGTGATAGAAAGGCACCATCCTCTGAACATGGGGACATACCTTAACTTAGAGAGATGATCCAAGCTTCCTTCAAAGTGGTCACAAACCCTTCAATAATCGGAACCTAAAATGTGGGGGTAAAAGTGAAAAATGGGGTTAGCACATCACTTGTACTAAGTATAGGATCATATGCACATACAACATAGAAATCATACCGAAGAGGGACATTTATTCAAAAACATGCAAAGTTACATTGGAAATACCTTATGCACATTCAACAACCAATGCAAGTCAATAAACAAATATTACATAAGTCAAGACCATGTACATCACAAAACCAAAAATACCTACTCTAGTCAAGTCAACATGCATAACAACATATTTGAGCACATAGTTAAGACAACTCTTATCATCAAGTTATAATATCAACAAGCATGCATAAGAGTTCATAACCTCATATCCTAACTAAGACCATCACTTATACCCCCCCCCCCCATTATGTCCACTAGTGCAATGACTAAGTAAGGCCCCATAACCTCACTCAACCTAGTCAGCCCAACAAGACTATCAGAAATGTCCAACTTTATATACAACATCATTAAGAGTAGAATAATCATACTTTAGAAATAGAGACCAACCACATGTTCATAAGTGAAAACAATATCATATAGTGTCGTTAACATGAAAGACCAACATATTCATATCATTTACATTTATAAGCATATAAGCACATAGTAACATCTTTATAAGACTTCCCTCAAGGCTAACTAGTGCAATGTATAGATAGAGTGTGGCATACCCCTACCTAGACTAAGAAAAATCGCTTAGGTCATCCTAGTTAGAGTTCACTTTATTACTTCATTTTATCTTTTTGGATCATCTTGTCTTAACCGACATAGACAACATGAGCTAATATGGAATCCGGTGTCATGGAACCCTACACCGAAAAAAGGTGGACTACTTGCCAAGGTAGTACCAAAACATGAACATAAGATCTGTATGAATCCACTAGCTAGTATTCGTAATGGGGCAATATAGTTAAAGAACTAGGAGATGTAGTTGGGACCCTCTTTATGCTACATGCATTATAGTCTCCAATATCATAAGTACAATAATGATTCTACCTTACCTATGTGGGAAGGGACTCTCCTCACTTCTAGTTCAATCAGAGCTAAGCTAGACTCCCTTTTTGAAATGTCTTTCATTAATAATCATAGCTTTGTTTAGGTCATAGGGTCTACCCCTTATATAGTATATCATAGATAAATAAGAATTGCATGATTATATCCTTTCAATAAAATTCACACATCTGAGGTTAGCAAATTTGCATAATTACATTATAATAAGACACATTGACAATTCATCACCATCCTTATATCATTATATCCTAGAGAAAAACTCACAAGCCATAAATTAAGACATTCCAATTCAAATTCATACAAACCCTTTTCAATCTCATAATAAGGTATACTTCAATAAAACTTCATCATTAAACACACGTAATCATAATTAAAGTAAATGATTGAGATCACAAGACTTACCCAATCTCCTTCACAACCCATCATCCAAGGTTTTACAATCAACCATCGAATTCAGCCTAAAAGTGGGTGTAATATCATCACACAATAGTAATTAACATAATAATGAAGTCAATTAAATCACTACAAGTCAATTTATCACTAGTTCATAGCCTAGGGTAAAGGGCTTAGGTCAGTTCCATGATCTACTTTACAAAACAAGGTTAAATCATCAATAACTAGCATAATTGAATCATAATTTAAGTAAAATAACAAAAATAAACCATAGAAAATACAATTTAGAAGATCAAATTTGTAATAGAAACAAACCCACTTGAAACTCGTCTTTTTGAAACCAATTTTGGAAGAACCCTTTGGGGAAAGGAATCCCAAAGGTGAAAGGATATTATACCTTGTTAATCCTTGAAGTTTGATGGAGAAAAAAAAAACCTTTTTGCTGCCCTAAGACCTTGACCTATCCTTTCAATGGAGTTCTTCTTTATGAGAGAGAGAAAGAAGAGAGAAGGAACAACAATTGGGTTTTGGGAAATATGAGAGTTAGGTTAGGTGATTTAGGTTTAGGTCATTATATAAGTCATTTATTAACTTAATTTTATACGGCCCATTGTATCCCATATGCGTAACCAGCATCTTCGTCCTAAAAAATTATCAAGACAAACCCTTAGAATACATCACAACACATCACAGGTCAAAATTTTGGATGAATAAAAATTTTTACAGATGGAGTTTAAATAGACTCCTCAACTACTAAGTGTACAAGACTTATCTTTTAGCATAACAAATCATATAGAAGTCTAAGGTCTCATGTCACATATAAACCATATACAAGAGTATGAATCAAAATAGTTTGGGCACAACCCTTAGTTTATTACAATAGGCCATATAGGCTATAATGAAAGTCACAACATGAGATTGAAATATTTGCCTCAAAACATAGACAAAATTAATAAGGCTTGATGAGTGGCTTTATCCTCGGAACTCATAAGGACTCACCGATTGACTTAAGAAATAACCAAGTCTTCTTCTTTAATGACACTGAGTCTCCTCAATGGCCCAAACCTAAAATGTTTGGGGAAAAGAGAGAAAACATGGATTAGTACAAACCACATGTACTAAGTATGGATCCTATGCACAAATATCATCAATGAATGAGAAAAGGACAATTTAGTCAAAAATCATGCTTTTATAAATTTAACTCAACATACATATATAAGAAGCACCATAAGTCAAGTCAACATAATAGTAACCCAACACATAGATCACCCAAGCAATACTTGTGCAATGCCAAAGATAGAACCCCATAATCCTATCCAAGGCTAAATATCACATTAAGCAACCCACTTCATACTTACAACATATTCACATATATTAAATACATAAATAATACTCATAACTTATTAAAATAATCATAATCATAGTCATAATCATAAAAAGAAAACTACTAGGACCATCCTTTAGGATCCTATATGTGCAATGAATAAGAGAAGTCACATACCCTCTCTTACCCTATTTAGTAGCTTTCAAGACAACCGTAATAAAATTTCACATACTTAACTTGTTCATTTATTTTTATATTTGGGAAAGAAGGGCAATAACCGCCATGAGACCATGTGAGCTACATGGAATTCAGTGTTCTACTTTTACACCTAAAATAGAGGGTTAACACTTGCCTAAGGTGTAACCATTCATACATAACTATCTAGGTGGATCCACTAAGCTAGAGTCCTATGTAGGCACATAGTTAAGGGTCAAGGATATTGTTGCTTGAAACCATGACTTACTAACATGGAGGTTTCCATCTCATGAGACAACACATAATTAGGGAATCGGGACATACTAACGTGAGGAAACCCATGTGGGAGGCCAAACTTACTAACATGAGACCTCTATCTCATTTACATGCCCTTTCAGTGCTAACAAATTGTTCCCTTTAGTAATCATATTATTTAACCATATCAGTTCATATTAGTCTCTTCTAGACCCCTATGTAAACATCCTATTATAATATTTCATAGGTGACCCCAAGTGAGAACTATCCTTTCACATTAGTCATAATAGCAAGTGATCAAACCTTTCACTCAACCCTTCATCACGTTCATGAGAAACTACATTCAATCACATCATGATCATACTATATCATTCACACATAATTCATAACAAATACATGTGTATAGGGTTAGGTTTGAGGGAATCATGTCATCAAAATTACAACAACACATTAGCTATAGCATCATTGTCCTCTAAGTAATTTCACCTTTCATAATTGATATCAAAGAAGAATCAAGATCATACCTCATTAACCTTCATGGGACTTCATACTTCAATACCCAAGTAATCATAACCAACATATGAAATAGGAAATTCATGAAGTATCAACATAACTAGAATGAAAGTAAACAAGTGACATGTTCATAACCCACAACAATTCACCTTAATCGGTCCAAGAAATTAGCGATTTGGGGGAAAGACATGGGTCAAGGTAAAACTCATTGGATTCATTAATTAACCATAAATAATATCTAAACAACTTTAATTCATCATAATTCATCAAAATTGATTCACAAATTCCTTTTAGAAAGAAAACCCATGTGAGGAGAAAACCCCTTGTTTTGGGGAAATTTAGAAATCATCTTTTGAAAGACCTCTTGGGGAAAGGAATCCCAAGAGTGAAATAAATCATAACTTATAGATGATAAAGCCACGAAATTTAGTATAAACTTGAGGGATTTGGTCTTCTTCTTCAAGCATCAAAGTTTCTTCAATGGCGGATGAGTAGATAGAGAATGTATAGAAAAGGGAGAGCTTTTGGGATTTGTTTTGGGGTTTTGATTTCAGTGAGTAATTGTGAGGGAAAACTGAAGGAAATTCAATATATAAGATCCCCATGAAATACCCAAAAGACTTTAAATTGACCCTTTAATGAAGTCAAACTCAAATTTTATATTTTTCGTCCTGGAACAAATACGTGTCGCGGAGCTATTCCCGCAAGATTTCCAAAATTAATTTTCATAACAGTGGAGTTCGTGAACTGACCATGACGTTTGCTTCACTTTTGAACTTGGGTGAACCAAGTCCCGCGACGCGGACTTGTTCCCTCCAAGAAAAAAAGTTGCTGCCTCTTGGCAGCTTGCTTGGTTTAATGTGGGGTCCCTTTGTGGACTCCTCGGGCCATCCTTGGGGGGTCGGATCTAAAAATTTCACCCTATATACAAGGTTTTACCTATTTGAAGCAATTTGACAAGTTTTGGACTTCATATGATCCTCAGAAACCTTCATCAAACCTAGGGACATAAACTAGTTAAATTTTGCTACTTTGCGGATGTGAAGGCTTTTCCTAAATGCGATGGATCCAGTACTTCTTAACCAAGTTATTTACACTTATTTAGGTCTAAAACTATAGTTAATAAACATATAAGGCTCTAGTATAAGTCATATGATTTCTGGGTGTGTCAATACTCCCTCCATTAGGAACATTTGTCTCGACACTCTACACCTTTATTTGGGAAGATAAGACTCAAGACTAGCAGCCAATAAACCAAAAATATCATAATGATTCAGAGATCATAGGTGTAAATGTCAAATCCTTTCAACACATAACATCACAGAAGCTCAACTTTTCATATCACATAAGGAGGTACTACCTTCTCCATTTCAATATGAGCTCAATATGAACATTAAAAGTTGACATGTTGATTCCTTATCAAAACAATATAAATAATGATCAGTATAATCTTCCGTGAGTACTTATCTCACACAACACACTTAAGTTAAAGCCAACATAATAAACATGTTTCATGGAAAGAAAAAAACTCAACTTAGGCATGAATTCTACTATAATATGCACATACATTTGAAAAGACATGATAAGATCAATATTATTTATAATAGTCATATAGGGAACTACTAACCTCAATATTGTCTAGTATTAAGGTGGAAAATATGAGGATAGTGGGACTTTATGTCGGCCTCGGCCTCCCATGTTGCGCCCTCGACAAGGTGGTTCTGCCATAAAACCTTTATGAAGACAACCTCCTTATTCCTCAATTTTTTAACTTGGATATACAAAATCTCAACTGGGACCTCTTCATAAGAAAGGTCCTCCGTTATCCCTAAGCCTTCTAACTAGATTACCTATACACTTCCTTAGCATAGAAACATGAAATACCGGATGAATCATGGCCAACTTATTTGGCAATCTAAACTAATAGGAAACAATCCCAACTCGCTTCAAAATTTCATATGGGACCACATAACGAGGACTAAGCTTCCCCTTCTTTCCAAACCTCATCACCTCTTTCATGGGTCAAATTTTCAAATAGACCCAATCTCTTACTTCGAATTAAAGGTCCCTCTTTCTATTGTCGGCAAAAGATTTTTGTCGACTTTGAGCCGCTTTTATTCAATCCCTTATAGATCAAACCTTATCGAGAGCTTCCTAAACCAAATAAAAACCAAACAAAGCAAACTCACCTACCTTATAACATCCAACCGGGGATCTACACCTCCTCCCATAAAGTGTTTCGAAGGGTGCCATAGAGATAGTTGAATGGTAGTTGTTATTTTAGGAGAATTCTATCAAGGGTATGCGGTAATCCCATTACCTTCGAAATCGATCACACATTCCCTCAACATATCCTCAAGAGTGTGAATAGTGTGTTCCGCTTGACCATCCTTCTTGGGATGAAAAGCGGTACTAAGCTTCACCTTCGTACCAATCCTACCTTGGAAAGCCTTCCAAATATGAGAGGTAAATAAAGTGTCTCGATCCAAAATGATGGAAAAAGAGCCTCCATGCAACTTCACTATCTCTTTGATATACAATTTGCATAGTCTTCCATCGAATATGTGATTTTGACGGGAAGAAAATGTGTGGACTTGGTTAGCCTATCCACGATGACCCATATCGAGTCATGTTGTCTTCTAGTACGAGGAAACCCTACTACAAAGTCCATGTTGATACCCTCCCATTTCCATGTAGGAATATCTATATTTTGAGTCAAGCCACCCGCCCTTTGATGCTCCGCATTGACTTGTTGGCAGTTTGGACACTTGGCAACAAAATCCGCTATGTCTCATTTCATACCATTCCACCAATATGTTTCTCGTAAGTCACAGTACATCTTTTTGGCACTTGGATGAATGGAATATTGGGATCCATGGGCCTTTTACATGATCAATTCCCTTAAGCCATCCAAATTTGGTGCACACAACCTTCCTTTGTGCCTAAGCACCCGATCTTCTCCTTGGGAGAAAGACTCATTAGACTTACTAAGGATTGTTTCCTTCAACTCCATCAAAAGAGGATCAAGGTGCTACTTGGATTTTATCCCAACCACTAAAGATGACTCGGAGTTTTGGTGAATCAAAAACCACCCTTTGGAGAGTCTTCTTGTCGGACACCAAAACGAGCCAACCTATGAACCACTTTTACTATGTCATTCTTATCATCAACCACATGAGTCACACTACCCATGGACACTCTACTCAAAGCATCTACTACCACATTAGCTTTTCTGGATGGTAAAGTCCACTCATGTCATAGTACTTTAAAAGTTCTACCCATTTTCTTAGACGTAGGATCAAATCTTCTTGGGTAAACACATATTGTAAACTCTTGTAATTGGTGAATATATCAACATGTACCCAATAGAGATGATGTCTCCAAATTTTCAATGCAAACACCACAGAAGCAAGATCAAGGTCATGAGTTAGATAATTCTTCTCATGTGGCTTGAGTTGTCTAGGGGGATATTCTATGACTTCCCCATGTTGCATGAGCACACATCCTAGACCCACTTGGGAGGCATCACAATAAACAACAAACCTTTACGTACCCTCTGGTAAAGTCAATAACAGAGCGGAGGTGAGTCTATTTTTTAATAATTGGAAACTCTTTTCATATGATTCCAACTATTCACATTTGGATTTATTTTGGGTTAAGGACTTTAATGGAGATGCAATAGACGAGAATCCCTCAACAAACCTCCTACAGTAACCGGCTAACCCTGGAAAACTTCAGATGTTGGAAGGACTCAACGGTCTAGGAAAAATTTTGACCACTTCCCTCTTCCTTGGATCAACCTCTACCCCTTCACTAGAGACAATGTGACCAAGAAAGGCAACCCATCTCAACCAAAACTCACACTTGTTACACTTAGAAAAATGTTTGTTATCCTTGAGAACTTGCAAACTATTCTCAAGTGTCTTATGTGATCATTTTCCCTCCTAGAGTATATCAAAATGTCATCAATAAAGGGAATCACAAACAAGTCAAGATACTTTATAAAGACATAATTCATAAGGTCCATGAAGGTTTTCGGGGCATTTGTTAGACCAAATGACATCACTAGGAATTCAACGTGACTATGTCTTGTTCAGAATGTCGTTTCCAGAATATCAACCTCCCTCACTCTAAGTTGATGATAACCCCACCTCAAGTCAATCTTTGAAAAGTAGCTCGCTCCTTGGAGTTCATCAAACAAGTCATCAATCCTAGGGAGTGGGTACATATTCTTTATAGTGACTTTTTTAATTGACGATAGTCGATGCACATTCTCAATGACCCATTCTTCTTCTTTACAAACAATAGCGGAGCACCCCCACGATGATTTTCTCGATTGAATAAAGCCCTTATCTAAAAAATCCTTGAGTTGAGCCTTTAGCTTCTTCAACTCTTCCAAGGCCATCCGATAAGGACGGATTGAAATGGGTTGCGTATCCGGTAACAAGTCTATGCCAAAGTCAATTTCCCATTCGAGGAATTCCGTGAAGGTCATTGGGAAAGACCTCAAGAATTCCCTTACTACGGGTACCAACTCTATTGGAGGGACCTCGGATTCAATATCTCTAACTCTTCCTATGTTGTAGAGACAAGCCTTTGCAATTAATTTGCAAACTTTTAGACATGAGATGATCTTAATCCTATTATTTGAGTTTCCTCCCTTCCACTCACAAAAGGGTTCATTTGGGAATTGAAATTTCACTATCCTTGTCCTACAATCAATAGAGTCAAATCAAGCATGCAACCAATCCATACCCAATATAACATCAAAATCTAGTATATTTAGTTCTATCAAGTCAACTAATGTAACTCTATGGGCCAAGGAAATAGGATAACCTTTATAGACTCTATTAACCACCACGGAATCACCTACCGGGGTAGAAACCTAAAAAGGTTCGTCTAATATGTCGGCTAGTATTTTATATGTATTCGCTACAAGAGGGGTCACAAATTACAATGTAGCTCCCGGATAATCAAAGCATATACATCAAAGGAAAATAATTTAACATATCGGTGACTACGTTCGCTTAGCTCTCTTGATCACTTCGGGATTAGAGAGCATAAAAGTGAATCTTCTTAGGAGTATCCGTATTTGAGGCACTTCCTTGAGCTTGAGAATTTTCCCTTCCTTGAGTCTTCATCATAGGGCAATTTATCTTCATATGACCACTCTTTCCACAACCATAGAAATTACCCGTTCCAACTAGGCACTTACCATCATGTTGTCTACCACATTTTGAACAAAGTGGCTTCTCAACATAAGAACCACTACCTTTCCCTTCTCGGGGCTTTGGAGTAGACACCTTACTCTTGTTATCCATTGGAGCATCAGGAGGGGCTTGATTAGTAAACCTCCTTTTGAACCTTGGTTTGTCTTGCACCTCTAACCTACTTTTAGAAGTATTCTTCTCTTTGGTTCGACCTTCTTCAACTCCCTACCTACTTGCTTAAGCTTTTGCTCCTAAATTTGTTCGGCATAAACCATGAGATGAGAGATGTTCATGCTAGGAATTAACATAGAATACCTACATTCGTTTACCACAAGATTGGATATCCCCATGACAAATTTGTTCATCTTGGCCCTAGAATTTTCAACCACAGTAGTAGCATTCTTTGATAGTTGAGGGAACTTAAGGCTATACTCTTTCACACTCATAACCCACTGACGAAGGTGGATGAATTCTTGCATTTTTCAATCCCTTAGTTCAAAGGGAAATAAAACATCAAGGAAACATGTCTTGAAAGCTCCCCAAATAATCCGGTCTTCTATAAGCGGCATCTCATCCTTCCATTGCTCATACCACACTTGATCTATATCTTCGAGTTGGTAGGCGGCTAGTTCCGCCTTTTCTTGATTAGAAACACCCATTGCATCAAGAACTTTGAATATTTCATCAATGAACCCTTGTGGGTCCTCCTCCACCATAGAACCATAAAAAGTAAGGGGATTCATCCTTGTGAAATCCCTAATCCTTGAAGCGGTGGTATTAGCATTGGGGTTCACTTGTACCATTGCATCCCTAGAAACTTGAGTAGCCAACACTTGAGTCAAGCTCTGAATGTCCAACCTTATCTCCACGTTAGACATAGCTCTTTACTTAATAAGAGGATCTTGAGGGGGAACCACCTCATTCAAATTCTCCTCTTTGGACATTTAAGCATTGTTCCTCGTTGTATACATTGCCTATAATCACAATAAAAAGAATTAGAAGAAAAAGAATTGATAGAGTTAAGACTTATAGGCACGACTAAGTAATAACAAGAGAGTGAGAGTTCCGAAGCATCACATAGTCTCTCATTCATAAGTGTGGCGCGCTTCACAATTATGAATAAGACCCTACATAGACGTGGTTTAGTTAGACATCAATCCTAAGATTATTCAACCTAATGCTCAAATACCAAATTTGTTACGACCAAAAGTATTCCTTAGGCATAATCAGCGTCGACGTCCTCCAAGAGGACTAAGACAATCCTTTAGCATACATAATATCACATCATAGGTCAAAATCTCAGAGGAATTAAAAACTTTACAATGGAGTTTACATAGAATCATCATATACGAACTGTACATAAACTTCTGTTTTAGCATGACAAATCATATAAAAGTCTAAAGTCTCATCTCACATATAAACCATCTACAAGAGTATGAATCACAATAGTTTGGGCATATACCTTAGTCTATTACAATATGCCATATAGGCTACAATGAAAGTCTCAACATGAGAATGGATTAATTGTCTCAAAACATAGACAAAACTAATATGGCTTGATGAGTGGCTTTATCCTCAGAACTCATGAGGACTCACCGATTTACTTAAGAAAGAACCAAGTCTTCTTTTTCAATGACACCGAGTGTCCTCAATGTCCCAAACCTAACATGTTTGGGGATAAGGGTGAAAACATGGATTAGTACAAACCACATGTACTAAGTATGGATCCTATGCCCAAATATCATCAATGAATGAGAAAAGGACAATTTAGTCAAAAATCATGCTTTTATCAATTTAACTCAACATACATACATAAGAAGCACAATAATCCAAGTCATCATAATAGTAACCCAACACATAGATCACCCAAGAAATACTTGTGCAATGCAAAAGATAGAACCCCATAATCCTATCCAAGGCTAAATATCCCATTAAGCAACCCACTTCATACTTAAAAAATATTAACATAATTTATCATAACATGATAAAATACATGAATAATACTCATAGCTTATCAACATAATCATAATCATAGTCATAATCATAAAAAGAACACTACTAGGACCATCCCTTAGGATCCCACATGTGCAATTGAATAAGAGAAGTCCCATAGCCTCCCTTACCCAATGTAGTATCCTTCAAGAGAACCCTAATAAGAGTTTACATACTTAACTTGTTAAATTAGTTTTACATTAGTATATGAAGTGCAATAACCAACATAAGACAATGTGAGCTACGTGGAATTCAGTGTTCTACTCCCACATCGAAACGAAAGGGTTAACACTTGCCAAAGGTGTAACCATTCATATGTAGCTATCTAGGTGGATCCACTAAGATAGAGTCCTATGTGGTCACATAGTTAAGGGTCAAAAATATTGTTGCTTGAAACCTTGACTTATTATCGTGGAGGTTTCCATCTCATGAGACAATAGATGATTAGAGAATCTGGACTTACTAACATGTGGGAGGCCGGGCTTACTAACGTGAGACCGCCATCTCATTTAAATGCCCTTTCAGTGCTAAGCAATTGTTCACTTTAGTAATCATATTATTTCATCATACAAGTTCACATTAGTCTCTTCTAGACCCCTATGTAAACATCATTTCATTAAAGCTCATATGTGACAACAAATAAGAACTATCCTTTCACTTTAGTCACAATAGCAAGTGATCAAACCTTTCACCCAACTTTTCATTACGTTCGTAAGAAACCTCATTCAATTACATAATAATCATACTATATAATCCACACACAATTCATAACCAATACATGTGTCTAGGGCTAGGGTTAACGGAATCATATCATCAAAATCACAACAACACATTAGTTATAGCATCATTGTCATCTACGTAATTTCACATTTCATAATTGGGATCAAAGAAGAATCAAGATCATACCTCATTGCCCTTCATGGGACTTCATACTTCAATACCCAAGAACTCACAACCAATATATGAAATAGGGCAATTCATTAAGTATTAACATAACTAGAATCAAATTACACAAATGACATGTTCATCACCCTCTACAATTTACCTTAATCAATCCAAGAAATTAGGGATTTGGGAAAAGACATGGGTCAAGTAAAAACTCATAGGAATTCATTAATTAACCATAAATTCATATCTAAACAACATTAATACATTATAATTCAGCACAATTTATTCGCAATTTCGTTTTAGAAAGAAGACCCATGTGAGGAGAAAAACCCCAGGGGGAATCTAGAAATCATCCTTTGAAGGACCTGTTGGGGAAAGGAATCTCAAGAGTGAAAGAAAAAATACCTTATAGATGAGAAATCCACTAAATATAGTAGAAACTTTAGGGATTGGTCTTCTTCTTCAAGCTTCAAAGCTTCTTCAATGGAGGATGAGTAGAGAGAAAAAAAGTAGAGAGAAGGGAGGGCTTTTGGGATTTGTTTTGGGATTTTGATTTGAGTGAGTAGTTCTAAGGGAAAACGAAGAAAAATAATATATAAGCTCCCCATGAAAAACCCAAAAGATACCTCACTTGAATTGACCTTTTAATGAAGTCAAACTCGAATTCTATTTTCGGATTCTTCATCGGGGAACAGGTCCACATCGCGGAGCTATTCCTAAAAATTATCCAAAATTAATTTTTGTAACAGTGGAGTCTGCAAACTGAACGCAACACAAGCTTCACTTTTGACCTTGGGTGAGCAAAGTCCACGATGCAGACTTGTTCCCTCCAAGAATAAAAGCTAATGCCTCTTAACAGCTTGCTTGGTCCAATGTGGGTTCCCTTCGTGGACTCCTTGGGCGATCCTTGGTAGGTTGTAACTACACGTTTTCACCATATATACTAGGTCTTACATATATAATGTAATTTTACTAGTTTTGGACTTCACACGACCCCCCGAAACCTTCACCAAACCTAGAGATGTAAACTAATTAAATTTCGCTAGTTTTCAGACGTTAAAGATTTTCTTTAATGCAATGGCTCCAATACTTCTCAACCAAGTTATTTATACTTATTTAGGTCTAAAACCGTCATTACTCAACATATAAAGCTCTAGTATAATTCATAGAATTTCCGAGTGTGTCATAATTAGACCTCCTTTAACCCCTAACTAATTAACTAACCAACAATTAATTAATGGACTAACTTGAAACATTACAGGAACCAGTGACCCTGACCTACGGGACCCCGACCTACAAGCGTAGGTCAGTCAACGGTCAAGGTCCCCTTCGTGCTGCACATTTGTAATTTAGGTCAGAGACTAGATAAAATGACCCCTTCACGACAATGACTAAGCGACCATTGACGATGGCCATAAACGCCCCATCACTCAGGCCATGCCTCATAGCCTGCAATCGTCGATGGCTATTGTGTCAAGATAGTTTTAAGTCACATTGCAAGGGTCCTCCTCAAGGACCCTTTGGTTGGTCCTTGGGGAGTCATACCCGGACGTTTTGACCCTAAACAAACTTTAATACATGTTAGACACCTTACTACAAAATTCCATTGAATTCTGATTCCTAAAACCCCATCAAATAGACTAAGGCACACTATTTTACCTTAAAATAGTGTTACAACACTTAGAATCTCATGTTAGGATTGATATAAGGCTTTAGACTTTTGGAGTATTACCTTATCCCCCTCCCCTTCTAAGGAACATTTGTCCCAGAATGACACTAAATCCTTTGGAAGGATGGAATAGAATCAAGACTTGCAGCCCAACCAAAAACAACATATAAAAACATTAGTTGAAATTCAAATCAACATAACCACATGACCTTAAACACAATGCAAATCAAAATATCATTTTCAACTCCTAAGAGCTCAACATTCACTACATGTGTATTAATTTATGCCAAAGCTTTCTTATACATATCAATATGCTCAGTACAACTGATGAAGTCATAATATACCAAAATACACCACATAAATTCAAATCAAGTAAAAGAGCTTTGTTAAAAAAAACTCTCACTTCTATAGGCATAATTCACTGTAAATCAATGTAAAAACATATATTTCAATATATTACCAAAGTCAAGGCAACTTCAAATAAACTCATTATTTTCACTATAACTACGAACAACTAACCTTAGTTATCAAATAGATGAGGGTAACGGGACTTCATGTCGGCCTCAGCCTCTAATATTGCACCCTCAACTAGGTGGTTCTTCCATAACACCTTTACGGAAGCCACCTCCTTTCTGCTTAACTTCTTTACTTGTTTATCAAGGATTTAAACTGGAACCTTTTTATAAAAGAGGTTCTCTTGCACACCCAGACCCTCAATAAAAATGATGGACTTAGGACCACAGATTCACTTCTTAAGCATGAGACTTGGAACACTGGATGAACCGAAGCCCATGCATTAGGTAATCTCTACTCATACGCAACCTTGCTAACCCTTTGGAAAATTTCATACGGACCCACATAACAAGGACTTAACTTCTCTTTCTTGCCAAATCTCACCACTCATTTCATAGGTGAAGCTTTTAGATACACCTTACCTTCTTTAAAATCTAAGTACTTCTCCTATGGTCGACATAAGACTTTTGCAAACTATAGGTTGTTTTCAAGCGATTAAATATTATATGAACTTTCTCCAAAGTCATATAAATCAATTCGGGTCCCAAAAGTGAAGAGTCACCCACTTCAAACCATCCAATTGGCGACCTACATCTCCTACCATACAGGGTATCAAAAGGAGCCATATATATAGATAAATGGTAACTATTGTTGTAAGAAAACTCAACCAAAGGAAAGTGATTATCCCAATTTCCCTTGAAGTCAATTATACAATATCTAAGCATATCCTCAAGGGTTTTAATAGTACGCTCCGCTCGATCATCCGTTTGGTGATGAAAAGCGGTGCTTAGCTTTCACCTTGGTACCCAACCCTTTTTGGAATGGCCTCTAAAATCGAGATGTGAACTGTGAACCCCTATCCGATATGATGAATAATGGAATACCATGGTGACACAAAATCTCATACTTGAAGATCCTTGCATAATCCTCCGCCGATTAAGTAGACTTGAAGAGAATAAAATGAGAAGATTTGGTCAACCTATCTGCAATCACCCATATGGAGTCATGTTGCTTTTGAGTTACACGCAACCCTACCACGAAATCCATGTTAATTTCTTCCCACTTCCAAGTGGGAACTTGGATTTCTTGAAGTAATCCATCCGGCTTTAGGTGCTCGGCTTTCACTTGTTTGCAATTTGGACATTTTGCAACAAATTCCTCTGTCCCTCTTTAAGCCTTCCACCCAAAACACTTCTATAAGGTCATGATACATCTTTGTAGAACCCGGATGAATGGAATAACGGGAACCATGAGTTTCCTCAAGTATTCGGTTTCTTAATTCATCAACATTGGGCACACATAACCTTCCTTGATACCTCAAGACACCACCACCACCCAAGTAGAGTGTCTCATTAAGTTTACCAATAACCGACTACTTCAACTCAATCAATGGTTGATCAAGGTGTTTCTTAGACTTCACCTCAACACCAAAGACGATTCGGAGTTATGATGGACCATAAAACCACTATTTGGAGAACCTTCCAATCTAACACCAAAATGAGCCAACCTATGAACATTTTTCACTAGGTTTTTCTTAGATTCTTATACATGAGACACACTACCCATGGACATACGACTTAGAGCATACGCAACCACAATGGCCTTGCCGGGGTAGTAGAGAACACTCATGTCGTAATTTTTCAACAATTCCAACCACCTTCTTTAGTGGAGATTCAAATCCTTTTGAGTAAACACATATTGAAGACTCTTGTGGTCGGTATACACATCAACATGCACACCATACAAATAATGTCTCCATATTTGTATGGAAAATACCATGGCCCCTAACTCAAGATCATGAGTTGGATAATTATTCTCATGCACCTTAAGTTATCTAGAAACATAAGCTACTACTTTCCCATGTTTCATAAGGACACACCCTAAACCCACTAGGGATGAATCACAATAAACAATGAAGCCCTTGGCGCCCTCCAGTAAAGTCAACACCGGAGCAGATGTAAGCCTCTCTTTCAAGATTTGGAAGTTTCTTTCACATGCCTCCGACCACTTAAATTTCATACTCTTTTGGGTCAAAGTAGTCAAGGGAGTTGGAATGGACGCAAAACCATCCACAAAACACCTATAATATCCAGCTAGACCAAAAAAGTCTCTAATGTCGGTTGGAGTCAATGGTCTAGGCCAATTCTTGACCACCTCGGTTTTTCTTTGATATACCACAACCCCCTCACTAGAGATGATATGACCAAGAAACGTCACCGATGTTAACAAAAACTTACATTTGCTATACTTGGAAAATAATTGGTGTTCCTTAAGCACTTGAAACACCACTCTCAAATATTCCATGTGTTCACCATCATATTTCGAATATACCAAGATGTTGTAAAAGAAGACAATGAAAAATGAATCTAGGTAACTTTGAAACACGCTATTCATGAGATCCATAAACACCGTCGGGGCATTAGTGAGACCAAAGGACATTAATAACAACTCATAGTGACCATACCTAGTTTGAAATATCAATTTTGGTATATCCTCACCTCTCACACTAAGTTGGTGTTACCCCAATCTCAATTCAATCTTATAAAAGTATCTTGCCTCTTGGAGTTGATCAAACAAGTCGTCAATCTGAGGCAGAGCATTCTTGTTCTTAGTAGTGACTTTATTGAGTTGGCGATAATCAATGCACATTCTAAGGGACCCATCCTTCTTATTGACAAACAATACTGGAGCACCACATGGTGAAATACTAGGTCTAATGAAGCCTTTGTCTATTAAGTCCTTGAGTTGAGACTCCAAAACTTTCAAGTCGGCCAAAGCTATCCGATAAAGAGGAACTTAAATGGGGTTGGTATCTGGTAGCAAGTCAAAACCAAAACCAATTTCCTGTTCGGAGGGAATACGGGAAGATCATTAGGAAAGACCTCCGGAAATTCCCTCACTACAGGGACTAACTCAATGGGAGGAATTTTGGAGTCTAAATCTTTGACTCATAAAACTTGGTATACACTTAAGATAAGATATCATACGACCTCTAAGAATAGAATTTCCCCCTTCAACTCTAACATGGGTTCATTGAAAAACTGAACTTGACGATTCTTGTTCTACAATCTATGGAAGCAAAATAATTATGCAAGCAATCCATCCCCAAAATGACAACAAATTCGACCATATCAAGTTATACTAATTCAACATGAGTAACTCTATTGGGCAACATTATAGGACAATTTCGATATACCCTCTTTACAACCACTGACTCACCTACCGGGGTAGTTACCATGAAAGGTTCATTTAGAATATCAGGCAAAATATCAAACTTTCTAGCTATCAAAGGAGTAACAAAAGACAATATAGCACCCAAATCAAGTAAACATAGACATCAATACTGAATACTTGTAACATACCTGCCACCACATAAAGAAAACTCTATTTTTCACCCCTAGAGCGAGGTGCATAAAAGCTATTCTTCTTTAGAGCATCCATATTAGAACCACTAGCTTGAGCTTTACCACTACCTTTGTCTTGCCCCTTCAAATTAGGGCAATCGCTAACCTTGTGGTCATTCTTACCACACCCAAACCAATCGTTCGTCCCAACAAGCCAATCACCATAATGCTTCTTGCCGCACATTCCACAAGTTGGATTCTTGCTTGGTGAACTAGTACCTCTTTCCTTATGATACTTAGGGTTAGACACCCTATCATCATGAGCCTTGGGAAATTTGGAAGGAACTTGATTAGAAAACCTCTTCTTGAACCTAGGCTTGTCTTGGATGTCAAGTCTACCCTTATATAAACCACCTTCATAAAATCTTGTTTTCTTGGCCTCCGTATTCTTTCTCCTTAACCTAGTTTCTTCTATTTTCTTAGCATGAACCATGAGACGAGAAATATTCATATTATCATGAATCATAGCCGAACGACATTCTCTAACCAAATATTCAGACACCCCCATAAGAAAATGACTCATCTCATCCCTTGGGTTTGACACCAAGGATGGAGCTACTAGGACAATTTAGTGAATTTCAAGGAATAGTCAAGTACACTCATACCTCCTTGATGAAGCTTGATGAATTCCTCCACTTTAGCTTCCCTCAACTTTCTAGTAAAGAAACGATCAAGTAAAGCCTTCTTGAAGATCTCCCAAGTCACAGGACCACCTATTAGTGCCCTATTATCCCTCTATTAGACGTACCAAGTTTGGGCCACGTCTTTGGGTTGATAGGTTGTGAACTCGGCCTTCTCAATTGAGGTCAAACCTATAACACAGAGAATAATATAAACCTTGTCGAGAAAATCTTGAGGGTTTTCATCCGCATTGGAACCGAACAACATAGGTGGGTTCTTTCTAGTAAAGTCTCTCAAACGAGAGGCCACAATGTTAGCATGCTGAGACACTCAAGTCTAACCACCCTATTCACTTGGGTCGTCATGGATTGGACTTGAGAAGTGATGGCATTAGCTTAAGAGGTCATGGCTTGGGCCAAAGTGAGAAAAGTTTCCCTTATCTCTCCATTAGTCATTGGTGGAGGAACAACCGGAACTTGATCACCCATAGCAACTTCTTCAAGTGGAGGCACTTGGTTGTATTCTACTCCCCACATCATACATTTCTTCTTCGGCCCTTTTAGAATCTGCTCTTCGAGTATTCATACCTATAACCACAATACAAGGTTTAGGTGAAAGCACATAATAAGACGCTAGAGGCACAACATAGAAATAAAAGAAGATGAGGGTTTCTAAGCATCACATAGTCTATTATTTATAAAAGTGGGGCGCCTCACAATTATGCATAAGAATCTACATAGATGTGGTTTAATGAGACATCGTTTCTAGATATATTCAATATCATGCTCTGATAGCAAGTTTGTCACATCCAGGAAGTACCCCTAGACGTAGCCAGTGTCGTCGTCCTCGGAGAGAACTAAGACTAGCCTCTTAACATTCATCATTACATTCATAGGTTAAAAATGCAGCAAATTTAAAACTTTTCATCTACATTACTTTATAAGGCTTACTTACACCTCTCGCTTACATATAATATATTCATATCGAGTATACATGGGCTCCTTGTATAAGAAGATTACATAGTCTTCTACCTTTATCACACATAAATAAAACATACATAATATAGTCTTAAAAGGTATGTATCATATTAAACCATCTAAACGGAGTCAAACCAATATGAGCAAATCCCTTACACAAATGTAGAAATTCCACTTAGGGCTTACAACAATATCTTGAAACAACATGAATGAAATGAGTGTAATTATAATATAAAAATGTAAAATAGGTATAGTGATAGAAAGGCATCATCCTTGAACATGAGGACATACCCAAACTTGGAAATATAATCTAAGCCTTCCTTCAAAGTGGCCTTGAACCCTTCAACGACAGGTACCTAAAATGTTGGGGGGAAAGGGAGAAATGTGGTTAGCACATCACTTGTACTACGTGTAGGATCATATGCACATACAACATAGAAATCATGCAAAAGAGGGACATTTATTTAAAAGTATGCAAAGTTACTTTGGAAATACCTTATGCACATTCAACAACCAATTCAAGTCAATAAGCACATATTACTCAAGTCAAGACCATTTACATCACAAGACCAACAATACCAAGTCTAGTCAAGTCAACATGCATATGAACATAATTGAGAACATAACCAAAACAACTCTATCATCAAGTTATAATATCAACAAGCATGCATAAGATTTCATAACTTCATAACTTATGTAAGACCGCCACTCATACCCCCCCCCCCCAATAAAGTCCACTAGTGCAATGACTAAGTAAGGCCGCATAACCTCACTTAACAAATTAAACCGAACAAGAACTATAAGAAATGTCCAACTTTATATACTATATCATTAAAAATAGACATAATCATACCTTAGCAATAAATACCAACCGAATGTGCATAATTGAAACAAGTATCACATAGTGTCATTAACATCTAAGATCAACATATTCATATCATTTACATTTATAAGCATATAAGCACATAAGAACATCCTGCTAAGACTTCCCTCAAGGCTAACTAGTGCAGTGTATCGGTAAAGTCCCATACCCCTACCTATATTAATCCAAACCCCTTAGGTCATCCTAGTTAGAGTTTACTTTATTACTTTATTTTACCTTTTTGGGAAAATCTTGCCTTAACCAACATAGACCACATGAACTAATGTCTGTTGTCATGGAATGATATATCAAAAGAAGGTGGATTACTTGCCAAGGTAGTACCAAAAGATGAACATTGCATATATGTGGATCCAGTAGCTACTATTTATATGGGGGGAAACATAGTTAAAGAACTAGAATATGTAGTTGGGACCCTCTTTACTCTACATGCATTATTGACTCTAATCTCATGTGTAAAATAGTGATCCTACCTTCCCTATGTGGGAAGGGACATTTTTCACTTCTAATTGATTTGGTTCTAAGATAGAGTCCCTTTTTGAAATGTATTTCATTAAAACATAGCTTAGTTTAGGTCATATGTTCTACCCCTTATATAGTCATAGTAATAGCACAATTGGAATTGCATGAGTTTTTCCTTTCAATACCACTCACACATGTTAGGTTAGCACATTTACATAATCACATTATGATAAGGCACATAGTCAGTTCATCACCTCCTTATATCATTACATCCTATTCAAAAACTCACAAGTCATAAATCAAGACATTTCGATTCAACATCATACAAAACCTAATCAATCTCATTATTAGTTATTATTATAATAATCTTCATCACTAAACACAATTAATCATAATTAATGTAAAGGATTGAGATCACAAGACTTACCCCAATCTCCTTCACAAGCCATCATCCATGGTTTTACCATCTACCATCCAATACAACCCAAAAATGGGTGTATTTTAATCACACAATATTAATTAACACAATAATGAAGTCAATTGAATCACTACAGATCAATTCATCAGTAGTTCATAACGTAGGGTTAGCGACTTGTGTCAATTCCATGATCTATTTTACAAAACTAGGTTAACTAATCAAGAACTAGCATAATTGAATTATAATAAATCACAATCTAAGTACAATAATCAAAATAAACCATTGACCATACAATTTATAATATCAAATTCGTAATAGAAGGAAACCTACTTGAAACTCATCTTTTTTAAATCAATTTTGAAAGAACCGTTTGGGGAAAGGAATCCCAAAAAGGTGAAAGAATCCCATACCTTGTCAATTGATGAAGTTTGATGGATAAAATCACCCTACTTGCTTCCCTAAGATTTTGGCCTATCCTTTCAATGGAGTTCTTCTTTTTGGAGAGAGAAAGAAGAGAGAAGGTAGATCAATTGAGTTTTGGGAAATATGAGAGTTGGGTTAGTTTAATTAGGTTTAGGACTTTATATAAATCATTTACTAAATTAATTAGACCTACATTAACCCCTAACTAAGTAACTGACAAACTAATTAATCAAATGGACTATTTTAAAACTTGACCGTAACCAGTGACCCTGACCTAAGAGACCCCGACCTACAGGTCGTAGATCAGTTGACGGCCAAGGTCCCCTCTGTGTTGCACATCCGTCATTTTGGTCACAGACTTGACAAAATGACCCATTCACAAAAATGACTAAGTTACCATCAACGTGGCAATTAATGCCTCACGATCAAACCACGCCTCGTAGCCTGCAACCGTCGATGGCTACTGTCTCTAGATAGTTTTAGTCCACAATGCAAAGATCCTCCTCAAGGACCCTTTAGTTGGTCCTTGGGGAGACGTACCCAGACGTTTCAACCCTAAACAAACTTTAATACATGTTAAAGACCTTACTAGAAAATTCCATTGAATTTTGATTCCTAAAACCCCATCAATAGGCTAAGGCACACTAGCACCTCTTGAACTAGTTTCCGGACATCATGGACGTTTTTTGACGCAATGATTCTAAAACATCCTAAATGAATTATATATATTATATTTGACCTTAAAATAGTAGGAAAACTCTTTTACTCTAATGTTAGAATCTAGATTAGGCTTTAGACCTTTGGAGTATTATAATATCCTGTCAGAGGTATAAAGGCTTAGTGGCGTAATCACTAAATTGATGTGCACATAGGGTACTTACACCCTACTTGACCTAGTAGTTCTGGGAATATTTGGGTACGTTGAACCCTAGTCCAAGTCGATTTTATTCTACTCCCAGTGAATTAAGTGATTAACATATTATGACAGAATTTATTAAATACTGGATATCTCAAAACTGAACATGCAAAGGGAGAATGCAACAATAATTTTCATAATGATGCATTAATAACTTAGGCATCTATAACTGGGTAACTGAAATATCTGACCTAGCATGTGTAATTCAATAACTAAAGAATTACGTGGCTAAGGTTTTGGAGTTAATGCATTTGTCTAAACATTAACATACTAATTTTATTTAGATCATTCTATCATCTAAGAACCCAATAATTCTAACATTAAAGAAACCCTATGTCTAGTCATAATAAGGGGATCAAGAAACTGACTAGAACTAGTAACCTAATAGGTGAAAGGAACCCACTAGTGAAAACTCACATACCAGGTGATGAAATCAATGGAGAAATCTTTAGATTTTGGGACTGGAACTGACGGAACCTTGTTGCTTTCTTGACTAGGGTAATTGACCTTTTTCTCTTCTATTGCTTCTAATATTCTATGTTTTGATTAATTATTTTGACTTAGGTAAGTTCTAGTTATGTTTCTACGCTTAAAATTACTAAAACCTTATGATTTAGGGTCCGCACGATGTATCTTAGGGGTCCAACGAAGAACAAAAAGACCAAAGACCCCTAAATTAACTATTGTCGAACTGATCGATGTATTATACTAACGTTCCATCATTCGATCGAGGTCCGTCATTTGGGTCTGCTCGACAGGACTTCACTAAAATGAGCATAAATTTTTACTCAGAGGTCATATTTCAAAAAACTTGGTGGCCTTGGAAAGAGGATGAAATTATCTATCATATCATAGGTCATAGGACACCTATTTCATTTTTTGTTAAGATTTATGACCATTTAAAGTTGACCAATCAGTATTTTCTCCCTAACTAACTGCTAACCTTCACCTACGGTCAGTCCTACAGACCGTAGATCGAAAGACGGTCTATGTTGGTCATCCATAGTTCATGTCAGAGGTTGGGTAACAGGTATCTCGATCCACAAGACGTGGTCTAACTTACAGACTGTAGGTCTATCCATTGGTCGAGACTTAGTTAATTTTCTTAGCTGAGTTTTGGGAGAGGCTACAGTGGTGAACCACGAACCCATAGTACAGGTTGTAGATCATACTACGATCCATAGATTGCACCTGTAAATTTTTGAAAATCTAATTTTTGGTTTTTTTTTATATATCGGTGTTACATTATCTCACCTGTAGGAACATTAGTCCTCGAATAATGGCTAAACTAGCTAAATTAGAGGGAGAGAATTGCAATCCGTACCACTAAATACTGATAATTGAATTTCTAACTAAATTGAGTTCCATAATCATGCAAATACGCTGAAAATACAAGAACAAACTTGGGGAACATGATTCTAAGGCTGAATTCACACATGAATGACTAAAAAACTAAAGAGTAAAATCGGAAGGAAAGAGGTGAGGATACTTGGCTTTCATTGCTGCATCTGTTTCCCCAAGTAGCTCCCTGTATGGACTGACTCCTCCACAAAACCTTGACTGAAGTTTCTTCGTTGTTTCTCAACCTTCTAACCTGATGATCAAGAACATCAACTAGTACATCCTCATAATAAAGTCTATCTTTCACAGCCAAACTCTAATGGCACCACGAAGACTGGATCACCCATACACTTCTTTAAGAGCGAGATGTAGAAGAGTGGATGCACAGCTGCTAGTCTTGCTGGCAACTCTAACTCATATTCCATTTTGCCAATCCTTTCAAGATCTTGTAAGGTCAAAAATATCTAGGAATCAACTTCCTTTTCTTGCCAAATCTCATCATCCCGTTCATAGGTGTCACTTTTTAGAAAATCCAATCATCAACTGGGAACTTTAGTTCCCTTCTTCTTACATTTGCATAAGATTTTTAACGACTCTAGGTTATCTTAAGTCTATCTCTAATGAGTTACCTTTCTCCATGAACTAAATCCGGCCATATCAAAGTTGCTTCACCTACTTAAGACCAACCAATATGCGATCTAAATCTACACCCATACAGGAGATTACATTATTGCTTGTATTGTTTGTTACTGTTCTTACTGTGTCAAAGGACCTAGTCCATTAACCACTAGTGTATGCAGACATATTAACACTTTTCAATACATCACCAGCGACAAAAATGTCGAATTTGTAATGTCCATAACTACACTGCTCCAAATAGCCTCCAAAATTACAACAAAAATAAGATTCTTATAGCTTATATCAACTCCAATGGTAGTATCTCAACAATGGTTCCCTAAAACTGGAGTGACGTACCACATCAACCCTGATCTCACCATATTTCATCAGATTGAGGATTACAAAGGACCTCATCAGGTTCATGTTGGTAATATTAATAACATCCCCACTCATCATACTGTAATGTCACTCTTTCTTCCTCTCTTCTGTTTGGTCTAAATAACATTCTTCATGTGTCAAAACCTAAGTCTATGACTTAGAAGTGGCCGGCACTCAAAAACCATTGCTAGTTGCCAAGCGAACCCTCATCCTGGTTGACTACAACCAAAAGACTAACTTAAGCATGCAAAAGCTTAAAACTAAAAGAAAAGTTCAATAACTCAAATACAAAGATTTATCATAAAATATTAACTCTAATTAAAATAATATATTAAACTCTCCGTAAAATAGGTAATTTAAGTCTTTAAATCATTTACTAAAAAAATGAATAATATAGACTTCTTAAAAAAATTGACTATCTATGAGGCCTCTAACTGATGATGATGGAAGTTAGGACAAGACCCACGACATCCTGACTAAAGTATAAAGTAAATGAAATCCTACGGATTCAAGGAGGCTCACCATTGCAAACTTGAACTCTCGTATGTATCAACAAAGCTCCTATTGATGATCCTGAATACTTGTGTCTGCATCATGAGAAGATGTAGGACAAATGGCTCAGTATGTGGAATGTATGAGCACATAGGTAAAATTCTAAACCATAACATAAGCTTGAACTTGATAAAGATGGAAACATACTTACCTCTCTTCAACTTACTCAACTCAAGGAATACTGAAGAATACTCAAAACTACTCAAAATCTCAACTCAGAAGTACTCATCAATAAGATACTCAACTCAGAGTTTAGATACTCAACTCAAAGATATGATATTTGAATCTAGATACTCAATTCAATATGTAGAAAGCTTTATAAAACAATAAAACAATTTAGTTTGTTAAACAAAATTCAATAACAAACTCAACTTTAGTTATATAATAAAGTAATATAGTTTATGTGGAGATTCTCTAACTGACAACCACCAATATAAGCCTAAGTGGTGATACAACGTCTTGCCCACGCTGCTAGAAGTGTCCTACACTTTGTTGTCGCATAGAACTACTTAAATTAGTGGACCTACTAGTTTGACTTACGTGATCATCTAAAAGGTATGACCCGTTAGTACCCATGATGTCTAAATGATTTTCATGGAGACTTGAGTTAATATGAACTCTCATCCCCACATCGGTTCTAAATACTACTCCCAAAATATACTTTAACTCATATGTTTTTAAGACAACGTATTTCTTTGGGTTGAGATAGTTGCTCAACACTAAGCTTTAAAAATCTATTTTGGAATCAATGTTCCCTTTTTCTTATCCAAAAATCTTTTTGAACTCTTAGCTTCCTCTTAACTTAAAGGGAAAATGCACAATTACAACCTCAACCTATGCGCGAAATCCCAGAGACACACTTATACTATACTAATGTCCTATTACCCCCCCTGAACTTAATTTATAAGTTATTTTATACCCCGTTTCGGCTTACATGGAACTAGCTTTAAAAAAGTCAACATTGGTCCAACAAGATAGTGCCACGTAAGCCGAAAAGAGGTAGGAAATTATTAATAAAATAAGTTCAGAAGGGTAATAGGACCTTAGTATAGTATAAGTCTTTCTTTGAGATTTCGGGCATAGGTTAGGGTACTTGTGCATTATCCCTAACTTAAATGTGAAAACATTTATAAACTCTTAGGGAATACTTAGTTCCCTTATAGCTTATGAGAAATGAACTCAACTCTTAGGAAACACTAGTCCCCTTATATTACTTCAATGGAAAATCTTAAATTCCTTACTCTTTAATTGACATGAAACTTGAGCCTTAAAACGAAGTAAAAAGGTTAACAAAGACTCTTGAAACTTTAAGAACTTTTCTTTGACTTACTTCTTAACTTCTAAAGTTGACTCTTAACTTTCCTTGAATTGAAATATGTATTCAAGGTTCATGATCTCATATTTATGGATGATTTCATTATTTTCATCTTGGAAGGTTAATGAGGAATTATGAACATGAAATACTAAACTCAAGAACTCAAAGGTACTTCTCATCTCAAGATTGTTTGACTTATAGGGTTCATATGAATTATGGGCATGAACAATGCAACCCAAGGACTTCATGGGAAGCATGTAATATTACCATGATTAGAAATATAATTTCAAAGGTGTTAGAAACTTATTACTCATGACTTAGAACTTGAAGATGCTACTCCAATCAAAGATACTCAATTTTTGGGGTCCATGCGGAATTTATGGGCATGAACGACTTGACTCAAAAGTCAACATACTACATGGAACTCGTGTATATGACTCTTCTCATTTTTTATTTACTTCTTCAATACTTATCTCAAATCAATGATGGATCTAAATGAATTCACAATTGAACTTAAGGATTTCTTGAATTCTACTTAACTCTCTCATAAATGTGAATTACGAATTCAATAGTTATGGTTCATGATATGAAGGATCTAGGGTATATCGTAGACTCATGAATACATTCTCCTCACTCTAATTCTCACTTACTTGAGTCTTGAAACAAGTTACTACAAGTTGTAGAAGACTCCTCAAAAAGACTCGGAGGGACTTCCTCAAAAGGTTCGGAAGAACTCTCAAAAATTAATCTTTATTTTACCTTGAATTTGAATTCTTAATACAATGTTACGATTCATGTTATGAATGATTTCTAAGTGAAGTATTTTAAAGATTTTAGAATCAAAAGAATTGAAGATACACTTTCACTGAGCTCAAATAGGACAACCGACGGAAATTGAGTGGGGCAGGCGACCCTGGTGTAACAACCCGAGAGATACCCTAGAACATGGCATCCACAAGTCACTACCCAATGTATTTGACCTCTGGGAGGTCACATAAAATCCCTTAGACATGATTAATTGCATAAACATGTATAAAAAGTAGTGCAGAATTAAAACTTTTCATGACATTATCTCAAATCACTTTTGTAGAAAACATAGGAAATGCTTAGTCTCATTGTCACCATCTTAGACTCAAGAATATCTTGGGTCAAAGACCATACATAAACAAAATAGAAAATATCAAAGTCTATTACAATGTCTTAGAAATAAAAAGCTAAACATAGTCTATTACAACCATACATCAACAAAATAGGAAATATCTAAGTCTATTACAATGTCTTAGAAATAAAAAGCTAAACATAGTTATGTCCTCGAATCAATTCAGACCACAACTTGCTTGAAAGAATGCTAATATCAAAGCTTCACTTTGATGACTCCTCTCAAATGCAACCGACTCCTTTAGAGATAAGGCATATGGAATTAGTACATTAGAATGCACTAAGTATGGTGACATGCAATAAAACCATGCTAAAAGGACATTTATATAAAACATGCTTTTTTATGCTCTTTTGAGGAAAACTTCATAACATAAGTATAAAAACCACATTCAACATAAACTTAACATATAAGTCATATTCCAAGTAATCCACATAATAACATTATGAACACTCCAAACCATGTATGCATATAACCTTCCTACCAAACGTTATCCTAAGACTTTCTTAAGTAGGACGAGAAGAGACCACCCATACACCCTCTTCTAACATACCTAAATAATCCTTAAGACTACCTAGGATGAGATTATTCTCTATTTAGCATTCAACTCACCACCTAAGTATACTCAAAGATTCACTTGAGTAAAATATGAAGAGACCGCCCATACACCCTCTTCAAGTCTACCTAAGCAACCCTCAAAGCTACCCTAGATAGGGATCCTTTTCTTAAACTTAGATTAACTTAAGTCACAGACATTCATAAAGTGAATTAAGAGATATCACTTTAATTAAGGACTTCACATAATGGTCTTGGAAAAGACATAGGGAACCTACATACCATCATCTTCAAAGCCTACTCGTGCCATGTCCAGATAACGTCTCATTCCACTACCTAAACATTGTAGAACTTATCAAATACTAAAATGTATCCCACATGATAAGAATAGGCATTAACTTACATAGACCATACTAGCTAGGCATGGAATCTGGAGTCTACCCTACTATAATGGAGGGTATTCTACTTGCCAAGGGTAGAACTAGGACACATCCCGTGTAGGAACATGGTTAAGGAATATCAAGGGTTTCTTTGTACTCTAATATCAACTTAAGTAGAGTCACTACCCAAGCATACTCATTCGGTTCTAGCCTTAGTTCTCATAGAGTAGTTCAATCACACAAGACATATGACAAGGCAACACTTCTAGCCTTACCTCACCATAATGCCTCTACCAAAGATGGGTACTCTAGATCTGCAACACAATAGTTAATAGGATAACTCAATTATATTCTTAGAAATGGTTTCATTATGTTCCATCTAACCTACCCCTAAGTCCATCATTCACACAAGAAGGATACCATTACGACTTTCAACTTTAAGGATATCTCAACCTCCTTTGTAGTTTGAAGGTTCCAAGTTAATGGCCCTCTTAACATGTTCAAGGTCATGTTTCAATCATTTAAACACACATTACAAATTTGTTTCAGCCTATTAAGTCAAGGGTTCATATTCACATACTTCATGTATAAAGAAGAGGGACATAGGTCTATTAAAACAAAACACACAACACATCATCTTATCACATGTACAATAACATTAGAATAGCACATAAGGACAACTAAGTCTACTACAAGTTACCCTATTCACTCTTATAGTAACATCAACGTATTCCATCATAAGACTCATATAGTCAATTAGGAAGAATCATATTTCAACACCAAGTATACGCACATAAGGACATCACTGTAGTCTATCATGATCACCTATAATTAATTAGGAGATCCCATGCTTCACTTTACACATATACGTAAACATAATCATGCTTCACATGGATCAACTTCACAAGCTATCACACAATAATATCATACTTCATAAAGTAATGCCGACAAGGCCATGTTTTTCACAAGTATAACACATAATCACAACCAACATAAGTGGACCATCCCAATCAACACAACTCAAGACCTATACTACACAATATAGAAAAGGTTAGGTCAACATACCATCATTTAATCAAGAACACCTCCACTCCATAGCCATTCCAACCAATTCAATTCACAAAGGCTCTTACCAATAGCCATATACACCAGTTCAAGCCAATAACAAAACCATACAATGAACAAACAATATATAATATGAAAATTGCCAAATTAATGAAGCCCATATACAATCCTAACATGATCTGTGCATAAATCAATAATCCAATACAATCTATCCAAGAATCAATAATATTAAGCTATAATCAAATCACCCATATTAGAGCCAAAACTAGGATTTCATGATTTTCTTGGGTTCATAGAGAATTTAACCTACAATCATTCAATTAACACTAATTCAATCATAATTTATTTATTCAAAATGTTTTATGCAAGACTTCATGGTTAGAATTCAATTTAGAAGATTTCATGTTTTGAGAATCTTAGAAAAGCCTTTAGAGTTTGGCTGCTTGAAGAAAGAGAGTTCATGAATGAAACACCATACCTTTATTAAATAAAAAAAACCACGAAAATGATGAAGATTTTATGGAGAAACCAAGCCCCAACCTTCTTTCAAGCTTTAGTGGAGTTCTAGAGGATTCTCTTCGTATCTTAGGTTTTGATTTTGAAAAATGAACTTGACTTTGGGTTCTAAACTTATAAAACCACTTAAAATATGGAAAAATACCTTAAGTAACCTCCCATTTTATTTTTATAAATCTAGGTTAAATTCCCAAACCGTTTCTTGGCTGAGACACCTACAGAAAATCTGCAGGTGTCAAACGACGGACCAATGCATAAGTCGTAGACCCATGGATGGGTCGTGCTGGAAACCTTCATTTGGGTCAGAGACTATATAAATGGGGGGTTAGATCCCACACCTAATTCTGGAGTAACGGCCCCCAAACGACTAGACATTACCAGGACAACGGGGCATCGTATGTCATCGTCGATTGGAACTATTTTGGCAGTTTTTACCCAAATGTTTGGTACTCCTCAAGGACCCTTTGGTTGATCCTTCGGGATTCATTCTCGGACGTTTCCAATACAGATACACTCCTATATATGTTAGGAACCTCTCACATCAATTTGAACTAAAACGAAGACATAAAACATGCAAAGGCACGCTAGTACGCACAAGCAGGTCTTAAAGCTATCTTTCAAACGTCTTGGACGTTTGACCTCCAAACTTTAAAAATTATCTCCAAACACTATTGTTAACAATTTTAGTACTTTAAAACCTCATGATACCAATTTTAGGCTCTAGTTTAACTTCGTTCATTATAGTAACATTACATCTGGTGTGTTTCGGGCGTGGAGATCCAACCCCTAACAAAAGAGGCTGCATTTAAGTGCACTTCTGTCGTGCCTCCTCATCCCCTTGGGGGCATCTGGGGTGTGCCACGCCAGTATCTCCCTAGGAAAGGATTCGATGAATTTTGCCTCTCGTTTCGGACTCTTAATCACTTTTAATCGATTTCTTTTCATAAGTTTTCCTTAGATTCAAATATCCAACCTAAGTGCACACTAATACACTCCAAACAATTACTTTAATCTCAAGAACTCATCAAAACTCCAACATGAAAAGATTTATAATTAACCTTAAGAACACTTATCAAGAACTTAAATCATTCAACTTTTTGAGAATTAAATTATGCTGAAAATAACATGTTTGGCGTGTGAGTGAATTAACCCATCACTATGGAAGCTTACATACCTATTCGGGATTAAACTCATGGCGAAATTCTGCAACAAGAAGCAAGAATCTCGACGATCGCTTGATCCTCTCCTCTTTTCTCCTCCTTCTCTTTTCTCTTCTTTTCTCTTATTGAACTCTAAACTAAAAACCTAGGCGTATATTAGGATAATAAAACTGAAACTAATAGGATTCGACCACTACGATATTACTAAAAATGAATTGAATCTGATTGGGTAAGGAAAGGACCAAAATACCCCCTCACTATTTTCAGCTGACTTTCCTTAACTGGACAGCCTAACTTCAAAAGGTTATATCGCACTCATCTAAACTCGAAACTTAGCAAACTAGGTGGAGTTGGAATATTTAATTCAAATATCTTTCCTATGATATCTTGTAGCACACCTAACTCATCATGTGATGGGAGTTATGGTCATTTGAAGTTGACCCAAAACTTATACTTAGCTTAACTTGCAAAATTTCAGATTTTGCTATTTCCAATTTAATTCTTTTAGGAAATCAAGGTGCTAAATCTAGTTAACTGGCTTAATACATAAGAAATTTTTAATTCCATAATAAAATCTAACTCACTACGATAACGCCTGAAATCTTAGTTCAAAAATTAATTTTTTTCTGGGGTGTTAAATCATGTTCCCTTTATCACTAAATTCTTATTCTCCGTCTAACGTTTTTCTTGTTATAATAATATTTTCTTTGAATTTCATCCCTTCCATCTTTTCGTGGTGAAGGATCAAACTTTCAAGATACCAGTTTTTCAAGTAAGAGTGATGGGGCACTCTACACTCTTCAACCATATTCTACTTCCAAGTCTAGTTCACCCTCGATTTTTTGTTCTATCTAGGCGGCTCTTTCATGTTGGCACCCTCATCTTGGACATTCTCATCAACAAATTCTTCAGTAAGTTATTAGGACACATAAATTTCTTTGAACTAGTTCTAGTTTTCATTTTATTTATAATTCTTGTCAACTCAACAAATTGCACCATTTTTTTTTGCCTCCGAGCATTAATAGAAATTTCTTCTATCTTCCAATTGCTATATTTATATGTTTAAGCTTCGGCACCCATTATTCAATCTCAATGACACAAATTTTATATTATCTGTTGATGATTACGGAAGATATTATTGGGGTTTCTCTTTCTCAAAAAGTTGATGTTTTGCCAATATTTAATAAGTTTTGCACCCTTATTGAAAGAAAATTTTATACCAACATTGAAGCTATCCAATCCAACTGGGGCGGGGACTTCTGATCCTTGTATATTGTCCTTGATCAACTTGGCATTACTCATTGAGTCTCTTGCCCTCATCCTCATGAGAAACAACACAGATTTAAATGAAAGGATTGTGATGTAGTCGAAACGAGCCTTAAATTTCATGTTCATAATTTGGTTCCCTTTTGTTTTTAGAAATACGCACTTGAGTCTGTTGTTTTTTTATTTATCGTCTTCCTTCAGTCACAATTCAGAATCTCTTACCATATGAACTAGGTCATCATTGCAAACCGGTTGTTCTTTTCTTAAGGTCTTCGACTGTCTATGCTTCCTTACCTTCGACCTTACAACAAACACAAGTGACTCCAAAGAAAACCTTTTAGGTTTCTTGGATATAGCCAAACTCACCTAGGGTATCGCTGTTTGGATCAATCCAGTGGACGTTTCTATGTTTCCTCACATATTCGCTTTGATGAATAAAATTTTCCATTCGCCAAGTCATCCATCTTTGGCCCCGTACCAAATCAGTATCTGACTACCACACATTGTTGTTCCCTTCAACTTCTATGCCTCCATATAGTGTCGTTTATCAATATTCTTCTATCATATTTGTTCCTCCTTTCTTCCCCATCCTACTCATCCACCCTCACCGTTATTAACTTATCCTAACATAAGTTTAGAACACCCTTCTTCTCACTCTTTAAGTCCCAATCGCACTACCAGTCCAACTTTCATCGATATGCATATACCTTCCTTGGATGCTCCAATCGATAGCCAACTTCCCTCTAAGGTGTTCCCAACACCTACTCCTCTTCTTTACCCCTTGTTTTTAACTGAAGTAGTAAGAACAAGCTCCCATAAGTTTCCCCTACTGTGCTTCCTCCACCAACCTGTACTGATAAGCTCATAGCCCCTCCTCAACGCTCACATCATATTCTTATTTGGAATTTGCACCCGTCCTCAGATTTGGCATTACCTCCGATGCATTTTCCCCTCTAACATGTGACCCCTCATGTTTCAAGGAAGCTTCCTAATATAAAGAGTGGTGGGATGTTATGGCATCTGAAATGGATGCATTAATGTGGAATGACACTTAATCTTTGGTTTCGTAAGATTCCTTACTGAATATTCTTGGGTGCAAGTGGGTATTTCGAGTAAAGAGAAATTATTCAGGTGCAATAGAGATCTACAAGGTTCGCTTTGGTTCAAAGGGATTTTATCAAATGGAGGGTCATGACTACTACTGGACATTTACCCTTGTTGTTAAGTCAGGTACCATTGGCATTATTCTCACCTTGGAAGCATTGCACCACTAGGTTTTGCCTCAATTTAGATGTTCAAAATGCTTTTATTCATGTTGAACTACAAGAAGTCCATATGTCACAACCTTCCAGCCTCATACATCATCAATACTGAAATAACATTTGAAAGCTTGGGATATCAATCTACGTCTCAAACAGGCACCTCAGGCATGGTACATGCGGCTTCTTAACTTCCTCCTTATTATCTGGTTCACTACTTCAAAATCATATGAAACTTTGTTTATCTTATCAAGATGACAGTGTAGTGGCTTATATATCTTGGTCTACACATATGATATTATAGTCACCGGAAACAATTCATCCTTGCTGGAAAGCATCAATTCCAAACTTAGTGCACGATTTTAAATTCATGAATCATGACCTTGGTCCCTAAAGTTTTTTCCATGGTATTCAAGTATCTCGTGGATCTTCTGGCATCACTCTCTGTCAAGAGCATCAGTAAATCACATTTCTTTTTAGAAAATACTAGTAAGGGGAATTGTAAGCAACTTTCAACTCCTATGGTAGTGAACTCAAAGGTACATATTAGTGACAGTACCGTGTTCCATGATGCTACGTATATCAAAAAATTGTTGGAGACTTACAATATGTCGCATGTATGCGTCCCAACATTGCCTTTGCTATCAACAAGTTCTGCCGATTTTTGCATAATCTCAATGTTGGAAATAGATACACCCATTGATGGGTTAACTAGTAACCTAATTCATTGATGAAGTAAGTTACAACTCCACTTACTTAACTCCCTATAGTAAAAGAAGAAGAGTTATGATTGAAGTGAGAGTTATAGGATAAGGGGTGATGTAACTCTTGAATGAATAAGAGTTACAAGCCTTAATTTTGTTATATAAAAGGGAGACTTGGGGTCATCCAAATACAACAAAAATAACACAAGAAAGAAGTTTATTAGAGAAAAAGTTTAGTTGTATGGAAAACAATACAAGACTCCATAGTGATCTTGTAAGAAACCGCTTAGGAAATTGGTGGTAGTAGCAATTGATCCTACAACAACAAGGTATGTGTAATTCTGCATAAATCTCCAAGTATAAATCCTCCATTGGTATCAGAGAAAGGTTTTTTTATATGTGATTATAAATTCACTATTGCATCATACAAATTAACTGATAAGTGGATTTTTGATTTTATTATATTACGAATAAGTTTTTCATTTTTTTATACACATACTGACTTTCGGCCAAGTTATCTCCTAGAGTGGACTGACAAACTGAATAAGTCATATAATAATGGAAAGACATTTTTAATTTCTTTCCCATTATATATTATTTGTAAAATTTTGATATTGGATGAAGGAGACATGAGCGTTGAAAGTTCACTGTTTGAAGACATAATTTGATATTGTTGTGGTTAAAGTTAAATGTGATGATAATAAGACAAACTTAGACTTTTGAACATAGGCTTCTAGCTGGAAAATATTTATTTAGATGCAATTTTGCAGCAAATAAAAATAAAATAAAATTGTGGTTTGTGCTTATTTGTGTTATGTCTTCTATGTGCGTAGATAAGTTTATAAAATATCTTAAAAGACTATAATTTTTGAACTGAATAACGGGAAAATTAAATCGTAATAATTATGACATTTGGCACTCTAAGATTCAATACATTCTTGAAGAGAAAGAGGTTTTGGAGACCCTAAACTATGTGATGGTTGAGCCGGCGGGTGAAGAAACACAATAACATGAGAAAAATCTTGAGACTTTTCAAGTCTGGAAGTAAAAAAATAGTATTGCTCGCATAACGTTGCTGAGGTGTATGGCTGGTGATCTTATGTGTGAGTTCGAATCTTATTCAACGGCCCAGGCCATGTAGATAACACTAAAAGATGAATTTGGTGGCACTTCTGCTACAAAAGATAGTAGGTTGACCATTAATTTTGACACCTATAGATTGCGCCGTGATTTATCGATAAGGCAGCATTTAAGAGAGATGTCAAATATGATACAAGAACTAAAGTCAGTTGGTCATAATCTTTCTAATGAACAACAAGTGCAAGCTTTTAAAAGATCTCTTCCTACTATTGGTAATATATGAAAATTAATATGACCCAAAGTGAAAGTGTCAAGTCTTTTGAAGATATTGAGCACCATCTTGTTCTTGAAGATAAGCATCGTGATGCTTCTAAAGTAACTGATCAATCTTTTCAAGCTGAATCTGCTCGGACTTCTAATCCTAAGAAAAATAAAAAGAACAACAAAACATGGAAGAAAAAGGGGTCTGATAAGTCATATAAAAAGGATAAATTTCAGTTTGATAAGAGAGGAAAATGTGGTGCTAAAAAAACTGATATGACCAAAGTGGAGTGTTATTCTTGTCGCAAGATGGGTCATTTTGCGCGGGAGTGCCCGGAGTAGAATAAGGTAACATCATGCACTAAAACTCCTCAATTTGCTTATGTCTCTAGTACTTCATTAATGGCATATGCTAATACTTTGTGGACTGTTTACTCACAAGCCACAGACTAGATAGCTAGAGATAGAGGATCATTTCTTGAATATCGTTGACTACCTTCCAGGAGCAGATGTCTCTATGTAGGAAAATGTATCAATTGAAGTGAAAGGGATCGGAACATGAAAATTTACTAGAGTTGCAAGGTGAAAGAATCCTTCTCCTATATGATGAGTTATATGTTCCAGACATTCGGTGAAATTAGTTTCAGTTGTTTCTCTTCTTAAATTAAATTTCTGTATGCATTTAATAATAATTCTACTAACATTATTTATCGCACTGAATATTATGGTTCTGGTTACCTTTTTGATGGTTTTATTGTGTTCGATACAATTTATGGTTTTAATTATATGTCTAATATTCATGGTTGTTTTGATTTAATAACAACTCCAATTTTAGATATGAATATTTGGCATGCTAGACTTGGACATATAGGCCTTGAACGAATGAATAGATTGGAAAAAAAAGAATTGTTGGAGTCCTTAACTAAAATTGAAATGTTAATTTGTGAATATTGTCTAGCAGGAAAAATGACTAGAAAACCATTTGGAAAGGGAACTAGAGTTGAGTTTCCATTCCAACTCATCCATTCAGATGATAATACTTGTCACGGTTATGTTTATTTGATATTCTATAATTCTGAATATTGAAATTATTTAGACAATTTATGGAGAATCAATTAAACTTAAGAATAAAAGCTTTCAGAACTAATCGTGGGTGTGAGTATAAATAAGATCAATTTAAGGATTTATGTGATGAAAATGGAATTGTAAGACAATTAAATATTACATACACTCCTTAACAAAATGGAGTAGCTTAGCGAAGAAATAAAACTGTGCTTGAAATGATTAGGTCTATGATGGCACAAACTAACTTGCCAATTTCCTTTTGGGGAGACGCATTGATGTCTGCAGCTTTTGTGCTTAACTGTGTGCACTCTTGCTTGCACACCCTATGAATTATGGACGGGTAAGAAACTTGACTAAAACATAATGCGAGGGTCTATCGCATACATGCATGATTATTCTCATAAAAATGGAATTTAGGTCCTAGGGGCAAGAAATGCATCTTCATTGCCCTTTCAAAGCAATCAAAGGGTTATATCTTCATAGGAGAAAATGAATATGGAAGTATAACAGAGCTTGAGTCATGAGGTACTACAGTTTTAGAGACTGAATTTCCTAGTAAGGGTGATATTGATAGAACTAGATGAAGAAATATATATGGAACAACCATTCAGTTTTATCAAAAATGGTCAAGAGCGCAAAGTTTGCAAACTCAAAAAGTCTATTTATGGACTTAAACAACCATCTAGGCAACGGTACTAAAGATTTCATCGTGCAATTACATCTTACGACTTTAATATTATTGATGAAGACCATTGTGTGTATATGAAGCGGTCTAAAACTGATTTTTTTGATATTGTCCCTTTATGCGGATGATATACTATTAGTATTAAGTGTGTTAATCTCAATACTTTCATTAGAGTGTTCATAGAGACTGGTCTCTTCATTAACTTTACACTCTCATAGGTGAGTACGTTTTTTGGTAACATTTACTTAGGATCATTTGAAATTGCTCTCATCTTTTACATTATCCTCATATCATGTTGTCACCACATTCATTAACATTAGCACATTTGCTCTTCATAATTACTCACCCCATTTTATGTGAATGTTCATTTTATCATATGTCAATGCACTTGGACATTTAGTGTGTTTCACACTGTTAATTAACCCTTCTAGGGTTTCATCATTTCATTGTTCATTTCATCATTTCTTTGTTCATTTCATCATATGCCAATGCACTTGGCCATTTAGTGTGTTTCACACTCTTACTTTACCCTTCTAGGTTTTATTATTTCATTGATCATTTCATTATTATTTTTTTCATTTCATCATTTCATTGTTCATTTCATCATATGCCAACGCACTTGGCCTTTAGTATGTTGCACACTCTTACTTAACCCTTCTAGGGTTTCATCATTTCATTTTTCATTTCATCCTTTCATTGCGTACATCTTAGGTTCACTTATTTTTAGACGTATGCCAGACTTATGGGTCTATACATACAAGCCATGAGGCTTCGTTCATAGATCGTTTAAGTGATTTATATCTTCTTAAGATTATGTGGTACAAGACTTATGCATCTTGTATGTATGTCAAGATCTCAACTTCGATCTAAGTAGGCAGCATTATTCTTGAATATTTAATTCATGTATGACTTATGTATCAATACGGAATTTGGGCAAGGGAACCCGGTTTCAAATCCCTTGGACAACACTTACATTTTTTTTCATTTACTTTATTTGATCCATACGGCTTGGGGACCCAAGTTCGAGCCCCAATGCCTTCATTTTATTTTTCCCTTAATTTATCTCTCCATTTTTTGCTCAATAGAACTAAGAGGATGTGGGATCGAACCCCAAATACCTCATTTACTCTTTATTTTCATTACTTTTAATTTCTCTCCTTTGGCCGAGGGTTGTGGGTTCGAACCCCCACTGCCCCTCTTTAATATCTTTTAATTTTCACCTTGAATCTTCGTAGGAGGTCGTGGGTTCGATTGCCACGCCTCACATCTCTTTTCTTTCATTTTCTTAACTCCCCTTCACGTCCTAGAGGTCGTGGGTTCAATTCCCACGCCTCACATTTCTTTTCTTTTATTTTCTCTACTCTCATTTACTGCCTAGAGGTCGTGGGTTCGATTCCCATGCCTCACATTTCTTTTTCTTTCATTTATAGCTTTCTTATAGTGAGGTCTTGGGTTCAATCCCAACTGACCTCACATATTTAAGACATTACTTTCAAACTCCCCTAATCTTCAACATTAGACGAAATTAAACCATCAACATGCTGAAACTTTTATTCACATTTGCAGCCTACTTTCTTCAACATTTATACGTAACTTCATAGGGTAATTTGTATATCATTTAATCTGTTCTTAGGTGCATTTTTCATGGATTCGTTTAGGCAATAGATCATCACTCAAATCAGCCACATTTAAAATCATATGAACATCACGAATTACATAATCATTTGTACATGAAATACAACCACAACATCACATTTTTAAAGCCTTAACCTGAGGCACATAGATATGGTTCACATTGCACAAACACGTACACATAATTTTGGAAAAACATCAACATAAGTTACATAATTCCGAACATACATATAAACACATAATTATCACGAAAACATATTTCATCCCTAGTTTTTTACCAGCAAACATAACCAACCTATGCTTCAATGGGAGCTAGTGACAGGGACAAGCAACGGGGAACAACCCTAGTTTTCAGAATAATTCATCTGAACCTTAGGGGTCTCTTGGGAAAGGGACCAAGAGAGAATATAACTCATACCTTTTTGACGTTAAACCCTCGACTTTCTGCCCAAAAACTTCACCCAAGATCATGTCCAGATCCCCTCAAAGTCAACACCAACTCGACGGACAAACTTCTATTTGCCTACTTGATTGATTTCGTTTGTTTTCTTATATTTTCATTGTGAGTTCCTCAATTGTGAGGAACTTTGGTTACCTACTGTTTTTTGAAGTTATTTGGTATAGAGAATCGTCAGTGAGAGTGATAGAGACGTGAGAGAGAGATGAGCGTGGGAGAGAAGAGTTTTCTTAGGATTAGTAGTCTAGTTTAGGACTTAGTCAATTAAGGTTTTTATTTAATTATTTAAATTCTGATTTCCTTTTATTTTAAATCATCTAATAAATAATAAATATAAATTAATTACATTAATTTACTAATTTAAATTAAAAATAATTTAATTCATTGCTTCCACCTAGGTTCGAACCCAGATGGAGCAAGACTTCACTTCAAGAGCCAATTTTCGGAAATCTCTCCCCAAAATACCCCTTTACCTTAATTAAATAATTAATTATATATGCAGTGTAATTACGATACTACCCTTAGCCTGGAAAAAGACCATTTTACCCCTAGACCATCCAAACCTAAGATTTTTCCTTTTTAAGTACGGTAAAGACTCATTCAAATAAATCTTTGTATTCGAGAGCCCTACATGTCTGAACCCAACCTTTTCTAGCTCAACTACCTCCCCAAGTTAGTTGGCTTGGCCGTAGCAAGGGTTCAGATGTCTGTTTCTACGTGAATCAATTCGTGTGAACGCGGTCTAATCGTAGGCATTCTAGACACATTAAGCATTACTTAGCATATTCATTTTTAGGGTTGTTACAATTTGGGAATATATGAAAATTCAAATGATCCACAGTGAAAGATTCAAGTCTTTTGAAGATATTGAGCACCATTTATTCTTGAATATAAGCATTGTGATGCTTCTAAAGCAACTGATCAAGCTTTTCTAGCTGAATCTATTGGGACTTCTAATCCTAAGCAAAATAAAAAGAACAATAAGGCATGGAATAAAAAGGGATCTGATAAGTCAAATCAAAAGGATAAATTTCAATTTAGTAAGAGAGTAAAATGTGGTGCTAAAAATTGATATGGCATAAGTGGAGTGTTATTATTGTCGCAAGATGGGTCATTTTGCGCGGGAGTTCCCAGAGCAGAATAAGGTAACATCATGCACTAAAACTCCTCATTTTCTTATGTCTCTAGTACCGCATTAATGGCATATGCTAATACTTTGTGGACTGTTGACTCACGAGCCACAGACCAGATAGTTAGGGACAGAGGATCATTTCTTGAATATCGCCGACTACTTTCCGGGAGCAGATGTCTTTATGTAGGAAACAATGCATCAATCTAAGTGAAAGGGATCGGAACATGCAAACTTTCTAGAGTTGCAATGTGGAAGAATCCTTCTCCTACATGATGACTTATATGTTCAAGACATTCGGCAAAATTAGTTTTAGTGTGAATTTTGACAATAATTTTGCTGACATTATTTATGGCACTGAATATTATGGTTTTGGTTACCTTTTTGATGGTTTTATTGTGTTGGATATAATTTTGTGGTTTTAATTATATGTCTAATAATCATGGTTGTTTTGCTTTAATAACAACTCCAATTTTAGATATTAATATCTGGCATGCTAGACTTAGACATATAGGCCATGAAAGAATGAATAGATTGGCAAAAGAAGGATTGTTGGGGTCCTTAACTAAAACTGAAATGTCAATATGTTAACATTGTCTAGTAGAAAAAATTACTAGAAAACCATTTGGAAAGGGAACTAGAGTTGAGTTTCCATTGAAACTCATCCATTCAGATGATAATACTTATCACGGTCATGTTTATTTGATATCTTATAAGTCTGAAATATTGGAATTATTTAGAAAATTTATGGAGAATCAATTAAACTTAAGGATAAAAGCTTTAAGAACTAATCGTGGGCGTGAGTGTAAATAAGATCAATTTAAGGATTTATGTGATGAAAATGGAATTGTAAGACAATTAAAAATTCCATACACTCCTCAACAAAATGGAGTAGCTGAGCGAAGAAATAAAACTTTGCTTGAAATGGTTAGGTCTACGATGGCGCAAACTAAATTGCCAATTTCCTTTTGGGGAGTCGCATTGATGCCTACAGCTTTTGTGCTTAACCATGTGCCCTGTTGCTTACACACCCTATGAATTATGGACAGGTAGAAAACCTGACTTAAATATATTGTGAGGGTCTATTGCAAACGTGCATGATTCTTCTCATAAAAGTGGAACTTAGTAACTAGGGGCGAGAAATGCATATTCATTGCCTATTCAAAGCAATCAAAGGGTTATATCTTCATAGGAGAAAATAATATTTGTGTGCTTAAAGTTACATGTGATGAAAATAAGACAAACGTAGACTGTTGAACATAGACTTCTAGCTGGAAAATATTAATTTAGATGTAATTTTGCAGCAAATAAAAATAAAATAAAATTGTATTTTGTGCTTATTTGTGCTATGTCTTTTATGTGTGTAGATAAGTTTATAAAATGGCTTCAATGACTATTAATGTTGAACTAAATAACGGGAAAATTAAATAGTAATAATTATAACATTTGGCACTCTAAGATTCAATAGATTCTTGAAGAGCAAGAGGTTTTGGAGACCCTAAACCATGTGATGGTTAAGACAGCGGGTGGAGAAACCCAATAACATGGGAAAAATCTTGATACTTTTCAAGTATGGAAGAAAAAAATAGTATTGCTCGCATAACATTGCTGAGATGTATGGGTGATGATCTTATGTGTGAGTTTGAATCTTATCCAACGGCCCAAGCCATGTAGATATCACTAAAATATGAATTTGGTGGCACTTCTACTACTAAACGTAGGAGGTTGACCATTAATTTTGACACCTATAGATAGCGACTAATTTATCGATAAGGCAGCATTTAAGAGAGATGTCAAATATGATACAAGACTAAAGTCAGTTGCTCATAATCTTTCTGATGAACAACAAGTGCAAGATTTTATAAGATCTCTTCCTACTATTGTGAATATATGAAAATTCATATGACCCACAGTGAAAGCGTCAAACCTTTTGAAGATATTGAACACCATCATATTCTTGAAGATAAGCATCGTGATGCTTCTAAAGCAATTGATCAAGTTTTTCTAGTTGAATCTGCTGGGACTTCTAATCCTAAGCAAAAGAAAAAGAGCAATAAAGCATGGAAGAAAAAGGGGTATTATAAGTCAAATCAAAAGGATAAATTTCAATTTAGTAAGAGAGGAAAATGTGGTGCTAAAAAATTGATATGACCAAAGTGGAGTGTTATTCTTGTCGCAAGATGGGTCATTTTGCACGGGAGTGCCCGGAGTAGAATAAGGTAACATCATGCACTAAAACTCCTCAATTTGCTTATGTATCTAGTACTTCATTAATGGCATATGCTAATACTTTGTGGATTGTTGACTCACGATCCACAGATTAGATAGTTATAGACAGAGGATCATTTCTTGAATATTGCTAACTACCTTCCAGGGGCAGATGTCTTTATGTAGGAAACAATAAATCAATTGAAGTGAAAGGGATCGGAACATGAAAACTTGCTAGAGTTGCAAGGTGGAATAATCCTTCTCCGATATGATGACTCATATGTTCCAGACATTCGGTTAAATTAGTTTCAGTTGTTTCTCTTCTTAAACTAAATTTCTGTATGAATTTAACAATAATTCTACTGACACTATATATGGTGCTGAATTTTATGGTTCTGGTTACCTTTTTGATGGTTTTATTGTGTTGGATACAATTTATGGTTTTAATTATATGTCTAATAATCATGGTTGTTTTTCTTTAATAAAAACTCCAATTTTAGATAAGAATATTTGGCATGCTAGACTTGGACATATAAGCCTTGAAAGAATAAATATATTGGCAAAAGAATGATTGTTGCGGTCCTTAACTAAAATTGAAATGTTAATATGTGAACATTGTCTAGCAGGAAAAATGACTAGAATACCATTTGGAAAGGGAACTAGAGTTGAGTTTCCATTGTAACTCATCCATTGAGATGATAATACTTGTCATGGTCATGTTTATTTGATATCCCATAAGTTTGAAATATTGGAATTATTTAGACAATTTATGCAGAATCAATTAAACTTAAGAATAAAAGCTTGAAGAACTAATCGTGGGCGTGAGTATAAATCAGATCAATTTAAGGATCTATGTGATGAAAATGGAATTGTAAGACAATTAAAAATTCCATACACTCCTCAACAAAATGGAGTAGCTGAGCGAAGAAATAAAACGTTTCTTGAAATGATTAGGTCTATGATGGCGCAAACTAACTTGCCAATATTCTTTTGGGGAGACGCATTGAAGTATACAGCTTTTGTGCTTAACAGTGTGCCCTCTTGCTTACACACCCTATGAATTATGGACGGGTAGAAAACTGACTTAAATATATTGCGAGGGTCTATCGCGTGCATGATTCTTCTCATAAAAATGGAACTTAGGTCCTAGGGGAAAGAAATCCATCTTCATTGCCTTTTCAAAGCAATCAAAGGGTTATATCTTCGTAGGAGAAAATGACTATGGAAGTATAATAGAGCTTGAGTCATAAGGTACTACATTTTTAGAGACTGAATTTCCTATTACGGGTGATATTAATAGAACTGTGTCATTTTATGAAGTTGTGGATCAACAAGAAAGTCTTCAAGATCAAAACAGTGAGGAACAAGAAGTTGTACATTCTCTTGCTGATCTAAGTGGGCTAATCACTCATTTAAAGAATATTCCACAAGAGACACCTGTGTGGAAGAGTACATGAGCAACTAATCCCCGACGTTAATCTCATATAAAAGGGTAAGAATTAATATTTACTTTTCAAGATGTAGTAGAGGCTAATTCAGTCCAAGAGGCTTTTCCAAGCTCTACTAAGGATAAGTGGATAGAAGTAATGAAAGAGGAAATGGAGTTCATGAGGAAAAATCCTGATTGGGATTTGGTTGATCTTATGCCAAGTCGAAAGACAATTGGGAATAAATGGGTTCTCAAAATTAAGAGAAAGGTGATGATGTAATTGAACGCTACAATGATATTTTGATGGCTAAGGGGAACACACAACAAGAGGGCATTGATTATGAAAATACTTTCTCTCCGGTTGTGAGATTTAGCTTTATTAGACTGATTCTAGCTATAGTTGCAAGTATGAACTTGGAGTTACATCAAATGGATGTAAATACTGCATTTCTCAATGGGGAACTAGATGAGGAAATATATATGGAACAACCATTCGGTTTTATCTAAAATGGTCAAGAGCGCAAAGTTTGCAAGCTCAAACAGTCTATTTATGGAATTAAACAATCATCTAGGCAATGGTACTAAAGATTTCATCGTGTTACGACTTTAATCTTATCGATGAAGACCATTGTGTGTATATGAAGCGGTCTGAAATTGATTTTGTGATATTGTCCCTTTATGTGGATGATATACCATTAGCTGGAAATAGTCTTACTTTTGTCTGAAATTGATTTTGTGATATTGTCCCTTTATGTGGATGATATACCATTAGCTGGAAATAGTCTTACTTTTGTAAAGGATATAAAGAGTTGGTTGTCCCTAAATTTTGAAATAAAGGACACGGGAGAAGCAGAATTCATCCTTGGAGTTAAAACTTATAAAGATCGGTCTAAGAATTTAATAGCTTTATCACAAGAATCATACATCGAAAGATTCTTAAATGATTCAGGATGAAAGACTGTAAATCAATAGACACCCTTGTAGCTGAAGGTAAAAATTTGAACCTTGAAACATGTCCCAAACTCAAAAGTTAAAAAAAATGTCATGAATAGGGTTCCATATTCAAGTGCAATTGGGAGTTTAATGTATGCAATGTTGTGTACACATCCCAATATTTGTTATGCAATGGGTCTTGTTAGTCATTATCAATCAAATCTAGGACAAGCACATTGGGAAGTTGTTAAGAGAATCTTGAGATACTTAGGACTTCTTTTCATCGTCTGTGAATTGGTTGGGCACTGTTGATTACAAATTATGTTATTTAGTAAGTGATTTACAGCTGATGGGCTACTCTGATGCTGATGGGGTGTAGACTTGGATGAAAGAAAGTCCACTTCTGGTTATGTTGTTTGCTTAACAATGGTACCATTTCATGGATTAGCAAGAAACAAAGATGTATAGCTTTATCAACTATTTGACCAGAGTTCATTGCATTCTTTACATCAGTACAAGAAGTTGTATGGCTAAAAAGATTCATGGAACACTTAGGGATCATTGGTAGACCAATCTATGCACTACAATTTTTTTGTGATAGCCAAGCAGCAATGCCATATACTAAAGACCCTAAGTATCATAGTAAGACTAAGCACATAGATACAAAGTATAATTTTGTTAGAGACATCATAGCATGTAAGGAAATCGTCGTTTTACATTAAATTTCAACACACAAAATGGTAATGGATCCCTTAACAAAACCAATACCTAGAGATGTCTTTGTTAGTCATGTGGAATCTCTGGGCTTGCGTGGGATGTAAAATGATATATTTCCTAATTTGAACATCTTAATCATAATGTATGGATATTTAGATATCTTTTGATATTTTTCATGGTTATTTCATACAATATTATATTTATTAGCACATTCACTAGAGTATGTCGTACAAGTTGATAAGGTTGGCTTCCTCACATGAGTAACCACCTTGGGCGCTTATGGAAAGTAAGCCAAGATAGACATATGTGTTTCTTAACTCTTTAAAAAGGACATCTAATATATCAGGCACCTTCGATTAAGAACATATTATTTAAATTTACTTTAGTAAAAAACTAGGATGAGATCCAAGAGAAGTGTCAAAAAAGGATCAAATCATGGATTCCCACTACCCATAATACTTGTAGCCAGATGTGAGATATCCTATAAAAGTAAAATAGAGTGGTAGAACTCAAGTCAAGTAAATGATTTACTTGGACAAAGATTTTGTACAGTGTGAAGAAATGAAAATCAACATACACTTTGATGGAATCCGAGGTACACTGTAACATGCATTTCATACTGCATGTGCTTCACTACCGCAAATTCAAAGGTAAGTTAATATACACTACTTCACTTTTATGTGAGACCCTGAAAAATTCTTTTTCACTAGTGCCCTTATGGCTTTGACAATATCATGAGGTGATGGGTTAGTGTATGCTACTTTAGTATGAATTTAAAGATTATACAAAAATATGACCTGGATGAGTAATGCTAGGAAAGCAATTAATCTTGATCTTAGTGATATGTGAGAGAAAGGAAGATCATGTCAAATATATATACACAGTATGCTTGTGTCTGAGACCGGTTCATTTTGAAGCCTATTTTTGTTAGCATCATAAGTGTGGACATAAGGCATACAAAAAATGATAATGGAAAGAGGGTTAAAAGAAGCCATATGTGTATATACACATGTTTGGGGCATCTAAGACATTTTATATGGCATAATATATAATAAATGATCATAAAAGGGTTTTAGTGTCATATTCTGATCTAGAAGTGGGATTTCTAGTGTAATAGCTCTCAAACTCATTGTCTGAGCGGTCACAAAAATACACTCGGTATGAATGTCTAAAGGAATTTACTTTTCAAAGCCCTATGTGTTTCACCCCATCATGTGTGAGTGGGAGATGTTGGAAATAGATACAGCCATTGATGGGTTAACTAGTAACTTCCTTCATTCATGAAGAGTTACAACTCCACTTACTTAACTCCCAATAGTAATAGATGAAGACTTATGAATGGAGTGGGACTTATGAATGGAGTGGGAGTTATAGGATAAGGGGTGATGTAACTCTTGAATGAATAAGATCTATAAGCCTTAACCTTGTCCTATAAAAGGGAGGACTTCGGGTTATCCGAATACAACACAAATAACACAAGAAAGAAGTTCCTTAGAAAAGAGTGTAGTTGTTGAAAACAATACAAGACTCTATAGTGATCTTGTAAGAAACCGCTTAGGCAATTGGTGGTGGTAGAATTGATCCTAAAACAAGAAGGTATGTATAATTATGCATGAATCTCCGAGTCTAAATCCTTCACTTACGATAAATCGATGACCTGAAAACTGCAGTTGAACTGAAAATGCAAGCAAACCAGATTTTACTGATCTTATTATCTACTTGAAAGGTTCCGTAAGATACTATACATGTAATGAAATTGTGAACTGAACTCCATGAAGAGTTGGACCTTGGATATCAGAATCGGTGGATCTTTTATTCTATCAAATAGTTTTGCAAAAAAAACACGTGTACATCAAATCAAATCGAGTTTCTGATCATTTAGTCATTTGGTGTTTCCGTTTTCATCCACTATTTCCATCCAATTCCTATATTACTTCGTTCCTCTGCTTCTTCCATTTTTCCCATTTGATTATTGAGTTCCATTCTATCAGTCAATCTCCCTTTGTGCTTCTTCTTTTCATATTTCATTTTGAGGAACTGGTTTTACCATTTTGTTTCACAGATAGAATAACGAAAATAGTAAAGATTTAAACACTATTTTCATTTGTATATAAACTCCATTGGATGTTCATGTTCATCATATAAAGATGTTTTTTCCATTCTAATTCTTTGTAGTTATGCTTATCATGTATAATTCAATTCTAACCACCCAATCGCAACATTGATAATAATAATCTAACTTTTACCAAAAGAGTAACATCTCTAATTCTATAAATAAGTAAAAGAAATGATATCAAACTGAAGTTGAAAGTGAAACAATTTCAAAATGATCTCTAAACCTTAAGAACTGAAACAGTTTTGCAAGTATATCACATACCAAATAGTTGTGCAAAAATAGCACATATGACTCACAAATCAAGAATCTGATCTTTATGTCAGAAATATAGTAATGTTTATACGAAAAATGAATCTGAAAGTTTGTATCGTAACCTATTACCAGCTCCACTTATCCAAATCAAATTTTGCTCCTTCGTTTTTTTCTTGATAATCCTTGAATGGTCCTCCTTCTTTATACATTGGTTGTTTTCCTTGTTTAATATCTCGTCGTTTTCTTTCTTTTTCATCTTCATCCTCGTCTTCTTCATTTTCAACAATTTCTCCGTCTAGATTTTCTTCTGTTTCTCCTACTTCAGCTTCTTCCTTTGTTTCATTAGATTCTTCATTTCCATCAACCTCTTTTTGCCCAACTTCTTCTTCATTTTCAACAATTTCTCCATTTGGATTTTCTTCTAATTGATGTACTCCAGCGTTTTTCTCTGTTTCTTCCATATTTTCATTAGATTCATGATTCCCTCCAGATTTTTTCTCTATTTCTTCAACTAATTCATTAGACTATTGATTTTCATTTTATCCATCAAGCTCCTTCTCCCCTTGAACTTTTTCTACAACAGTATGTAATCTGTTACGTCCATTTCCAGGAACTTGTTCTCCTGCAGTTACCATTTTTTTTGGCAGTGAGAATTAAAACAGAAAAAGAAAATGAGTAGAGACTTCGCACTTATTTTGGAATATGATATGAATGACTGAAGAAGATTGGTAATTGCCTTTATATACTAAAACTAATTAGTTAAAAGATTGTCTACTGAAAAAAAATAACGGTTTTAACCCTCCACTGTTATATATTTTATAGACACTTCAATTTTTTCCCTGCTCTAATTTAAAATTAGTGTTTTACTTTTAAGTTTTTCATTTCTTTGAGAAACTAGTGGCAAATATGTATTTTTCAGAGGTTTTATTTGGGTTCATGTGAACTCATGGAAAAAGATCCATAGATGTTTCCATACTGATACGTGAGATATTGGCTATCAATGATCTTAAGAGAGGAAGAGGTAGACCGAAGAAGTATTGATGAGAAATGATTAGATGGGACGTATGTCACGACCCAAGGTACCCCTAGGCGTAACATGGCGTATAGGACCCCGATACGCACCATACAAGCCACTTAGCATTCATAATATAAGAAATAGAATAAAAGAGATAAAGAACAACAGTTCAAGTCTAAAAGTTTTTAAGAGTAAAGTGGAAGTCTAAACACTTGTATCATTACGCATTAGCCATCTAGTATATAAGAGTGAAATTTTTGCCTAGCACAAACATTATGTCCGAACCTGAAAGTAAGGAAGAAATAGAATACAATAAAAACCCGGTCCTCGAAGCATGAGGACTAACCAAAGATCAAAATATCTCAAATCAACCGCTAGCCACGAAAAGAAGGACCCTGATTATCTAACCCTATGTATATTTGGAGAAATGAAGGCAAGAGTATATGTTAGTACAAAATATGTATCATGCATATAAACATCTAAATCATGCTAAAATAGGACATTTTCATGAGCTTGCAATGAGACTTGAGAGTTAGGAAGCATAAGTCAAAAAACATGATCAATTCAAGTGAACATCATCTTAAAACATACATATGATACTTTTTGAAGTGACCTTGTTCATCATAACTTAACTTGTTTGAGAAGAGTAGCCTTAACCAACATAATGGAATTCGGTGTCTCCCAGACGGAAAAGAGTTGTCCTACTTGCCATGGTAAGACCGTGAATTTCTAGATTATGTGGATCCACTGGCTAATGTCTACTTAGACAATCCTATGTTTACACATAGTTATGGGACACGGGTAATTGCCACTTGTCCACGCAACACTAAGCTTAACTTCCACAAAATAGTCCTCGTTCATCTTAGATCTTAAAGGAACATGGGTAATCACCTCTTGTCCTTACATCATATAACATATCGTCTCTTGTCTTTCAATTAGAGAGCATGGGTTTCTTGCCGCATCAGTAAAATAGTTTCTTAACATTGGTTCATCTTAGGTGAGAAAGTTTTTCAACCCTAAGAGACCTTATCATGTGAGAAAACCTTTCACAATTCATGCTTACATGTGTACATGAAAAATCATTTCAACAACACAACAATAGCAACATCATTGATACTTCAATCTCAAAACATCCTTAATACATTTACACTAATTTCATGAGAGCATGCTTGATTTCATAAACTTCTCTCTCATAATATGAAACTCACATCATATGATTGTTAACAAAAATTACATGGGAGGGCAAAGATGATATAATCTCCAATATCATTATTTAATTCCCTCCACTCTCACTCTAGCTTGAGGTATTACTTCCTCATGGTTTATTATTTCGGTTTCATGTGTTCTTGTCTTTCTCATGTTTCGATATGCATGAATGTTAATGAAAAAAAACTTTATTTTTGATGTTATTATTTAGCTTAGAGTTAATGTCCATATTTATGCGCATAATGATGAGATTTGCATTCATGTTGGGTTGTTAGTTCCTTCCTACTCTATTCGTGCTAGCTTGAGTCCCATTTGAGGATGAATGTTCTCGTGGGATATTATAATACCTTGGAAATTGGAAAGTTTGCTTATGAATGATAAGTACAATTTTGCACTAAAGTAGTGAACTACGAGTCTAATCTACCAAAGTACAAACTCTTACAAGAAGTAAAAAGGCAATCATAGAAATCATGTTGAACTTGTAAAATTTCAACTTTATGAAGTTTGGACCTACTAATTGACAGGATGAATCGTAGAAACTTAGACAAGTCGCAGATGGAATTCGTAAGATAGATTTAGAGATTTGATATTTGGACTTCGGCGCTACAGTTTGATTTGACCGGTCATAGTTGTTTCTACATGTTGTAGAATGGATATCATAGAAGGGATACAAACCTTGTAAAATTTTGGGCTTGAACTTTGGGATCTAATAATGGGATCTAAAGACAGTTGGAATTTAGACAAATCGTAGAAAGGTCTAGTGGAAGTTTCTAAAGTTGGTTCTACGGTTGACCCGTAAAACTGCTCAACGGTTATTTCTTAAGGGTATGCGCATCTTTTCCTATGCAATTAATGCATATACTATATAATTTTGACCCTAATTTTAAGTCCTATAACTACCTTTCTATTCCAAAACTACCCTACTCTCTCATTCCCTCAAAACCACAATTCTAATCCACATTCATCCTCTCCAATACTCTCTCAAATTCAAGAAAAAAGTTAAGGTTTCAAGCTTCAAGTCTCCTTTTTTCACTGCTTATGGGATTTCTTTATCAAGGTATGTATAAAACATTGGGCTTTGAAAAATTAAAGTGGGTTGAACAAGTAGGTCCACAGAACCTAGCCCAATTTTGAATTCACAGAGACGTAAACAGCTCGTGAAAGGGTTCATGGATCGTGGAAAAGGCTAAGGTGGTTGTTTAGGCCTTTAATGTTTTTCTTTCTCACTTTCACGTCCCCCTTCGTGGACCTTGAAGGGAAAAACTATCCATGATGGCCTCCCATATAGGTCTCCCGTCATCTTTTTAAGTCAAAGTTATTTAGTCACTTCCTATGTCTTTAATACCTAAGTTATATCGTTTCAATCCATATTATAACCTATGGAAGTCTCTTAAGTCCTAAAACTATCCACTAAAAAATAAGTTTCATAAATCTAAGATTCCCTCCGAGTTTTTTTCCAAAAAGTTCTCTCTTTTAAGAAAGAAGAAGCTAGAGTTTCACTTCAAGACCTATAATTAACCATAGCTCTAGCGACTTGACCACTAAAATGTGCTAGTTTTTACTGATAGATTCCTTTCCTCCATAGAGTTCCCAATATCTTCTAATTTTACAAGTTTTATTTTCAATTTAAAGTTAGAGTTTTATTTAATCTTATGGGTTCTTATCAATTATGATTCAATTAATTTTTACTATATTTTAATACATGAATTGAAGTAATTACATGTTTTGAGTTGAATTCATATGATCCCAAGCATAATCCATGATTTTTTAGTATGAACACATGATTAAGCTTATGAAGTATGACTTATGGAAATTTTGTATATTTTATGTAAGTAATGTTTATAACTTAACTAAGCTTATAGATAAATGTATCTATATGTTCTATTAGGCTTGGTCATTTTACATGAATGATATCTATATTTTCCATCATTTCTTTTGATTATTTTCCTATATTAAGTCTTGATTAGTATGGTATCAGGATATGCCCTCAATGATTGTAGACAAATTTTTCCAACACTAATATAATTAGTAGTTGATTAGCTTTTAACTTTTTTTACAATTATTATGATCAACGATACTAGCCTACAGTCTGAGTGTCTACAAATAAAATCTAGTTTAGTAACTCAACTAAGGGTTGCGGTCGTGTCCCAAGTGAGTGTTAGTGAAAGTACTAGCTACATAGAATTTCGTTCTAAATAGTGATAGTTTAAGACATTTTCGAATATGAAAACAAAACAAATTTAATTTGTGACACCAAAGTGTAAAATATCTAAAAGGATTTTGTCACAGGTAGAGGAATTCAATAAAATAAATGACAAACAAGTATGGAAGAGAGTACTTGGGGTGTGACCGTGATATGTGAAGATAAAATTGGTGGGTAAATGCTTTCGGTAGCTAATTTCACAAAACAAAGGTGACTAGGCTAAGGTTTAGGTAAAATCAAGTTCTTTCACAAGCAACTTACCCCATATCAAATGGCTTCCTCTCAGTTACCCACTTTTCTAAACAAACCAGTGTACGCCTTATCCGCACTCACTCTTTCGACGGGACTATTTGGATATGGGACTAGGGCTCACCCTCTCGGGGTGAACCTCATGTCGAACCACTCCTTAGGAGATCATTCTAGTGGTCTTAGTTTCGCAATCTCTCTCTCTCTATTAAATAAAAAAATATATGCATGGTTTTGAATTTGCAACAACAAACCCATTATATTACACCACAACCACTAGGTGAAATCAATATTAAAATGCAATGTAAGTTACAAGCAAGCAAGACCCAACAAATTAATCAACCCATAATTGCTAAATCACACCCCAAGAATGGAAGTTTTTAGCCGCTCATCAAGCAATAATCAAATATACTTAAAATTATAAAGGAATAAAGTGGGTATAATATATTAAACCTTAAACGTATCAAAGGAAGGTAAATGGAGAAGACTCACTTCCATAATTGGAAGAAGAACTTCATTCTACAAGCTTCCACAAAAACCCTCTCTAAACTTGAGAGAAAACATAAGAACAAAAATACCAAGAGTAATTGTTTCACTCTCTAATTTCTATATCTAAATAATAAAAGAGTTCAGTATTTATAGATTTCAAGAATTGTGCTGGAAAATCCTTTCGGCGAAGTTAGTCTCGATTTGCCGAGTGATTCAGTGAATCACCTTTAGTTCATTTCATCACTGCTTCCGTGTTTCATTCCTTGTGTATGTGTTCTGGATCGATGGGAAGAAACCTTCTGATTTGCAGAACTGATTGGCAAAGAGCCAACTGCTTTTTGTCGCTTTTTGATCCACTTCCTTAAGGGCTCACTTATTGTAACATAAGGCAAAATTTCACTATACTGTGGATCGCCACAGCTCTTCTTGTTCGATACCGCTTCCCGTCCTTGAAAATATCATCTCGTACCACTCTTATGTTTGGCGATGCGCACCTTTGCATCTTAAGTTCTTCTTCTCCGTTTTACTTCCATTTTGTGCTTAAGTGTCCATGCTCTTATCAAATCCTAAATACCTGAAAGTTAGAAGTTTTTATCAGATATAGAGATTAAATAAATAATCGAGGACACCATTTTCATTAAAATAAGGCCCTAAATGGGTCCAATTTGAGGACTCATCAGTAGTATAACACTTTAAGTATGAAGTTAATGACTATAGACCTTATTAAGATATTACGAAAACGTAACATCCAGGGAGCACCCCCTAGAAGTAACATGGCGTACCTGACCTCTTGAAGGTCTTATACAAGCCCATAGTTATATTCATCGCATTGTTATAGTAAATTTAGCAGAGAATTTAAAACTTTTCATAGCACATCATATGCTAGAAATATCACTTCATATATATATAAAATATAAGACGTAATACATTTTTAGACCCTAAGTATCTTTGTCATCTTAGACTCAACAACATTAGAATACATTAGGGACACGTCCCTTAAAACATAAGACATAACTATATAACATTTAATCAGCTTTACATTAAGGCAAAAGTAGGGAATCCTTGTAACCTAAGGACCCCTTTCCTTGATCTTGGGAATAATCCATCAATATCCTCAATCATAAACATCCTTTTAAGCATCCATAACCTATACTTTGTGTAAAAAGTATAAACGAATGGGATTAGTACAAGAATGCACTAAGTATGGAAACCATGCAAAAAAAATGCATTTAAAAGGGAGATTTTCTTTAAATCATACTTCATGTCTTTTTAATTAACTTCATAAAACCTCTATACAATAGCATTTATATCATGAACATACTTCATACAAACATATTCAAATGCCAAACATTAAATAAGATCACATATAGAATTTAATGCATTTTTAAGGCACATTATAGTAAGTTATTCCTACTTTACATTGAACGTTATTTCCTTTTATTCATTAACTTCCGAAGTGACCCATTAGTGATAATTGGTGCAATGTATCACCTTAAGGTCACAAGAAAGCATACATATAACCTACATAAGCCAACACATATCATAATACAAGCATAATATCTCAAAGACACATTTAAGTCAAGACTACATTGGCTTTACAGTAAGCTACTTCAAGTTGTACATATTTTTACTTCTTTTCGCATATACATCACTAAAACACCGTGTTCATGACCCCAATCTTACTCTACTAGTGCAATGCACATGTGAAGCCCCAAAACCCACACATGCATACTAAACCCTTCATAAGCATTCAATGCATACATCAACAAGAAAGTGAAGGCAAATTCATTCATGTCAATACAAGACCTTCATCATATAGTGATTTAGACCATCATAGTTCATATAAGGATAAGATCACATCTCATAGATTCATACCATGCATATCTTCATGATAAGTAGACAAATACTACCATACCACGCATATGGAGATAAGCAAAAACATACACATTCGGTCACCTTCCTAGGACTTCCTAAGGATATACTTGTGTAATGTCTAGATAGGTTCATTACTTCCACCTATCCTAAGTAACCTCCCTTAAGTCCTCCTAGTTATGATCCTATTCATTTACTTCCATTGTCTATTTTACTTTAGGGAAACAATAGCCTTAACCCACACTAAGACCATTGGTGCTAAACATGGAATTTGGTGTTGTAGTGTAACAACCCTAAAAATGGATATATTATGTGATACTTAATTTGTCAAGAATGCCTATGATTAGACCAGGGTTCACACGGATTGATGCGCGTAGAACTAGACTTTGAAACCCTTGTTGCATCCAATACAACTAGCTTGGGGAGTTATTTGAGCTAGGAAAGGTTGAGTCCAACCATGTAGCGCTCTCGAATATGAAGATTTACTCGAAGGAGTCTTTACCAGACTTAAAAAGAGGAAATCTTAGGTTTGGAGGGTCTAGGGGTAAAATGGTATTTTTCCAGGCTAAGGGTAATATCCTAATTACCCTAAATATAAAATTAATTATTTAATTAATAAGGTGGAGGGGCAATTTGGGGAGAGATATCCGAAATTGAGCTCTTGAAGTGAAGTCTTGCTTCACCCAGTTTCGAACCTAGGTGGAAGCAATGAATTAATGCGATTTTTATTTAAACTATTTAATTAATATAATTAATTAATGATTATTATACAATAGCTGATTTAGAATGAAATAAAAATAAGATTTTAATAATTAAGAAAACCTTATTTGACTAAGTCCTAAACTAGACTCCTAAGCCTAATATAACTCCCACTCTCTCACGTCTATCTCTCAACTCTCACGCTCAATCTCTCCCATTATTTCACACGATATTTCTCTGCCAAAATAAGATACAAAAGCATAAAAATAAACCAATTTATTCACACTTGAAGAACTCACACGAAATCACAAGAAAACAAACGTTAATCGCACACTAGGCTAAGGGAGGTTGTCATTAGAGTGGAGTTAATATTGAGGAGGCGTAGACATGTTCTTGAGTGGAGTTTTTGGGTAGAAACTTCAAGGATTGAACGTTAAAATAAGGTATGGGTTTTCTTCTCTCTTCATCCCTTTCCCAAGAGACTCCTTGAGGTTCGTATTAGTCATTCAAAAACTATGATTGTTTCCCCTTTTGCATTCCCCTGTCACTAGCTCCCAATGAATCGTAGGTTGGGTATGATTTCTGGTATATTTAGGTGTATGTGTTATTTTCATGATGACTATGATTATGTTGTATACTTGAAATCGTATGAAATGCAACCATGTACTCGAAAGTTTGTGCAAATGTGTGTATGTGCAAAAATGTCACTATGAAGGTCACTATGAATGAGGTCAAGTTAAGGCTTCAAGTTTAATATTGTTTTGGTTGTCATTTTATGTACATAAACCTATGTAAATCGTGATGTTCATAAAAATGGAAGTGGGGCTGATTTGAGCGCCAATAATTTAGCTAAACGAATCCATGAAATACACCCCAAAAAGTGTTAAACAATCCATGAATCTTCCCAAGTTTTCAAGTGTAAATATTGATGAAAATAAGTTAAGAAAATGATTAAGTGTACAGCCAAAAACTATAAGTTTAGTTTAGGCTAAAATATAGAAGGTAAATCTGGAAAAATTAAATTAATTTAAAGGGGTGAGGCCACAAGGATTCGAACCGGTGACCTCACCCGTGTGGAACCTTAATCTCGCAAGAAAGAAAGAGATGGAGCTGGGGTGTACAGGAGAGTATGGAGAATGAAAAACTTTATATAAAAAATGGGAGGCGTGGGAATTGAACCCACGACCTCAAGGCTGGATAGGAAAAGGAAAAATAAATTAGAAAATAAAGTGATGTTGTGGGGGATCGATCCCATAACTTCACTGCCAAACGCCTAGCTAAGCCAATTTTAACTAAAAATAATATAAGGAGGCTGTGGGGGGTTCGAACTCACAGCCCTAGCAAAATTAAAAATAAAATAAGGAGGTTGTGGGGGTTCGAACCCACAACAACCTCTCAATTTCCAGCAAAATAATGAATAAAATAAAAGGAGGTTGTGGGGGTTTAATCCCACAACCTCTTGGTCTAGGCGAATTGGACAATACAAATTTTAAATGAAAAATAAAAAAGGGTTGTGGGGTTTCGATCCCACAACCCTTCGGCATGATAAGAGGAAAACCCAAGGAGAAAAATAAAGATAGAATGTTGACGTTAGAGCTCGATCTAGGGTCCCAATGTCATGAAGACTAAAAATAAAGTCAAGGAAAAACGTAAGTATTGTCCAAGGGGTTCGAACTTGGGTTCCCTTGCCCAAAATTTCCGTATTGATACATAAATCATACGTGAATTAAATGTTCAAGAATAATGCCACCTACTTAGATCGAAATACAGACCTTGGCATACATACAAGATACATAAGTCTTGTACTACATAATCTTAGGAAGATATGAGTCACTTAACAAACTATGAATGAAGCCTCATGGCTTGTACGTATAGACCCATAAGTCTAGCATACTATTAAAAATAAGTGAACCTAAGATGTATGTAATGAAATGATGAAACCCTAGAACGGTTAAGTACGAGTGTAAGATACACTACATGGCCAAGTGCATTGGCATATGACGAAATGAGCAACGAAATGATAAAATGAACAATGAAATGATGAAACCCTAGAAGGGTTAAGTAAGAGTGTGAAACACACAAATAGCCAAGTGCATTGGCATATGATGAAATGAACATTCACATAAAAAGGGATGAGTAATTATGAAGAGTAAATGTCCTAATGTTGATGAATGTGGTGACAACATAAAATGAGGCTACTGTAAAAATTAGAGCAATCTCAAATGAGCCTAAGTAAATGTTACCAAAACGTACTCACCTATGAGAGTGTAAAGTTAATAAAGCGACCAGTCTCTATGAATATTCTAATGAAAGTATTGATATTAATACACTTAATACTAATAATGACATGAGAAATCATCTATTGATCTATGATGTCCTCATACTAGAAGCCAGCTTCCATGATGTATGAGTTGAATGTAATGGAACTTTATACTGACCACTGATAGACTTGCTATGAGCGGTTATGCCTTCTTTCAGAAAGGGCAAAGGTTCACGTAACTCTCATGAGATGAGACGTCCCGCATGCCGGGTATGGGTATCCTTATATCCCCTAGTTTTCGAACCTATATTGCCAATATAGGGATCCTGCAGGGTTAAATTCCCATGTACGCTAGCATGTTTTGGGTCACTTTGTGTGGTGGGGACTCATGATGCTCCCATTATCTATATCGGTTAAAGTTAAAGTTCTCAATGAATGAATGAGGCCAGCCTCAAATGAAGGACATAATGAAATGAACGATACCAAAGGTGTTAGGATATGATAATCAAGAGGTGATCTGACTCAAGTAATGACACTAGGTTATTCTTGATCATTGCACAGCAAGCACAGCAAACCCGATGAAAGTCTTAAACTACATCCTAGATATAGCTGGTGTTCACACTAGCCTAAGAAAGAAATGATATGAAGTACGTATAAATGAATGAAGCAGACTCTGTGTCTGCTAATGAAGACTCCCTGGTTGAGTTCCAATATGGTTAGCCCTCATTTTGGATGTCTTAATGTCAAGTACATGACTCCAATGTATCATGGCATATTAATGAGTGTTATAAAAGATGTAATGTGCTAAATACTATATGATATGTGCTATCTGTAAGATGTTATGTGTTGTGTGAAATATGATAAGTATGATGATGCATGTTAGTTTCATGGCATGACTTTCCTAACCCAAATTTGTAAATATCACTAACTTTCTTAATCCAAATTTGGAAAGTTCACTAACTTTCCTAATCTTATTTTGGCAAGTCGACTATCTTGACATTCCATAATCATGTTGTTAGGAAAAATCTATATTTTATCATACATGTACTTGGTTTGTGCTTGCATATACCCATACTTATTACAAGTGTGTACAAATTCCATACAACTCTATATTTTTAGGTGCATGCACAGGTGGACGCTAGAGCTTATAGGTTGACGTAACAGCTATCCGGACGTGGAGCTTTCATCCAGACTTAGTAGGCCCTCATTATTTTGAGGCTGTCTATTGTTATAATCTTGCTTAGATGTAGACTTTATCTAGTGAAGCATGTTTCACTAGTGTTTCATTTCCCATTTCATTTCAGACTTTGTACTGGTGCCGTTTTGGCAAAATACGTTTAATGAAATTATGAACTATTTCTTTCATTTGATTATCTCTATATTACATGGTTGATTTGTTTACGCTTATGATGTTAAGTTTAAAATGTTTAGCATGTAATAAGGAAGAAAAAAGTTTAAAATTAACCTAGATGAAGTAACAATGACTTATGTAGGCTTGTCTGCAATCTCTGTAAGGTCAATGACTTCAGTCTCATCTGGGGTCTAGATTTCGATCGTGACAAAGTTGGTATCAGAGCACTAGGTTATATTTCGAGGATAATAAGTTCACATCAACCACATTGAGTAGTGAAGTGCTCCACTATCCTGGATTAGAGACTGCATGATGCGTAGGAAAATTTTTCTTCTTATGATCTTATCGTGCCTTTCCTAATTTTTGACTTTCTTGATGTTATGAGCGTGTCTAACATCGATCCCTGTTGCTTACATATAATGAACACTAGGAGAACTAATTGTCAGAGGAGAGGAGTAGCAGTTGTTGGGAACAATCAGGTTATACCCCAAGCTCCAGCTGAACGAGTGGCTATTCCGGTTAACCCAGCTGGGTTGACAGATGACGAGGTGTGGTCATCTGTGGACCAAATAGCACAGCCCATCACTATGAAGGCCAGTCCGTGACTGCCCAGGTCAACTAATAGAATTTGGAGTGGGAGAACCCACCAGTGCGTAGCATGGCTGAGAGACTTCACGAGGATGAACGCTCCTATTTTCATAGGGTCTAAGACTTCAGAGGAGCCCCAAGAGTTTGTGGATGAGGTGCATAAGATTTTGGTGTCTATGGGGGACACCTATGCTGAGAAAGCAGAGCTGGCTTCCTATCAGCTCAAGGATGTTGCACAGACTTGGTGAAAGATGTGGCAAGATCGCCGAGCTTTGAGCGGAGTTCCAATCACTTGGGAGTTGTTTAAGATAGACTTCCTTGGGATATTCTTTCCCAGCGAGATGAGAGAGGCGAAGGTTGAGGATTTTATCAACCTTAAGTAGGGATTAATGACAGTTACGGAGTATTCCCTTAAGTTTGTCTAACTATCCAGGTATACTATTTTCGTTAGTATCTAACAACAAGGATGAGATGAGTATTGAAGTTTGTTAAAATTATTCAGGTAAGATACATCCCTTGTATTTAACAGTAAGGATGAGATGAGCAGGTTCCTCATAGGAATCAACGGAGATCTGGAGGAGTGTCGGTCTGCGATGATCCATGATAACATGAAACTCTCAAGGTTGATGGTTCATGTCCACCAGGTAGAGGAAAGCCGCAAAAAGAGGGGTGCTCGTGAAACTAAGACGTCGAAGCCTCAAGATCAGGCAGGTCCCAGCCATGGAGGCTATAGAAAAAATTTTGGTGTCCATGAGCAGCCCAGGTTAAAGAAGGAGCAGCAGAATTCTGGGAATTCTAATTCCCAGAGGAGTAAAACACTTAGAGGAGAAAACTTGAGCCCAAAAAGGCCAATGGAGGTAATATGCAGCGTCCCAAAAAGAACTGTGCTAGGTGTGACCATGCTCACAGTGGAGTGTGCAGACAGGGAACTAATGCCTGTTTCGGTTGCGGTAAGAGTGAGCATATGGTTAGAGACTTCCCACAGAACAGAGGTCAGGCTGGAGGTAATGCTCATCCTAGGCCTAATACACAGGGTGCAACAGTAGTTGATGCTCCTAAGAGGAACAAGTTCTATACCCTAAAAGACAGGGAGGAGCAGGAGAAGTCTGCTGATGTGGTCACAGGCATGCTGCAAGTATTCTCAACTTTTGCTTATGCTTTACTTGATCCAGGGTATACGCTTTCCTTTGTAACTCCTTTGCTTGCTCTCACTTTTGAAACATTGCCTGAAGTTCTGCATGATCCTACAGTGGTTAGTACACCTTTAGGCGAAAATGTAAGAACCGATAGAGTATACAAGGATTGCCCAATAGTTGTAAGTGGTAAGACTATGTGTGCAGACTTGGTTGATTTATCCATACATGATTTTGATGTTATCCTTGGCATGGACTGGCTTCACAGTTCTTATACTTGTTTGGATTGTCGTAGTAGAGTGGTGAGATTTTGTTTCCCTAATGAAGAGGAACTAGTCTTGGAGGGGTACAACTTGAGTCATCCTAATCCCTTGATTTCGAACCTTAAAGACAATAAAATTATGTCCAAGGGGTTATTAGGTCATATTGTGAGAATTATTTAGATCATGACATTCCTTCCATAGACTCAGTGCCTATTGTGAATGAGTTCCTATATGTATTTCCTGATGATTTGCCTAGAGTACCTCCTCCACGAGAGATTCACTTTGATATAAACTTAGAACCCGATACTAAACCAATTTCGATTCCTCCCTACAGAATGGCTCCAGCTGAACTCAAGGTGTTGAAGTTGTAGTTAAAAGATCTCACTGATAATGGTTTCATTCACCCGAGCATATCTCCTTGGGGCTCTCCAATGTTGTTTGTGAAAAAGAAGGATGGTCCCTTAGAATGTGTATCGATTATCGGCATCTCAACAAGGTCACTATAAATAATAAGTATCCTTTTCCCAGATTAGATGATTTTTTTGATTATCTCCAAGGCTCTAATTTCTTCTCTAAGATTGATCTTCGTTCAGGGTATCATCAGCTTAGGGTTAGGGACAGAGATATCCCAAAGACAGACTTTCGTACCCGCTATTCTTATTATTAGTTCTTGTTTATGTCATTTGGTCTCACAAATGCACCTGTTGCATTTATGAAACTTATGAAAAGGGTCTTCCGTGAATACCTTGAATATTTTGTCATAGTATTCATTAATGACATTCTCATCTACTCTAGGACCAAGGAAGAGCATGTACAGCATTTCAGACTAACGTTACAAGTACTTAGAAACCATCAGTTGTATACTAAATTCAGCAAGTGTGAATTTTGTCTTAGATCAGTAACCTTCCTGGGTCATGTTGTGTCTGATCAAGGTGTAGAGGTGGACCCAAGAAGACTGAGGCTGTTAAGAATTGGCCAAAACCTCTTACTCCCACAAATATACGTAGCTTCTTGGGATTGCTTGGTTACTACCGTAAGTTCGTGGAGGGTTTTTCTTCCATTGCTGCCCCACTGACAACTCTGACTAAGAATAAGGCCAAGTTTAAATAGATGAAGGCTTGTGAGAAGAGTTTCCAGGAGCTCAAGGACAGACTCACTTTAGCCCCGGTTCTTACTTTGCCTAAGTGTGGTGAGAATTACACTATTTATTGTGATGCATCTAGGGTTGGTTTGGGTTGTTTTCTTATGCAGGGTGGTGAGGTGATAGCCTATGCATCCAGAGAGCTCAAGGTTCATGAGAAGAATTATCCCACTCATGTCCTTGAGTTAGCCACTATGGTGTCGCACTGAAGTTGTGGAGGCACTACTTGTATGGAGTGCATGTGGATGTGTTCACAGACCACAAGAGTCTCCACTACGTGTTCACACAGAGAGAGTTGAATCTACGTCAGCAGAGATGGTTGGAGCTGTTGAAGGATTATGACATGAATGTTCACTACCATCCTGGTAAGGCTAACACTGTAGTCGATCCTTTGAGCAGGATGAGCATGGGAAGTACAACCCACATTGAGGATTAAAACAAGGAGTTAGCAAAATATGTACACAGACTGGCCAGACTAGGTGTGCAATTGGTTTACTCTACTAGTGGGGGTCTTTCATTTCATCCTTGGTAGTTGAAGTCAAGTAGGGTCAGCATATCGATCATGCGTTGATGGAGTTGAATGACTCAGTGTTGATAAAGATGAATGAGTCTTTTGCTTTGGGAGTAGATGGCATACTTAGGTATCAAGATAGGTTGTGTGTACCAAGTGTGGATGATTTATGGACAAGGATTGTTGCAGAGGCCCATGGTTCCAGATATTCCATACATCTAGGTTTCACCAAGATGTATCATGATCTTAAGCAGAGTTATTGGTGGGATGTCATGAAGAAAGACATTGCAAAATATGTGGCCAAGTGTCATATTTGTCAGCAGGTTAAGGCAGAACATATTAAGTTTGGCGGTCTAACTCATATTATTGAGGTTGCAACTTGGAAGTGCGAGGCCATTAATATGGACTTCGTGGTTGGTCTTTCGAGGACTAGGAGACAGCATGACTCCATATGGGTTATTGTTTACATATTGACTAATTCTACCCACTTTATCCCTGTGAAGTCTACTTACAGAGCCGAGGACTATGCGAGACACTACATAGATGAGATTGTGAGATGGCATGGGATTCCTGTATCTATCATTTCAGATAAAGAAGATCAGTTTACTTCACATTTTTGGAGATCTTTCTAGAAAAGCTTGGGCACGTAAGTAAATCTTAGTACCGCCTTTCATCCTCACACTGATGGGAAGGCAGAGCGCATCATTCAGACATTGGAGGACATGTTGAGAGCGTCTGTGATTGACTTTTGGGGTAGCTGGAATGACCATTTTCCTTTGATAGAGTTCTCGTATAATAATACCTATCACTCCAACCTTGGGCTGGCACCGTTTGAGGCACTGTATGGTAGGAGGTGTAGATCTCCAGTTGGGTAGTTCGAGGTTGGAGAGTCATCCATTTTGGGTCCAGAAATCATTCATGAGGCCTTAGAGAAGGTCACATTGATTAGGGACAGGTTGACTATTGCTTATAGTCGACAGAAGTCAGCAAACGGCCCTTAGAGTTTGATGTTGGTGACCAGTTTTATCTGAATATATGACCTATGAAGTGGGTGATGAGGTTTGGTAGTAAGGGGAAGTTGAGTTAGAGGTATGTTGGGCCTTGTGAGACCTTACAACGTGTTGGTGAGATGGTCTATGAGTTGGCATTGCCTGCGGAGCTAGCTTCTGTCTATCCAGTCTTTCATGTATCCATGTCAAATAAGTTTCTAGGTGATCCAGCATCGATTCTACCTTTGGAAAGTTTGGGGGTCGATGAAGACTTGTCTTATGATAAGGTACCTGTTGAGATCTTAGACAGACAGGTCAAGCGGCTGAGGAACTAGGAGATTGCCACAGTGAAGGTATTGTGGAGAAATCATCTTGTTGAGGGTGTTACATGGGAGGCTGAGGCCGACATGCGATCTCGTTACCCTCATCTTTTCAGCTCTTGAGGTTAGACTTCCTACTCTTAAGTCTAAGTTTCCTTATCTCTCCATATTTTGTTGTTATTGCTTGGCTGTGCATAGTAATTATGTTATAATCTATTAGAATTACGCTAAATAGTGGTAGTGTCATTCGGGGAGGAATGATCCTAAGGGGGGGATAATGTAACAACCCTAAAAATGGATATACTATGTGATACTTAATGTGTCAACAATGCCTATGATTAGACTAGGGTTCACACGGATTAATGCGCATAGAACCAGACTTCAAAACCCTTGCTACATCCAAGACAACCATGTAGGGCTCTCGAATATGAAGATTTACTCGAATGAGTCCTTATCGGACTTAAAAAGAGGAAATCTTAGGTTTGGAGGGTCTAGGGGTAAAATGGTCTTTTGCCAGGATAATAAAAATATTGTAATTACCCTAAATATATAGTTAATTATTTAATTAATAAAATGGAGGGGAAATTTGGGAAGAGATAGCCAAAATTGAGCTGTTGAAGTGAAGTCTTACTTCCCCGGGGTTCGTACCTAGGTGGAAGCAATGAATTAATGTGATTTTTATTTAAGCTATTGAATTAATATAATTAGTTAACGATTATTATTCATTAGCTTATTTAAAATAAAATAAAAATCAGATTTTTAATAATTCAGAAAACCTTATTTGATTAAGTCCTAAACTAGACTCCTAAGCCTAGTATAACTCCCACTCTCTCACGTCTATCTCTCAACTCTCACGCTCAATATCTCCCATTGTTTCACACAATATTTCTCTGCCAAAATAATATACAAAAGCATAAAAATAAACCAAGTTTTTCACACTTGAATAACTCACACGAAATCACAAGAAAATAAACGTTAATCACACACTAGGCTAAGGAAGGTTGTCAGTCGAGTGGAGTTAATATTGAGAAGGCTTAGACGTGTTCTTGAGTGGAGTTTTTGGGCAGCAACTTCAGGGTTTGAACGTCAAAATAAGGTATGGGTTTTCTTCTCTATTGGTACCTTTCCTAAGATACCCTTTAAGGTTCGTATTAGTCATACGCAAACTAGGATTTTTTTCCCATTTTGTATGCCCCTATCACTATCTCACAATGAATTGTAGGTTGGGTATGATTAATGGTAGATTTAGGTGTATGTGATGTTTTCGTGATGACTATTATTACGTTGTGTACTTGAAATCGTATGAAATGCAACCCTGTACTTGAAAGTTTGTGCAAGTGTGTGTATGTGCAAAAATGTCACTGTAAAGGTTACTGTAAATGAGGTCAAGTTAAGGCTTCAAGTTTAACATTGTTTTGGTAGTCATTTTACGTACATAATCCTATGTAAATCGTGATGTTCATAAAAATAGAAGTGGGATTGATTTGAGCACCAATAATTTAGCTAAACGAATCCATGAAATTCACCCCAAAAAGTGTTAAACGATCCATACATCTTCCTAAGTTTTCGGGTGGAAATATTGATGAAAATAAGTTCAGAAAATGATTAAGTGTACAGCCAAAAAATATAAGTTTAGTTTAGGCTAAAATATAGAAGGGAAATCTGTAAAAAATAAATTAATTTAAAGGGGTGAGGCCACCAGGATTCGAACCTGTGACCTCACCCGTGTGGAACCTTAATCTCGCAAGAAAGAAAGAAATAGGTCTGGGGGGATTTTTAAATGGGGTGTACAGGAAAGTAAGGAGAATGAAAAACTTTAAATAAATATAATGGGAGGCGTGGGAATTGAACCCACGACCTCAAGGCTAGAAAGGAAAAGGGCGAAATAAATTAGAAAATAAAGTGAGGCTGTGGCAGCTCGATCCCACAACCTCACTGCCTAACGCCTAGCTAAGGCAATTTTAATTAAAAATAAAATAAGGAGGTTGTGGGGGGTCGAACCCACAACCTCACAGCCCTAGCAAAATTAAAAATAAAATAAGGAGGTTGTGGGGGTTCGAACCCACAACCTCTCAATTTCAAGTGAAATAATGAATAAAATAAAAAGAGGTTGTGGGGGTTTGTTCCCACAACCTCTTGGTCTAGGCAAATTGGACAATACAAATTTTAAATGAAAAATAAAAAGGGGTTGTGGGGGTTTGATCGAACAACCCTCAGCCAAATAAGAGGAAAACCCAAGGACAAAAATAAAGATAGAATGTTGATGTTAAGGGATAGAATGTTGATGTTAGGGCTCGATCTAGGGTCCCAATGTCATGAAGACTAAAAATACAGTCAAGGAAAATGTAAGTATTGTCCAAGGGGTTCAAAACTTGGGTTCCCTTGCCAAAATTTTAGTATTGATACATAAATCATATGTGAATTAAATGTTCAAGAATAATTCCACCTACTTAGATCGAAATACAGACCTTGGCACACATACAAGATACATAAGTCTTGTACTACATAATCTTAGGAAGATATGAGTCACTTAACAAACTATAATGAAGCCTCATGTCTTGTATGTATAGACCCATAAGTCTAGCATACGATTAAAACAAGTGAACCTAAGATGTATGTAATAAAATGATGAAACCCTAGAACGGTAAGTACGAGTGTAAGATACACTACATGGCCAAGTGCATTGGCATATGAAGAAATGAGCAACGAAATGATAAAATGAACAATGAAACGATGAAACCCTAGAAGGGTTAAGTAAGAGTGTGAAACAGACAAATGGCAAAGTGCATTGGCATATGATGAAATGAACATTCACATAAAAAGGGATGAGTAATTATGAAGAGTAAATGTGTTAATGTTGATGAATGTGGTGACAACATGAAATGAGGCTAATGTAAAATATTAGAGCAATCTCCAATGAGCCTAAGTAAATGTTACCAAAACGTACTCACCTATGAGAGTGTAAAGTTAATGAAGAGACCAGTCTTTATGAATATTGTAATGAAAGTATTGATATTAACACACTTAATACTAATGATGACATGATAAATCATCTATTGAGCTATGATGTCCTCATACTAGAAGCCAGCTTCCATGATGTATGAGTTGAATGTAATAGAACTTTATACTGACCACCGATAGACTTGCTATGAGCGGTGATGCCTTCTTTCGGGAAGGGCAAAGGTTCACGTAACTCTCATGAGATAAGACGTCCCGCATGCCGGGTATGGGTATCTTTATATCCCCTAGTTTTCGAACCTATATTGCCAATATAGAGATACTGCAGGGTTAAATTCTCATGTACACTAGCATGTTTTGGGTCACTTTGTCTGGTGATTCAACCACTTTTTGGTGTGAGGGAGACACTGGATTTCATGATGCTCACATGATCTATGTCGGTTAAAGTTAAAGTTCTCAATGAATGAATGAGGCCAACCTCAATTTATGGACATAATGAAATGAACGATACCAAAGGTGTTAGGATATGATAATCAAGAGGTGATCTGGACTCAAGTAATGACACTAGGTTATTCTTGATCATTGCACAGCAAACCCGATGAAAGTCTTAAACTACATCCTAGGTATAGCTGGTGTTCACACTAGCCTAAGAACAAAATGAAATGAAGTATTTATGAACGAATGAAGCGGACTCTGTGTCTGCTAATGAAGACTCCCTAGTTGAGGTCCAATATGTTGAGCCCTCATTTTGGAAATTAATGTCAAGTCCATGACTCCAATGTATCATGGCATATGAATGAGTGTTATAAAAGATGTAATGTTCTAAATACTATATGATATATGCTATCTGTAAGATGTTATGTGTTGTGTGAAATATGATGAGTATGATGATGCATGTTACTTTCATGGCATGACTTTCCTAATCCAAATTTTGAAAGTTCACTAACTTTCCTAATCTCAATTTGGCAAGTCCACTATCTTGACTTTCCATAATCATGTTGTTAGGAAAGAGCTATTATTTATCATGCATCTCCTTGGGGTGTGCTTGCATATACCCATACTTATTACAAGTGTGTACTAATTCCATACAATTCTATATTTTTAGGTGCAGGAATAGGTGGACGCTAGAGCTTACAGGTTGACGTGGCAGCTATCAGGACGTGGGCTTTCATGCGGACTAGGTAGGCCCTCATGCTTTCGAGGTTCTCTAATGTTATTATCTATCTTATATGTAGGCTTTATCTAGTGGAGCATGTTTCACTAGTGTTTCATTTTCCATTTCATTTCAGACTTTGTATTGGTGTCGTTTTGGCAAAATTATGTTTAATGAAATTATGAATTTTTTATTTCATTTGATTATCTCTATATTAGATGGTTGATTTGTGAACGCTTATGATGTTAAGTTTAAAATGTTTAGCACGTAATAAGGAAGCAAAAAGTTCAAATTTTCTTCTAAAATTAACCTAGATAAAGTAAGAATGACGTATGTAGGCTTGTCTGCGACCTCTGAGAGGTCAACTACGTCGTTCTCGTCTGGGTCTAGAATTAGCACATGCTAGAATTTTAGTTGATATCATGTTGCTAGATCCTATGTGGCAAGCATAGTTATGGAACTTGGAGGTACATGTGAAAACCCTCTTTATGCCAAGATGCGTCATTATGGTTATTTACTTATGGAAACATCGGTGTAACACCCTTTTGGGTCATGAGACTATCCACCCCGTGAGGTTTATGGTGACCTACCTTCCCACATTGGGAAGGGACACACACTCATATTTAACTTCACCCGGTCCTATGCTAAATTCCCTTATTGTAAATCCATTATTAAATTAGTTTATAAAATATAGGCTTAGGAGATTCATCCCCTCATATGCTTAGCTCATAGGTCATAGATTAAAGTTCATCAACCTAAATCATGTGAGAATATCCTTTCACATGGACATAGCATAGGTATTAGCACTATGTAGTTTAGGATACACTTGAGCACACCTTTCAAGTCTCCTCTATCGACTAGATCATCATTCATGTGTGTGTGTATACATATATGTGAGCAAACCATTCACATAAAACATTAATATCACACATGTTCATATATCAATACATAAGTCTATGTGTACCTATATGAGCAATCCTTTCATATCAACACTCCAAGACACTGTGCACATTCATACTTCATCAATTCATATAGTTAACATCATAGCATAAAGTCATATTCAAAACATGTTCATACAATCCTTTGCATGTCCTTAGAAGACCAACCTAGGAACTATCCCATAAAGATGCACATATGAATTACATAGTCAAATTCCCATACCCTTGACTATGCTAGTACATCTATCATGTCATCCTAGTGAATGATACATCACACAACCACGTAGAATGGCTAGCATAGCATAAGACTCATTTATTTAAGACTTACAACATTCTTAAAGTAATTTTTAGTCTTTATGTGCTTATCTTATATTTACACCACTTATAGCATTATAAGACATCCTTATAGGCAGCAAGTACATATAACATTAACATATCCATTTACATGCTCATAACAATAGTAACATCACCTAGATTCACAACTAGAGAAGAAGACCAGGCACAAGTTACACATAATGTGATCATCATAACCACTCCTTCATATAATCATCAATTTGATTTCAAGGACATGGTAAACACATATATAATGAAAATAAAGTAAACATTGCCACCATAAGTGGACCATACCACACAATGCCATACAAGGCTTCATCAACGACATTAATATACAAAAGTAGAGGAGATAAGAATTCTTACCAATTTCTCACTCTTTGATCATCCTTGATAAAAAAATCATTCTCGTGATTAATACATCATAGAGAAGTAGATATATGTACTTAAATCATAAATCAAACCATATACAAGTCGTCACAAGATCATGATACAACTAGTGCACTATATCACATATATGGTATAAAGTATAGATCATCAAGTAACTTCCCTAGTTTAATTCATCAATCATCTTGTATCATTATCATTAGTTTTAGGCAATAGCTAAAGAAATCATAGTCTAGATGAGATCTGACTACAATTGCCAAAAAGTTCGAGATCACTATGAACATGCTTCATATTAGGAATTCATGGAAGAGGAACTTGCTTTGGTTTACCCTATTCAAACTATCATGCATTGATCCATGTCACTTAAATAATCATAAATACCCATTCTAGACGGCAAACCTAAGCATATTAACATACTCTATATCCACTTTTATACTATTAAAGACCAATGGTACATTGATCACAAGTTACTACTTAATAGCTAAGGAACACATATATCAATTAATACCAAGATTTATTTACTTTGATCATACCATGTTAATATTCACAATTCAACCAAATTAGTAGCCTAAGGCAGTAGCTACAAGAACCACCACATAATCGATTTCCACTTTTATACCTTAAAAAAATTCATATTACAATTATCACATTGATAATTAGGCTAGGCATGTTAAAACCTTCATACATTGATACACATGGATTCTTCATCATCAATTAAACATCCATTCATTTTAATAACATCAGATATAAGCACGTCAATGTAATAGATTCACAATTCAATCGATAATAAGACAAGATCACAAAGCCGATGCAAGGACTAAATCGATTTAGGGAGGAAATATAGGTTTATCATGCATTTGGATTGAAATCACGTTAAACCAATATATTAACATCAATTCATCATTATTTAATCATTTAAAAAAAATTAAAACAACCCATGGATAGATTGAAGAAGAAGAACTTTGATCACATTTTCTCTTTGAAATCTTTGAGATTAACTCTCTAGATGAAAGGATATCTAGAGATGAAGGATCATCATACCATTATTTACATGAAGACCTCTAAGAATCGGTGAAGAAACCATAGGAATCCATACTCCAAGCTGTTCTTGAGCTTTACAATCAATGGAGGTTTCTCGGGAGAAGATTTTGGAGGGAAAGGTTCAATTTCGTTATAAGGGATTGGGAATGGGGTGTTCACGTGTTTGATACCTTATATACACCCAAATACAGGTAAATTAATTAATTATAGTCAGATTAGGATGTGGGGTGAATTTCCCATTCACCCCTTAATAAAACAGTCGCATGACAGTGATGCAGGCCACCATCGACAGATGACCATCGACTGGTCATTGGCCAATAGACTGGCCATCCTTTGGCTTCCTTTGATGGACCTTGGCCTGTTTTGGGGTTGAGACCTGCCCAGGATAAGTGTCCATCAATGAAAACTCATCAACGGGCAATCTGTCACGACCCAAATCAGGGCCGCGACTGGCACCCACATTTACCCTCCTATGTGAGCGAACCAACCCATATAAACCTTAACATTTTAATACAATATCAACAGAAAGTAATGCGGAAGACTTAACTCATTAATAAAAACAATCCAAAACTATTATTATTATCCCCAAAATCTGGAAGTCATCATCACAAGAACATCTATCTCAAATTGCTAAACTAAAACTGTCTAAGAAGCTAAAACAAATACTAGCTAGTCCATGCCGGAAGTTCAAGGCATCAAGACTTGAAGAAGAAGACCCAGTCCAAGCTAGACGCATTAGCTCACCCCGAATTTCGAAGGTAGTGAAGACTGCTAGATCTAATGTTGAGTAGAAGTTGACGGAACGCTTGTCGCATTACACAAATAACAAAGAAGAAAACATGAAAGTAGGGGGTCAAGACAACCACAAGTATCGAGTAGATATCATCGGCCAACTCAAAATAGGGAACAGTATATATCAATAATAATGTAAATCAACTACAATACTCAACATGTAGTAATAACAACATAAATTCATCAATAACTACAACCGAGTTCACACATGAGGACTCAAGCCTCAATACCATACTCATTTGGGAATTAAGTTCATTAGATTGAGTATATTCATTATCTTTCAAGATTCATTATCTTTCTTCCTCTTGTGTCGGTACGTGACACTCCGCTCCTCTATTTCTATCCTGATGCCGGAACGTGGCACTCCGATCCTCATATACTATCCTGGTACCGGAACGTGGTACCCGATCCATTTACTATCCTGGTGTCGGAATGTGACACTCCGATCCTCATATTCATTCTATCCTGGTACCGGAACGTGGCACCCGATCCATATTCTATCCTGGTGTCGGAACGTGACACTCCGATCCTCATATTCATTCTATCCTGGTACCGGAACGTGGCACCCGATCCTCTATCTCTATCCTGGTACCGGAACGTGGCACCCGATCCCCTAATTCATTAAGCCTTCTTTCATACTAAGGCATCATCAATCTCATTATATAATATATCGAGCCTTCTTTTATACTAAGGCATCATCAATCTCATTATATAATATATCAAGCCTTCTTTTATACTAAGGCATCATCATTAACAAGTGAATTAGGGTTCTTTCAAGATTTGGGATTCAAAACTTCATCATGCTCATATAATTACATATATATATATATATATATATATATATATATATATATATATATATATATATATATATATATATATATATATCATATTCATACAAGCTTACAATTTAGCACATAGTAGGGTTTACAATACTATCAACACATAGCATTCACTATTAAGAGTTTACTACAAGTAGCATGAAAACCATAACCTACCTCCACCGAAGAATTGATCAAACAAGCTAATCCTCAAGCTGCGTTTTCTCCTCCCTCTCGATCGATCCCTTTCTTTCTCTTTGTTCTTTCTGTTTGTTTTATTCAAACCCTCTTTCCTTTACCCTAATTATCATATAATTAAGACTAAAAGAGGACAATAGAACCCACTAATTAACTTAAGGTTACCTCTTTTAACCCCCAAGTAATTAGACTTATTAATATTGACCCTCAATCTTTATAATTAAGGAAAGAATAGTCCAAAACGACCCTTAAATGTGTAGAGGAATCCTATTCCACTGGATTTCTTAACCCGTGGCGGGCCGTCGTACTGCGACGGTCCGTCCACGATGGTCGCCGCAGCCTCCCAAAATCCAGGTGAACTTTGACGGCCCGTCACACCGCTGACGGTCCGCCCCGCACTCCGCTCCGACGGTCGAAACTCGCTTCTTATACCAAATTCTCAAGAGTTGAAGTGTTTTGCAACGGAAGATCACGACGGTTCGTCGTAGCTGTGACGGCACGTCCTGCAGGTCCGTCACAGATTACAGAGAGTCGATTTTCAGATCCAATTTGAGTTCTAAGTATGCTGAAACGATGCACCTCGACGGCCGTCGTGCTGTGACGGTCCGTCGCAGCGTGCGTGGTCTTGGCCGCTTTTTCCGCATTAAAATATCTTTGCTCAAAACGACTAAACAGGTCGTTACAATAGATACCAATTTCCCCATCGTTCGTCCCCGAATGATCAAAAGAAGAAAAACAAGGGCGAAAGGAGTACCTGAATCAGAAACAGATGTGGGTATTTTTCTTGCATATCTGCCTCCTTCTCCCAAGTAGCTTCTTCAACCGGTCGATTCTTCCATTGAACTTTGATGGATGCAATTTCTCTCGACCTCAACTTGCGAACCTCTCTATCTAAAATAGCAACTGGTTCCTCCTCATAAGTCAAATTCTCACCAAGCAAAACTGAATCCCAACGGATGATGTAGTTTCCATCTCCATGGTATCTTTTAAACATGGATACATGAAATACCGGATGTACTCCGGACAGCCCTGGAGGTAAGGCTAATTCATAAGCCACCTCCCCTACTCGCTTTAGTACCTCAAATGGTCCAATATACCTTGGACTTAGCTTACCTCTTTTGCCAAACCGCATCACCCCTTTCATAGGTGAAACCTTCAACAAGACTTGTTCACCCTCCATGAACTCCAAGTCTCTAACCTTTCGATCTGCATACTCCTTTTGTCTACTTTGTGCCGCCAGAAGCTTTTCTTGAATGCGCTTCACCTTATCTAACGAATCCCTCAAGAGATCAGTACCCCAAGGTCTAACCTCGAATGCGTCAAACCAACCAATGGAAGATCTACATCTCCTCCCATACAATGCTTCAAATGGAGCCATGTCAATGCTTGAGTGATAGCTATTATTGTATGAAAACTCCGCTAAGGGTAAGAAGCTATCCCAATGGCCACCAAACTCTATCACACATGCACGAAGCATATCTTCCAACACTTGAATCGTCCTTTCAGACTGACCATCGGTCTGAGGATGGAACGCAGTACTAAGGTCCAACCTAGTACCCAATTCCGCATGCAATGTTTTCCAAAACTTAGAAGTAAATCGTGCACTCTATCTGATATGATGGATAGTGGAACCCCATGCAATCGAACGATTTCTGAGATATAGATCTTGGCTAACTTCTCTGCATTGTAAGTCACCTTGACCGGGATAAAATGAGCTGACTTAGTTAACCTATCAACAATCACCCAAATGGAGTCATACTTACCCATTGTCTTTGGAAGACCAACCACAAAGTCCATTGCGATTCTCTCCCACTTCCATTCAGGAATGGGCATTCTCTGAAGTGTTCCTCCGGCCTTTGGTGTTCATATTTCACTTGTTGACAGCTTGGACACTTGGCAATAAAGTCAACAATATCACGCTTCATTCTACTCCACCGTAAGTGTTGCTTTAGGTCACGATACATCTTGGTTGCACCGGATGTATAGAATACCTTGAACTATGAGCTTCGCTGCCGAGAATAGTGTTGATCAAATCATCAACTCGGGGTACACATACCCTTCCCTTGATTCTCAAAACACCTTCCTCATCGATTGTCGCTTCCTTAGCCTCTCCTCGCAATACTTTATCTTGGATTCGCCTTAGTTTCTCATCATCAAACTGTTTTCCCTTAATCTTATCAAGAAAAGAAGATTTTGACTCCACACTAGCCAACAATCCTCCCTTCTCATTTACTTCTAACCTCATCAAGTCGTTAGCCAAAATCTGCACTTCTCTAGCCAATGGGCGTCTAGAAGCTTGCAAATGAGCTAGACTTCCCATGCTTCCCGCCTTTCTACTCAAAGCATCTGCCACAACATTCGCCTTCCCCGAATGATACAAGATAGTGATGTCGTAGTCCTTCAGTAGTTCCATCCATCTCCTCTGTCTCAAATTCAAATCTTTCTAAGTAAAGACATACTGAAGACTACGATGATCCGTGTAGACCTCACACTTAACCCCATAAATAGTGTCTCCATTGCTTTAATGCAAACACTACCGCGGCCAATTCCAAGTCATAAGTTGGATAGTTTCGTTCATGCACTTTTAATTGCCTCGAGGCATAAGCAATCACATTCTTCTCTTGCATTAGCACTGCACCCAACCCAGAATAGGATGCATCACAATAAACAATGAAGTTCTTGCCTTCCATGGGCAAGGTGAGAATGGGTGCGGTAGTCAACAAAGTCTTGAGCTTCTGAAAGCTTTCTTCAGATTCATCTGACCATACAAATGGAACATTCTGCTTAGTCAAGTTCGTCAATTGGGAAGCAATAGAAGAGAATCCCTTGACAAATCTGCGGTAGTAGCTAGCTAACCCAACAAAGCTTTTTATTTCTGATACATTAGTGGGTCTTACCCAATTCTTCACTGTCTCAATCTTAGAAGGATCTACCATCACCCCCTCCTTCGAAACCACGTGCCCCAAGAAGGACACTGCATCTAGCCAAAACTCACACTTAGAGAACTTGGCGTAAAGCTTTTTCTCCCTCAACAACTCTAACACCATTCTCAAATGCTCCTCATGTTCCTTCTTGCTCTTTGAGTATACCAATATATCATCAATAAATACGATCATGAAGAGGTCCAAATATGGCTTAAAAATCCCATTCATCAAGCTCATGAACGCAGCAGGGGCATTCGTAAGACCAAAAGACATCACTACGAATTCATAATGCCCATATCTAGTTCGAAAAGCAGTCTTTGGCACATCCGCTGCCCGTATTTTCAATTGGTGATAACCGGATCTCAAGTCAATTTTTGAGAAGACACAAGCACCTTGTAACTGATCGAACAAGTCATCAATGCGAGGAAGAGGATACTTGTTCTTGATAGTTACCTTATTCAGTTGTCTGTAGTCTATGCACATCCGAAAACTCCCATCCTTCTTCTTCACAAACAAAACCGGAGCACCCCAAGGAGATGCACTTGGTCTAATAAAGCCTTTGCTCAACAACTCTTGAAGTTGTGCCTTTAACTCTCTTAACTCCGCGGGAGCCATTCTATAAGGGGGTATAGAAATGGGGCGAGTACCCGCTTCAAGATCAATACAGAAGTCAATATCCCTATCCGGTGGCATACCAGGAAGATCTGCAGGGAACACATCCAAAAATTCTCGAGCTACCGAAACTGATTCAATTGAGGGTACTTGAGCAGTGTCATCCTTGAGATGTGCCAAGAAAGCTAAACAACCCTTACTAATCATCTTCCGAGCACAAAGAAAGGACACGATACGAACCGAGTTGGAAGTGTAGTCGCCCTCCCACACTAACGGATCTGCCCCAGGCTTGGCTAACGTCACGGTTTTAGCATTACAATCCAAAATCGCATAATTCGGAGAAAGCCAAGTCATACCCAGAATTACATCAAAGTCACCCATTTCTAAAATAACCAAATCTACATAAGTGTTGCTCCCCACAAAATTCACCGAACAAGACCTATACACCTTTTTAACTATCACAGACTCACCCACCGGAGTAGAAACACGAATAGGCGTGTCAAGTAATTCACAATGTAAATTTAGACCATTAGCAAATGAGGAAGATACATAAGAAAACGTGGATCCAGGATCAAACAATACGGAAGCCATGCAATCACAAATCAAAAGGTTACTCATGATGACAAAGATCGATGCCTCCGCCAGATCTCCCAGAAAGCGTAACAATGGGCCCCATTATTCGTGCATCTGTTGCCCTACCATGTTGCGTAGTAGTGGCTCCAGCTTGCCCATCACCTCTGCCGTTGTGGTGACCACCATTACCTCGACCACCACGCCCTCCGTAATAGCGGCCTCTACCATGACCACCCCTACATCTACCGTGGGGTTACTAACTCTGGTTTGGACAATACCTCTTAATGTGTCCAATCTTCCCACATCCATAACATTCTCCTGGGTTCACGACGGCCTCTCGCAGAAGTGTTGACCGATCTGAGGTGGACCTCAACTACACCAGAGTGAAGACCGAATTGGTCGAACGAGTAGCCTCCGTAACTCGTCCTCTAGTATACGAACCATTGAACTCACCTCCCTTTCAAACCTTTTTTGTCGATGTCGTGGTGAAGTCGTGCAGCTTCACTCCTTCCACCTCTATCACAAAGTCTACCACCTCTTGGAAGGATTTTGCCGTTGCCGCTACACCGTAAGGCGAAATCCGCACTCGACCTCAACCCCTTCACAAAACGGCGAATCCGTTCTTGTGGACTGAAACAAAGTTGGGTGGCATACCTAGATAATGCGCAGAATTTAGCCTCATATGCATTAACCGTCATCCTTCCTTGCTCAAGACTCAAGAACTCATCCCTTTTTCTGTCTCTCAAAGTCCTTGGGATATACTTCTCCATAAACAAGCTAGAGAATGATTCCCAAGTCATAGGGGGTGTCTCTGTTGGTTGACACTTGATATGTGACCGCCACCACATCTTGGCGTTCCCTTGAAACTGATAGCTCACGAACTCAACACCGAACCGCTCCACTATACCCATCTTGTGTAGGAGCTCATGACAATCAACAAGAAAATCATAAGCATCTTCAGATTCTCGCACTTTGAAGACCGGAGGTTTCAATTTCAAAAACTTCTTGAAAAGTTCGTCTTTGGTCGTTTGTCATTATCGGTCCGATGGTCGACGTGGAAATGTGCCTATCTCCACGAGGCATCCATGCGGGAGCCATAGTAGCCGCATGTCGCACCTCAAACCGGAGGTGTTGGTGCGTAAACCACCGGAGGTGCTCGACCGTGATCGGATAATCCGCTAAGATAAGCAAGTACTTGGTTGATCATCTCTGGTAGGTTGGGGTGGCAATTCCTCATGTTGCGCTTGTTCATTCTCCCTTCCTCACCCTCTCTTATCACCTCTTGATCGGTGGAGGAGTCACCGCCCTAGTATCTGATGGGCTAGGTGCTCGTCCTCTTTCTCTAGAGGACGTCCTCCCACGACCTCTTCCACGGCCTCTTGCCGCTACTCTTCCTCGAGCCACAGCCCCCGTGGTTGGCTCAGTCGTTTCTTGTCTTTCCGTTGTTGCTGTTGGTGCGGTCGTTGCTCTAGTTCTAACCATCTGCAAAATAGAGTGAAGATGGTCAGATACCAATTTGTATCACCTAGATACCAATTGGATCCAAGTAATAGCACGAAGGAAAGAATGAAAGAGTGAAATTTTCCTAAAGTCTTATAGCCTCTCAAGGAAAAGTAAAGGCGTCCCCCTACCGTTCCTTAAGACTCTACTAGACCTGTTCTTGTGTGATGAGACCAACGAACCTAATGCTCTGATACCAAGTTTGTCACGACCCAAATTAGGGCCGCGACTGGCACCCACATTTACCCTCCTATGTGAGCGAACCAACCCATATAAACCTTAACATTTTAATACAATATAAACAGAAAGTAATGCGGAAGACTTAACTCATTAATAAAAACAATCCAAAACTATTATTATTATCCCCAAAATCTGGAAGTCATCATCACAAGAACATCTATCTCAAATTGCTAAACTAAAACTGTCTAAGAAGCTAAAACAAATACTAGCTAGTCCATGCCGGAAGTTCAAGGCATCAAGACTTGAAGAAGAAGACCCAGTCCAAGCTAGACGCATTAGCTCACCCTGAATTTCCGAAGGTAGTGAAGACTGGCTAGATCTATTGTTGAGTTGAAGTTGACGGAACGCTTGTCGTGCATTACACAAATAACAAAGAAGAAAACATGAAAGTAGGAAGTCAAGACAACCACAAGTCTTGAGTAGATATCATCGGCCAACTCAAAATAGGGAACAAAGATATATCAATAATAATGTAAATCAACTACAATACTCAACATGTAGCAATAACAACATAAATTCATCAATAACTACAACCGAGTTCACACATGAGGACTCAAGCCTCAATACCATACTCATTTGGGAATTAAGTTCATTAGATTGAGTATATTCATTATCTTTCAAGATTCATTATCTTTCTTCCTCTTGTGTCGATGCGTGACACTCCGCCTCTATTTCTATCCTGGTGCCTAACGTGGCACTCCGATCCTCATATACTATCCTGGTACCGGAACGTGGTACCCGATCCATTTACTATCCTGGTGTCGGAACGTGACACTCCGATCCTCATATTCATTCTATCCTGGTACCGGAACGTGGCACCCGATCCATATTCTATCCTTGTGTCGGAACGTGACACTCCGATCCTCATATTCATTCTATCCTGGTACCGGAACGTGGCACCCGATCCTCTATCTCTATCCTGGTACCGGAACGTGGCACCCGATCCCCTAATTCATCAAGCCTTCTTTCATACTAAGGCATCATCAATCTCATTATATAATATATCGAGCCTTCTTTTATACTAAGGCATCATCAATCTCATTATATAATATATCAAGCCTTCTTTTATACTAAGGCATCATCATTAACAAGTGAATTAGGGTTCTTTCAAGATTTGGGATTCAAAACTTCATCATGCTCATATAATTACATATATATATATATATATATATCATATTCATACAAGCTTACAATTAAGCACATAGTAGGGTTTACAATACTATCAACACATAGCATTCACTATTAAGAGTTTACTACAAGTAGCATGAAAACCATAACCTACCTCCACCGAAGAATTGATCAAACAAGCTAATCCTCAAGCTGCGTTTTCTCCTCCCTCTCGATCGATCCCTTTCTTTCTCTTTGTTCTTTCTGTTTGTTTTATTCAAACCCTCTTTCCTTTACCCTAATTATCATATAATTAAGACTAAAAGAGGACAATAGAACCCACTAATTAACTTAAGGTTACCTCTTTTAACCCCCAAGTAATTAGACTTATTAATATTGACCCTTAATCTTTATAATTAAGGAAAGAATAGTCCAAAACGACCCTTAAACGTGTAGAGGAATCCTATTCCGCCTGGGATTTGCGCAACCTGTGACGGGCCGTCGTGCCTGCGACGGTCCGTCACGATGGTCGTCGCAGCCTCCCAAAATCCAGGTGAATCAGAACGCCCGTCACACCGTGGACGGTCCATCTCGCACCTCCGTCTCCGACGGTCGAAACTCGTTTCTTATACCAAATTCTCAAGAGTTGAAGTGTTTTGCAACGGGAACTCACGACGGTTCATCGTGGATGTGACGGCACGTCCTGCAGGTCCGTCACAATTTACAGAGAGTCGATTTTCAGTATCCAATTTCAGAGTTCTAAGTATGCTAAAACGATGCACCCTCGACGGGACGTCGTGCCTGTGACGGTCCGTTGCAGTGCCCGTGGTCTTGGCCAGTTTTTCCAGAATTAAAATCTGCTGCTCAAAACGACTAAACAGGTCGTTACACAATCGGTCAACCAACTGGTCGTCTTTTGGTTCGTGGATTGCTCAACAAGCCTTGGGTCCTTCTTTTGGGGACTTTTGTGGGGACCTTTAGAAGTCGTACCTGGACGTTTCCAACGTATATACAACCCTTAACAAGCTTTAGACCTTCCACATAAGTTTCACCCAAAAAAATACTCGTAACACTTCCAAAGAGTCTAGGCCCCATTAAGACACCCATTCAGTGTCTTAAGGGCTACAAACCTTAACAAGTTTTAGAACTTCCACATAAGCTTCACCCAAAAAAATACACGTAACACATCCAAACAGGTTAGGCCCCATTAAGACACACATTCAGCGTCTTACGGGCTAACTTGTGAACGTCTTGGACGTTCTTGGACGTTTGACCTCCAAACTTTATGAAACTCCATATACCATCTATAAAAATCATTTTAAATCATTTTAATACTTCATAAGCTCATGTCATACAATATATAAACACGCATGAACATATGAGACATATAGGTGACTAGTCGTCCAATATCTTGGTCGTCCTTGACTTTTGACTTCCAAATCACCTCAAACTTTACACACTGCCTCTAAACCATATTATAATTGATTTTAGGACCTTATAACCTTAAGACAAACATGTTTAGGATCTATACACCCTAACTTATTTTGGGGTCTTACTAAAAAAGATCATAAATGGTGAAACGTTTTCTAACACATGCATGATCCATGATTTGAGGAGCTACTCTATGATTATTTAAGCTTATATTTTGATTTAATTGAATTTTCCCATGTATTATGATATGTTTATCAATATGACTACTCCATTGAGTTTTTACTTGACACCGAGGGGATATTGAAGTGGAAGCTCTCATGTTAGTAGACATCAAGTCTGTAGTAGAAATCTCCTTGTCCCTACCTATGTTCTCTCATAGGATATCTCATAAAGATATATCAAGTTGATACACCTAAGCTATTAATTTAAGGTACTTTGAAAGTAAGGACATCTCTTTTTTTGTGTGGGAGCAAGAGACCAAATTCCACATTATATCTCATGTGCTCTATGTCGGTTTATGGTAAGTATCCCATAAAACAAACTAAGTTGCTTTCAGAGCTTTTGTGAGGCTTTAATTATGATTTTATAATGCGTTGACCATGTTCATAGTTTTATGATTTTTATTTAGAGGTTTTACTATGTTTCATGCATATTGTACTTTTTTATGTCCTCTTATGATCATGTTTTACGTTCTTATGATATCACTCATACTTAGTACATTCCATGTACTATGCATACTTATGTCTACAGTGTTCTTGGGCTAATTAGTTTAGGTTGTGTTCAATCTTCATTTATGCTTGAATCATGCCCAGTACTTTCAAAGCACAAGTTCCTTGATCCGGTAGAACATGTGACTAAATAAACTTCATGATTCCTTTGCCTGATTTATATGTAAATGTGTATCTATTCGCTTACGTTAACATCTAGATCACTAATTTGATCGTGTGACGTTGTTCGAAATCTTCTCATAAAGGAAAAGCTTTTGATTAAAGGTTGTAGTGTTGTTTCAGCCTTGAGATAAGTTGTCCCTTCTATTAGACTTAACTTAGTTTCTAAATAAAATAACTTGCATGATTGGCAGAAAGGATATAGAATGAGAATTTACGCTTGTATGATCTAAGTTACTTTTTGTCTATTTTTTGGATAGTAGTATACTTAGTTCAGTGTCTCTTGGATATTAAGCTAAGGGAGGGTAGGCATGTTTCAGACGCTTAGCCTTTTTTTCATTTTTCGTTAGTGCATTTGGTACACTTCATAATAGTTAACCCCGGAATAACTAATCATGAAATAACTTGTTTCTAACCAAACAACCCCTTATAGTTTTTTCGATGCCCATATTATGAATATTTTTATTGGGTAGTTGATGTACTGTGATTTCGCGGTACTTTCAATGCTTTTTCCTAAAGATTTGTGTGTGTCTAGAGCCTTTTTGTAGTAGTTTTAACATGATTTTATGTTTATTTTGCAGGAAAGATATCCAAATCGAAAACGCATACGGCAGATGAGATTTAGTGCAGAGGTGACCTACGAAGGTCATCGATAGTCCGTCGTTCCATTGACGGACCGTAGATGGTGAGCATCGACTCATAGTTTAGGCATCTGGAGAAATTTGGGAAAATCTAACCAAGTGCGGGACTACAAAAGGATCGACGATTCGTCGATTCATTGACGGACCTTCATGTTGAATCGTCGACAAGTTCAGAGATAGTCCAGTACCCAAAGTTGAAGAAAGTCCAAGTATGGAATGACAGAAGGCAGCGAGAACCGTAGATGCATCGACGGACCGTGATGTTGGTCCGTCGATTGATTAAGAGAGGATGTCAGCTGAAGGATGAAAAAGATGCTACGTCTGGACTGACGGAGGCAGTCGACGGTCCGTTGTTTCATCGACAGACTGTCTGTGGGGGTCGTCGATTACAGCCGCGTTTTTTGGACAACTTTCCTTATTTTAATTCCTTTTAATTTAGGACTATGTTTTTATAAATAGGGTGTAAAAACCTCATTTTTTTGGGGTTGGATCTATTACTATTGTCCTTAGTTTGTGTGTTTGGAGATTGAGTTTTGCAACTTTAGCATTAATTCAATTTCCGAATTTGGTTTTCAAGTGATTTCTTGTTAGTTCAAGTTAAATTTCTGAATTTTCTTCGAATTGTCAAAGTAAGTCCTATTTTATTGTTTAACAACTATGGATTGTGTCCTTATATGCATGGGTAACTAAATCTACAACTAGGGTTGTGGGAACCATGGGTGATAACAAAGTAGACTTAGCTTAATAACAATTCTCAAATAGGTTATTGGAAGTATTGATAATTCTTTCGCTTAGAAGTCTTTTTTACGAATGTCATGTTAGAACTCGCCTTGTTGCTACTTGCCAGATCAAGGAGGTAGTTAATAAGAAAAGAATTATCAACATAAATTTGGTGGGGTACTATCTAATAGGCTAGTCTCGATTGGTGCGAAGTAATAATATAGTCATACATCGAATATGATGCTAAATATGAAGTAAAGGTAAGGGTTAGCAGCTTATACACTCGTAGCCGGACCAAGGTACGAAGTGAAATTCTCTAAATGTCGAACAAAGGATTTAGAGATACTTAACTTATCACTTTGCATGCAAAACACTAGGAAAAAATTGTTATAGCTAGGAATACGGCGTTATGAACCTACGGGGAACACTTACACCCTAGTTTCTCTCACAACTTGATAAAAACCAAAGTTTTACGCCTGTTACTTGTTTTACTTAGTGTTATTGAAGAATTTTGTTTCACAAAACCCCCCTTTAATTATCTGTTTTCGGAACGAACTTGACTAAATAGAAGTAGTTGTACATTGAAGTTAAGTCTAAACCATTTTCCTCGAGGGATCGACCTCAACCTACTGGTTGGGTCCTTTACTTGATACGGCCGCTTATACTTCTTTAGGGAGGTGTAATTTGAGTGTATCAGTAATTTAGTTTAAATCTCATAACATCTGGATATTCATATGTCTCTCGGTCTCAATCTCTTCTAACTTATCTAGACAAGTTAGGAATTTAATTTTTTAAATTAATAATCAAATTGTGTGAAAAAACTCTTATTTAGTACTCCCTCCATGCACTTTTATTTATAATGTTGCGCTTTTCGAAAGTCAGTTTGACTAATTTTCAAAGTTAAATTATATTACATTAATTCAATATTTTAAGCAAAAAATTTAGATATTCAAACACTGTATGAAAAATATTATAAATTGCAATTTTTTGCATATCAACATGATGAAAAAATACATCTTACATGTTACTTTAAATTCTTAAAGTTTGACTCCGAAAATAGAAACCAGGACAAATTATAGTGGACGGGGGAGTAAATGAGTTTGAGGGTTCAATCAGTTTCTCACCCCGATCAATGTTAATGATTTAATGAAGGATAAATTTGACATTCAATATTTAAAATGTTCTCCGTCTCTAATTGATATATAGTGACTTTACCATTTTAAACCATTTATTTATTTATTTCTTGGTTAAACATGATTTTATTTATGAACATGCTAAGCTATATTATATTATCATTGCTTGGTACAAGCACATCAAGTAACTTAGAATTAGCAGCATAAGCATTCTGGGTATGATTGGAGTAATTCATGTCCAAGACCCCACTTGATTTGTCAAATAGACAAAATAATTAGAAACATAGTATATTTTCATAATTTTAACTCTTCATTCAAGGTGTTTCCACTTTTAATATAACATAATAGTATGGAAGATTTGATTTTTGTAAGGCAAAACGACACCATAAGTACTGCTACATACATGAGAATGGGGTAGTAATGTTTTAACCAATTTTGTTTGAACCCAACCTCTAAATCGAGGGTTATAGGTGAAACTGCAAATTTAATAAATGAGTAACTGATATAATTTGGCAATGTGAATGGTAATTGACATGCATGTAAAATTCACAGCTTAAAAAAGTTCTAAGTGAGCCTATTTTTGCTCTCAACAGCTTCTTTGAGTTTTCTTCCAAGCGCATATGCCAAAGGAGGTGGAACAGCATTTCCTATTTGCCTGTGCTTGTGCAAGATGTTACCAGCAAATTGGTAGCTGTCTGGGAAACCCTGCAATACATTATCGTATGATACTTGTTATTATCCTACAACAATACTCTTTATGTTTGAAAACTATCTCTTATTTCCTAAGCAAGCAATTCCAAATTCATGAATATACTACACCCTCAGACTATGGTTTAAACATTCTTAAATGTGTCTACATTTTGTAAGAGACTTACTTGAGAACGTGCACATTCACGAACTGTAACAATCCTGTCTTGATCTGGATGAAAGCACATCCCCACCTTGCCCATCGGCTGGGGATCAGTAATGGAAGTGGGGAAGTTCCCATCCCAATCCAACCTTCCAAAGAGCCCCTTCCACTGGTTGTGCCGCTTAGCAGTGTTAGGCAGGCACCATGGAATCAAATCAACTAGTTGACCATTAGATAGTTTAACCTGCAACACACAACACATCTTTTACACCTACTAAACAGATATTATTTCATCAAAAGCACTGCATGATTGCCACAAAACCTTTTCATCTTCAAGATCACGCCAATCAGCTCCTGGCCGCTTAGGGATTCTTTGGCACCTGATTAGGTTAAGCTCATTCATCTCTTTTGAAATGTGATCAGATAATGTTATTGAGCTGCCCCGGATTTTCTTTTGGAACCAGGATACTGGATCACCTTGATACTGCATTAACAATGAATAGCATAAATAACAAAGTACAAACCAAGGCGTGATATGATTGCATAATCTATAGAAACAAAAGTAGCATTGCCCTCTTTCTTCTTCCAAATTCAGAAAGTAAAAGTCCCTACTCAATACACTAAGTGTCTTTCCAGTTCTCTAGTCAATTCCTGGAAAAGGGGATGGGGTTCAAGGAAATTCAAGTTAGTACCTCTATGCAAGTCTTGCTTGCCCCATTGCCAACAACAGGAAGATCTCCAATTGTGTCTCTGACAGTAAGTGAACGGAATGGAGCTCCACTAGCAGTACTCCTCACAGCTGCATAGTATGAAGTTTCAGATAATGCGATTTTTAATTCTGGGACAGCAAAAACATGCATTGGTTCTGGCCACTCTGGAAGAACCTCCTCTGGGGAGGCAGCCCAGATAAATGCTCTCTTCCTAGACTGAGGAACTCCATACGCTCCGGCTTCAAGGATACCAAACCTAACCTGATCACAAGAAAATTGATTCAGTTTTAATAATTAGAAATATACATACATATAGAATGTGTGTGTGTACCTGATAACCCATCTCAAGAAGGGAAGCAACAGTTAAGCGAAATGTTTGTTTTTGGTTGAACGAAACAAAATTCCTAACATTCTCCAAGAGAAAAAACTTGGGCCGATAATAATCAGCAAAGGATAAAAATGCCAGAATCATCTCACACTGTACTTTACTCCAGGTGCTCTGATTAAATCTATTCATTCCAGAAAACCCCTGCAAAAGAACACACCATTTAAGCTACAAAGTTTACTAAATAAACATCAGGGTAGATGTGAAAGAGCTTAAGAAACCTGACAAGGAGGGCCTCCATTAATGAAATCAACTTGTCCAGGCAGTGGCAAACTATTCAGTTCGCTCTCATCCATTGCTGCAGCTAATTCAGAAGCCTCTGGAGTTGAGATACAGTCATCAGAATCTCCACACTTCTGCATGACAGCCCTGAATTGAAACCAATATATGGTCACTGCTGTTATGAACTTAGATATGTTCATAAAGGAAAGAGTAAATATTATATACCCAAGGACCTACCTCAAAATCACATTGCAATTATGTATGAACACCTTTGTCTTTGGATGATTAAGTCTAAATGCATCTCCAGCAGGCGCTTCGTATTCAATTGCCCAATTTGTATCTGTGACACCTGAAAGAATAAAACTTTCAGACAAAAGTTCAAACCCCATCCATTACAACTACAATAAGCAGAGAGATGGAAGTTACCCGAATGCTGCAGCCCCTCAGACAAGCCACCACAACCAGCAAAGATATCTAATGTGGACAAACGATTCTGTGGAGAAGTTTCATTTAGTTCCCCAACTTCATCCACTCCTTCTTTTCCCTTCCCCTTCCTCTTCCTAGATGTTGCATCATCTAGCTTAATTTTTGACAATCTCAGGTTTATCTGAGCTGGTAACTGCTCAGAAGTACAATCAACTTATAATTCACGAGAAATAAAATTCAAAAACAAATAGGGTACATAAATAAAAGGTAGAACGTCTTGTACTAAAAGGACTCCGACCAATTGCTGTTAAAATAAGACAAGAGTACAAAAGTACAAATTATGGGATGGGTACCTTTTTAAGGGATCCATTCAATGGATCATACAAATATTCACAAAAGAAAATATGGTCGAACATGGCAGGGACATCTTCAGAGGAAATATCATACTTCTTCCTCACTTCACATTTTCCTTTGATTATTTCCACAGGAACTGTATGTATATCTTCACTGTAATAGATCTGGAAGAGCAGCAGCAATCAGAATATTATAAATGCAAGAAGGTTTGCATAGGAAAAAAAGAATCCCCTAATAGTAACCTGCTGATTCAAAAAAATTCCTAAAACAACATAGTAAGAGAATTAGTATATATTTACAACTCTAACCAGCTATTAGTGTGGAGACAAGTTATAGTATTAGGTAGCACATACCTCCCGGATATCAGAAGAGTATGCCTTATCTGAAGATATATCCTCTGGTCTGAAGAATCTTCTGACTTTAACATTTGTAGAATCTACTTTAGCTTGTTTAGATCCCTTAGGTCCAACAATTTCTAGTAATTGACATACTACATAGGCCATCAACCCCACATTTCTTCCGGCTTTGAAAGTTCCATTTCCCCCTCTTTCTGCAGTAAAGTGATCGGGGCTTACATAAACAAAGTCATCAACTGAATACTCAGTCCCCAGATATACAAAACTGGATTTGGACATATCAAACTTAAAGGATTCCTTTTCCTGATCAGTTTGCTGCAACTCACAAGAGTAGCATAAACCATTACCAAGGCCCATCTTATCAAACGGGAGTCTGAAAAAAGCACCTTTTTCAGGGCGATAAAAGCTTTTGCAGTAAAATTCAGTCGGCAATCCCTTCCTCTTTCTGTCTTCTGCTTTTGCTCTATCAAGTTTATCAGCATTCGTGTTTCTATGCTGGTGTCCCCAAGGCATCATTCTGATATTGACAGCTATACTTTCTTTGACATCTCCTAGTTGCAGATTCATGCATTCATTGATCAAAAATACCTCTCTCTCATTAGCTGCATTTCCAAGTACAGTGTCAGATCCTCGTTGCATCATTTTTCCATGAAGCATTTTGCTACCATCCAATTTTTCAAACATGTATTCAACAAAGTAAATAGAAGGAAGCTCATCTGGTTCATCATGTTCCACTAGAACTGAATCTCCAACAGCTATCTCATGTCCATGAACTCTAGCTTTTTTAAACAACTGTTCACCAGAAGCTGTTTTACCTATGGATTCCCCATCCCAGTTTATTTCTTTGCTGTCAGAACGTGACTTAATATGCCTTCTTGTAGAAGGTGTATGAGCTTTCTCTGGAACATCCAAGTTCTCCTCCGGAACATCATCCTCTTCATTTTCCTCTTGCTCATCTGGTTCTTCATCATCCTTCACCTCACAATCAGCCACCTCCTTTGACACCTCGGGTGAGTAATTGGAATAGTATTCCCCCCAGATTCTGTTGATTAGCCTTGTTGTAGTAGCCTGCATAGCTTTCCTTTTTACAGATGGCGCCATAGATGCTCTAGGATTTAAGTTCTGTTCCAGTCTCTGCATCACCTTCTTCTTCTTAATCACCCATTTTGTATGGTGCCTCTCTTCCATTTTCCTTGAGAGACCAACCGCAAATGCACAATTCCTAATGCTTACATCAGGAAATTCAGAAAACTGCTGGAGAATAATTTGCCCATGTACAACCACATACCTTTCCACTGCATCTACATTAGATGATATATAAGCAGGATGGTCTTTCTTGAACTCTGAAACCCTTTTAATAACTTCTCCAAAAGAAAGTCTAGCCACACGATTCTGTTCCTTTAACAAAGTAATGATGCTCACTGCCAATCTTGCAGTCTTTATGACTGGTTCGTACCAAGGAGCATACTGTTTCAATGGCTTCCCAAGCCTATACCTGAATTAGAAATAATATGCATGAATAAAGCATCTATAGGAAATCCACCAAGCAAAAGCATAGAAAGAAAAACAATCCAGGTTTATCAGAATATAATAAATAGCAGTCCCAGCTATTGGCTTAACAAAGGAAGGTACTTGCAAAATAATTCAATCACTCAAACGGAATTAAGTGCATACCAGGCCATATCAGTCCGAATTGATATAAAGATCATTGAGGACCCAAACTCAATCATCCATTCTTTTATAGCACTCAGGTAAATTGGCATTCCATCAATCTCAGCTGATCTAGAACCACCTGAAGAGGAATGATTAGCATCTGTGTCAAAATTGTAGCCAGACCCATCATCAGCAGTCATCACTCCAGACCCAAAAATGGTTACATCAATATCAGCACAAGCTTTCATTGGCAGCAGTTCTAAAGATATTAGCCTTGAGTCCGAGTTGTACAATGCCCAATTATGAAGCATGCTGCGAGGCAACTCATCAATATGGTATGTTTCAACCCCACTGTCAAAGACAATATACTCATCAGTCTCTTCATTAGATGTTTTGTAATATGCAGGTAAAGGATAATCACTTGCAATCTCATCCTCATTGATCTTGATGTATATTTTGCTGGATGAGGAAGATGTATTACGGTCTTTCTTCTGCTTCAAGGAGCACCAATACTCCTCTTCATGCAACAATTTAGCCAATTTTAGATCTTCATCTTCTGGCGCTGGACCATTGGCCAAACCAGATTCAACTATCTTGTCTCCTCCATTTCCTGCTTTTGGGCCAATACGTAGACCATTACCAGATGATATAGTCTCTGGTTGTGCAAGTGTCTCGTGCTTGCTGCTTTCATCTCTAAGGGAAGCTAGGACAGGTAGCTCAACAAAAAGTTGATCAGTCTTCTTTGATGTATCATCCAGACCAATAAGTTCCTTATATATGAACCCGCCCTGAGTGATGACAAAGTCCCTGATGGATACTCCACCTGAAAAGCATTTTATGCCAGTCATCGCTCGGACAACCCCTGCAAGCAACTCGTCAAGACTTAAATCAGGATTCCCTCCAGATGACTTTGAAAGCTTCTTATAAACCTCAACGCAAGCCGTCGCCTTGGCAAAGAAGTGGTCATAAAACTTCTTATAACTACCTGAGGGTTTTAAACAATCATAATCAGCTGTCTCAGTTGAGATCCATATGACAGGAGTTCCATCTTCATAGCCAGAGATAGCCCATTCTTCAATACGCCCAAAGCCTTCACATCTAATTCCTTTTGCTTTTACTTTGTCAAGACTGTCCTCAAGTGGTAAAATGAGGCCACTGATAAACAGATCATCAACCTCAGACATTCCAAACGGTTGTGGTATTCCTTCTGAGTTATGAAAAACAAAATCCGTTAATCTTCTACAGGGTCGTTGAGACTCTTGCAGACCCGCAGTTAACCTAATAGCTACATCCTCTTCGTCTACACAATGGTCCTTCTTTGTTTCAATGACTGAAGACTTTTTTGATAAATGCACAGATTTCTCTTTAAAATCTGAACAGGCAGCAGCTCGCTTAGGCCTTTTACGTCCAGCAGTGGGCTCCTCAATAGTTTCAGAAACAGCCTGTTTCTTTTCCTTCTTACCAGTTGCAGATGCCTTCCTTTTTGACACAGAATCTTGTTTGCGTTTGTTCTTTTTGTGTCCTGATAAATCAGCAAAAACACAGAGAAGGATAAGCCATAGCAAGAACTGAAACATTTCTGTTATCATTCTCGCAACAAAGACAAAGCACTCTAAGGAAATTTAGTACAAGGTGGACCTGAAGCTAAGGAAGAAGCTTTCTGAACTTTCCTGTGAAAGAGTCATTATTGAAAAGCATGAAGTGGAAGTGAACATCAAAAGAAGCAGCAAAATTAAGAAAATGCAGAACTCAAAGTTAGTCAATACACTTGAGGAGTTATTCAATGTGAGGTACAAGGTATAATAATCCAAGGATAAAATGCATGATTGTTTTATCCTGTGTTTGGTTGAAGGTATTAGGCAGTCCCAGGATTATTTATCCCTCCACTTATAGCTTAGTGATGGAGAAGTTATCCCATATATATATTTGATGGAATAACTTATCCCTGGATAACTTGTTCCCAACCAAACAACCCCTTAATAGCAAACAACATTCCGTGCACTAGCATAAGCAAAAAAAGGCATAAATGCTAAGGGGAATGGTATATACATGGAGAAAACACTACATGCTTGTGAAATGACCATCTCATACAGCGCACATTGACTATTTGCCATTTCAAGAGAGTAGATCATTTTGGCATAAGATTGCTTCACAGGCTCTAAAAGCTGTTAATAGACACAAGTCACTGCAGCAAGCAAATTTGTTTAGTTTTATAATCCACCTTAAGCATTATATTGTAAGAGGCCAATACAGTAGTATGCATACAAATAACACAACAAGCAATCTTACCCTTAGAGCAAATTTATTTAGTTTTATAATCCACCTTAAGCATTATATTGTAAGAGGCCAATACAGTAGTGTGCATACAAATAACACAACAAGCAATCTTACCCTTAGAGCAAATTCTAGTACGGACATCACAAAGAAGCAATGAGGATATTTACTCCTAATCTCTGAAGGCATCAACTAAGATACCGGGTTGCGGGTGACTATGTTTTAGCAATTAGGTTGTGAATATGGTGAACAATCACAAACATAAATTTATTGTACTTCTTTTATTTTATTAGTTGGTGTTTAACAGGACACAAAATTTGGGATGTGGAACAGCTTAATGAAATTATATCAGTGGTAATGGAGAACATTTTAAGTTGTGGCTAAAATACTAGTTTGATAAACGTCACATCAAGAGTTTGGAATTTGAATGGTTAAATGAGTTTGAAACCTTGAAAGTCATAAAAGGTTTACAGAATAACTGTAACAAATCAAGGGGATAGTGTTGATGCTGTCAAGCATGGAAGTATTTTCTAAAATAGGAAAAATACCATGTCAATGGAAATAGATGGATTTTATATAATGATGAGGATTTTTAGAATAAAGATAAGGAGCATTACAAATTTCTGCGAACTCAAACATATATAACAAGAAAAGCAATGTCATATTCTCAAGGACCGTATTATAAATACAAAAACTTAGCAAATAACGCTACCAAATTAAGTCAACATGATAAATGATCTTTGCTATATAAAATCAATATATACAATGTATACAAACAATGCCAAAATAGATTACCAGCCATGAGATGGCAATAGTTGAGAAGCAACCTCTTCTTGCAACTAAAGAAGATCTTGGGGGTTCGCCAAACAGATATGCAATAGATATGGACAGTTCATTAGATGATTCTGTCAACTATAGTACGAACAAATTGAGATGAGATTGATTCAGGAAGAATAAGCAGTAAGTGTTGCTGGTTAGACAGGAAAAGTTGTTTATGCCATAATTGTCAACTATAGTACGAACAAATTGAGATGAGATTGATTCAGGAAGAATAAGCAGTAAGTGTTGCTGGTTAGACAGGAAAAGTTGTTTATGCCATAATTACTTCACTGGATTATTGATTTGTGAAGATGTTATTCTTTGAATGAATTTGGTATAAGTTAAGTGGGAATAGTTTTTAGGAAGAAGAGTAAATAAAGTGACAACCCATAACCAGGAAAGATTAACAATTAGGTTGAAATGGTAGAGGCCAGTGAGCAAGCAGCGAAAACAGTGGCAGTTTAACTAACTGAAATTCATTTCAATGCAACTAGTCCTCAGTTATAGTGTCTGCAGTTTAGGGTGGATATAATAGTTGACCAGACCAATATTAGACAAAACTCCATTTCAAGATCCCCAAATGAGAAACAAAGTTAGTCTTACCAACACAGGCAACACTCCTCCAACAGTTCATGTACCGAACTATTATAAGTCTTACCATTACACTCTATGCAGAGAGAATAGTTATGGATTAACTTAACCAAACAAGCTTCTAGCTAGTCTTCTTTACCACCCACCTCCAACTTATTTCAACTAAACATGCAGTCATAATAAAGGGCCTTTGATGCTCAAATTAGAGGAGCAATCCCCACAATGTATTGTCCAGCCTAGACATGCATGAGGCAGATTCTCTGGAAAGTAGAAAGAGGAGTCAAGGCCCTCATCTTTAGTCATTGTGCATACAACAACAGGATCCTCACGCATAGGTGTCGCACCCCATTTTTCGCAAAACGGTTTGTGCAACAACTTGACAACTTTTTTAGGTTTTAATTAAAAGAGAGTCGCCACCTAACAAATTAGAGGTGCACTAGGGCACCTAACTAACCCAACTAAGTTTAACTAATTAAGGTCAACGAAACCAAGATTTGAATAAGGGTTCAAGTTACCACTATAGGAAGGTGTTAAGCACCCTCGAGGTCTACAAATGTGAGTCATGACCATATCTCATATATTTATGCAGGAGTAAGCATGTGAAAATAAGGTATAGTTATTCATTAAGTTTAATTAAAATAAACTAAGTGAGTGATCTCCAAACTAGGGTATCGTCTGCATATGGCAATTGAGTGATCTCCAAACTATTTACATAACCGATTTGGAAACCTCTAATCCATCCCTTCACTTTAGTTGTGTGCAGTAAGCTACTCAAGCCCTACATTGCTAGAATAAACAAGACCAGTAGCAAGGGGTCACCTTGCCTTAATCCTCTATGAGAAGGAAAAAAGCCATTTGGTGTCATGTTTATCAAGACTGAGAATTTCTTGTACTAATACAGTGCTTAATCCATTTGATCCATCTAGCTCCGGACCCCATTTTTCCATCATCTGAATTAGAAAGCCCCAATTTAGATGATCATAAGCTCTGTGTATATCTAGTTTGCATAGAATACCCAGTAGCTTACTCCTTTGTCTTGATTACATACACTCATTTGCAATTAGAATGGCATCCATAATTTGTCTCCCTTTTATGAATGTCATCTGTTGTCTATCCACCAATTTATGGATGACCTTTTTCAATCTTTCTACCAAGAACTTAGCAATAATCTTGTGAAGTCCCCTATCAAACTGATAGGTCTGTAATCATTTAACTTTACCGCTCGAATCTTCTTGGGGATTATGGCCACAAAAGTAGAATTGAAACTTTTTTCAAAGAAGCCATCCTCATGAAAGTTTTGCACAGTTGCAACTAGATTATACTTGATGATCTCCCAACAGTGTTTAAAGAAATCCATGGAGAATCTATCAGGGCCAGGGGCTTTTTCTCCTGCACAAGCTTAGATGCTCTCCAGTATATTATGCTCCTCAAAGTTTGCCATCAAAAAGATCTTAATTGCTTCTTCAATCTTGGGGCAGTCTCTCATCTTTAATTGAGGCCTCCACCTTTCTATCTCTTTGTAGAGATTCTCATAGTAGGAAACAATTTCACTGTTTATCTCCTCCGGCTTTGTCACTATCTCTCCCCTAATTTTCAACTTGTCTATGGTGTTAGCTCTTCTGTGTGCATTTGTTGTTCTATGGAAAAAACTTGTATTTCTATGACCATGTATCAACCAAGTTGCCCTAGATCTTTGCCTCCATGCTATCTCTTCATGTATGACAATGTCTTCAAATTCCATGTTGATGGTAAGCCTTGAGACAACTCCTCCACTAACAATCTCTGCTCCTGCATCCTATCCAACTCAACAAGTTTGGTTAGGATACTTTGTTCTGCATTTATAGATTACCTTGGATTGTTTTGCTCCATTCCTTCAACTTTATTTTCAGTGCCTTTAATTTGGCCCCTAGAACGCAATCAGGTTTCCCACTGTAGTTGAAAGATTCCCACCAATTCTTGACTTTACCATTGAAATCTTTTGTATGTAACCACCCGTTCTCAAATTTGAAGTATGACTTACTTGTTAGCCATTCACCACATTGTAGCAACAATGGTGTATGATCTGAGATCACCCTTTGTAAAATAGACTGTCTGATTATCCTGAAGCTATTATCCCATTCTTCATAAAAGAAAAATCTATCATGTCTTCCCGCACTTATATGTCTATATCCCTTTCTCCAAGTGTACTTGCCCCCCACTAGTTCTGGATCAACTAGTCCCATATCTTCAATAAACTCAAAAAAGTCTGTCATAGCCTTGTTAATTCTATTACAGCTCTTCTTTTCCGAGGGATGTCTTGTTGTCTTGAAATCTCCAGATAACACCCAAGGGCCTGAGGTTAGACCTTTAGCTGCTCCAATTCCCACCATGTTTCCTCCCTTTCCTGCCTGTCATTAGGAGCATAAACTCCTGTCAAGTGCCATTGAAACTCCTAGTTCTTCCCCGTAAAGTTGCAACTAATTGTGTACATGCCTTGGCTGCTTATCACTCCTTCCCATTCCCTTGTGTCCCAAATGATCACTACTCCACCTTTAGTGCCACTAGCCTCTAGTTGAACATAGTTCAGCCATCTTTTTCCCCACACTTCCTTTATCATTTTTCCAATGTCTCCTAACTTATTTTCCTGTAAACACACTACATCAACCTTCCAGGATTGCAAAAGACTTTTTATCATACTTCTCTTTTTTTGCACAGTTTAACCCCCTCACGTTCCATGATAATATGTTCAACTTCATTGGTTCTTGATGGCTAGGTATCCCCCCTACTTCTACTGCTATTACTTATGAAATTAGAATCTATCACTAACCACTTCAACTCATACACCCCCTTCTTTTTTATTATTGATGAGTCCCTTTTTTCCTCTGCACTTTCCAGCTTGTTATTTTTTTATTGTCTATCTTCAGAAACAATTTTTTTGGTGTTTTTTCACATTCTCTTAAATCTACTCCAAATTCTGTACGCAGCCTCATAATATGTTGTTGAATCCATTATGAGGGGCTAAGACACTGCGACTCTTCATTTGGCATTTGAATTCTCAAAGGTCTTGCTTCCTCTGCTATTATGTCTGTTTCTCCTCCATTTGTTTCCATCTATCTCTCTCTTCTCTCTCTTTTTTCTTCATGATTGACTCTTAACTCAACTTCAACTGGTGCAATTGTCTTCGTTTGTATGCAATCAATTGCTCAACTTTCTCCTCCCAGCAGGTTCCCCATCTCTTCACTGCTATTAGAGGTTGTGTTATCTTGTGTATTGGCCAATATTTCAATGTTTATTATGTCCACCAGCTGGTCTTCTGAATTAGAGCCTTTATATTGGAAATTAGCAATTGGATCAAATTGGCCCAATTGATTTGTTTATTTAATTTGGCCCAATTTATCTGCACTTCTAATTTGGCCAATAGAAGCTGAAAGAGACCCTTTGTCCTTTTCCCCCTTTCCATATGTTATAGTTTTAAAAAAGCCACCTACCCTTGGATGTGCCCTCATGTGATAACTTCGGAAATGTCACTTTTTTTCACCAAAAAGGCATGCTCTCTATTGTCCTCTGGACAATACCGTGAACCCTCCTTCTTTGTCTCTTCTTTCTTTATCATCTCCGGCGTCTCACACCATATCGAAATTTGGTAGACGAAACCTTCATTGTTAACCTCCATCTCTTTCGAAACTCTTGCTCCATCTCCCTTCAACATGATGCAAGCCTAATGAAGATGATTTTTCGATATGGTCTCCTCTTCCGTCTTGATAAAGCCTCCGCATCTCTCTGATAAGTTTGAAGATTTCCTCTGACCATAGATTCAAAGGAAGCCCTAAAACTCTAATCCGTACGCAGTCCCTCCTAATTTCCGCTAGCCAGCATCCGATAGTTGGTTTCCACCATTCTAGCTTCAGTGGCATTCTCCTCCAAGACCATTCACCCTCCATAACATGCTCTGCTGTCTTCCGTGACGGGAACTCGAACAAGAACATGCCATCATTCATAGCATATACACTGATGCCTCTGTCGTCTTCCAGGTGTTACTTGCCCATCTTCTCACATGGTGCAATTGTGGCATTTCAAAGGAGTCATGGTGAAACTTGCCAACTATGCACCTGTTCAATAGATCCCTAGATCCCTGTCAGAGGTTTTCATCTCTCCAGAGATCTTGATTATACTTACTCTGTTTTGTATCTTTGCCTTCTTTGTGCTCTTCGTCATCCATCTACTAGAATTGAAGGCATCTTTGTATGAAGATTCAAGTTTCTTAGTAGACACTTGCTACTGCTACTTTACTCTTTCTTGTTCATATATGAACTTTGCTATTTTGTGAGCAATATTCCACCGTCCCTCTTTGAAAGTAATTTCAGGTATAATAATTACCGCTTTGATTTAACCTTGTATGGCTATAAAGCTTATGTATCTTCCATTCTCATTGTTTTTAAGAGTGCAAAAAAAACTCTGAGAAGTGGTCTTTTGTTTTCCATCTCCTAACTACATTTCCCTGTTCCTTTGACGCTTCAAAAAATGATGTTGTTAGCATCTCAGGTTTTATGGCTGATTTTAACTTTTTGAGATACACGTCTGCTCTGTTCCGACCATGTGAAACTAGGTCTTAGACTTAACTCGCACCCCAATAGTTAGCTCAAAGGGAGGAGGATTGCCCAAAGCTTATAAGGAGTCCACCCATCTCATTAACCACCGATGTGCGAAATTTTGTCATTCTTTAACACCCCACCTCACGCCCAGTGCTTCGCATCTGGTGTGTGGAAAATTTTGATTTTGGGGGGTCCTAACATTGAGTGAGACGAACCCTGCTCTGATACCATATGAAACTAGGTCTTAGGCCTAACTCACACCCCAAAAACTATCTCAAAGGGAGGAGGATTGCCCAAGCCTTAAAAAGAGTTCACCCATCTCATTAACCATCGATGGAACTTTTTGTCATTCTTTAACAGACCATTCATACCATGATTCTGCCTCCGTTTGACATTTTGTGATCTCATATGACTTAAAACCGCATTGTAGTAGATGTTATTCTCCCTTGTTGAGCAAGACTTTAACATCTTACCGTAAAAAGCCCCCCAAAAAAAGGAAAGTAATTTGAAATTCAAGCTACATGCAGGTTGACCTCGATTCTTGTGCCTAAGAGCATTTTTCCTATTTAAACATGCCTTGTGGGAAGTTGAGAAGACATTTTTAATAATTGACTACCCTAAATAATATAGGCAACAATATAAAAGAAAAAGGGGACAACATAAACCTAAATTAAATATTATTTCTCAAATTAGCGCTCAACTTATTAATCAGGAGAAAAATCAAAGTTTGTCATTTTCTGCTCAAGTCAACTTGCATCATTTCTGATAAGGCCTAATTACCCCTACCTCATTCTAAATTCATTTATTATTAAGAACATAAAGCGAATAAAAGAAATTGTAAAAACTAATGTCCTAAAAGGTGTCCTGTGTTTCAACTTAATGTCCAGAGGCATTGGACTAACTAGATTGTGGGTTTTAGACTAAACAAATATAAGTTTCCTAATGAGGCCCCTAAGTGTCAAACAAAACAAACAGGACAAGCATTCAGCACGTAAATCTCATATTGATCTCTAAATTTAGGTTATTGACATGCTTGAAGACACAAATAGTTGTGAAAGGTCTAGGCAAAAGTGTAGGCACAAAGAAACATATTACAACAATATCTTTAGTTCTATAAGAAGCAAAAGATAAGGGTGCAAGTTAGTTTCAAGGGTAGCAAACAATTAAAAAGCAAATCAATGGTCTTTAACATGCTGAAAATAATTCCTTGATTAATTTTAAAATGGCAGGGAAACATGTAAAGAGTCATACATTACTTTATTATTATTATTATTATTATTATTATTATTATTATTATTATTATTATTATATGCTAAGGTGTTAGGCATATTGATTAACATAAACAATTAAGCAAAGGAAAAAGATTCACATGCTGAAGATATTTGAATCAAAACTTAAGTAGTCAATTAATGGCAATTGTAGGAGTCTTTATTATTTATTTAATTACACCTATAATGGGAAATAAGAACAAACAAACAGTCATACTCCTACATGCTTTCTAACACAAATATGTTAAGATAACCATGTAGCACATAAACCCCTCCCTCCTTAGACGATCCCCAAATTTATTTCATATAGAGAGAGCAGTGCTTATACAAGTAATTACAATCTAAATTAAAGGTGTAAATGAACATCATAATACAAATTAGAAGTACAAATGCTAAACTCAAAATCCCGTCCATAAAACATCTAATGTGACTCTTCAAACTAGAACAATAATGTCCAAACCTGCTAAGGAATAATGCAACGCCTATATATATATATATATATATATATATATATATATATATATATATATATATATATATATATATATATATATATATATATATATATATATATATATATATATATATATATATATATATATATATATATATATATATATATATATATATATATATATATATATATATATAGAGAGAGAGAGAGAGAGAGACAGAAGGCGCACACACAAGAATTCAAACAAATAAAGAAAGCAACAAATATAATGTCATACACACACACACACACAGAGAGAGAGGGAAGAAGAGAATTGACCCAGAGGCTTAATTTTATTTATTTAGACATACCAAAGTATGTAAAGTATTTGTACCAAAAAGTATGTTAAACTTAAGTAATACTGTAATATTAATACGAGAAAAGGATTAAACTAATGAAGGAAGCTAACTTGTTAAACAGATTAATTAATCAACAAGAATAAACTTAACACAACGTCCAACTTGATACAACAAACTGAGCAGCAAACTTTGAAAGCAGTTCGTAAGATTTTTCTTTTCCTTTTTGAGAGTATACGAAAGTAGTGTGGATTAAAGCGTGAGGAAAAGTGAATGAGGACTTCTGTTTATATACTAAATGAAAAGGCATAACCGTGAAAGAAACAATAATGGGAGCCAATTATTAAAATTTGTTATCCTTAAACAAAAAGAGGGTCAGATCATTAAGAATTTATCACCAAAATCGAATAAAGCTTTTAACAAAGTTAAACATGTAAGAAAATGTTCAGATTTTGATTAGGCAAAAGATTAATTAAAAGCAACCACAAACATTTAAGTAATCTAAAATTAAGTAAAGAAATAATTATATGTTAAAAAGAAAATAAATATGCAACTCATATCATATTTAATAATTTTTATCATAATAAGACAAGTGAATTTGTGCAAAGAATCAATTTTAACACATTAAATGTATAAAACTTAGATAGGCAAAGGGTAAGTCCATATCAGTGTTATCAAAGGCGTGCATTAAGCGCGCTTAAGCTTTAGAATGAGGAACGTGTTGAGTGTTTCGCCTTGCTCTATGTGTGCTTCAATGTCATCATTAAGGTTCTAAGGCAAACGTTTCCTTGCCAATGAGCTTCTTATGACGAAGTGACGCTAAATCATTGATATTACTTCATCGTAAATTTTTTTCAATTTCTTTTGCCATATATTTGTCATTCATGTTTATAATTATTAGCCTTGGACTAAAGATATATATTTGTTTTCTTTTCTCCCTTTGCGTCTTTTTTATAACCCACACTTTATTTGCGCTTTGCGCTTAAAGTCTGTACGGACCCTTTGAGCTTTTTTTTTTTTGCATTTTTCGACTTTGATAAGCATGGTCCATATTAAATAAAATAATATAATTTAAAAAGCAGCTCTAAATTAAGGCTTAATCAACAAAGAAAATTATTATCTGAAGAAACAATCAATTCATTAGTTACTAGAATTATGAGAATTAACCAAAATTTAACCAATTAATCAAGTATGGAACATCAACCAGTCAACATAGAAGAACAAGCATGAAGGTATCTTTTAAGGAGAAGATTAAAGGAAAAGATCAACATAGATGAAGTTGAAATTAATTTGAACAGAAGAGGATTTCAATCTGTGAAAAAAAGGATAATAATTATTTTAGGAGCAACATCAAACTTGATTCTCATTCAATTAGGCCTGAATCAGATTTTAAAAGGAAAGAAAATAATCATGCTAACTATCAAGAATTCAATATAATCCAAACAAAAAATATCAAAATAGACTCTGATATATATAAGCAATGAGAATTACGAATTCCAGTGTTATATCATACTTCTGAACTCATTACAAATCCATGCTTCACCAACTATTTCAAACACCAAGACGAGTAATCACATTAAGGAAAAGAGAGTAAGAGCACGAGAATTTAACAAAGCATCACCATAGCAAGCCAGCGAATTATATCAGTAAACAATTTCAAATAAGACATGCATAAGTTTAACATTCAAGACGACAATTAAAGCAATTGACTCAATCAGTAATCATACCAACATTCGTTTCGCCTCTAATAATATGCTTAAAAGAAACAAAGAATCAAAGTGATGAGCAAAAACTCATACCAGATTTGTCGTTGTTCGGAAGTTCTAATACCGACTCCGCATTAGGTTGGGGTGACGCCATCCTCACCAACCGGAGTTGCTGCCCCACTGCTGGCCTGAGTTGTTATCGCTGCTTCGCCGGAGTTTGCTGGTCACAGCTTGCTGCTTCGCCAAAGCTGCTGGGCAGAGCAATCGTTGCTGCCCCACTGCTGGCCTGAGTTGTTATCGCTGCTTTGCCGGAGTTTGCTGGTCACAGCTTGCTGCTACTTCGCCACAGTAGCTGGGCGGAGCAGTCGTTGCTGCCGTTATCCCGTCCGTCGACTTCAATGGAGAAGTGAGAAGTGAGGAGCAGGGCGGCGGAAGAGGGAGAGAGGAGAGCGGAGGCGAAGGGATTTTCGTTGTAGTTCTCGCCAGCGACCAGCGATGGTGGCCAGAGCAGCGAAGGGAGAAGATAAAGGAGGGACCAGAGGCTGCTGGCTTTCGGTGAAAGGTGATTTTTCGGCGGAAATGGAGAGTAGAAGCTGGTGCGGCGGAGAAGTTGAGGGAGATGGGGTGTGCTGTTGCTGAGTTCTCCAACAGGAAGAGGACAAATGAGATAGGTTTTTGGGGGGGATTTGGGCGGGATTTGGGCGGGGTTTTGGCGGGGTTTTGGAGTTTTGGGATAAAATAAAAATAAATGGGAAATTGATCTCGGCCGTTGGTTTAATTGAGATGAACGGCTGAGAATGATTTTTGGTGTTGGATGAATTAAGGTGGACAGTTGAGATTGAATCAGAAGGGGTTTTGAGATTGGATTGAATTTGTTCTAAATTGGCTATATTTGAAATAAATAAATGGTTGTAAATGACATGAAATTGAATAGGGACGACTAGAATTGAAATAGACTGGTATAAAAGAGGCTATGATTTGAATAATTATGCCCGTTCGTCCACTACACATAATAAATAGTTTCATATGAAATAACATACTTAAATATTAAAGAAATTCTTGAATACGTAAACAAAATATTTACTTTCAATTTATCAACAATAAATAAAATAATAATAATTTTAAAATATGATTATTAAAATATATCGTTCTTTAGACAAATTTGATGAACTTTGATACACATAATAAAACAAATAGGTTTTAAAATACTTATTTAATCAAATGGCAATTCGAAAAGTGCTATAGTCGATCAAAAGTTGGTATCAAGAGTTGTTCCTTTTTTGCTTGAGAATGAAGAATGAATTGTTGGGCAAACAACGTTCGCTAACTAGTCAATTTTGTCTGACTAACGAAAGGTGTTAGTGGGATTAATTGGAATAATATGCAATTATGATAAATGATATGGCTAAGACTTTGATTTTAAATCTCCTACTTATCTCTGGTATTACGAGAATCAGATTGTGTGTAGTTCTAGTTTTAATGATGAACGGAGTTCCTAAAATTAAAATAACTGGGTGAGCTTCGAATAGGAATAATAACAGCTTGCATAGATGAGATTAGAGATCGAAGTGGCATGAATAATGTAAGAAATGACTTAAGTTATGAACCCAAGGATCATATGAGTGGTGCAAAATGAAAGGGCATTTATTGTGATATATATAAGAGCGAAAGTCGTATATGAAAGAGCAATTGATCTTGTCTGCAATGTGTAAACGTGTAGCTTGTGATTTGACTAAATAAAATTATTAGGACATATATGTCAATTAAATGGTAAAATAATTTATAAACATAGTGATTGGTGTAGTTCCATACACACTATGATATTTGTCTTAAGGCAACAAGGATGATGTCTTACGTTATGATGTATAGGGCTATGATACGCAAAAAAATAATTTTCGGGTCATGGAAATGTTGTTCGTAACCCATGAAAAATTATGTTTTTAGACTATGACACCTTCAAATCATGATAAGCAGAATTATAACTCTTGCCATGAGATGGTGTTTGTAGCCCGTGAAAGATGGTGTCTTTACACTATGACGCATTAGGAAATAAATAATAAGCAAAAAGAGTATTTATTTTGATGAAATTCGGGCATATTCCGATACTTGTAGCTTGACTCGATAGAAACTTTGTGTAATTGCATTTCTTAGACATAAAAGCACATTCTCGTGCTCAATGCAATTTTTGGGCTCATATAATTCTCGAGCACATGCAATTCTTGAACACAATACAAATTTTCACATATCTACAATTTTTAGACACCTGCAATTTTTAGGCACATGCAATTCTCAAGCTCGTGCAATTCTTGGGCACATGCAATTTTCGGACACAATATAATTTTTGAGCACATGCGATTAAAAGGAAGGTTAGATGAATTGTCACTTAAGTAATAGCATACTACACATAATAAATAGTTTCATATTATATAACAACTTAAATATTAAAGACATTCTTGAATAAATACGCAAAATATTTACTTTCAATTTATTATCGATAAATAAAATAATAATAAACAATAATTTTTAAATATGATTATTAAAATATATTATTTTTTAGACAAAATTGATTAAAATTTTATACACGTAATAAAAGAAATAGGTCTTAAAATACGTATTTAATCAAATAGCAATTCGAAAAGGGTTATAGATCGATCAAAATTTGGTATCAAGAGTTGCCCCTTGTTTGCTTGAGAATGAAGGATGAATTGTTGGCAAACAACGTTCACTAAGTAGTCGATTTTGTCGGACTAATGAAAAGGTGTTAGTGGAATCAATTGGAATAATATGGAATTGTGGAAAATGGTGTGACTAAGACTTTGGTTTTAAATCACCTATATATCTCTGGTATTAGGAGAATCAGTTTGTGTGTAGTTCTAGATTTAAGGATGAACGGAGTTTCTAAAACTGAAATAACGGTGCGAGCTTCGAATAGGAGTGATAACAACTTGCATAGATAAGGTTAGAGCTTGATGTAGCATGAATAGCGTAAGGAACATGGAAAGTGAAAAGACATTTATTGCGATATATATAAGTATGAAAGAGTAGTTGATCTTTTCTGCAATCTGTAAATGTGTAGCTGGTAATCTGACTAAATAAATTGTTAGGACATATATATCAATTAAATGGTAAAATAATATATATACATGATGCAATTTTCATATAGACTATGACATTTGTCTCAAGACAATGATGATGATGTGTTAGGTTACTATGTATAAGGCTATGATGCACAAAAATTAAATGCTCAGGTCACAAAAATGTTGATCGTGGTTATTAAAAATGATGTCTTTAGACTATAACACCTTCGGATCATAATAAGCAAAATTAAACTCTTAGACTATGAGATGGTGTTTGTAGGCCATGAAAGATAGTACTCTTAAACTATGACGCCTTCAGAAATAAATAATGAGTAAAGAGAGTGTATATGTTTTGATGCAATTCAGGCATATTTCAATACTTGTTACTTGATTCGATAGAAACTTTGTGTAGTTGCATTTCTCAAGCATAAAATCACATTTTCCGGCTCAACACAATTTTTGAGCTCATATAATTCTTTGGCACATGCAATTCTCGAGTACAATACAAATTCTTGGATACGTGCAATTCTCAAGGACATGCAATTCTCAAGCTCAAGCGATTCTCGAACACACGCAATTTTCGAACACAATGCAATTCTCATGTGCATACAATTCTCGAGCACAAGTAATTTTTGGGCTCATGCAATTCTCGGGCACATGCAATTCTCTGGTAGATGCAATTTTCGAGCACAACACAATTATCGTGCTCATGCAATCTTTGGAAACATGTAATATATCATGCACAATGCAATATTCAGACACATGCAATTTTCGTGCGCATGCACCTTCGGACACATTCGATTATGTGAGATCCCATACTTTTTTAAATTTTGCATAATATATGTGGCGTTGTTTGATGTGCTTATATGAGGTGTATATGACTTGACACAAATACCATGAGTGGATACTATTCTACCACTATATCACAAATATTTGTTGGCTCAAGATATTTCATTCTTTTGTTTTATATACTTTCAACAATAAAGAATATAGAAAAAATAATTTCTCAAACCTTGATGCTTATTTCGTGCATGCCTATCTATTTTGTGGTGGGTAAACAGTACAGACTAAGTCAATTGATTTGCTTTTCTCTAAAGATACGTACATAATTAGTAGTGATTCCACGTACGTAGAGCAACTATATAGAGATAAATATTTACTTACAAATTTAAAATTTGCAAAGATGTGAAATATTTCATGGATTCTATTAACCTTTTTTCGTCCATGTAAAAATTGAAATAAACTTAAAAAAATAAAAGCACAAATTAAAGAAATTAACCAACTAAGATTTTGAATATATTATATGATAAAGTACTATAATTATGAGTATCTATATTTTAAAAAAAAAATTGATCAACTTATCGAAATTTCTTATAGTAAATCGAAAGTTTAATTTTAGATAAATTTATAAATGTACTAAATAATTTTTTTAATCATATAATTGTACTAATAATATGATATTGAAATCTATCTTTTCAAATATACAATGTTTTGTTTAACATTGGAAAATAACTTGTTCTTAATAAATTATTTTAGACGTCTTCTGTAACGACCTGTTTAATCGTTTTGAGCAGTAGAGTATTTCTGGTAATAACTGTCTGAGTCGACGGATCCCACGACGGACCGTCATGGGCACGACGGACCGTCGAGGGGGTCTCGTTCCAAAACACTTAGAATTCTGAAATTTGGGTACTGAGATCGACTCTCTGAACTTCGTGACGGAATGGCAGGACGGACCGTCGTTGGCACGACGGACCGTCACAGACTCTTTAGTGAATTGAGTCTCTGAACTTTGTAACGGAAGCAGCAGGACGGACCGTCGCAGGCACGACGGGCCGTCACAGGCTGCGTAACCCTGACTGGGTCGGATTTTTGTTAAAAGTTTTAAGGGGTGTTTTGGACTATTCATGCTTATAATTATAAAGTTAGTGAGTTAATGTTAATAATTCAACTACTTGGGGGTTAAAGGAGATAACCTTGAAATAAATAGTGGGTTACTTTTACCATCTTTATACTTAATTATATGACAATTAGGGTAAAAGAAAAAGGGTTTGAATAAGAAAAATAGAAAGAACAAGGAGAGGGAGAAACGAACGATCAAGAGAGAGAGAAAACGAAGAAGAATGCAGCTTTGGGAAAGTAGATTGCTTGATCACAATTCTTCGGTGGAGGTAGGTTATGGTTTATGCTATTTCATAGTAAACTCTAAATAGCGATTAATATGTGTTGGGTGGTATTGTAAAGTCTTCTATATGCTTAATTGTGTTGTTGCATGATGTGATTATATAATTGTGATGAATTAGCATGATGATGCCGTTGAATCTTAAACCTTAAAACCTCTCTATTAATGATGATGTCTTGACATAAAAGAAGGTTGATGAACTGGAAAATAATGAGATTAGGGGATCGGGTGTCACGAACCGACACGTAGTATTAGGGGATCGGGTGTCACGAACCGACACGTAGTATTAGGGGATCGGAGTGTCACGTTCCGACACCAGGATAGTAGGGGATCGGAGTGTCACGTTCCGACACCAGGATAGTAGGGGATCGGAGTGTCACGTTCCGACACCAGGATAGTAGAGGATCGGAGTGTCACGTTCCGACACCAGGATAGTAGGGGATCGGAGTGTCACGTTCTGACACCAGGGTGATAAAGAGAATGAATCTTGAATTATGTTATTATACTCAATTTAAAGAACCTATTTCCCAAATGAGTATGGTGTGGAGGCTTGAGTCCTCATAGATGTGCTTGGTTTGTGGCCAACGGTTATAATACTTGTTGTTGTCACCTGTTGAGTATGGTAGTCGATTTTATGTTATTTTCTGATATATATTGCTTTCTATTTGAGTTGGCCGATGATACCTACTCAGTACTTGTGCCTTACTGACCCCTACTTGTATTTGTCTTTCTTTGTTATTTGTGGACTGCAGCAAACGTGCCAACAACTTCAACTCAACTGCAACTCTAGCCAGTTTTCATCACGTCAGATTTCAGGGTGAGCTATTGTTCCTAGCTCGTACTGGATTCTCTCTCATTCATGTCTTGATGTCCTTGAAGTTCGGACATGGACCATCTGTTACTTATTTTAGCTTCCTAGATACTCTTAGATTTAGTAATTTGAGGATAGATGTTCTTGTGGTGATGACTTCCAGATTTTGGGGATAGTAATTTATAAATTTTAGAAGTTATTAATTGATTTTGTTAATGAGTTTTAAGTCTTCCGCATTATATTCTGTTTATTATGGTTGAAATGTTGGGGTTTAGATTGGTTGGTTCGCTCACATTATAGGATAAGTGTGGGTGCCACTCGCGGCTCGTTTTGGGTCGTGGCAAACTTGGTATCAGAGCATTAGGTTCGTTGGTCTCATCACACAAGAACGAGTCTAGTAGAGTCTTAAGGAACGGTAGGGGGACGCCTTTACTTTTCTTCGAGAGGCTATAAGACTTTAGGAAAATTCCATTCCTTCTTTCTTTCTTTCGTGTTATTACTTGGATCCAATTGGTATCTAGGTGATACAAATTGGTATCTAACCATCTTCACTCTATTTCGCAGATGGTTAGAACTAGAGCAACAACTGTGCCAACACCAACACCGGCAAGACAAGATGCGTTTGAGCCAGCCACTGGGGCTGTAGCTCGAAGAGGAGTAGTGGCAAGAGGCCGTGGAAGAGGTCGCGAGAGGACGTCCTCTAGAGGAAGAGGACAAGCACCTAGCCCATCTGGTACTAGGGCAGTGACTCCTCCACCAACTGAGGAAGTGGTAAGAGAGGGTGAGGACGGGGAAAATGAGCAAGTGCAGAATGAGGAATTACCACCCCAACCTACCCCAGAGATGATCAATCAGGTTCTTGCTTATCTTAGCGGGTTATCTGATCAAGGCCAGACACCTCCAGTGTTTTCTGCACCAGCACCTCAGGTTTCGGAAGTACAATAGGCAGCTGTTGTGGCTCCCCGCATGGATGCCTCATTGGAAATAGGCACGTTTCCTCGTTTGACTACAGGGCCTATAATGACAAGTGATCAGCATGAACTTTTCAGTAAGTTCTTGAAATTGAAACCTCCAGTCTTCAAGGGTGCTGAATCTGAGGATGCCTACGATTTTCTGGTTGATTGTCATGAGTTACTACATAAAATGGGCATAGTGGAACGATTTGGCGTTGAGTTTGTAACCTATCAGTTTCAGGGAAATGCCAAAATGTGGTAGCGGTCACATGTTGAGTGTCAACCCGCACAGGCACCACCTATGACTTGGGCGTCATTCTCTAGCTTATTTATGGAGAAGTATATCCCCCGGACCTTGAGGGATAGGAGAAGAGATGAGTTCTTGAGCCTAGAGCAAGGTAGGATGTCGGTTACTGCGTATGAGGCTAAGTTTCGTGCATTATCCAGGTATGCCACCCACCTTTGTTTCAGTCCACAAGAGCGGATTCGCTGTTTTGTGAAGGGGTTGAGGTCAGAGTTGCGGATTTCAGCCTTACAGGTAGCGGCTACAGCAAAATCCTTTCAGGAAGTGGTAGACTTCGTGATAGAAGTGGAGGGAGTGAAGCCAGATAACTTCACCATGGCATCGACATCAAAAAGGTTTCATAAGGGAGGTGAGTTTAATGGTTCTTACTCTAGAGGGCAGGGTTCAGGAGGTTATCCAGCCCGACCTATTCAGTCTTCACTACAGGCTGTAGTTGGGGGTCCACCGCAGGTCGGTCAACATGTATCTGAGTTTGGAGGTTATCCCCAGACTTCGTCATTCTCACAGAGACCTATGCTTGAATCCAGATAGTGTTATGGATGTGGGGAGACTGGACACATTAAGAGGTATTGTCCAAAACAGAGTTACAGACCTCTAATAGTTACAGGCAGAGGTGGTCATGGAAGAGGCCGTCATTCTGGAGGACGTGGTGGTCGAGGTAATGGTGGTCACCAAAACGGCCGGGGTGACGGGCAAACTGGAGCCACTACAGCACAACATGGTAGGGGCAACGGGCGACAGCGATAGGGCCCATTGTTACGCTTTCCCAGGCGGTGCAGGCGGAGACATCCGATCTTTGTTATCACAGGTAATCTTTTCGTTTGTGTTTGCATGGCTTCTGTATTATTTGATCCTGGCTCCACATTTTCATATGTATCTTCCTCATTTGCTACTTGTCTTAATTTACCTTGTGAATTGCTTGACATGCCTATTCGTGTGTCTACTCCGGTGGGTGAGTCTGTGATAGTTGAAAAGGTATATAGGTCTTGTCTGGTGACTTTTGTGGGGAGCAATACTCATGTAGACTTGGTTATCTTAGAAATGGTTGATTTCGATGTAATTCTTGGTGTGACTTGGCTTTCTCCGAATTTTGCGATCTTAGATTGTAATGCAAAAACTGTAACGTTGGCCAAGCCTGGGACAGATCCGTTAGTGTGGGAGGGTGACTACACTTCAACTCCGGTTCATATCATCTCCTTTCTTCGTGCTAAGAGAATGGTTAGTAAAGGGTGTTTTGCTTTCTTGGCACACCTCAGGGATGATACTACCCAAGTACCTTCAATTGAGTCGGTTTCGATAGTCCGTGAGTTTCTAGATGTGTTTCCCGCAGACCTTCCTGGTATGCCACCGGATAGAGATATTGACTTCTGCATTGATCTTGAACCGGGTACTCGCCCCATTTCCATACCCCCTTATAGAATGGCTCCCGCAGAGTTAAGAGAGTTAAAGGCTCAACTTCAAGAATTGTTAGGAAAATGCTTCATTAGACCAAGTGCATCCCCTTGGGGTGCTCCTGTTTTGTTTGTGAAGAAGAAGGATGGAAGCTTTCGGATGTCCATAGACTACAGACAACTAAATAAAGTAACTGTTAAGAACAAGCATCCTCTTCCTCGCATCGATGATTTGTTCGATCAGTTACAAGGTGCTTGTACCTTCTCAAAAATCGACTTGAGATCTGGTTATCATCAATTGAAAATACGGGCAGCAGATGTGCCAAAGACTGCTTTTCAAACCAGGTATGGGCATTATGAATTCTTAGTAATGTCTTTTGGACTTACGAATGCCCCTGCTGCTTTCATGAGCTTGATGAATGGGATTTTTAAGCAATATCTGGATCTCTTTGTCATTGTATTCATTGATGATATACTGGTATACTCAAAGAGCAAGAAAGAACATGAGGAGCACTTGAGATTTGTATTGGAAATGTTGAGGGAGAAAAAGCTTTATGCCAAATTCTCCAAGTGTGAGTTTTGGCTAGATTCAGTGTCCTTCTTGGGACACGTGGTTTCTAAGGATGGAGTGATGGTGGATCCTTCTAAGATCGAAGCAGTGAAGAGTTGGGTAAGACCTACTAATGTTACAGAGGTGAGGAGCTTTGTTGGTTTAGCTAGCTACTACCGTCGATTTGTCAAGGGATTTTCTTCCATTGCTTCCCAATTGACAAACTTGACCAAGCAGAGTGTTCCCTTTGTATGGTCGGACGAGTGTGAAGAAAGCTTCCAGAAGCTCAAGACTTTGTTGACTACTGCACCAATTCTCACCTTGCCAGTGGAAGGTAAGAACTTCATTGTTTATTGTGATGCATCCTATTCTGGTTTGGGTCCAGTGCTAATGCAAGAGAAGAATGTAATTGCTTATGCTTCGAGGCAATTAAAGGTGCATGAACGTAATTATCCGACCCATGATTTGGAGTTGGCTGCGGTAGTGTTTGCATTAAAGCAATGGAGACATTATTTATATGGGGTTAAGTGTGAAGTCTATACGAATCATCGTAGTTTACAGTATGTCTTTACTTAGAAAGATTTGAATTTAAGACAGAGGAGGTGGATGGAACTACTGAAAGACTATGACATCACTATCTTGTATCATCCGAGAAAAGCTAATGTAGTGGCAGATGCGATAAGTAGAAAAGCAGGGAGCATGGGAAGCCTAACTCACTTACAGGTTTCCACACGCCCATTGGCTAGAGAGGTTCAGACTCTGGCTAATGACTTTATGAGGATAGAAGTAAATGAGAAGGAAGGATTTTTGGCCTGTGTGGAGGCAAGATCTTCCTTTCTTGACAAGATTAAGGGAAAGCAGTTTAATGATGAGAAGCTGATTCGGATTCGAGATAAGGTATTGCGTGGAGAGGCTAAAGAAGCAAAAATCGACGAGGAAGGTGTTTTGAGAATTAAGGGAAGGGTATGTGTGCCCCGCGTAGATGATTTGATTCACACTATTCTTACAGAGGCTCATAGCTCAAGGTATTCTATACATCCCGGTGCAACCAAGATGTATCGTGACCTAAAGCAACATTTTTGGTGGAGTAGAATGAAGCGGGACATTGTTGATTTTGTTGCTCAATGCCCGAATTGTCAGCAGGTAAAGTATGAACACCAGAGGCCTGGAAGGACATTTCAGAGAATGCCCATTCCTGAATGGAAGTGGGAGAGAATTGCAATGGACTTCGTGGTTGGTCTTCCCAAGACAATGGGTAAGTATGACTCCATTTGGGTAATTGTTGATAGGTTAACTAAGTCTGCTCACTTCATTCCGGTCAAGGTGACTTACAATGCAGAGAAGTTAGCCAAACTTTACATCTCGGAAGTTGTTCGATTGCATGGGGTTCCACTCTCCATCATATCAGATAGAGGTACGCAGTTTACTTCTAAGTTTTGGAAAACATTGCATGCGGAATTGGGTACTAGGTTGGACCTTAGTACTGCGTTCCATCCTCGTAATCGATGGTCAGTCTGAGCGAACGATTCAAGTGTTGGAGGATATGCTTCGTGCATGTGTGATAGAATTTGGTGGCCATTGGGATAGCTTCTTACCCTTAGCAGAGTTCTCCTACAACAATAGCTATTACTCAAGTATTGATATGGCCCCATTTGAAGCACTGTATGGGAGAAGATGTAGGTCTCCCATTGGGTGGTTTGATGCATTTGAAGTTAGACCTTGGGGTACTGACCTTCTGAGGGGATTGTTAGATAAAATGAAATGCATTCAAGAAAAGCTTTTAGAGGCTCAAAGTAGGCAGAAGGAATATGCAGATTGGAAGGTTAGAGACTTGGAGTTTATGGAGGGTGAGCAAGTCTTGCTGAAGGTTTCGCCCATGAAAGGGGTGATGCGGTTTGATAAGCGAGGTAAGCTTAGTCCAAGGTATATTGGTCCATCAGAAGTTCTGAAGCGCGTGGGGGAGGTAGCTTATGAATTGGCCCTGCCCCAGGACTGTTAGGAGTGCATCCGGTATTTCATGTGTCGATGTTGAAAAGATATCATGGGGATGGAAACTACATTATTCGTTGGGATTTAGTTCTGCTTGATGAGAATTTGTATTATGAGGAGGAGCCTGTTGCTATTTTAGATAGAGAAGTCCGCAAGCTGAGGTCAAGTGAGATTGCATCCATCAAAGTTCAATGGAAGAATCGACCAGTTGAAGAATCCACTTGGGAGAAGGAGGCTGATATGCAAGAAAGATACCCACACCTGTTTACAGATTCAGGTACTCCTTCTCGCCCTTGTTTTTCTTCTTGTGATCGTTCGAGGACGAACGATGGGTAAATTGGTATCTATTGTAATGACCTGTTTAGTCGTTTTGAGCAGTAGAGTATTTATGGTAATAACTGTCTGAGTCGACGGATCCCACGATGGACCGTCATGGGCACGACGGACCGTGAAGGGGGTCTCGTTCCTAAACACTTAGAATTCTGATATTTGGGTACTGAGATCGACTCTCTAAACTTCGTGACGGAATGGCAGGACGGACCGTCGTTGGCACGACGGACCGTCACAGACTCTTTAGTGAATCGAGTCTCTGAACTTTGTAACGGAAGCAACAGGACGGACCGTCCCAGGCACGACGGGCCGTCACAGGCTGCGTAACCCTGACTGGGTCGGATTTCTGTTAAAAGTATTAAGGGGCGTTTTGGAGTATTCATGCTTATAATTATAAAGTTAGTGGGTTAATGTTAATAATTCAACTACTTGGGGGTTAAAGGAGATAACCTTGAAATAAATAGTGGGTTACTTTTACCATATTTATACTTAATTATATGATAATTAGGGTTAAAGAAAAAGGGTTTGAATAAGAAAAATAGAAAGAACAAGGAGAGGGAGAAACGAACGATCAAGAGAGAGAGAAAACGAAGAAGAACGCAGCTTTGGGAAAGTAGATTGCTTGATCACAATTCTTCGGTGGAGGTAGGTTATGGTTTATGCTATTTCATAGTAAACTCTAAATAGCGATTGATATGTGTTGGGTGGTATTGTAAAGTCTTCCATATGCTTAATTGTGTTGTTGCATGATGTGATTATATAATAGTGATGAATTAGCATGATGATGCTGTTGAATCTTAAACCTTAAAACCTCTCTATTAATGATGATGTCTTGACATAAAGGAAGGTTGATGAACTGGAAAATAATGAGATTAGGGGATCGGGTGTAACGACCTGTTTAGTTGTTTTGAGCAGCAGATTTTATTTCTAGAAAACTGGCTGAGACGATGGACCCCACGACGGACCGTCATGGGCACGACGGACCGTCGAGGGGGTCTCGTTTCAAAACACTTAGAAATTCTGAAATTTGGGTACTGAAATCGACTCCCTGAACTTCGTAACGGAATGGCAGGACGGACCATCGTGGGCACGACGGACCGTCACACATCTTCCACACAAATTAAGTCTCTGAACTTCGTGACGACATGGCAGGACGGACCGTCGTGGGAACGACGGACCGTCACAGACTCTTCAAGGAAATTGAGTCTCTGAACTCTGCGACGGAAGCAACAGGACGGACCGTCGCAGGCACGACGGGCCGTCATAGGCTGCGTAATCCCAGGCTGGGTCAGATTTCTTTAAATGTTTAAGGGACGTTTTTGACTATTCCTGCTTTAATTATAAAGTTAGTGAGTTAATGTTAATAAGTCTAATTACTTGGGGGTTAAAAGAGGTAACCATGAGTTAATTAGTGGGTTATTATTGTCATCTTTTATACTTAATTATATGCTAATTAGGGTAAAAGAAAGAGGGTTTGAATAAGAAAAATAGAAAGAACAAAGAGAGGGAAAGAGAAACGATCGAGAGAGGAGAAACGAAGAGGAAAACACAAAGCTTTGGGGAATTGCTTGCTTGATCACTAATCTTCGGTGGAGGTAGGTTATGGTTTTTATGCTATTCGTAGTAAACTCTTAATAGCGAATGATATGTAGTGGTAGTATTGTAAACCCTTCTATATGCTTAATTGTATGCTTGCATGAATGTGATTATATAATTGTGATAAAATAAGCATGATGAAGCTATTGAATCCTAAATCTTGAAAAAACCCTAATTTACTTTGTTAATGATGATGCCTTGGTATAAAAGAAGACTTGATGAACGAAAGTAGTGAGATTAGGGGATCGGGTGCCACGTTCCGGTACCAGGATAGAATGAGGATCGGAGTGTCACATTCCGACACCAGGATAGTATATGGATCGGGTGCCACGTTCCGGTACCAGGATAGAATGAGGATCGGAGTGTCACGTTCCGACACCAGGATAGTATATGGATTGGGTGCCACGTTCAGGTACCAGGATAGTATATGAGGATCGGAGTGTCACGTTCCGACACCAGGATAGAATGAGGATCAGGTGTCACGAACCGACACGTAGTATTAGGGGATCGGAGTGTCACGTTCCGACACCAGGATAGTAGGGGATCGGAGTGTCACGTTCCGACACATGGATAGTAGAGGATCGGAGTGTCACGTTCCGACACCTAGATAGTAGGGGATCGGAGTGTCACGTTCCGACACCAGGGTGATAAAGAGAATGAATCATGAATTATGTTATTATACTCAATTTAAAGAACCTATTTCCCAAATGAGTATGGTGTGGAGGCTTGAGTCCTCATAGATGTGCTTGGGTTGTGGCCAATGGTTATAATACTTGTTGTTGTCACCTTTTGAGTATGGTAGTCGATTTTATGTTATTTTCTGATATATATTGCTTTCTATTTTGAGTTGGCCGATGATACCTACTCAGTACTTGTGCCTTGTACTGACCCCTACTTGTATTTGTTTTTCTTTGTTATTTGTGGAGTGCAGCAAACGTGCCAAAAACTTCAACTCAACTGCAACTCTAGCCAGTTTTCATCACGTCAGATTTCAGGGTGAGTTATTGTTCCTAGCTCGGACTGGATTCTCTCTCATTCATGTCTTGATGTCCTTGAAGTTCGGACATGGACCATCTGTTTACTTATTTTAGCTTCCTAGATACTCTTAGATTTAGTAATTTGAGGATAGATGTTCTTGTGGTGATGACTTCCAGATTTTGGGGATAGTAATTGATAAATTTTAGAAGTTATTAATTGATTTTGTTAATGAGTTTTAAGTCTTCCGCATTATATTCTTTTTATTATGGTTGAAATGTTGGGGTTTAGATTGGTTGGTTCGCTCACATTATAGGATAAGTGTGGGTGCCACTCGCGGCTCGTTTTGGGTCGTGACATCTTCCTATAAAATCAAATGTTTTGAAACACAACAAAAGCTTTAGAAAGGTTCTATCAAGCATATTAAGAATTTTGAGAATCTTGATGTTTTGCTTTTTTAGTGATGAATATGATGTCATTTATTATTGATTTGGTTCGACCATTTTTAATTTTTAGTTTTATTATTATTTGGTTAAGTTATTTGTAGCTTCTTATTGTTTTTGTAGTTGTTGTTATGGTTGTGGTTGTTATTGTTGTAGTGGTTGTTATTGTTGTGACCGTTGTAGTGGTTGTTGTGGTTGTTATTGTTGTTGTTGTTGTGGTTGTTGTTGTTGTTGTTGTTGTCGTTGTTGTTGTTATCATTGTTGTCGTTGTTGTTGTTGTTGTTTCGTTGTTGTCGTTGTTATTGTCGTTGTTGTTGTTGTTGTGATTGTTGTTGTTGTTGTCATGGTTACCGCCATTATTGTTATTGTTGTCGCCGTTGTTTTTGTCATTGTTGTGGTTTTGATTGTTGTTATTGTTGTTGTTGTTGTGGTTGATGTTGTTGTTGTTGTTGTCGTCGTCGTCGTTGTCGGTATTGTTGTTATTATTATCGTTGTTGTTGTTGTCGTCGTCGTTGTTGTTTTTATTGTTGTTATTGTTGTTGTTGTTGTCATCGTCCTCGTTATCGTCGTCAACGACCTCTTGTTGTTGTTGTTGTTGTTGTCGTCGTCGTCGTTGTTGTTGTCGTAGTCGTTGTTGTCGTAGTCATTGCTGTCGTTATTGTTGTTGTTGTTGTTGTCGTCGTTGTTGTTGTCGTAGTCGTTGTTGTCGTAGTCATTGCTGTCGTTATTGTTGTTGTTGTTGTTGTCGCCGTTGTTGTTGTCAGTGTTGTTGTTGCTGTCGTCATTGTCGTGTTGTTGTCGTTGTCGTCGTCGTTGCTGTTGTGGTTGTGGTTGTTGTCGTGGTCGTTGTCGTTATTGTTATTGTTGTTATTATTGTCGTCGTCGTTGTTGTTGTCATTGTGGTTGTGGTTGTGTTGTCGTGGTCACCACATCATCATCAACCTTATTGTTATAACTGACATTATTATTGTTATTATGTGTTATTAGTGTTTGTAATTTTTTTTTTATTTTCTGTTATAATTATTTATTATTATTTAGTTTTATTGTTTATTTATTATTATGATTTGTTATTATTGTTTTTTTTATTATTTGTTATTCACAATTAATTTTATATATAATTTTTGTTTCATATGTAAATAATGAATCTACACTTTCAAATAGATGATGTATACAAATAATTGCATACATGCGAAATAAATATTGAGAAATAAAAAAGTATGATGTAAAATCAAAATATATGAAGGAGTTTTACCAAATTGTCAAGGTATATATAATATCTTGATTGATTTCAATTTATTATTCTTATTATTATTATTGTGTTGTTGTTGTTGTTATTGTTAGTATTATTATTTATATTATTGATTTATTTTTATAAATTTTATAACTAATATTACATTTATCTTTTGTTAGAGCTGTAGACACGTAAATTTTGACCAAATTTAAAATTGAATAAATTATATATATACACACCTTTTCTTTCATAATTTTCATTATTTCTTACTAGTTTTAAAATTTTCTAAAATTTCATATTTTACTCTCTAATTCCCCCAGGATGAGTTGAGAATCAAAATAAGCCACAAAAATATAAAAGTAACTAAAATAAGCCACTATTTTAGTAAGTAACTAAAATAAGCTTAGTGGAAGAAAAAGTTCCACTATATTCAATTTTCTAAACGTTTTTCGTTACTGTCATAACGTTTATTTTTAATATATAACAGAACTTTTTCTTCCACTTTATAAAGTGAAACTTTTGTTCCGCTTTATAAAGTGGAAGACAATCTTCCACTTTATAAATAGTTACATTTTCATCTTCACCTTCACCATCTCTCCTTTTTCTTTTCATGGCTTTCAAAAAAAATTCACTTTGAAGATGGTCCTAATGCGATAGTTTGAAGCGGCCCCATACTAAACAAATCAAAATTTTGGAGTAGCACAACCCGACAACATGCAACTCATATTCGTTGCTTTAGGTGCAAAAATAGGTAAGATTGCAGCCTTGTACTTGTAGGGAAATTTTATCTTTTTTAGAATGTGACTTTGATTTGATTTACCTTCAACCTTAGACTTAATTTAGTTTTGGTTAGGAAGGCATCTAAATTCATTGATAGAAAACTTTAGGTTTACACGTCTTATAAAAGTTTCAATAATAACACTACTTCAAAATCATATTAATAAAATAAAATAAATTTAGAGGTAGAATATCGTAAAATATAAGACAAGATAAAAGTATCTATGTCATAAAGTACACAAAAATTCATCTTTTTTTCTAGCTTTAAGTTGAAATATTTTCTGATTATTTTTTTTTTGAAAAAATTTCAACAAATCTTTCATAATTTTCCCACATGGTGGATGTTTATTGTTTGACTATTTCTGCACCAATATGTGTCTTGACTATCAACATGCAATTGACTACTGTTCCAGGATTGAAGTATTTCAAAGCTTCCATGAACCTCGGCAACTCGTCAAAAGAACACTCCCAAGTACAATAGACTTTTTCAAAAGCCTGCTTGCGATCAAGATAGGCTTTTCTTTTACTTACTGAAATGTCATATGCTTTATGAACAACGTTTGACAATCTTTGATGGAAAACCTGAAATTAATAATAAAATTAATTATTAAATAAAAAAAATATTTCCTTATTAAATAAAAATCATCTAGGGATAAAATTGTACCTTGGCATTCTTTCTATATCAACATGGAGGACGTTAGCAATCATCTCAACATCCAAGTTGAAATGCCCTTCGCGGCACGTACCCATATCACATGTTTGTTCTTTAATGTGTCTTCCAACTTTTCACATGTTAGTATGATTATCAATAAAAGAAGTCAATCTAAATCGACATCCTTGTTCTACACGCCTGCAAACAAGTCGCCATGATTTCTTTGTTGATTTAATAACAAAGCACTCCCTTGCTATGTTCAAATGTAGAAGTTTAACTGCTCTTTGCAACTGCTTCTTTGAATTGAATAACATGTCTTTTTCAATATAAATAACATCATTCATGAAATCTTCTGGTTCATGCCACGTACGTTGTGATGTATATTCATTATGTGTATCAACAAAAATATCTGGACCATCCGAGAGATGATCAAGATAGGAATTTCATGATTACGAAACAGACTCATGGACATTGGTCTTGGCGATCGATTGGGAGTCAAAAAATCATCATCACTAGATGATGCCTCAAATGGAACATTATCTCCTGATTCCTCAGCAGTAGGCAAATCATCATATCACTAGCTGAAGGTGAGCCGTAATTAGGAAGGTCACGTTTCATCGATATTCACAATATCAATGGGCTCATCTTGTGTAGTATTTTCCCTATATATGTAAAAAAAATATAAATATTTGGCTCATGCAATTAACTTACTCAAATAAAAAAATAAATGTTAGACATAGCGATAATCATCTGCATCAAAAGTAAGCGAGACATGAAAATTTGAGGATGTCCCAATATTTTCCGTCATTTCAAAGTGTGAGGACTGACCAAAATAATTATTTAGTCCATAACTTGGAGCAATACTCCTATCTTGCTGAGGTAAACCGCTACAAAATATATAATAATAAGAATAATAAATAATATAAATTAATAAATAATTGACAAAATCAACAAACAATAATTGAAATATAATAACTGAGCATTACCGATCCATCAATGCTATTATGATTTTCTAATTAGGGATCAACATCGACTGATAATGGAGAACGTTGTTGACTAATCTTAGGCTCCTTCCTAACATAGATTCCAAGTATTGTTGACTTGATTTGATCTATATAGTCATTTGTAACCCTTAAAAAGTTGGTCAACGATTCGTCATTATAGATAATCACTATCCAAAATTTACTTGTCCTTGTGATAAAAATGAAGTAGGGTATTTTTCGGCTATAATCAAATTATAATCGTACTGTTTATACCCATTTTTTATAAATTGATGAAATAAATTTATGATATCGGACATTTATTGGATATTTAACATTGTGTTTGGGAGGACAATTATAACAAATGATATTTCCGTCATGTATAATTTCGCCATCCCAATAAATTGAAACTTTAACTTTAGGTGTAGAAGATATATTTTTTAGATTGAAATGAACAAATATAGAAGACTTTGTGTTGTAGGTGCTATCAACTATGTATAAACGTCATTAAATAGATTTTTCAGAATAAAATAATAAAAATACATGATAAAATATTTTTTTTCCGTTTTAATGACATATCAAATCAATATAATTTATAAGACAACACTGAAAAAGCTTCTTCAAGACGTGAAAAATATTCTTCTTATAAAGTGTAATAAAAAGTTTCACTTTATAAGTGGAAGAAAAAGCTCCACTTTATAAAGTGTAAGAAAAAGTTCCGTTATATATAAAAAAATAAACGTTATGAAACTAACGGAAAACGTTTAGAAAATTGGATATAGTGAAACTTTTTCTTCCACTAAGCTTATTTTAGTTACTTACTAATATAGTAGCTTATTTTGGTTACTTTTATATTTTTGTGTCTTATTTTGATTCCCAACTCCCCAGGATACATAAATCATATCTCCCAAAACAAATGTTTACTCCACAAATATCTCTCTATTTTAAGTTACACAATCTTAAAATTATTTCTCATTCAATTTTAAAATTTGATATTTTGCTATTTGATATATAATATTGAGTTATCGAATTAAAAATAAAAATTTAGTATTTGATGAAAATTAATTTAACCTCAAAAGAGTGAATTATCACTATTTTTTTTACAGATATAATAGCAAAATATATATGTTACAAAAAACTATATACTAACTCACTAATACATATCTTAAATTAGAAACATATCTGCATGTAATGAATAATTATGTGATGATTATAAACTTCTACAATGTTAATTAGAAAAAAAGTAATAGTAGTAGTTTTTATTTAGTAATAACTAGTATAACATTTGTAAATTTCTCATAGTTATTTAATTATATTGTCGTTGAAATTTTTTCTTGAATTTTAAAAAAATTATTTCTACTATTGAAAAACGTCCAAAAAAGAAACAAAAAGTTGGATCTGCCATAGCGTGACAATCACTATCAAAGATATTTTTTTTTAATATATCTCATTTATTTAGAGTCTTAAATTAGTTTTTGTTAGTGTTATTATTGATCTGATACATCACTGTTAGAATAACTTTTGTTTTATACAATGTATAATGTTCATATTTAAGGTACTGATACATAACTCTATTGTTGTTGAATCTTTGATTAGTGTTTATCACATTCAATATAAACATATTTTACACATAAACGTTGTGTTATTCATCATATACACCAAAAAGAGGTTGTTTTGGAACAATTACATATATATTGAATTTTTTTAATTTTAAAATATATCTCAAACAAAATAAGATACATAAATATAATGTATCATGCAATATTTTTTGTTTTAGTTATGATACACAAATTCAAATTTATATTATATGTATATGATACATAATAATTACCAAACAATAATGTATCGATCTCAAAAAATTACTAGAATGTATTTGTAAAAATTTTAAAATGTAGTATTTCTCAAAGAAAATAAGAGACATAAATAATAATGTATCATACACTATTTTGTTTAGCTATGATACGTAAATTCAAATTTATACCAAATATATCTAATACATAGCAATTACTAAACAATAATATATCGATCTCAAACTTAAAATCTCATGGGCAACACTTACTTATTTAATCTATCCAGTAGAAATAGAACATTTATCAATTAAAATTGAAAGGATCTTCATGATCTCAAACAAAATAAGATACATAAATAATAATGTATCATGCAATAATTTTTTAGTTAGGATAACTAAATTTGAAATTATACTAATTGTAGCTGATACACAATAATTACCAAATAATAATTATCGATCTCAAACTTAAAATCTTATGGGCAACACTTTCTTATTTAGTGTACCTAGTAGAAATACTACACTTATCAATTTAAATTGAAAGGATCTTCATGATGTATCTTCTCAAAAATTTTGATAATTTTTTGAAAATTGCACAAGTACCTCCTCAACCTATGTCCGATATCCCAGAGACACACTTATACTATACTAAGGTCCTATTATCCCCCTGAGCTTATTTTATAAGTAATTTTGTACACCTTTTGGCTTACGTGACATTAGCTTGAAAAAAAAAGTCAATCACCGTTGGGCCCACAAGATAGTGTCACGTAGGCCTAAAATGGGTAGAAAATTATTAATAAAATAAGTTTAGGAGGGGTAATAGGACCTTAAAGTGAGGGGTACTTGTGCATTATTCCATAATTTTAAATCAAAATTGAAAGAATCTTCAATGAACTAGGAGAAAAGTTTTGGAAATTCAAAATTTTCAACAATTTTGAATCAAAAAGGAAATGATCTTCAATGATGTGGAGAAGAATTTTGAATCTCAAAATTTTTGACAATCTTCAATCAAAATCGTAAGAATATTCGATGAACTTCAAGATTCACAAAAGAAATCATTTGTCCAACAACAATTCCATACAGTCCTTCATAACTCACCTCGCTTTCCAAAATTCTAACAATATTTTTTATGAAACAGATAGAACGATGAACAAGAAGAAGAAACTTAATTTTTTGATTTTTCTTATTTGTTACACTATAGGATTTTGAATGGAATAATGTAATTTATGAGATATTTACTTAATTTTAATCTTTTTCTCCCCTTAATTAGTGCAACAGATGGATACTATGAGATTTTAGAATGATTTTACATCTTCTTTTTTCTTAATAAGTGCAACAGATTAATATATTATGTATTAATAATAATGTATCCAGGTCCTTAATTATGTATCTAAAATGCCTAAAATATATGGGATTTATATAACTATAAAAGTAATAGGGATACAAGGTAATTAAGGTTTTACACTATGATATTTATGTAAGTAAAACTTTGAAATTTTATATAGTTTTAAGTAATTAATTTTTTTTATAAAAATTAAATTAAATATGTTTGGATGTATCTTATTTTAGTATCTTATTTTAGTAAAATTATTTTAAAATATTTGAAAATGACAAAAAATATAGTCAAATTTTAATGCAAATTTATTTTAAAGAAAAAAAAATATAAAAAAATACACATGTTTCTTTTTATTTATGTTTTAATTAATAAACTAGCATTTCTGAATTATACTTTTATTACTAGAAACTTAATTCTTGTTAGCTTAAAAATATTTAAATAATATTCTTCTATTATATATTATATTATATTATATTATATTATATTATATTATATTATTGTAACGACCTGTTTAGTCGTTTTGAGCAGCAGATTTTATTTCTGGAAAACTGGTTGAGACGACGGACTCCACGACGGACCATCGTGGGCACGATGGACCGTCGCAGGGTCTCGTTTCAAAACACTTAGAAATTCTGAAATTGGGTACTGAAAATCGACTCTCTGAACTTCGTAACGGAATGGCAGGACGGACCGTCACAGGCGTGACGGACCGTCACAGACTCTTTGGTGGAAATTGAGTCTCTGAACTTTGCGACGACCTGCAGGACGGACCGTCGCAGGCATGACGGGCCGTCACAGGTTGCGTAATCCCAGTCTGGGTCGGATTTCTTTACATGTTTTAAGGGACGTTTTGGACTATTCCTACTTTAATTATAAAGTTAGAGGGTTAAGGTTAATAAGTCTAATTACTTGGGGCTTAAAAGAGGTAACCTTAAGTTAATTAGTGGGTTATTATTGCCATCTTTCATTCTTAATTATATGTTAATTAGGGTAAAAGAAAGAGGATTTGAATAAGAAAAATAGAAAGAACAAGGGAGAGAGGGAATTGAACTAGAAAGAGAGAAACGAGGAGGATAGCAAAGCTTTGGGGAATTTGTTGCTTGATCACGAATCTTCGGTGGAGGTAGGTTATGGTTATTTCACACTATTCGTAGTAAACTCTTAATAGCGAATGATATGTGTTAGTAGTATTGTAAACCCTTCTATATGCTTAATTGTATGCTTGCATGAATATGATTATGTAATTGTGAATAAATAAGCATGATGAAGCTATTGAATCCCAAATCTTGAAAAGAAACCCTAATCTACCTTGTTAATGACGATGCCTTGGTATAAAAGAAGGCTTGATGAACGAAAGTGGTGATATTAGGGGATCGGGTGCCACGTTCCAGTACCAGGATAGAAATAGAGGATCGGGTGCCACGTTCCGGTACCAGGATAGAATGAGGATCGGAGTGTCACGTTCCGAGATCAGGATAGTATATGGATCGGGTGCCACATTCCGGTACCATGATAGAATGAGGATCGGAGTGTCACGTTCCGACACCAGGATAGTATATGGATCGGGTGCCACGTTTCGGTACCAGGATAGAATGAGGATCGGAGTGTCACGTTCCGACACCAGGATAGTATATGGAGCGGAGTGTCACGTACCAACACGAGGGGAATAAATATAATGAATCTTGAAAGATGCTAATATACTCAAATTAATGAATCTAATTCCCAAATGAGTATGGTATTGAGGCTTGAGTCCTCATGTGTGAACTTGACGGTAATTGTTAATGATATAGTACTTATTGTTGCTACATGTTGAGTATCATAGTTGAGGTTATGATATTACTTGGTATATATTGTTTTCTATTTTGAGTTAGCCGATGATACCTACTCAGTACCCGTGTTTTGTACTGACCCCTACTTTTATGTTTTCTTCTTTGTTATTTGTGGAGTGCAGCAAATGTACCGTCATCTTCAACCCAACCGCAATTCTAGCCAGTCTTCGTCACATCGGATCTTCAGGGTGAGCTAATGCTTCTAGCTTGGACTTGATCTTCTTCCTCATGTCTTGATGCCTCGAAGTTCCGGCATGGACTAACTTTTATTGTTTTAGCTTTTTAGAATACTCTTAGTTTAGTAATTTGATCATAGATGTTCTTGTGATGATGACTTCCAGATTTTGGGGATAATAATAGTTTTGAGTTATAGAAGTTGATTATTGATTTTGTTAATGAGTTTTAAGTCTTCAGCATTACTTTCTGTTGATATGTAAGTGTGGGTGCCAGTCGCGACTCGGTTTTGGGTCGTGACAAACTTGGTATCAGAGCATTAGGTTCGTTGGTCTCATCACACAAGAACGAGTCTAGTAGAGTCTTAAGGAACGGTAGGGGGACACCTTTACTTTTCTTTGAGAGGCTATAAGACTTTAGGAAAATTCCATTCTTTCTTTCTTTCTTTCGTGCTACTACTTGAATCCAATTGGTATCTAGGTGATACAAATTGGTATCTGACCATCTTCACTCTATTTCGCAGATGGTTAGAACTAGAGCAACGATCACGCCAACACCAACACCGCAAGACAAGAACGTCTGAGCCAGCATCGGGCGGTGGATCGAGGAAGAGCAACGGCAAGAGGCCGTGGTAGAGGTCGTGGGAGGACGTCCTCTAGAGGAAGAGGACAAGCACCTAGCCCATCTGATGCTAGGGCGGTGACTCCTCCACCGACTGAGGAAGTAGTAAGAGAGGGTGAGGAAGGGGAGAATGAACAAGTGCAAAATGAGGAATTGCCACCCAAACCTACCCCAGAGATGATCAATCAGGTTCTTGCTTATCTTAGCGGGTTATCTGATCAGGGTCAGGCACCTCCAGTGTTTTCTGCACCAACACCTCCGGTTTCAGAGGTACGACATGCCGCTGCTGGGGCTCCCCACATGGATGCCTCATTGGAGATAGGCACGTTTTATCGTCTGACTACGAGGCCCATAATGACAAATGATCAGCATGAACTTTTCAGTAAGTTCTTAAAATTGAAACCTCCAGTCTTCAAGGGTGCTGAATCTGAGGATGCCTACAATTTTCTGGTTGACTGTCATGAGCTACTACACAAGATGGGTATAGTAGAACGGTTTGGGGTTGAGTTTGTAACTTATCAGTTTCAAGGGAACGCCAAAATGTGGTGGCGGTCACATGTTGAGTGTCAACCAATAGAGGCACCACCTATGACTTGGGCATCATTCTCTAGATTGTTTATGGAGAAGTATATTCCGCGGACTTTGAGGGATAGGAAAAGAGATGAATTCTTAAGTCTGGAGCAAGGTAGGATGTCGGTTACTGCTTATGAGGCTAGGTTTCGCGCACTATCCAGACATGCCACGCAGCTTTGCTTCAGTCCACAAGAGCGGATTCGCCGATTTGTGAAGGGTTTGAGGTCGACCATGGATTTCAAATTTACAGTAGCTGACAAAGAAAATCCTTCCAAGAAGTGGTAGACTTTGTGGTAGAGGTGGAAGGAGTAAAGCCAGATGACTTCACCATGGCATCGACATCAAAAAGGTTTTGAAAGGGAGGTGAGTTTAATGGTTCTTACTCTAGAGGACAGGGTTCCGGAGGTTACTCAGTTCGACCAATTCAGTCTTTACTACAGACTGTAGTTGGGGGTCCACCTCAGACCGGTCAACACTTCTCTGAGAGACCTATGCATGAACCCAGAGAGTGCTATGGATATGGGGAGATTGGACATATTAAGAGATATTGTCCAAAACAGAGTTATCGACCCCCAATAGCTAGGGGTAGAGGTGGTTATGGAAGAGGCCGTCATTTTGGAGGACGCGATGGTCGAGGTAATGGTGGTCACCAAAACGGCCGGGGTGATGGGCAAACTGGAGCCACTACATCACAACATGGTAGGGGCAACGGACAGACAAACGATAGGGCCCATTGTTACGCTTTCCCTGGACGGTGCAAGCGGAGGCATCCGATCTTTGTCATCACAGGTAATCTTTTGGTTTGTGATTGCATGGCTTCTGTATTGTTTGATCCCGGATCCACATTTTCTTATGTATCTTCCTCATTTGCTAATGGTCTTAATTTACATTGTGAATTACTTGACATGCCTATTCGTGTTTCTACTCCGGTGGGTGAGTCTGTGGTAGTTGAAAGGGTATATAGGTCTTGTTTGGTGAATTTTGTGGGGAGCAACACTTATGTAGATTGGGTTATCTTAGAAATGGTTGACTTTGATGTAATTCTGGGTATGACTTGGCATTCTCTGAATTTTGCGATCCTGGATTGTAATGCTAAGACTGTGACGTTAGCCAAGCCTGGGACAGATCCGTTAGTGTGGGAGGGTGACTACACTTCCAATCCGGTGCGTATCATCTCCTTTCTTCGTGCTAATAAAATGGTTAGTAAAGGGTGTTTAGATTTCTTGGCCCATCTCAAGGATGACACTACCCAGTACTTTCGATTGAGTCGGTTACGGTAGTCCGTGAGTTTTTGGATGTGTTCCCTGCAGATCTTCCTGGTATGCCACCAGATAGGGATATTGACTTCTGTATTGATCTTGAACCGGGTACTCGCCCCATTTCTATACCCCCTTATAGAATGGCTCCCGCGGAGTTAAGAGAGTTAAAGGCCCAACTTCAAGAGTTTTTGAGCAAAGGCTTCATTATACCAAGTGCATCTCCTTGGGGTGCTCCGGTTTTGTTTGTGAAGAAGAAGGATGGGAGTTTTTGGATGTGCATAGACTACCGGCAGTTGAACAAGGTAACTATTAAGAACATGTATCCTCTTCCTCGCATTGATGACTTGTTCTATCAGTTACAAGGTGCGTGTGTCTTCTCTAAGATTGACTTGAGATCCGGTTATCATCAATTGAAAATACGGACAACGGACGTTCCAAAGACTGCTTTTAGAACCAGGTATGGGCATTACGAATTTGTAGTGATGTCTTTTGGTCTTACGAATGCCCCTGCTGCGTTCATGAGCTTGATGAACGGGATATTTAAGCCATATTTGGATCTCTTTGTTATCGTATTTATTGATGATATACTGATATACTCTAAAAGTAAGAAGGAACATGAGGAGCATTTGAGAATGGTATTGGAAATGTTGAGGGAGAAAAAGCTTTATGCCAAGTTCTCTAAGTGTGAGTTTTGGCTAGATGCAGTGTCCTTCTTGGGGCATGTAGTTTCTAAGGATGGAGTGATGATGGATCCTTCTAAGATTGAGATAGTGAAGAATTGGGTAAGACCTACTAATGTGTCAGAAATAAGGAGCTTTCTTGGGTTAGCGAGCTATTACCATCGATTCGTCAAGGGATTCTCTTCCATTGCTTCCCAATTGACGAACTTGACTAAGCAAAACGTTCCATTTGTATGGTCGGACGAATGTGAGGAAAGCTTTCAGAAGCTCAAGACTTTGTTGACTACTGCACCCATCCTTACCTTGCCAGTGGAGGGTAAGAACTTCATTGTCTATTATGATGCATCCTATTCTGGTTTGGGTGCAGTGCTAATGCAAGAGAAGAGTGTAATTGACTATGCTTCGAGGCAATTAAAAGTGCATGAACGTAACTATCCGACCCATGATTTGGAATTGGCTGCGGTAGTGTTTGCATTAAAGCAATGGAGGCACTATTTATATGGGGTTAAGTGTGAAGTCTATACGGATCATCGTAGCCTAAAGTATGTCTTTACTCAGAAAGATTTGAATTTGATACAGAGGAGATGGATGGAACTACTGAAGGACTACGACATCACTATTTTGTATCATCCGGGGAAGGCGAATGTTGTAGCGGATGCTTTAAGTAGAAAGGCGGGAAGCATGGGAAGTCTAGCTCACTTGCAAGCTTCTAGATGCCCATTGGCTAGAGAAGTTCAGATTCTGGCTAATGACCTTATGAGATTAGAAGTAAATGAGAAGGGAGGATTTTTAGCTTGTGTGGAGGCAAGATCTTCCTTCCTTGACAAGATTAAGGGAAAGCAGTTTAATGATGAGAAATTGATCCGGATTCGAGATAAAGTGTTGCAAGGAGAGGCTAAAGAAGCGACAATCGATGAGGAAGGTGTTTTGAGGATTAAGGGAAGGGTATGTGTACCCCGCGTCGATGATTTGATCAACACTATTCTGACAGAGGCTCATAGTTCAAGGTATTCTATACATCCGGGTGCAACCAAGATGTATCGTGACCTAAAGCAACACTTTTGGTGGTGTAGAATGAAGCGTGATATTGTTGACTTTATTGCCAAATGTCCAAACTGTCAACAAGTAAAGTATGAACACCAAAGGCCCGAAGGAACACTTCAGAGAATGCCCATTCCTGAATGGAAATGGGAGAGAATCGCAATGGACTTCGTGGTTGGTCTTCCAAAGACAATGGGTAAGTATGACTCTATTTGGGTGATTGTCGATAGGTTAACTACGTCTACTCATTTCATTCCGGTCAAGGTGACTTACAACGCAGAGAAGTTATCCAAACTTTACATCTCAGAGATTGTTCGATTGCATGGGGTTCCACTCTCCATCATATCAGATAAAGGTACGCAGTTTACTTCTAAGTTTTGGAAAACATTGCATGCTGAATTGGGTACTAGGTTGGACCTTAGTACCGCATTCCATCCTCAGACCGATGGTCAGTCTGAGCAAACGATTCAAGTGTTGGAGGATATGCTTCGTGCATGTGTGATAGAATTTGGTGGTCATTGGGATAACTTCTTACACTTAGCCGAATTTTCGTACAACAATAGCTATCACTCAAGCATTGATATGGCCCCATTTGAAGCATTGTAAGGTAGGAGATGTAGGTCTCCCATTGGTTGGTTTGATGCATTTGAGGTTAGACCTTGGGGCGCCGACCTTTTGAGGGATTCATTAGAGAATGTGAAATCTATTCAAGAAAAGCTTCTAGCGGCGCAAAGTAGACAAAAAGAATATGCAGATCGAAAGGTTAGAGACTTAGAGTTCATGGAAGGTGAACAAGTCTTATTGAAGGTTTCGCCAATGAAAGGGGTGATGCGGTTTGGTAAGCGAGGTAAACTAAGCCCTAGATATATTGGTCCCTTTGAAGTAATTAAGCGAGTAGGGGAGGTGACTTATGAGTTAGCCCTAGATATCCGGTATTTCATGTGTCGATGTTGAAGAGATACCATGGGGATGGAAACTACATTATCCGTTGGATTCAGTTTTGCTTGATGAGAATTTGTCTTATGAGGAGGAGCCTGTTGCCATTTTAGATAGAGAAGTTCGCAAGTTCAGGTCAAGAGAGATTGCATCCATCAAGGTGCAATGGAAGAATCGGCCGGTTGAAGAAGCCACTTGGGACAAGGAGGCAGATATGCAAGAAAGATACCCACACCTGTTTAAAGATTCAGGTACCCCTTCTCGCCCTTGTTTTTCTTCTTGTGATCGTTCGAGGACGAACGATGGGTAAATTGGTATCTATTGTAATGACCTGTTTAGTCGTTTTGAGCAGCAGATTTTATTTCTGGAAAATTGGCTGAGACGACAGACCCAACGACGGACCGTCGCAGGGTCTCGTTTCAAAACACTTAGAAATTCTGAAATTGGGTACTGAAAATCGACTCTCTGAACTTCGTAATGGAATGGCAGGACGGACCGTCACAGGCGTGACGGACCGTCACAGACTCTTTGGTGGAAATTGAGTCTCTGAACTTTGCGACGACCTGCAGGACAGACCGTCGCGGGCATGAAGAACGTCACAGGTTGCGTAATCCCGATGCAGGTCGGATTTCTTTACACGTTTTAAGGGACGTTTTGGACTATTCCTACTTTAATTATAAAGTTAGAGGGTTAAGGTTAATAAGTCTAATTACTTGGGGGTTAAAAGAGGTAACCTTAAGTTAATTAGTGGGTTATTATTGCCATCTTTCATTCTTAATTATATGTTAATTAGGGTAAAAGAAAGAGGATTTGAATAAGAAAAATAGAAAGAACAAGGTTGAGAGGGAATTGAACGAGAAAGAGAGAAACGAAGAGGATAGCAAAGCTTTGGGGAATTTGTTGCTTGATCACGAATCTTCGGTGGAGGTAGGTTATGGTTATTTCACACTATTCGTAGTAAACTCTTAATAGCGAATGATATGTGTTAGTAGTATTGTAAACCCTTCTATATGCTTAATTGTATGCTTGCATGAATATGATTATGTAATTGTGAATAAATAAGCATGATGAAGCTATTGAATCCCAAATCTTGAAAAGAAACCCTAATCTACCTTGTTAATGATGATTTCTTGGTATAAAAGTAGGATTGATGAACGAAAGTGGTGAGATTAGGGGATCGGGTGCCACGTTCCGGTACCTGGATAGAAATAGAGGATCGGGTGCCACGTTCTGGTACCAGGATAGAATGAGGATCGGAGTGTCACGTTCCGACACCAGGATAGTATATGGATCGGGTGCCACGTTCCGGTACCAGGATAGAATGAGGATCAGAGTGTCACGTTCCGACACCAGGATAGTATATGGATCGGGTGCCACGTTCCGGTACCAGGATAGAATGAGGATCGGAGTGTCACGTTCTGACACCAGGATAGTATATGGAGCGGAGTGTCACGTACCGACACGAGGGGAATAAATATAATGAATCTTGAAAGATTCTAATATACTCAAATTAATGAATCTAATTCCCAAATGAGTATGGTATTGAGGCTTGAGTCCTCATGTGTGAACTTGACGGTAATTGTTAATGATATAGTACTTGTTGTTGCTACATGTTGAGTATCATAGTTGAGGTTATGATATTACTTGGTATATATTGTTTTCTATTTTGAGTTGGCCGATGATACCTACTCAGTACCCGTGTTTTGTACTGACCCCTACTTTTATGTTTTCTTCTTTGTTATTTGTGGAGTGCAGCAAACGTACCATCATCTTCAACCCAACCGCAATTCTAGCCAGTCTTCGTCACATCGGATCTTCAGGGTGAGCTAATGCTTCTAGCTTGGACTGGATCTTCTTCCTCATGTCTTGATGCCTCGAAGTTCCGGCATGGACTAGCTTTTATTGTTTTAGCCTTTTAGAATACTCTTAGTTTAGTAATTTGATCATAGATGTTCTTGTGATGATGACTTCCAGATTTTGGGATAATAATAGTTTTGAGTTATAGAAGTTGATTATTGATTTTGTTAATGAGTTTTAAGTCTTCCGCATTACTTTCTGTTGATATTATATTGAAATGTTAGGGTTTAGATTGGTTGGTTCGCTCACATAGGAGGGTAAGTGTGGGTGCCAGTCGCGGCTCGGTTTTGGGTCGTGACAATTATATTATATTATATTATTTATATTATATTATATTAATAAAAATATAAAAAAGAAGATAATACTGTTCTACACTATAACCCACATCTCACCCCTACTTCTCCCATTATCCCCTCATCTACACACACGACACATACACAAAAGACAAAACACATTGATAGAAAGATTAAAAAAAACAATTAAAAAATATATAGAAACTCACACACTCAAATTCCAAAACATACACCACACTCTTTTCTTCCAGCAATATTAACAAAACAATAAAAATCTTTTTAGCGACAAAATAAAACAAAACAAAGTTAAATTTGGGGTTGTTATTCGTGGTGTCTAATTTGTGATTTCGATTTTGGTCAATTCTTTGTAAATTAATTTTCACAAGAGGTAACACTTAATCCTTTTTATATGTTTTAATGTTATGATTATACAAGCATTGATTGCTCGTATGTGTTTAACCCATCAATATTCGTTAATGTTACAATATGAAGTATGTCCAAGTCTTTCATATCAACTTTATGGGGATAATGCACAAGTTTCCCCTAAACCTATACCCGAAATCTCAGAGACACACTTATACTATACAAAAGATCTATTACCCCCATGAACTTATTTTATTAATAATTTTTTACCCCTCTTCGACCTACGTGACACTATCTTGTGGGCCCAAAGCTGGTTGATTTTTTTCCAAGCTAGTGCCACGTAGGCCGAAAAGGGTAAAAAGTTATTAATAAATAAGTTCAGGGGGGGTAATAGGACCTTAATATAATATGAGCGTGTCTCGGGAATTTCGGGTATAAGTTGAGGGGGTACTTGTGCATTTTAGATCTTTTCTATCATTAGACTTTGTGAGAAGTTTTTATAACAAACTTTATTTTATTTCAGGTTTAAACAACCCATGATTTATTTCATATTTAAGTAAACTATTGTCTACGTTTATTCTTGCTTTTATATTTTGATTTTCTTACAATGATACATGTATTTATGGCTTAACAAACTAAATCTATGTGAATAGTTAATAAAAAATATTTATTATAAATTTTATTGGCTTTTTTTATCATCATTTTTCACACTCGTTGGTTCAGTAATTGACTGGAGACTATACCATATAAGGCGTAATCACAATTGACTTTTTTTTAATTAGGAGACTAATAGTTAAAGATGTGCACTTTTGATGAAATATTTGGGATTCTCTTAAAAATTCTTCCCCAGTTACATAATCTAGAGGAAAATGCAATTTTTATTAGGATAATATCGACTCGGAGCACCTATGTATCCCCTTTAAAACGGGAATCAGGTCTGACATAGTTCCAAATACAAAGTAGAAGATCATAAATCAATACATTAAATAAAATGTTCTTCAATAATAATTGAAATGATAGATTTAGACCAAATTTATTGTCCATCTACTAGTATGGGAAGGGGCGTGTATCAGTTTATTTTGTTTCAAGTGTTATTGGTTTGGTTTATCGGTTTCTGGTTTTTAAATATGCTAAACCAACAACCAAGCCAATAAGATATTTGTTATCAGTTTTTGGTTTATTAGTTTTTTTATCTTTAATGGTTTGATTTTTGGTTTAATCAATCAAAATAGTTTCAAAATAAATATATGACTTGTCCAATAATTTGACGCAAAAGAGAGAAATGAAATTACTCATTGAGTGCAAATTTTTTCTTAGTGTAGTAAAAGTATAACAAATACTCACAATCCTAGCCGTTTCCTAACCCTTGTCGTCACCATTCTTGGTTCTTTAAGTTTTGATATTTTGAACCTAAAGAGTAAAGTAATACTAAAATTTAAAAGGTAAATGCAGACAGTAGAGTTAAGTAGTGTTAATTCTTTAGCTCCTTATAATCATAGTCTAATGTAGTGATTATATTTATATTTTTGTTTGATATTTATGTATGATTTAAAATTAAAATAGTAAATTATTATATTCTTAAGGGGTTATAGGTTAACTCAATAACCTAATATTAAAAAACCAATATCTAATTGATAACCCAACAATTTTTTTGTATATAAAACCATTAAATAATTGTTAACCCAATAACTAGATAACAATAAATCAATAACACTTTTTTCTGTCACACCCCTAAGTATGATTACTTTTCCTTATCAGAACTTTATGAAGCATGAATGTAGCAAACTCAAATGTAATAATCCTTCGATGCAAACCACCTTATTGAACTTTAAAATGTTCACTATTGAATTCCTTCGACACAAAGCTTTTCAAGTTTATGTTAGAATCAATCAACTTTTGAATCTTGTTTCAGATCACAACGTTCTTCCATGGTATGTCATTTCCTTCCTGAATGAAAGGCAGAAACCTTAAGAGTGTTCAATCTATCTTGCATATGTATTCATTACTATTACATCGATAAGCGTAATGTGACCAACGATTCTTAATTTTTTTTGATAGAGTTGAGCTATGAATTTGGTTATAAGAATGTAAGTTGTGATATGTTTTTTTCTCCACATTGGATTGACTTTTGCAATTATTTAGTAGAGTGATGGCTTTGACACTGTAGATATGATATGCAGGTTATTGATATGACAAGGAGATTTTTGACATGGAAGTAACTGATATGGTATTAGCAGTGCACAATACCAAGATTTGATGCAAAAGCGCTTGAAATCTAAGAGGTTGTATGGTGGGATTCTGTAGTCGTAGAGTAAGATATGTAGGCTTAGAATCATATATATGATGTTGGAGTGGATATGCGTAATTTGGAAATTGAGTATTTGTTGTAGGTATGTGAATGAAACTCGGTTGATTTTGATGATGTGAAGTAAGATGAGTTGGAAAATGTTTGTTTTAACATGTGGCTTGATTTGTAATCGGTTGGTTCCCTATGCTTGTCCCCAAAGAGGTATTGACAAAGAGTAATAACTTAGCCCATTCACGCATATCAACCATCTCTTCTTTTAATTCTCTTATTTTCTGCCCCAATCTTGAGATCAACTCATTCGAGGGATATTCTTTTTCAACACTTTCAACCATTTTCCTGATAACATTGTTATCAATTATCTTTCTCTTTCCTTTGTGATTCGAACTAGGAGGTAAAGCAAGAGTGACCTTTGATCGTGTGTTGTAAATCATAGTTTGCAGATTAATCATTGGGAAGGGGTAAACACAAAATAAAAATAAAAAGGAAATCAGGTTAGAACTTTGCATAAATTAAGATGATAAGCACATTGTTTTGCTAAAAATAAACTCCCTAAATGCAAGGAGCCTCGCTGAGCCAGAGGTAGGCCTAAGCGATAAATTTGTGATGCACGATAATCAACTCAAGCTGTACTTTGACAATTTTAAAGTTTAGTATTAGGAGAAATAAAGGGAAAACAAACTATTGTTTATTAAAATAGAAGCAACTATTTACATCATAATAAGAAAACAACAACAACTATAAACTAAAAGGGAAAATGAGGGTAACATGGGAAAATAATCCTAGAAAATGAAATCTCGAAGGTATTGATCCCAAAGGCTTGGCACCACATTCTCTATTATATTTGGAGTGACTTCATATCAACAGTTTAACAAATTACGTGCCCATATATTTTTTCATTCATCAACAAGCCCATAATATCCCTCTTCACTTACTACTCTACCCATTCTCTTTCAAAATCCACATGTAATATTCACATGTACAGAAGGTTCGTCATGCACCCATATCTATGGTCATCATCCTTTCCAACTTCAAAATTGTAACGTCCAGTGCCTATACCCTGGACGTAGCCGACACTCAAGAATCATTTTTGGTCCCCAAGCAAATCCTTGGCCTAGTTGACTACTTAGCAAAAGACTGATCATGCATTTAAAGGCTTAACGTAGAAGTCAATCATTAAAATAGTAAAATGCTCAACTCATACTGTCTAAAAAAATACTCAATGCAATAATAATAGTTTGCAAAAAAATCTCAAAAGAAAAGAAAATACTGGAAGACTACTCAAGTCTATGTGTATATAAAGCCTCTATAGTTTAAAATGGATGTCAGTACAAGACCCACGACACCCTAAAATGATTAAACTTAAAATAAAAATGGAGTCCTATGAAATGCAAGGAGGCTCACCAAAAGATAACTAGAGAGCTAAGTGATCTCAAAGAAACGTCATTTGATGATCCTGAACACATGTATCCATAAAATATACATGTCGAATGACTTTAGTACATTGAATGTATGAGTATGTAATAAAGTTGGATGAAAAAATAACTAAACTGATAAGGCTAAAGAAGTACTCACCCTAACTCAAGTTATAGCATAGGTAAAATCTCTACCCGACAAAATACTTTTTAAGCTATTAGGGAGATTCTATGATCAAAAACCATCACTCTGAGCAACGTGATGCTATAAAATCTCGCCCATGCTATCAGAACTGTCCTATAGCTTTCCAAGATATAGGACACATCAACTAAGTGGATCCATTAAAGCTTTGCTCGAAAGAAATAAAGAGTCGTCTAAAAAGTGTGATCCTTTACCATGTTGGCTACATGGTTTATGAGGAATGAGATTTTTCCAAACTCATCCCCATATCAGTGCTGAATACTACTCCTAACAAATATATATACACATGTTCAACAAGAAATACTCTTTCTTTGTTTTGAGGTAATTAATCAAAAAATCCTCTTTAAGTGGAAATGTCTCAGTTATCTCTGGAAACTCTTCATGAAAATCAAAGTTCTCTTTCTCAATGTGGAATGATACATTTGAGAATCAATTAGTTCGCTCATACTTTACTCAAAATCATCTTTAAGCTCTACTCAAAACTCGTCTTTACTTTCTAAAAAATCAATGTAAGACAAAGAGTTGGGTTAAAAAATTCTCAATAAAAAGTCTATAATAAATAAAAAATAGGGTTCATGTTGAAAAATAGACATGAACAATCAACTCAAAATTCTCAGTACAATATATACAAACTCAATAATTAGGAATAGAATTCAGAACTCAACAATGAAAGTCATCTCAAGAATTATCAAAACTAAGGATATAACCTTAGATTATTATTTAATGATAGTAAGTAGATGTAGGGTGTGAGGAGGAACTCAATCCATCACTATGATAGCCTTACATACCTGAAAGAATATTGTTTTTGATAAAATCGATGTAAAGTTGAAGAATTATCAAAACCCTAGCTTTTTCTCCCCTGGAACCTTGCTCTAATTTTCTAAGTGTCAATGAACATAAAATAATGTATTAAAACTATTTAGACCCTTAATTAGGTGAAAAAAGGATCAAGTTTAGGCTTTGAAGGGATTGGAAAATTCTAAAAAACCCTTCATTAAAACCGTCAAAGTGGTCTACACTTCTGACCTACGGCCCATAAAAATTTCTATAGCCTGTACAGGTAACTGTTTAACAACTTATGGGGACTTAAATTCTGAATAATCTCTACAATCATTCTTATGGCCCGTAGAACTTTCTACGCTTCGTAATGTAACGACCTGATTCCGTTATTATGCAGAAGTCGATGAAGAAAAAATTGAGGGTAAGAAAAATCTTTCATAGTAAGTTAGAATTACTCAACCTAGTCATGATTTAGAAAAAATCGGATACATTAAGGTGTAGAGAAAATATAGTAATGAATAAATGATATAATTATGATTTTGTTACATGAGTGGATAGTTAAGATTATAAGGAAACTGTAGCACTTTACAGAATAAAATTTGGACGAGTAGAATTCTTGGAATTGATCTTTCGTTAATGAGTACATTCTGCCTCTACTGAGGGTCCGCTGGAGTGGGATAGACACATTTTAAAGTCGCTTATAAACCCTGAAATGACCCTATATGATATTTTTTGACTTTTAGGACTAAGGAGCGACCCCAGACGAGTACTTAACAGGTTTTCACCATTTTGAGGCTAAAGGTAAGATTTTAACTCCCCGAATCTATTTTCAATATGTAGATCCTATTTCCTTGGGTTATCGTCGATGGGAAAAGGTTTTTATCCAATATTTGTGGTGTAAAAAGCCCTAAATTGGGTATTATGATCTTCAGTTTAGTCTAGGGCTATTAACTTTGTTATAATTTTAATAATTAGAGCTTTGATTGTTGATCCTTGCGTATATCAATTGTTGTATAAATAGAACAAGCGGAAAGAATCCGGTAAGGGAAGATTAAAGTGTTTTAGAAAATTAAAGCTTGGATTCGAGTTGTTTATTGTGATATATGTTTGTTATGATGGTTGTGATTTCATGTTAGTGTGATATATGTTTGTTGTTGCTTCATTATACTGCATGTATGCGAATGTTACATTATTGATCACACACTATGTAGAGAGTATGTACAAATAACTTTAAGCCATGAATCACATCTTGTTATATGATTTTGATAATGTAGTTGTGTTTGATATTGTGATTGGGGATCGGATTTCCACATTCCGGCAAGCTAACTTGGATTGGATTGTCAAGTTTTGACATAAATATTTGAATAGGTTGCCATGTTCCGACACAACTATGGGGTCGAATTTCCATGTTCGGGCAAGCTAACTGTGATCGGGTACCACGCGGTGCACTAACAGTTTGAGTTTGGGTTCAATGAGAGGACCATTGGATTGAGTTTCGTGAGAGGCCCAACTACTTGTGATAATTGTATTTATTGTTTATGAACTATGACTTATGAATTCTCAAAGTGTTCTACTTAGTGTGAGTGGGGGAGTGAGACTCCATTCATGCAGTGCACAAGTGAACTTTAAGAGTTGTTGTGTTGTGGTTCTCTTATGCTATGAAGATTGTGTTAATTAATGTCGTTGATATTCGGTATGTTACATGGTTAAATTGTTGTTTTTCCTTATAAATGTTTTACTTATTGGAATAGCCACGTCATTCTACCAGTACATGGTGGTTGTGTACTGATTCTACACTTGCTCTTATTTTTATTGTTGTCAGACCTCGATTAAGATAACAGTGATTGTTTCGAGTTCAAGGGTGAGCTAGTTCTTTCAGGCTGCCTTGAGTTCTCTTTATTTAAGTCAACTTTCTTCGGACTCAAACTATTATTTAAGGTGTTGTTTAGTTTTGGGGTTGTACCCCTTGTTCTTAAATTTGTATTTAGTAGAGTTTTGATTTAATGCTTTTATGTTCTAGGTGTTAAATTCAGCATTGTTAGTTAATTAAACTTATTTCCGTAACTTGATTGCCTTAGTTTTAGTTTAGTTGCTTAGTTTGGATTGTAGTAGTGGTTCTCCCATCGAATGGTTAGTGTGGGTGCCGAACACGATGGTTTGGTAGTGATACGTAAGAACCTCCTGTAGAAATCAACTCCAAATTCCAAAATTTAACTAAGTCTGGATCACTTTTATAGAACCCATCTACAGACCTTCATTCATCATGCTGTCCTTAGGATCTAATTGTACACCTCAATTTTAAAATTCAAAATTTGACCAAGTATGAAACAACCGGGCACTTCCTACGACTCATAGAATATTTTACGATTTGTCATACACACTCGTGAATTTAACTTCATAAACTCAATTTTTTTTGACTCAACCTAGTTCTTGCGGTTCCCTTCCTATGGGCCGTAGAAACTTCTAAGATCAGTAGGTCGGTCCCATTGAACCTATTTCTCAACAATAATTCAACAACGGTTTTCCTTTACAAGTTATGGGGTGTTACATTATGTCCCTCTTGGAACCCTTTGTCCTTTAATGAGACAACACAAGCATGAATCGTGTGGGAAAAAGTCTAAGAACCTAACACCAAGAATAATTCACACAAATTATGTAAACTCAACATATCAAACTGAAAAAGCACTTTACAAAGAGTTAGTACCTTTATTTGGGATATAAATAAGCATACCTAGTTTTCATGTCTTCCTCATCTTCCTCCTCCACAAACTGATTTCTGTATAAGACCTTGACTGATGCAATCTCTTCGATTCTCAACTTACGAACCCACGTGAATCTCCTCATAAGATAGGTTGTATTTGATACCAATATTCTCGGTAGGAACAATAAATGAAGGATCAGCCAAACACTTATTTAGAATAGAGATGTGAAATACTAGACGGACTACTGCTGACTCTGGTGGTAGCTCTAGCTCATAAGCTACATTACAACTCTCTTAAATATCATGTAAGCTCCAATGTATCAGGGAATGAGATTCCCTTTCTTATTAAACCTCATAACACCCTTCACGGGTGAAAACTTCAAATAGACCCAACCTTTATCCTCAAACTCAAAATCTCTTCTCCTAATATATAGAGGATTATGACGACTCTACTATTTTTTTTACCTTTCTTGGATTATTTTAACCTTCTCTATGGATTGATGAACTAAGTCTATTCCTATAAACTTAGCTTCACCAGCCTGAAATCTCAAACCATCCAATAGGAGATCTACACCTTCGCTCATAACGAGCCTAAAAAGGAATCATCTCATATTAGAGTACGGAAGGCAAGGGGACGGGGACGGGGACGGGGACTAGGGGATGGACGGGATGGGGGACGGCACTGGCGGGATTTTTCCGGGTGCAGGATTGGGAAGACAAAAATACGTCCTATCATGTCCCACTATATATACGGGATGGGACGGGATAGAGGATTTTTATTTTTTTATACACTTATTTATTTGTATTGAAATTATATGTTAGTGAGCAACAACTTTTGCTAATAAATAATGCTTAAGTTTTCAAATTTCAAATTCAATTTTCAAATTTCAAGTTTTAAGTTTTAAGTTTCAAATTTAAAATTTGAGAAGTTCAAGTTTGTATTTTGAATATTTTAAAGTAATTAAAACTTGAAATTTCAAATGTCAAAGTTTCAATTTTTATATCAAGTATTTTAAAGTTTCAAACTTCAAATTTCAAATTCAATTTTCAAATTTCAAATTTCAAGGTTCAAGGTTCAAGTTTTAAATTTCAAATTTGTATTTTAAATTTTTAAAGTAATTTAAACTTGAAATTTTAAATGTTCAGTCTTAATTTTTAAATTAAGTATTTTAAAGTTTGTTTAGTATATATGTAAATATGTATGTATACATTAAAATTGAAATGTAAGACAACAATGGTATAAAAAAGACTTGAACAAAGTCTTAATTGCGACTTATAACTTGAAGTTACAATTTACAAATATTAGTGGAGTAACTAATCTATGCAACCACCTTCTAGGAATTGTGTTTAATTAGTTCTCATATGTAAAACTAATATTTGTTAAAAATATCAGACGAATAACTAATTTACGCAACCACCTTCTAGGAAGGGTTCTATTTCAATTAGTTCTCGGATGTAATCTAATACCTGTGCTTTCTTTAAAATTGAATTCTAATTGTCGCATCATATTGATAGTGACATTCTTCGGTGCTGACAAACTTGATAGAAATTCTTGTGACTCTAATTCGTCATCACTAGATTCAATTACCGCTTTAACCCAAGCTTCTTGTTTTGAAATTTAACTTTGGCAAATCATAATTCCTCCTTTCGGTATTGACCCAGTCTTTGAATAAAACTAATGTTTCAAAACTTTCTTCCGCCAATGAATGTCCATGATTGCTAATTTGAAAACTTACCGCACTAAAAGCATCCTCTGATGCTGTAACCACCCGTTTAGTCGTTTTGAGCAGCAGATTTTATTTCTGGAAAAACTGGCTGAGAAGACGGATCCCACGACGGACCGTCATGGACACGACGGACCGTTGAGGGGGTCTCGTTCCAAAACACTTAGAAATTCTGAAATTTGAGTACTGAAATCGACTCTCTGAACTTCGTGACGGAATGGCAGGACGGACCATCGTGGGTACGACGGGCCATCACATACCCTTTAGTGGAATTGATTCTCTGAACTCTGTGACGGAGCAGCAGGACGGACCATCACAGGCTGCGTAATCCGAGGCTGGGTCGGATTTCTGTTAAGTAATTTAAGGGGCGTTTTGGACTATTCCTGCTATAATTATAAATTTAGTGGGTTAATGTTAATAGTTTAATTACTTGGGGGTTAAAAGAGGTAACCTTGGAATAATTAGTGGGTTATTTTTATCATCTTTTATACTTAATTATATGCTAATTAGGGTAAAAGAAAAAGGTGTTTGAATAAGAAAAATAGAAAGAACAAGAGAGGGAGAATCGATCAAGAGAGAGAGGAACGAAGAGGATAACAAAGCTTTGGGTAATTTGCTTGCTTGATCACGAATCTTCGGTGGAGGTAGGTTATGGTTTTTATGCTATTCGTACTAAACTATTAATAGCGAATGATATGTAATGGTAGTATTGTAAACCCTGCTATATGCTTAATTGTATAGTTGGATGAATGTGATGATATAATTGTGATAAAATAAGCATGATGAAGCTATTGAATCATAAATCTTGAAAAACCCTAATCTCTTTGTTAATGATGATGCCTTGGTATAAGAGAAGGCTTGATGAACTAAAGTAATGAGATTGATGATGCCTCGGTATAAGAGAAGGCTTGATGAACTAAAGTAATGAGATTGATGATGCCTTGATATAAAACAAGGATTGTTGAATTGATAGAATGAGATTAGTGGAGCGGGTGTCACGAACCGACCCGTAGAATTAGGGGATCGGGTGTCACGAACCGACACGTAGAATTAGGGGATCGGGTGTCACAAACCGACACGTAGAATTAGGGGATCGGGTGTCACGAACCGAAACGTAGAATTAGGGGATCGGAGTGTCACGTTCCGACACATAGTAGTAGGGGAGCGGAGTGTCACGTGCCGACACAAGAGGAATAAAGATAATGAATCTTGAAAGATGTTAATATACTCAATTTAATGAACCTATTTCCCAAATGAGTATGGTATTGAGGCTTGAGTCCTCATGGGTGTACTTGGCGTTATTTATTAATGATTATAGTACTTGATGTTGCTACAGATTGAGTATTGTAGTTGATTTTATGATGTTATCTGATATATACTGTTTTCTATTTTGAGTTGGCCGATGATACCTACTATGTACTTGTGTTTTGTACTGACCCCTACTTGTATGTTTCTTTCTTTGTTATATGTGGAGTGCAGCAAACGCACCGTCGTCTTCAACTCAACTGCAACTCTAGCCAGTCTTCACTACACCGGTTTTCAGGGTGAGCTAATGCTTCTAGCTTGGACTGGATCTTCTTCTTCAAGTCTTGATGCCTTGAAGTTCCGGCATGGACTAGCTTTTCATTTATTTTAGCTTCTTAGATACTCTTAGATTTAGTAATTTGAGGATAGATGTTCCTGTGATGATGACTTCCAGATTTTGGGGAATAATAGATGTTGAGTTTTTAGAAGTTTATTGAATTGATTTTCATTAATGAGTTTAAGTCTTCCGCGTTGTATTTTGTTCATTATGTCTGAAATGTTGGGGTTAGATTGGTTGGTTCGCTCACATAGTAGGATAAGTGTGGGTACCACTCGCGGCTCGGTTTTGGGTCGTGACAAACTTGGTATCAGAGCCTTAGGTTTGTTGGTCTCATTACACAAGAACGAGTCTAGTAGAGTCTTAAGGAACGGTAGGGGGACGCCTTTACATTTCTTTGAGAGGCTATAAGACTTTAGGAAAATTCCATTCTTTCATTCTTTCTTTCGTGCTATTACTTGCTTCCAATTGGTATCTAGGTGATACAAATTGGTGTCTGACCATCTTCGCTCTATTTCGCGGATGGTTTGAACTAGAGCAACGACTGCGCCAACACCAACACCGGCAAGACAAGAAGCGTCTGAGCCAGCCACTGGGGCTGTAGCTCGAAGAGGAGTAGTGGCGAGAGGCCGTGGAAGAGGTCGTGGGAGGACGTCCTCTAGAGGAAGAGGACAAGCACCTAGCCCATCTGGTACTAGGGCGGTGACTCCTCCACCAACTGAGGAAGTGGTAAGAGAGGGTGAGGAAGGGGAGAATGAACAAGTACAGAATGAGGGATTTCCACCCCAACCTACCCCAGAGATGATCAATCAGGTTCTTGCTTATCTTAGCGGGTTATCTGATCAGGGCCAGACACCTCCAGTGTTTTCTGCACCAGCACCTCAGGTTCCGGAGGTACAACATGCAACTACTGTGGCTCCCCGCATGGATGCCTCATTGGAAATAGGCACGTTTCCTCGTCTGACTATAGGGCCTATAATGACAAATGATCAGCATGAAATTTTCAGTAAGTTCTTGAAATTGAAACTTCCAGTCTTCAAGGGTGCTGAATCTGAGGATGCCTACGATTTTCTGGTTGACTGTCATGAGCTACTACACAAGATGGGTATAGTAGAACGGTTTGGTGTTGAGTTTGTGACTTATCAGTTTCAAGGGAACGCCAAAATGTGGTGGCGGTCACATGTTGAGTGTCAACCAACAGAGGCACCACCTATGACTTGGGCATCATTCTCTAGCTTGTTTATGGAGAAGTATATCCCCCGGACTTTGAGGGATAGGAAAAGAGATGAGTTCTTGAGCCTAGAGCAAGGTAGGATGTCGGTTACTGCATATGAGGCTAAGTTTCGTGCATTATCCAGGTATGCCACCCAACTTTGTTTCAGTCCACAAGAGCGGATTCGCCGTTTTGTGAAGGGGTTGAGGTCAGAATTGCGGATTTCAGCCTTACAGGTAGCGGCTACGGCAAAATCCTTTCAAGAAGTGGTAGACTTCGTGATAGAGGTGGAAGGAGTGAAGCCAGATGACTTCACCATGGCATCGACATCAAAAAGGTTTCGAAAGGGAGGTGATTTTAATGGTTCTTACTCTAGAGGACAGGGTTCAGGAGGTTACTCAGTCCGACCAATTCAGTCTTCACTACAGACTGTAGTTGGGGGTCCACCTCAGACCGGTCAACACTTCTCTGAGAGACCGATACTTGACTCCAGAGAGTGCTATGGATGTGAGGAGACTGGACATATTAGGAGGAACTGTCCAAAACAGAGTTATAGACCCCCAATAGCTAGAGGTAGAGGTGGTCATGGTAGAGGCCTTTATTCTGGAGGACGTGGTGGCCGAGGTAATGGTGGTCACCAAAACGGCCGGGGTGACGGGCAAACTGGAGCCACTACAACATAACATGGTAGGGGCAACGGGCAGACATGTGATAGGGCCCATTGTTACGCTTTCCCCGGGCAGTCTGAAGCGAAGACATCTGATGCTGTTATCACAGGTAATATTTTGATTTGTGATTGCATGGCTTCTGTATTATTTGATCCTGGATCCACATTTTCTTATGTATCTTCCTCATTTGCTAATGGTCTTAATTTACATTGTGAATTGCTTGACATACCTATTCGTGTGTCTACTCCGGTGGGTGAGTCTGTGATAGTTGAAAAAGTATATAGGTCTTGTTTGGTGACTTTTGTGGGGAGCAATACTTATGTAGACTTGGTTATCTTAGAAATGGTTGATTTTGAAGTAATTCTGGGTATGACTTGGCTTTCTCCGAATTTTGCGATCTTGGATTGTAATGCTAAAACTGTGACGTTAGCCAAGCGTGGGACAGATCCGTTAGTGTGGGAGGGCGACTACACTTCCACTCAGGTTCGTATCATCTCCTTTCTTCGTGCTAAGAGAATGGTTAGTAAGGGGTGTTTAGCTTTCTTGGCACATCTCAGGGATGACACTACCCAAGTACCTTCAATTGAGTCGGTTTCGGTAGTCCGTGAGTTTTTGGATGTGTTCCCTGCAGATCTTCCTGGTATGCCACCGGATAGAGATATTGATTTTTGCATCGATCTGGAACCGGGTACTCGCCCCATTTCTATACCCCCTTTTAGAATGGCTCCTGCAGAGTTAAGAGAGTTAAAGGCCCAACTTCAAGAGTTGTTGAGCAAAGGCTTCATTAGACCAAGTGCATCTCCTTGGGGTGCTCCGGTGTTATTTGTGAAGAAGAAGGATGGGAGTTTTCGGATGTGCATAGACTACCGGCAGTTGAACAAGGTAACTATTAAGAACAAGTATCCCATTTCTCGCATTGATGATTTGTTCGATCAGTTACAAGGTGCTTGCACCTTCTCAAAAATCGATTTGAGATCTGGTTATCATCAATTGAAAATACGGGCAACGGATGTGCCCAAGACTGCTTTTCGGACCAGGTATGGGCATTATGAGTTCTTAGTAATGTCTTTTGGGCTTACGAATGCCCCTGCTGCTTTCATGAGCTTGATGAATGGGATTTTTAAGCCATATCTGGATCTCTTTGTCATTGTATTCATTGATGATATACTGGTATACTCAAAGATCAAGGAAGAAGATGAGAAACACTTGAGAATTGTATTGGAAATGTTGAGGGAGAAAAAGCTTTATGCCAAGTTCTCTAAGTGTGAGTTTTGGCTAGATGCAGTGTCCTTCTTGGGGCATGTAGTATCTTAAGATGGGGTGATGGTGGATCCTTCCAAGATCGAAGCAGTGAAGAGTTGGGCAAGACCCACTAATGTTACAGAGGTGAGGAGCTTTGTTGGTTTAGCTAGTTACTACCGCCGATTTGTCAAGGGGTTCTCTTCTATTGCTTCCCAATTGACAAGATTGACTAAGCAGAATGTTCCATTTGTATGGTCGGACGAGTGTAAATAAAGCTTTCAGAAGCTCAAGACTTTGCTGACTACTGCACCCATCCTCACCTTGCCAGTGGAAGGTAAGAATTTAATTGTCTATTGTGACGCATCCTATTCGGGTTTGGGTGCAGTGCTAATGCAAGAAAAGAATGTAATTGGTTATGCTTTAAGGCAATTAAAGGTGCATGAACGTAACTATCCGACCCATGATTTGGAATTGGCTGCGGTAGTGTTTGCATTAAAGCAATGGAGGCACTATTTATATGGGGTGAAGTGTGAAGTCTATACGGATCATCGTAGCCTACAATATGTTTTTACTAAGAAGGATTTGAACTTGAGACAGAGGAGATGGATGGAACTACTGAAGGACTACGACATCACTATTTTGTATCATCCGCGAAAAGCGAATGTTGTGGCAGATGCTTTAAGTTGAAAGGCGGGAAGCATGGGAAGTCTAGCTCACTTGCAAGTTTCTAGATGCCCATTGGCTAGAGAGGTTCAGACTCTGGCTAATGACCTTATGAGGCTAGAAGTTAATGAGAAGGGAGGATTTTTGGCTTGTGTGGAGGCAAGATCTTCCTTCCTTGACAGGATTAAGGGAAAGCAGTTTAAAGTTGAGAAATTGATCCGGATCCGAGATAAAGTGTTGCGAGGAGAGGCTAAGGAAGCACAAATCGATGAGGAAGGTGTTTTGAGAATTAAGGGAAGGGTATGTGTACCCCGCATCGATGATTTGATCAACACTATTCTGACAGAGGCTCATAGTTCAAGGTATTCAATACATCCTGGTGCAACCAATATGTACCGTGACCTAAAGCAACACTTTTGGTGGAGTAGAATGAAGCGCGACATTGTGGATTTTGTTGCCAAATGTCCAAATTGTCAACAAGTAAAGTATGAACACCAGAGGCCCGAAGGAACACTTCAGAGAATGCCCATTCCTGAATGGAAGTGGGAGAGAATTGCAATGGATTTCGTGGTTGGTCTTCCAAAGACATTGGGAAAGTTTGATTCTATTTGGGTAATTGTGGACAGATTAACTAAGTCTGCTCACTTCATTCCGGTCAAGGTGACCTACAATGCAGAGAAGTTAGCCAAAATCTATATCTCAGAAATCGTTCGATTGCATGGAGTTCCACTCTCCATCATATCAGATAGAGGTACGCAGTTTACTTCTAAGTATTGGAGAACATTTCATGCTGAATTAGGTACTAGGTTGGACCTTAGTACTGCATTTCACCCTCAGACCGATGGTCAGTCTGAGCGAACGATTCAAGTGTTGGAGGATATGCTTCGTGCATGTGTGATAGAATTTGGTGGTCATTGGGATAACTTCTTACCCTTACCGGAGTTTTCATACAATAATAGCTATCACTCAAGTATTGATATGGCTCCATTCGAAGCATTGTATGGGAGGAGATGTAGGTCTCCCATTGGTTGGTTTGATGCATTTGAGGTTAGACCTTGGGGTACTGACCTTTTGAGGGAATCGTTAGATAAAGTGAAATGCATTCAAGAAAAGCTTTTAGCGGCTCAAAGTAAGCAAAAAGAATATGCAGATCGAAAGGTTAGAGACTTGGAGTTCATGGAGGGTGAACAAGTCTTGCTGAAGGTTTCACCCATGAAAGGGGTGATGCGGTTTAGTAAGCGAGGTAAGCTTAGATATTGGTCCCTTCGAAGTTCTGAAGCGCGTGGGGGAGGTAGCTTATGAATTAGCCTTGCCCCCAGGACTGTCTGGAGTGCATCCGGTATTTCATGTGTCCATGTTAAAAAGATACCATGGGGATGGAAACTACATCATTCGTTGGGATTCAGTCCTGCTTGATGAGAATTTGTCTTATGAGGAGGATCCTGTTGCTATTTTAGAGAGGTCAAGGGAGATTGCATCCATCAAAGTTCAATGGAAGAATCGACCAGTTGAAGAGGCAACTTGGGAGAAGGAGGCTGATATGCGAGAAAGATACCCACACCTGTTTACAGATTCAGGTACACCTTTTCGCCCTTGTTTTTCTTCTTGTGATCGTTCGAGGACGAACGATGGGTAAATTGGTATCTATTGTAACCACCTGTTTAGTCATTTTGAGCAGCAGATTTTATTTCTGGAAAAACTGGCTGAGACGACGGATCCTATGACGGACCGTCTAGGGGGTCTCGTTCCAAAACACTTAGAAATTCTGAAATTTGAGTACTGAAATCGACTCACTGAACTTCGTGACGGAATGGCAGGACGGACCGTCGTGGGTACGACGGGCCGTCACAGACCCTTTAGTGGAATTGAGTCTCTGAACTCTGTGACGGAGCAGCAGGATGGACCGTCACAGGCTGCGAAATCCCAGGCTGGGTCGGATTTCTGTTAAGTAATTTAAGGGGCGTTTTGGACTATTCCTGCTATAATTATAAATTTAGTGGGTTAATGTTAATAGTTTAATTACTTGGGGGTTAAAAGAGGTAACCTTGGAATAATTAGTGGGTTATTTTTATCATCTTTTATACTTAATTATATGCTAATTAGGGTAAAAGAAAAAGGTGTTTGAATAAGAAAAATAGAAAGAACAAGAGAGGGAGAATCGATCAAGAGAGAAAGGAACGAAGAGGATAGCAAAGCTTTGGGGAATTTGCTTGCTTGATCACGAATCTTCGGTGGAGGTAGGTTATGGTTTTTATGCTTTTCGTAGTAAAATCTTAATAGCAAATGATATGTATTGGTAGTATTGTAAACCCTGCTATATGCTTAATTGTATGGTTGCATGAATGTGATGATATAATTGTGATAAAATAAGCATGATGAAGCTATTGAATCATAAATCTTGAAAAACCCTAATCTCTTTGTTAATGATGATGCCTTGGTATAAGAGAAGGCTTGATGAACTAAAGTAATGAGATTGATGATGACTTGGTATAAGAGAAGGCTTGATGAACTAAAGTAATGAGATTGATGATGCCTTGATATAATAGAAGGATTGATGAATTAATAGAATGAGATTAGTGGAGCGGGTGTCACGAACCGACACGTAGAATTAGGGGATCGGGTGTCACAAACCGACACGTAAAATTAGGGGATCGGGTGTCACGAACCGACACGTAGAATTAGGGGATCGGGTGTCACGAACCGACACGTAGAATTAGGGGATCGGAGTGTCACGTTCCGACACATAGTAGTAGGGGAGCGGAGTGTCACGTGCCGACACAAGAGGAATAAAGATAATGAATCTTGAAAGATGTTAATATACTCAATTTAATGAACCTATTTCCCAAATGAGTATGGTATTGAGGCTTGAGTCCTCATGGGTGTACTTGGCGTTATTTATTAATGATTATAGTACTTGATGTTGCTACAGTTTGAGTATTGTAGTTGATTTTATGATGTTATCTGATATATACTGTTTTCTATTTTGAGTACTTGTGTTTTGTACTGACCCCTACTTGTATGTTTCTTTCTTTGTTATATGTGGAGTGCAGCAAACGCACCATCGTCTTCAACTCAACCGCAACTCTAGCCAGTCTTCACTACACCGGATTTTAGGGTGAGCTAATGCTTCTAGCTTGGAGTGGATCTTCTTCTTCAAGTCTTGATACCTTGAAGTTCCAGCATGGACTAGCTTTTCATTTATTTTAGCTTCTTAGATACTCTTAGATTTAGTAATTTGAGGATAGATGTTCTTGTGATGATGACTTCCAGATTTTGGGGAATAATAGATGTTGAGTTTTTAGAAGTTTATTGAATTGATTTTCATTAATGAGTTTAAGTCTTCCGCGTTGTATTTTGTTCGTTATGTCTGAAATGTTGGGGTTAGATTGGTTGGTTCGCTCACATAGTAGGATAAGTGTTGGTGCCACTCGCGGCTCGGTTTTGGGTCGTGACAAATGCAATTGATGAACTTGAATAGCTAGAACATCAAGAACCATATTGTTCAAAATTGGAAATGCAACGCTCTGCCTCTTTCACCAAATATTTGTTTTCACTGCCTCTAAATATTGATTAAGATATTTTTAAAATTATCACGGTTAGTAGAATTAAGACCAGAATTACCTCGCATATAAGTTGAAATTCGAGCTTTAATCTCAGGATTAGAAGTTTGGCCAACTTCTCCTTGAGTATTTTCTGTAGTTCTATATTTTCATCCAAGATTTCCGCTTCTAATTTTATGCTAGACATGCACGTTTCACAAGTTGAAATTTCTTTCGGTAATTTTTTGAAGTATGATAAAAAGTCTCAACAAGTCCCGGCACACTTCGTAATTTACAATCAGGATGAAGTAAAGTTGCAATTAAATATGAGGAATAGGAAAATATTATTTTTAAAAATTTTCAATTATACCTTTAATTCCAACTCTAAATTTTTCTATATTTTTATATTTAGAAAATTGAATTGAAAGAGCACAAATATTTAGATTAAATAGTAGGATAATAAATTCCAGAAACATGGCTGTAGCATCATAAAAAAGTCTGAAAAATTCTAATAGTTCATTAGTTTCTTCTCTATCTTCATCACAAATTCTATCTAATGGGTCAAAATTATGAGCATTAAACATCATTTGCACGGGTCCTTTATATTGTTAAGTATTTGAAAGCATTTCATTAAAAGAATTTCTCCTTGTTTTAACATGTATTGGAATTTTTCTTGATTGCAATTCACCTAGTAAACAAGACTCATTAAATTCCCTAATTCTAGAAGCTTTATGAGCATAATAAATTCAGGCAACAACATATTCAATTTTCATGCAACCACAATCAAAAAATGGAATACCATCCTGTACAACTAAATTTAATACATGTGCAACACATCTAACATGAAAAACATTATGTCACGACCCAAAAATGGATGTGATGTCATTCGTCTTATCCCACCAAGACAAGTCAGCCTAAAACTCAACTAATACAATAAATTGTGGAAAATCTATAATAATCTTAAAATATCCCCAAAATTTGATTGTCACGTGTACAAGCCTCTAAATTATTACAATTGAATAAAAAATAAACATAAGTCTCATATGACGTTGTTTCTAGAATAGAACAAAATCATAAACAAGAGTAAGAAGGTCTGCTGAGATGACAAACAACAACCTCACAAATCTCCAAGAAGCCTCGAAAAAGAAGAGAATATATCAAAGGTCCGGGCTATTAACCTACAAAAAATTGTAAAAGCAATGGGTGAGTACCAAACCACACGGTACTTAGCAAGTAAACCTCTAAACACAAGCTAAGGGGATGAAATACGGGTACTGCTACACCCCAATCGAACGTCCACAACTACAACCTGCATAAAACTCAGCCCAACCTAACAACTCATAATTTACATAGCACATAGTTCAACAACAACACTTAGACAAATTACATATGCTCAACAACAACATTTGACAAAATTCATATCTTCAACTATAAGCTCGGTATTCATCAATCACAAGTTTCACAGAAATCCATTCACAAGATCAACAAAATACAATATCAAATTCACTAATGCAAGTATGTGCAATGCCATGGAATGCAATGTCAAGTACAATGATGCATTTCTAATCTAGTGATACACACCCGCTGTCTCTCAGTCCGGGACCCATGGGGGACATATCTGTCTATGCATTCATCACAGCGTTTGATACGATCCTTGATAATAGTAACCATCGCGGCGTGTGATACCTTCCTCAAAATGTAATATCCATCGCGGCGCGCGATACGTCCCTTAAAATGGTACATCCTCTTTAATTTCTCATTCTTTCTCAATGCACATAAGACTTGTCACAACTATGTCTAAGAATAATGCAAATGATATGTTTACAAAATTAACGAGGAGATGACCATTTTCATAGCATTTCACAATTCACAACAACATCAACAATGATTCAACAAGTCTTTCAAAGCATTCTCCATTATCAACACTTCACACACAAGAAATTAATCACGTTGCCTTTTATAATTATTTTTTTCATCATTAGAATTAATCAATATGGACAAGTCAACCCATCACCAATTTCTATTACGCCAAAACGTATACCACAAGGAAATACACACATTACATACACTTAACAAGGGTTTAGGAATCCACTTGCCTCAAATAGTCGAACAATGACTCCAGAACTTGAGCCTTCCCTTTTTGTTGAGCTTCCAAACCAATGCAATCTATCAAAATATAGAATCACGAACTATAGGTTTAGTCTAGACCCAAAAACTCATTCAATTCTATGATCAAGTTCTTAAGTCTTGATCCTAACTAATATGTCAACTCTCATATTTTCCGAATTTCAAGTCCAGAGTTAAGTTTCAACTTCTCCAATTTCATAAATCTAATAATATTCATATAATACAATACAATCTATATTTGATTACCTATATTTATATATTTAAACTTCAATTATAAAGTAACAACTATAAGGTAAATTTCATAATTTGAGTCAAGTTACACCATATGTAACTCCGCCAACAAAAATTAACCCAATTCCAATAATTTGTAGACAATGATCAATCCATCATTGTTTTATTATTATTTCCCAATAATTAACCTTAATTTTCCAATTCAAGTTTAACAGCCATTTCTATACGTATATAAAAAAATTAATTTTCCACCAAATATAATAATAATTGAGCATATATATACTAACACTTAGCATAACTTAAGTTGATATTTGGAACAATTTTATTTTCTTTTTACTTGAAGCAATTATGAAGCAGTAATGTTGTTTGTTCTTTTAGTGGTCGCCGCACGAGGTTCCTTTCGTCCTCTTCTTTATTTTCTTAATAAATTAGATATTAAAAGTGATAAGCCCTAATAACTTATTTTAATATGGATCAAGTAGTATAGGTTATTAAATAAATTGTCACTATAGCCCATTTACTATTGATTAAGTCAATTATCTACAATTACCCGTCAATTAATTAATCCTAGTTAAACGAATATTTGAATTTTCAAGAATGACCTTTTGGGTAATCACACTTTATTATCAGTTGGACATATTTTAACTTTTAACATACTAGCAACATTTGTATTAGACGCATTATCTAATGCGAAAGACATTACTTTATCTATAAACATGTAATAATTTAAAACACTCAAATTATTTCAAGCTAACTATGCACCAATTTTTCTCTCTACACATTCTTTATAACTTAAGATTTTTTTTTTGCAAATTCTAGTTATGATCAATCCAATGTGCTGTAAAACTAAAATAATCATGTCCATTAACACTAAGATGCATGTCCGAAGTTATAGACACTCTATAATCTAATATGCGAACAAACAACGAAGATATTGACAATGTTTACCTTGATATACAAAAACATCATATTTAACAGTATTTTTTGCAAAACCTCTAAAAGAAGGACTATAATTTGTTGAATATATTTAATAAAACCTGGTTTTGAAGGAAAACTATAAAGCAAATAACAAACATAAACCATTTTAACTAAATTTTCGCGATCTCTTTCCTTATTATATTTACGTTGTGGTAGTGGACCACCGTGGTTAGAAGGATCTAATGTGTAACGACCTGTTTAGTCGTTTTGAGCAACAGAGTCCATTTCTGGAAAAACTGGCTGGGACAACGGATGGAACGACGGACCGTCGTGGTCCCGACGGCCCGTCGAGGGAGTGTCGTTCCATGACACTTAGAGTTTTGAAATTGGGTACTGAAAAATCGACTCTCTGTAAGTTGTGACGGACCTGCAGGACGTGCCGTCACATCCACGACGAACCGTCGTGAGTCCCGTTGCAAAACACTTCAACTTTTGAGAAATTGATGCAAGAAAACGAGTTTCTGACCGTCATGACGGAGGGGCCAGGACGGACCGTCACAGGGTGACGGGCCGCCGCACCACCTGGAGTCCTGGGAGACACGACGGCTTTGTGTGACGGACCGTCGCAGCGTGACGGCCGCCACAGCCGCACAATCCCGAGCGGTTTAGGATTTCTCCACACGTTTTAAAGTCGCTTTGACTTTTCTTTCCTTAATTATAAAGATTGAGGGGTAACATTAATAAGTCTAATTACTTGGGGGTTAAATTAGGTAACCTTAAGTTAATTAGTGGGTCATTATTACCATCTTTTATTCTTAATTATATATGAATTAGGGTAAAAGAAAGAGGGTTTGAATAAAGAAAATAAGAAAGAACAAAGAGAGACAGAAAGAGAAAGAGAACGAGTAGAGAGAGAGGGAAACGAAGAGGATAGCAAGGATTTTGAGGAGATAGCTTGTTGATCCAATTCTTCGGTGGAGGTAGGTTATGGTTTATGTTACGATATTCGTAGTGAACTCTTAATAGTGAATGTTATGTGTTGATATTATTGTAAACCCTACTATGTGCTTAAGTTGTATGCTTGCATGAATATGAATGTGAAATTGTGATGAATTAACAAAGCATGATGAAGCTATTGAATCCCAAATCTTGAAAGAACCCTAATTCGCTTGATATATTATATAATGAGAATGATGATGCCTTAGTATGAAAGAAGGCTTGATATATTATATAATGAGAATGATGATGCCTTAGTGTAAAAGAAGGCTTGATGAATTAGGGGATCGGGTGCCACGTTCGGTACCAGGATAGAATGAATATGAGGATCGGAGTGTCACGTTCCGACACCAGGATAGAATATGGATCGGGTGCCACGTTCCGGTACCAGGATAGAATATGGATCGGGTGCCACGTTCCGGTACCAGGATAGAATGAATATGAGGATCGGGTGCCACGTTCCGGTACCAGGATAGAATGAATATGAGGATCGGAGTGTCACGTTCCGACACCAGGATAGAATATGGATCGGGTGCCACGTTCCGGTACCAGGATAGTATATGAGGATCGGAGTGCCACGTTAGGCACCAGGATAGAAATAGAGGAGCGGAGTGTCACGTACCGACACAAGAGGAAGGAAGATAATGAATCTTGAAAGATAATGAATATACTCAATCTAATGAACTTAATTCCCAAATGAGTATGGTATTTGAGGCTTGAGTCCTCATGTGTGAACTCGGTTGTAATCATTGATGAACTCATGTTGTTATTGCTACATGTTGAGTATTGTAGTTGATTTGCATTATTATTGATATATACTGTTCCCTATTTTGAGTTAGCCGATGATATCTACTCAGTACGTGTGGTTGTACTGACCCCCTACTTTTATGTTTTCTTCTTTGTTATTTGTGTAATGCAGCAAACGTTCCGTCAACTTCAACTCAACAGTAGATCTAGCCAGTCTTCACTTCATCGGAAATTCAGGGTGAGCTAATGCGTCTAGCTTGGACTGGGTCTTCTTCTTCAAGTCTTGATGCCTTGAACTTCCGGCATGGACTAGCTAGTATTTGTTTTAGCTTCTTAGACATTCCTAGTTTAGTAATTTGAGATAGATGTTCTTGTGATGATGACTTCCAGATTTTGGGGATATTAATAATAGTTTTGAATTGTTTTATTAATGAGTTAAGTCTTCCGCATTATTTTACATTGTTATATATTGAAATGTTAAGGGTTAAATTGGTTGGTTCGCTCACATAGGAGGGTAGATGTGGGTGCGGTCGCGGCCCGATTTGGGTCGTGACAAACTTGGTATCGAGCATTAGGTTCGTTGGTCTCATCACACAAGAACAGGTCTAGTAGAGTCTTAAGGAACGGTAGGGGACGCCTTTACTTTTCCTTGAGAGGCTATAAGACTTTAGGAAAATTCCACTCTTTCATTCTTTCTTTCGTGCTACTACTTGAGTCCAATTGGTATCTAGGCGATACGATTGGTATCGACCATCTTCACTCTCTTTCGCAGATGGTTAGAACTAGAGCAACGACAACACCAACACCAAAGACCGGCAGACAGGTGCGTCTGAGCCACCACCGGGTCAGAGCTCGAGGGAGAACAACGGCAAGAGGCCGTGGGAGAGGTCGTGGGAGGACGCCCTCTAGAGGAAGAGGACGAGCACCTAGCCCATCTGATGCTAGGGCAGTAACTCCTCCACCGACTGAAGAGGTAGTAAGAGAGGGGGAGGACGGGGTGAATGAGCAAGTACAGAATGAGGAAATGCCACCTCAACCTACCCCAGAGATGATCAATCAGGTTCTCGCTTATCTTAGCGGGTTATCCGATCACGGTCGAGCACCTCCAGGGTTTCGCACCAACACCTCCGGTTTGAGGTACGACATGCGGCTACTATGGCTCCCCGCATGGATGCACCATTGGGAATGGGCACATTTCCACGTCTGACTACTGGGCCTATTATGACAAACGATCAACATAAACTTTTCAGTAAGTTCTTGAAATTGAAACCTCCAGTCTTTAAGGGTGCGAGAATCGAGGATGCCTACGATTTTTACGGTTGATTGTCATGAGCTACTACACAAGATGGGTATAGTAGAGAGGTTTGGTGTCGAGTTCGTGAGCTATCAGTTTCAAGGGAACGCCAAAATGTGGTGGCGTTCACATGTTGAGTGTCAACCAACGGAGGCACCACCTATGACTTGGGAATCATTCTCGAGTTTGTTCATGGAAAAGTATATCCCCCGGACCTTGAGGGATAGGAAGAGGGATGAGTTCTTGAGTCTGGAGCAAGGTAGAATGACGGTTAATGCATACGAGGCTAAATTTCACACTATCCGGATCGCCACCCAACTCTGTTTGATCCACAAGAACGGATCCGCCGTTTTGTGAAGGGATTGAGGCGAGTGCGGATTTCACCTTGCAGATAAGCGGCAACAAAGAACATCCTTCCAAGAGGTGGTAGACTTTGTGATAGAGGTGGAAGGAGTGAAACGGGATGACTTCACCACCACGTCTACATTGAAGAGGTTTCAAGGGGAGGTGAGTTTAATGGTTCTTATTCTAGAGGACGTAACTCCGGAGGTCACTCCAATCGACCAATACAGTCTTCACTACTGGTCAGTAGTTGGGGTCCACCTCGAGCAGTCAACACTTCTCCGAGAGGCGATCGTGAACCCAGAGAATGTTATGGGTGTGGAGAGATTGGACACATTAAGAGGTATTGTCCAAACCAGAGTTACGTAACCCCACCGCTAGAGGTAGGGGTGGTAATGGTAGAGGTCGTTATTCCGAGGGCGTGGTGGCGAGGTAATGGTGGTCACCAAAGCGGCAGAGGTGATGGGCAAAAGCGGAGCCACTACTACACAACATGGTAGGGCAATGGACGGACAAACGATAGGGCCCATTGTTACGCTTTCCCTGGGAGATCCGAGCGGAGGCGTGCGATCTTTGTTATCACGAGGTAATCTTTTGGTTTGTGATTGCATGGCATCTATATTATTTGACCCTGGCTCCACGTTTTCATATGTATCTTCATCATTTGCTAATGGTCTAAATCTACATTGTGAATTACTTGATATGCCTATTCGTGTTTCTACTCCGGTGGGTGAGTCTGTGGTAGTTGAAAAAGTGTATAGGTCTTGTTTGGTGAATTTTGTGGGAGCAACACTTACGTAGATTTGGTTATCTTAGAAATGGGTGATTTTGATGTAATTGGGTATGACTTGGCTTTCTCCGAATTTTGCAATTACGGATTGTAATGCTAAAGCGGTGGCGTTAGCCAAGCCTGGCGATCCGTTAGTGTGGGAGGCGACTACACTTCTAATCCGGTGCGTATCATATCCTTTCTTCGTGCTAATATAATGGTTTGTAAAGGGTGTTTAGCTTTCTTGGCACATCTTAAGGATGACACTATCCAAGTACCCTCAAGTGAGTCGGTTTCGGGAGTCCGTGAGTTTTTGGATGTGTTCCCGAGATCTTCCTGGTATGCCACCAGATAGGGATATTGACTTCTGCATTGATCTTGAACCGGGTACTCGCCCCATTTCTATACCCCCTTATAGAATGGCTCCCGCGGAGTTATGAGAGTTAAAGGCACAACTTCAAGAGTTATTGAACAAAGGCTTCATTAGACCAAGTGCATCCCCTTGGGGTGCTCCGGTTTTGTTTGTGAAGAAGAAGGATGGGAGTTTTCGGATGTGCATAGACTACAGACAACTGAATAAGGTAACTATCAAGAACAAGTATCCTCTTCCTCGCATTGATGACTTGTTCGATCAACTACAAGGTGCTTGTGTCTTCTCTAAGATTGACTTGAGATCCGGTTATCATCAATTGAAAATACGGGCAACGGATGTACCAAAGACTGCTTTTCGAACTAGATATGGGCATTATGAATTTGTAGTGATGTCCTTTGGTCTTACGAATGCCCCCGCTGCTTTCATGAGCTTGATGAACGGGATTTTTAAGCCATATTTGGACCTCTTCGTAATCGTATTTATTGATGATATATTGGTATACTCGAAGAGCAAGAAGGAACATGAAGAGCATTTGAGAATGGTATTGGAAATGTTGAGGGAGATAAAGCTTTACGCCAAATTCTCTAAGTGTGAGTTTTGGCTAGATGCAGTGTCCTTCTTGGGGCACGTAGTTTCTAAAGATGGAGTGATGGTAGATCCATCTAAGATTGAGACAAGTGAAGAATTGGGTGAGACCCACTAATGTGTCAGAAATAAGAAGTTTTGTTGGGTTAGCTAGCTACTATCGCAGATTTGTCAAGGGATTCTCTTCTATTGCTTCCCAATTGACGAACTTGACTAAGCAGAATGTTCCATTTGTATGGTCGGATGAGTGTGAGGAAAGCTTTCAAAAGCTCAAGACTTTATTGACTACCGCACCCATTCTCACCTTGCCAATAGAGGGTAAAGACTTCATTGTTTACTGTGATGCATCCTATTCTGGGTTGGGTGCAGTGTTAATGCAAGAGAAAAATGTGATTGCTTATGCTTCGAGGCAATTAAAGGTGCATGAACGTAACTATCCAACTCATGATTTGGAATTGGGCTGCAGAGTGTTTGCATTAAAGCAATGGAGACACTATTTATATGGGGTTAAGTGTGAGGTTTACACGGATCATCGTAGCCTTGGGTATGTCTTTACTCGTAAAGATTTGAACTTAAGACAGAGGAGATGGATGGAGTTACTAAAGGACTACGATATCACTATCTTGTATCATCCAGAAAGGCGAATGTTGTAGCGGATGCTTTGAGTAGAAAGCGGGAAGCATGGGAAGTCTAGCTCATTTGCAAGCTTCTAGGCGCCCATTGGCTAGAGAAGTCTGATTTTGGCTAACGATTTGATGAGGTTAGAAGTAAATGAGAAGGGAGGATTGTTAGCTAGTGTGGAGTCGAGATCTTCTTTTCTTGACAAGATTAAGGGAAAACAGTTTGATGATGAGAAACTAAGGCGAATCCGAGACAAAGTGTTGCAAGGAGAGGCTAAAGAAGCAACAATTGATGAGGAAGGTGTTTTGAGGATTAAGGGAAGGGTATGTGTACCGAGTTGATGAATTGATCAACACTATTCGCGTAAGCTCATAGTTCAAAGTATTCTATACATCCGGGTGCGACCAAGATGTATCGTGACCTAAAGCAACACTTTTGGTGGAGTAGAATGAAGCGTGATATTGTCGACTTTATTGCCAAGTGTCCAAACTGTCAACAAGTAAAGTATGAACACCAAAGGCCCGGAGGAACACTTCAGAGAATGCCCATTCCTGAATGGAAGTGGGAGAGAATTGCAATGGACTTTGTGGTTGGTCTTCCAAAGACATTGGGTAAGTATGACTCCATTTGGGTGGTTGTCGATAGGTTAACTAAGTCTGCTCATTTCATTCCGGTAAAGGTTACTTACAATGCAGAGAAGTTAGCCAAGATCTATATCTCAGAAATCGTTCGATTGCATGGGGTTCCACTATCCATCATATCAGATAGAGGTACGCAGTTTACTTCTAAGTTTTGGAAAACATTGCATGCGGAATTGGGTACTAGGTTGGACCTTAGTACTGCGTTCCATCCTCAGACCGATGGTCAGTCTGAGCGAACGATTCAAGTGTTGGAGGATATGCTTCGTGCATGTGTGATAGAGTTTGGTGGCCATTGGGATAGCTTCTTACCCTTAGCGGAGTTTTCATACAATAATAGCTATCACTCAAGCATTGACATGGCTCCATTTGAAGCATTGTATGGTAGGAGATGTAGGTCTCCCATTGGTTGGTTTGATGCATTCGAGGTTAGACCTTGGGGTACCGATCTTTTAAGGGATTCGTTAGATAAGGTGAAGGGCATTCAAGAAAAGCTTCTAGCGGCGCAAAGTAGACAAAAGGAGTATGCAGACCGAAAGTTTAGAGACTTGGAGTTCATGGAAGGTGAACGAGTCTTGTTGAAGGTTTCACCCATGAAAGGGGTGATGCGGTTTGGTAAAAGGGGTAAGTTAAGTCCAAGGTACATTGGACCATTTGAAGTGCTTAAGCGAATAGGGGAGGTGGCTTATGAGTTAGCCTTGCCCCTAGGGCTGTCCGGAGTACATCCGGTATTTCATGTGTCCATGTTGAAAAGATACCATGGAGATGGAAACTACATCATCCGTTGGGATTGATTTTACTCGATGAGAACTTGTCATATGAGGAGGAGCCTGTTGCTATATTAGATAGGAGGTTCGCAAGTTGAGGTCGAGAGAAATTGCATCCATCAAAGTCCAATGGAAGAATCGACCGGTTGAAGAGGCTACTTGGGAGAAGGAGGCGGATATGCAAGAGAAATACCCACATCCGCTTACTGATTCAGGTACTCCTCTTCGCCATCGGTTTTCTTCTTTTGATCGCTCGGGACGAACGATGGGTAAATTGGTATCTATTGTAACGACTGTTTAGTCGTTTTGAGCAACAGAGTCCATTTCTGGAAAAAGCGGGCCGACAACGGATGGAACGACGGACCGTCGTGGTCCCGACGGCCCGTCGAGGAGTGTCGCTCCATGACACTTAGAGTTTTGAAATTGGGTACTGAAAAATCGACTCTCTGTAAGTTGTGACGGACTGCAGGACGTGTTGTCACATCCACGACGAACCGTCGTGAGTCCCGCTGCAAAACACTTCAACTTTTGAGAAATTGATGCAAGAAAACGAAGTTTCGACCGTCATGACGGAGGGCCAGGACGGACCGTCACAGGTGACGGGCCGCAGACCACCTGGAGTCTGGGGAGACACGACGGCCTGTGTGACGGACCGTCGCAGGCGTGACGGCCCGTCACAGGCTGCACAATCCCAGGCAGTTTAGGATTTCTCCACACGTTTTAAGGGTCGTTTTGACTATTCTTTCCTTAATTATAAAGATTGAGGGGTAACATTAATAAGTCTAATTACTTGGGGGTTAAATTAGGTAACCTTAAGTTAATTAGTGGGTCATTATTACCATCTTTTATTCTTAATTATATATGAATTAGGGTAAAAGAAAGAGGGTTTGAATAAAGAAAATAAGAAAGAACAAAGAGAGACAGAAGAGAAAGAGAACGAGTAGAGAGAGAGGGAAACGAAGAGGATAGCAAGGATTTTGAGGAGATAGCTTGTTGATCCAATTCTTCATGGAGGTAGGTTATGGTTTATGTTACGATATTCGTAGTGAACTCTTAATAGTGAATGTTATGTGTTGATATTATTGTAAACCCTACTATGTGCTTAAGTTGTATGCTTGCATGAATATGAATGTGAAATTGTGATGAATTAACAAAGCATGATGAAGCTATTGAATCCCAAATCTTGAACGAACCCTAATTCGCTTGATATATTATATAATGAGAATGATGATGCCTTAGTATGAAAGAAGGCTTGATATATTATATAATGAGAATGATGATGCCTTAGTGTAAAAGAAGGCTTGATGAATTAGGGGATCGGGTGCCACGTTCCGGTACCAGGATAGAATGAATATGAGGATCGGAGTGTCACGTTCCGACACCAGGATAGAATATGGATCGGGTGCCACGTTCCGGTACCAGGATAGAATATGGATCGGGTGCCACGTTCCGGTACCAGGATAGAATGAATATGAGGATCGGGTGCCACGTTCTGGTACCAGGATAGAATGAATATGAGGATCGGAGTGTCACGTTCCGACACCAGGATAGAATATGGATCGGGTGCCACGTTCCGGTACCAGGATAGTATATGAGGATCGGAGTGCCACGTTCCGGCACCAGGATAGAAATAGAGGAGCGGAGTGTCACGTACCGACACAAGAGGAAGGAAGATAATGAATCTTGAAAGATAATGAATATACTCAATCTAATGAACTTAATTCCCAAATGAGTATGGTATTTGAGGCTTGAGTCCTCATGTGTGAACTCGGTTGTAATCATTGATGAACTCATGTTGTTATTGCTACATGTTGAGTATTGTAGTTGATTTGCATTATTATTGATATATACTGTTCCCTATTTTGAGTTAGCCGATGATATCTACTCAGTACGTGTGGTTGTACTGACCCCCTACTTTTATGTTTTCTTCTTTGTTATTTGTGTAATGCAGCAAACGTTCCGTCAACTTCAACTCAACAAGAGATCTAGCCGCCTTCACTTCATCGAAATTCAGGTGAGCTAATGCGTCTAGCTTGACTGGGTCTTCTTCTTCAAGTCTTGATGCCTTGAACTTCCTCATGGACTAGCTAGTATTTGTTTTAGCTTCTTAGACATTCCTAGTTTAGTAATTTGAGATAGATGTTCTTGTGATGATGACTTCCAGATTTTGGGGATATTAATAATAGTTTTGAATTGTTTTATTAATGAGTTAAGTCTTCCGCATTATTTTCTGTTGTTATATATTGAAATGTTAAGGGTTAAATTGGTTGGTTCGCTCACATAGGAGGGTAGATGTGGGTGCCAGTCGCGGCCCCGATTTGGGTCGTGACATAATGTTCCTTGAACCATGTTAGAAGCCCCTACCGATTCATTAACATTAATATCAAAATCATTAACCTGAAGTTCTTTTCCTATCAGCTAATGCTTTAGCTTCTTTATATTGAATCGGTAAACAAGATAACAAATGTCTATTTAAGCCCCCCGTCCCACCTTGACCCCCACCTTGTCTATGTTTAAAAGGTTGTTTACACTTGTTACAAATATCAACAAACTTTTTCTTATCGAAAGTCATAAATTGCTACATAACAGAAGTTTTAGGACATTGATACTTAATCTTCTCCCTTGTGGAAGGTATAAGGGATGGACTTCCACAATTTTGCTCTTTTAAATTTGTAGTTTTATTTGGAACTTGTGTGATCGGACTAGTAGGTGTATCTTCTAGTTCCTCTTCTCCCGAATAATTTTCTGCTTATTCACGTGAATTTTCATCAAGATTAGGATTAATATCACCATAGCGTCGTTCTAAACTGTCATGATCAAGTTGAACATTCGAACCAATATCATAAGAAGTATCATCATTTGTATTAAATTTAATTCTAAACATTAATTTAGAAGAAGTACCACTACATATACTCTTATTTTTTCCTTACTACTTTCTTTACCAAAATTAAATAATTTAATAATGATACCTTGTTCTTTCTCTTTTCCTTTACCAATATCTTTTTTTTTTTGCTAGAACTCATTTTTAATTATATATAAAGTGTAATATAAAAATAATAATAACACAAAAATTAAAGACGAAATAAAATATAAATATTATGAAACAAATGTATCAAACGCCTGCGTTAATAATAGATGTTACACCAATTCTTGAAGCTTGTAATTTATTGTAACTTGTAATTTGAAACTCCAATACTTGATAGCAAATATAAGAATTATATATTATGATATAACATGAAAATTTAGAATTGAAATATACGTATTATAATAATATGAGAAATGGAATAAAAAATTAAGATTGAGAGGATATAAAACATAGATGAGAGAATAGATGATTTTGTAAGAAATAATAAGATATATAGGGGTATTTATAATTATAAAAATGAGTTAAATTGTATTTATGATAACTTGAGAGTGTAAATTAAAGTATTAAAAGTAGGGGTGTGGTAGGGGATGTTGGGGAAGTAAAAAATGAAATAAATCAAAATAACACAACAATGAATCTTCAAAATGTTTGAAAATCATTCAAACTTTTATACTGCTATAACTTTCTATACATGAATCTCCAAGATATTTAAGTTTCTTTCTTCATTTTGTTGAACTTGTACCAAATAATATGAAGAATCTTCAAGAATATATCTATGATCTTCATCAAAAAGTGAAGGTCATATCGTGACATCATCTTTTCTATGTCTTCTTTTTTGATTACTTAAGTACATGATTGATGAAGAAAAAGTTGAAGAAAATAAACTAAAAAGATTATACTACTAAAAAGAAAGAATGAACAAAATGGAAATGAACATGTAACATCTCCAAAGATGATTGGTATTTATAGATAAAATAATCCTTAAAAATAGTTAAAAATGAATTGAAAAGACATGCTATTTAAGTAGATAATGTCAATAGATGGGGATTTATTGTAACTCATTTCATATAATTACAATATTAAATATGATGAGTTTTTTAATTAATAAACAAAATATTTTTTGTAAAGAATGAAGAAAAAAAGACAAAAAAAGACGAAACAAATGGAGGCCATATAGAAGTACCACATCACCTTGTTTTGATTCTCCTTTATATATATATATATATATATATATATATATATATATATATATATATATATATATATATATATATATATATATATATATATATATGCACATCTGGTGGGAGTGGATGTTCAACAAGAGGATTAAAAAAACATTTGATTAATAACCATAGTAAAGAATGACTTACATATATGTCTTCTGTTGATGGAAATTCTAGCATTAAGCATCTAGAGGATCAAATATGGTTCAAGGTGAATTAAATACTTCGAACCCAAGAGGTCCTCTTACACATCAAGCCTATAATAAATTTTGGAGAGCATCTGGGTTTTATTGTATAAATTTGTGATACATATGATCCTAGTTTTAAATGTTTATATAGAAGCATGGTAAAAGAGATATTTTTAAATTTCAAGAAAATTTTTGTTAATATTTGTGTCACGACCCAAAACCGAGCCGCGACTGGCACCCACATTTACCCTCCTATGTGAGCGAACCAACCAATCTAACCCTTATCATTTTAACATATATCAACAGAAAGTAATGCGGAAGACTTAAACTCATAAATAAAAACCAATTCAATAACTATTATTCCCCAAAATCTGGAAGTCATCATCACAAGAACATCTATGATCAAATTACTAACTAAAAAGTGTCTAAGAAGCTAAAAATACATAAGAAGCTAGTCCATGCCGGAAGTTCAAGGCATCAAGACTTGAAGAAGAAGATCCAGTCCAAGCTAGAAGAATTAGCTCACCCTGAATTTCCGATGTAGTAAAGACTGGCTTGAATTACTGTTGAGTCGAAGACGACGGCACGTTTGCTGCATTACACAAATAACAAAGAAGAAAACATAAAAGTAGGGGTCAGTACAAAACACGGGTACTTAGTCGATATCATCGGCCAACTCAAAATAAAAGACAATATATATCAAGTAATATTATAAAATCAACTATGATACTCAACATGTAGCAACAACAAGTACTATATCATTAACAATTACCGTCAAGTTCACACATGAGGACTCAAGCCTCAATACCATACTCATTTGGGAATTAGATTCATTAGATTAAGTATATTAGCATCTTTCAAGATTCATTATCCATATTCCTCTTGTGTCGGTACGTGGCACTCCGATCCCCTACTACTATGTGTCGGAACGTGACACTCCGATCCCCTAAATCTACGTGTCGGTTCGTGACACCCGATCCCCTAAATCTACGTGTCGGTTTGTGACACCCGATCCCCTAAATCTAGGTGTCGGTTCGTGACACCCGATCCCCTAATACTACATGTCGGTTCGTGACACCCGATCCTTTAACTCTATGTGTCGGAACGTGACACTCCGATCCCCTAATCTCCTTCTATCAATTCATCAAGCCTTCTTTCTTACCAAGGCATCATCAATCTCATTACTTTAGTTCATCACGCCTTGTTTTATACCAAGGCCTCATCATTAACAAGAGATTAGGTTTTTATCAAGATTTGGGATTCAATAGCTTCATCATGCTTAATATAATCACCATTATATTTTCACATTCATGCAAGCATACAAATCAAGCACATAGCAGGGTTTACAATATTATCAATACATATCATTCGCTATTAAGAGTTTTACTACGAATATCATAAGAGAAACCATAACCTACCTCCACCGAAGACTAGTGATCAAGCAAGAAATTCCCAAGCTTTGTTCTTCTTCTCTCCCTGTTCGTTCGTTTTCTCCCTCTCTTGTTCTTTCAAATTTTCTTATTCAAACCCTCTTTATTTTACCCTAATTAACCTATAATTAAGTTTAAAAGATGGCAATAATAACCCACTAATTAACTTAAGGTTACCTCTTTTAACCCCCAAGTAATTAGACTTATTAACCTTAACCCTCTAACTTTATAATTAAAGTAGGAACAGTCCAAAACGTCCCTTAAAACGTGTAAATAAATCCGACCTGCATCGGGATTACGCGATGCAGTGATGGGCCGTCGTACTGCGACGGTCCGTCTCTTGCTCCGCCACGAGTTCGTGAGACTCAATTTTATTAAAGTGCGTGACGGTCCGTCGTGCCCACGACGGTCCGTCCTGCCATGTCGTCACGAAGTTCAGAGAGTCGATTTTCAGTACCCAATTTCAGAATTTCTAAGTGTTTTGAAACGAGACCCTGCGACGGTCCGTCGTGCCGATGACGGTCCGTCGTGGGGTCCGTCGTTTCAGTCAGTTTTCCAGAAATAAAATCTGCTGCTCAAAACGACTAAACAGGTCGTTACAATTTGCGTGCCTATTTTGAACTAATGGATAGTAGAGTTGCTATTACCATTGATATGGGTCGTAGTCCTAATGATTTTGATTATTTAACTGCTACTACACATTGAACTGACTATAATTGGAATTTACAAAAAGAATTATTGGTTATAAAATTTGTCAAAAGAAAAAATTGGAATATATATTGCTACTATTGTGTTGGAATTTTTAGATTTTTTCGGTCTTCGTGATAAAGTCATTATTATTACTTTAGATAATGCTTCTAATAATTTAAATGCTATTAATATGCTAGAACCTAGATTTTGTCTTATTAGTAAATATGCTTTTCGTGTTAGATGTGTTGCGCATATATTAAATTTAATTGTTAGTGACGGTGTGAAATTACTTGAAAATCATTGTGATAAAGTTGATAATGCTTGTTTTTATATTTTCATATGAATAGTAGTAGTAGAATTGATCAATTTTAAGAGCTATGTATGCATTTAAACTTCATTTTAAAAAAGTGTCGAAGCATGTAAAATCTAGGAGGTATTCCTTTTTTATATGCTTGAAGTTACTTATACATATAGAGAACCTATTACTACACAATTTGATAGTCATAATGCTTATGTTGAATTCAAACTTAATAATAGTGATTGAGATGAAGTAAATGAACTTAAAATATTTTTGAAATCATTTTATGATGCTATTAATTTTTTTCTGGAATATATTATCCTACAATTTCTGAAATTTTAATACACATATGTGAGATTTCATCTATCTTTTTTGAATAAAAAACAATGAATTATTTACCACTACTATTAAAGATGATTATAAAATTTAAGAAATATTTTTTCCAATCCCTCAAATTTATTTAACAACAATTCTTTTCAACCCCGAATATAAAGAATATGGTGCAAAAGCTTTAGTTGATGCATTTATCAAAATTTAGATATTAAACTAGAAGAAGAATCTAATGTGATAACATGTCAAAATAGTATAAAATTACTTGTTAAACAAATGTATGCTAAATATTCTTCCTTAGATAATGTTGAAAATCCTCAAATGTCTATGCCTCGAGTAGGTGCTCATGGTAGAATGAATAATAAACTTGGTCTTGACTCTTCTAATAAATGTGAATTTGTTAAATATTTTAAACAGGGCTAGGATAATATTACAAACGATGAAGGTATATCACAAACATTAAAATGGTAACTTTGTAGGACGGGGAAAGATGTGCTTGCAATTCAAGGATCATTCGTAGGTTCGGAGGTAGCTTTCAGCGCGACAATATTTCAAATTGGAGACAATATATATTCGTTAGCAGAAGACAGTTTGGAGATTTTCGGTGCTGTTTAGGGATTGGATGTATGTTGAGTGGAAAAATCAAGGACTTCCGAAGTTAGATAGTCAATTTGAACATTTCATAGATTCAACCATTGGATGTGATAGAGACGATGATATGGACTTCAAGATCGTCAAGGAGATTTACCAAGACTAGTAGTTCACGATCAATCTTTAGCTGAATTAGGAAAAGAATTTATGGGACTATATAACTATTAGTATTACAATCGAGGTTAAGTTGAAATAGATCCCTTCCTAGAAGGTGGCTGCCTAAATTATGCACTCTACTAATAGTTGTAAATTGAAATTGTAACTTGTAATACAAATTTGAAAAAATTAGGGTGATATTTTTAATTTGTGTAATTGTTTTATCCTTATTTTTATTTAACTTTTTAAAATTACAAATTTAAGTTATTTAAATTACAAATTACAAATATACATTATAAGTTATAACATATTAATAAGTATTAACTTATAAACATCAAAAAATTTAAATCTTGAAATCTTCACTTAAGCTCAAAACATTTTTTTAAAGAAAACTTTATTAAACTTAACTTACAAACATAATAAGTATTTTTCCTAAAAAAAAATCTTTAAAATAAACTTACAAAAAATTACATTATAAATTTTAAAAAACTATTAATTTAAACTTAGAATGATCATCAACAAAAGTAGCAAACTAAAGTGCACCACCTTTTGACTTCACCTTAAAATGACCACAGAAATCAGAGTGTATTAGCTCCAATAGTTCAGACTTTATTGGTGGAGGTTGATTGTGAAAATTAACTCTTTTCTACTTTCTAGTTAAGCAATGAGAACATATTTTCACCTTTGCTTGTTTCACCCAGCAAGAAAATTCTTCTTAGACAAACAAGCTATCCCCTCTCGCTCATATGAATAAGCCTTTTGTGCGACAATTTTGATAAAGTCTTGCTTACCACAAAATATATGGAGTAACCAAGAATAAATTCTTGTGTCACATGTAAATTTGAATGCTTTCTTCCTTAAGTTACAATCAATGATCATTTGGTGAGCTTTTATTGGATATTAAATAATTCATTATGCTAGCCATCATCGTCTAGTTGTCCTACATAAATCAAATTCAAGGGAATGTTTAGATCATGCTTAACATTCTGAAGGACTAAAGTTGTACCAATATTGGTTTTCAAACAAACAGTGCCAACACCAAATACCCTAACCTTACAATAATTACCCATTTTTAATATCCAGAGTTAACATAAGTATAAGATGGGTAGATGGTTCAATGATTGAGTGTGATCCAATGCTTCAATGATGGATCCATATTCAGTGGTTCGATAATCAATGATGTCACGCCTCAATTCCCATTAAGATGAAGAAGCATCTGATGCCATAAAGGCCCAAGGGAACCAACATGTAATATGTGTTTACTATGCATATAACTATGATGATTTTAAACTTATGACTGTAACAACCTGTTTAGTCATTTTGAGCAGCAGATTTTAATTCTGGAAAAACTGGCCAAGACCACGGGCACTGCGACGGACCGTCACAGGAACGACGGCCTGTCGAGGGCGCATCGTTTCAGCATACTTAGAACTCTGAAATTGGATACTGAAAATCGACTCTCTGTAAATTGTGACGGACCTGCAGGACGTGCCGTCACATCCACGACGAACCGTCGTGAGTTCCCGTTGCAAAACACTTCAACTCTTGAGAATTTGGTACAAGAAACGAAGTTTCGACCGTCGGGGCGAGAGTGCAGGACGGACCGTCACTGGTGTGACGGGCCGTCACAGTTCACCTGGATTTTGGGAGGCTGCGATGACCATCGTGACGGACCGTTGCAGGCACGACGGCCCGTCACAGGTTGCGCAAATCCCAGGCGGAATAGGATTCCTCTACACGTTTTAAGGGTCGTTTTGGACTATTCTTTCCTTAATTATAAAGATTGAGGGTCAATATTAATAAGTCTAATTACTTGGGGGTTAAAAGAGGTAACCTTAAGTTAATTAGTGGGTTCTATTGTCCTCTTTTAGTCTTAGATATATGATAATTAGGGTAAAAGAAAGAGGGTTTGAATAAGAAAAAGAGAAAAGAAAAGAGAGAGATAGATTGATCGATTGAGAGAGAGAGAGAGAGTCGAACGAGGAAGAAGAGTATCAAAGCTTGGGAAATTGCTTGTTGATTCCAATTCTTCGGTGGAGGTAGGTTATGGTTTCTTTTACGATATTCGTAGTGAACTCTCAATAGTGAATGATATGTATTGATAGTATTGTAAACCCTGCTATGTGTTTAATTGTATGCTTGCATGATTGTGATTATGAAATTGTGATAAACTAAGCATGATGAAGTTATTGAATCCAAATCTTGAAAGAAACCCTAATTCACTTGTTACTGATGATGCCTTAGTGTATAAGAAGGCTTGATAAATTATATAATGAAATTGATGATGCCTTAGTGTAAGAGAAGGCTTGATGAATTAGAGGATCGGGTGCCACGTTCCGGTACCAGGATAGAAATAGAGGATCGGGTGCCACATTCCGGTACCAGGATAGAATGAGGATCGGAGTGTCACGTTCCGACACCAGGATAGTATATGGATCGGGTGCCACGTTCCGGTACCAGGATAGAATGAGGATCGGAGTTTCACGTTCCGACACCAGGATAGAATATGGATCGGGTGCCACGTTCCGGTACCAGGATAGAATGAGGATCGGAGTGTCATGTTCCGACACCAGGATAGTATATGAGGAGCGGAGTTTCACGTACCGACACGAGAGGAAGAAAGATAATGAATCTTGAAAGATGTAAATATACTCAATCTAATGAACCCATATTTTCCCAAATGAGTATGATATTGAGGCTTGAGTCCTCATGTGTGAACTTAACGGTAAAAGTTAATGATTTAGTACTTCTTGTTGCTACATGTTAAGCATCATAGTTGATTTTATGATATTACTTGATATATATTATCTTCTATTTTGAGTTGGCCGATGATATCTACTCAGTACTTGTGGTTATACTGACCCCCTACCTTTATGTTTTCTCTTTGTTATTTGTGGAGTACAGCAAACGTGCCATCGTCTTCAACTCAACAGTAGATCTAGCCAGTCTTCGCTACCTTCGGAAATTCAGGGTGAGCTAATGCGTCTAGCTTGGACTGGATCTTCTCCTTCAAGTCTTGATGCCTTGAACTTCCGGCATGGACTAGCTTTTTAGTTATTTTTGTTCTTAGACATTTTAGTTTAGTAATTTGAGGATAGATGTTCTTGTGATGATGACTTCCAGATTTTAGGGATAATAATAATAGTTTTGAATTGTTTTATTAATGAGTTAAGTCTTCCGCATTATTTTATAGTTGTTATATATTGAAATGTTAAGGTTTATATGGGTTGGTTCGCTCACATAGGAGGGTAAATGTGGGTGCCAGTCGCGTCCCCGATTTGGGTCGTGACAAACTTGGTATCAGAGCATTAGGTTCGTTGGTCTCATCACACAAGAACGAGTCTAGTAGAGTCTTAAGGAACGGTAGGGGGACGCCTTTACTTTTCTTTGAGAGGCTATAAGACTTTAGGAAAATTCCATTCTTTCATTCTTTCTTTCGTGCTACTACTTGAGTCCAATTGGTATCTAGGCGATACGAATTGGTATCTGACCATCTTCACTCTATTTCGCAGATGGTTAGAACTAGAGCGACGACTGCACCAGCAGCAACAACTGCAAGACAGGAAACGACTGAGCCAGCCACTGGGGCTGTGGCTCGAGGAAGAGTAGCGGCAAGAGGCCGTGGAAGAGGTCGTGGGAGGACGTCCTCTAGAGGAAGAGGACGAGCACCTAGCCCATCTGATGCTAGGGCAGTGACTCCTCCACCGACTGAGGAAGTGGTAAGAGAAGGGGAGGATGGGAGAATGAACAAGAGCAGAATGAGGAATTGCCACCCCAACCTACCCCAGAGATGATCAATCAGGTTCTCGCTTATCTTAGCGGGTTATCTGATCACGGTCAGGCACCTCCAGTGGTTTCTGCACCAACACCCCCGGTTTCAGTGGTACGACATGCGGCTACTATGGCTCCCCGCATGGATGCCTCATTAGAGATAGGCACATTTCCACGTCTGACTACTGGACCGATAATGACAAGCGATCGCGACGAACTTTTCAAAGAAGTTCTTGAAATTGAAACCTCCAGTCTTTAAGGGTGCAGAATCAGAGGATGCCTACGATTTTCTGGTTGATTGTCATGAGCTCCTACACAAGATGGGTATAGTGGAGCGGTTCGGTGTTGAGTTCGTGAGCTATCAGTTTCAAGGGAACGCCAAGATGTGGTGGCGGTCACATATAGAGTGTCAACCAACAGAGACACCCCCTATGACTTGGGAATCATTCTCTAGCTTGTTTATGGAAAAGTATATCCCAAGGACTTTGAGAGATAGAAAAAGGGATGAGTTCTTGAGTCTTGAGCAAGGAAGGATGACGGTTAATGCATACGAGGCTAAATTTCGCGCACTATCCAGATATGCCACCCAACTCTGTTTCAGTCCACAAGAATGGATTCGCCGTTTTGTGAAGGGGTTGAGGTCGGAATTGCGGATTTCGGCCTTACAGATAGCGGCTACGGCAAAATCCTTCCAAGAGGTGGTAGACTTTGTGATAGAGGTGGAAGGAGTGAAGCCAGACGACTTCACCACGACATCGACATCAAAGAGGTTCCGAAAGGGAGGTGAGTTCAATGGTTCATATACTAGAGGACAGAGTTCTGGAGGTTACTCAGTTCGACCCATTCAGTCTTCACTACAGACTGTAGTTGGGGGTCCACCTCAGACCGGTCAACACTTCTCTGAGAGACCGATGCGTGAATCCAGAGAATGTTACGGATGTGGGGAGATTGGACACATTAAGAGGTATTGTCCAAACCAGAGTTACAGAACCCCACTAGCTAGAGGTAGGGGTGGTCATGGTAGAGGCCGTATTTCTGGAGGACGTAGTGGTCGAGGTAATGGTGGTCACCAAAACGGCCGAGGAGATGGGCAAACTGGAGCCACTACTACGCAACATGGTAGGGGCAACAGACAGACAAATAATGGGGCCCATTGTTAGGCTTTTCCTGGGAGATCTGAAGCGGAGGCATCGATCTTTGTCATCACAGGTAACCTTTTGATTTGTGATTGTATGGCTTCCGTATTGTTTGATCCTGGATCCACATTTTCTTATGTATCTTCATCATTTGCTAATGGTCTAAATCTACATTGTGAATTACTTGATATGCCTATTCGTGTTTCTACTCCGGTGGGTGAGTCTGTGGTAGTTGAAAAAGTGTATAGGTCTTGTTTGGTGAATTTTGTGGGGAGCAACACTTATGTAGATTTGGTTATTTTAGAAATGGGTGACTTTGATGTAATTCTGGGTATGACTTGGCTCTCTCCGAATTTTGCGATTTTGGATTGTAATGCTAAAACTGTGACGTTAGCCAAGCCTGGGGCAGATCCGTTAGTGTGGGAGGGCGACTACACTTCCAATCCGATTTGTATCGTGTCCTTTCTTTGTGCTCGGAAGATGGTTAGTAAGGGTTGTTTAGCTTTCTTAGCACATCTTAGGGATGACACTACTCAAGTACCCTCAATTGAATCGGTTTCGGTAGCTCGAGAATTTTTGGATGTGTTCCCTGCAGATCTTCCTGGTATGCCACCGGATAGGGATATTGACTTCTGTATTGATCTTGAAGCGGGTACTCGCCCCATTTCTATACCCCCTTATAGAATGGCTCCCGCGGAGTTAAGAGAGTTAAAGGCACAACTTCAAGAGTTGTTGAGCAAAGGCTTCATTAGACCAAGTGCATCTCCTTGGGGTGCTCCGGTTATGTTTGTGAAGAAGAAGGATGGGAGTTTTCGGATGTGCATAGACTACAGACAACTGAATAAGGTAACTATCAATAACAAGTATCCTCTTCCTCGCATTGATGACTTGTTCGATCAGTTACAAGGTGCTTGTGTCTTCTCAAAAATTGACTTGAGATCCGGTTATCACCAATTGAAAATACGGGCAGCAGATGTGCCAAAGACTGCTTTTCGAACGAGGTATGGACATTACGAATTTGTGGTGATGTCTTTTGGTCTTACGAATGCCCCTGCTGCGTTCATGAGCTTGATGAACGGGATTTTTAAGCCATATTTGGACCTCTTCGTGATCGTATTTATTGATGATATATTGGTATACTCAAAGAGCAAGAAGGAACATGAGGAGCATTTGAGAATGGTGTTAGAGTTGTTGAGGGAGAAAAAGCTTTACGCCAAGTTCACTAAGTGTGAGTTTTGGCTAGATGCAGTGTCCTTCTTGGGGCACGTGGTTTCAAAGGAGGGGGTGATGGTAGATCCTTCTAAGATTGAGACAGTGAAGAATTGGGTAAGACCCACTAATGTATCAGAAATAAGGAGCTTTGTTGGGTTAGCTAGCTACTATCGCAGATTTGTCAAGGGATTCTCTTCTATTGCTTCCCAATTGACGAACTTGACTAAGCAGAATGTTCCATTTGTATGGTCAGATGAATGTGAAGAAAGCTTTCAGAAGCTCAAGACTTTGTTGACTACCGCACCCATTCTCACCTTGCCCATGGAAGGCAAGAACTTCATTGTTTATTGTGATGCATCCTATTCTGGGTTGGGTGCAGTGCTAATGCAAGAGAAGAATGTGATTGCTTATGCCTCGAGGCAATTAAAGGTGCATGAACGTAACTATCCGACCCATGACTTGGAATTGGACGCGGTAGTATTTGCATTGAAGCAATGGAGGCACTATTTATATGGGGTTAAGTGTGAGGTCTATACAGATCATCGTAGCCTACAGTATGTCTTTACTCAGAAAGATTTGAATTTGAGACAGAGGAGAAGGATGGAACTACTGAAGGACTACGACATCACTATTTTGTATCATCAGGGGAAGGCGAATGTTGTAGCAGATGCGTTAAGTAGAAAGGCGGGAAGCATGGGAAGTCTAGCTCACTTGCAAGCTTCTAGACGCCCATTGGCTAGAGAGGTTCAGACTCTAGCTAACGACTTGATGAGGTTAAAAGTAAATGAGAAGGGAGGATTGTTGGCTAGTGTAGAGTCAAGATCTTCTTTTCTTGAAAAGATTAAGGGAAAACAGTTCGATGATGAGAAACTAAGGCGAATTCAAGATAAAGTATTGCGAGGAGAGGCTAAGGAAGCACAAATCGATGAAGAAGGTGTTTTAAGAATCAAAGGAAGGGTATGTGTACCCCGCGTCGATGATTTGATCAACACTATTCTGACAGAGGCTCACAGTTCAAGGTATTCTATACATCCGGGTGCAACCAAGATGTACCGTGACCTCAAGCAACACTTTTGGTGGAGTAGAATGAAGCGTGATATTGTGGACTTTATTGCTAAATGTACAAACTGTCAGCAAGTAAAGCATGAACACCAAAGGCCCGGAGGAACACTTCAGAGAATGCCCATTCCTGAATGGAAGTGGGAGAGAATTGCAATGGATTTTGTGGTTGGTCTTCCAAAGACAATGGGTAAGTACGACTCCATTTGGGTGATTGTTGATAGGCTAACGAAATCTGCTCATTTCATTCCGGTCAAGGTGACTTACAATGCCGAGAAGTTAGCCAAGATCTATATCTCAGAAATCGTTCGATTGCATGGGGTTCCACTATCCATCATATCAGATAGGGGTACGCAGTTTACTTCTAAGTTTTGGAAAACAATGCATGCGGAATTGGGTACTAGGTTGGACCTTAGTACTGCGTTCCATCCTCAGACCGATGGTCAGTCTGAAAGGACGATTCAAGTGTTGGAAGATATGCTTCGTGCATGTGTGATAGAGTTTGGGGGCCATTGGGATAGCTTCTTACCCTTAGCGGAGTTTTCATACAATAATAGCTATCACTCAAGCATCGATATGGCTCCATTTGAAGCATTGTATGGTAGGAGATGTAGGTCTCCCATTGGATGGTTTGATGCATTTGAGGTTAGACCTTGGGGTACTGACCTTTTGAGGGATTCGATAGAGAAAGTGAAGTCTATTCAAGAAAAGCTTCTAGCGGCGCAAAGTAGACAAAAAGAATATGCAGATTGAAAGGTTAGAGACTTAGAGTTCATGGAGGGTGAACAAGTCTTGCTGAAGGTTTTGCCAATGAAAGGGGTGATGCGGTTTGGTAAAAGAGGTAAGTTAAGTCCAAGGTATATTGGACCATTTTAGGTACTGAAGCGAGTAGGGGAGGTGGCTTATGAATTAGCCTTGCCTCCAGGGCTGTCCGGAGTGCATCCGATATTTCATGTGTCTATGTTGAAAAGATATCAGGGGGATGGAAACTACATCATCCGTTGGGATTCAGTTTTGTTTGATGAGAACTTGACTTATGAAGAGGAACCGGTTGCTATTTTAGATAGAGAAGTTCGCAAGTTGAGGTCAAGAGAGATTGCATCCATCAAGGTGCAATGGAAAAATCGACCGGTTGAATAAGCCACTTGGGAGAAGGAGGCAGATATGCAAGAAAGATACCCACATCTGTTCAAAGATTCAGGTGCTCCTTCTCGCCCTTGTTTTTCTTCTTTTGATCGTTCGGGGACGAACGATGGGTAAATTGGTATCTATTGTAACGACCTGTTTAGTCGTTTTGAGCAGCAGATTTTAATTCTGGAAAAACTGGCCAAGACCACGGGCACTGCGACGGACCGTCACAGGCACGACGTCTGCCGAGGGCGCATCGTTCAAAGATACTTAGAACTCTGAAATTGGATACTGAAAATCGACTCTCTGTAAATTGTGACGGACCTGTTGGACGTGCCGTCACATCCACGACGAACCGTCGTGAGTTCCCGTTGCAAAACACTTCAACTCTTGAGAATTTGGTACAAGAAACGAGTTTCTGACAGTCAGGACGGAGGTGCAGGACGGACCGTCACTGGTGTGACGGGCCGGCACAGTTCTACTGGATTTTGGGAGGTCATGCGGCGACCATCGTGACGGACCGTCGCAGTACGACGGCCCGTCACAGTTGCGGAAATCCCAGCGGAATAGGATTCCTCTACACGTTTTAAGGGTCGTTTTGGACTATTCTTTCCTTAATTATAAAGATTGAGGGTCAATATTAATAAGTCTAATTACTTGGGGGTTAAAAGAGGTAACCTTAAGTTAATTAGTGGGTTCTATTGTCCTCTTTTAGTCTTAGATATATGATAATTAGGGTAAAAGAAAGAGGGTTTGAATAAGAAAAAGAGAAAAGAAAAGAGAGAGATAGATTGATCGATTGAGAGAGAGAGAGAGTCGAACGAGGAAGAAGAGTATCAAAGCTTGGGAAATTGCTTGTTGATTCCAATTCTTCAGTGGAGGTAGGTTATGGTTTCTTTTACGATATTCGTAGTGAACTCTCAATAGTGAATGATATGTATTGATAGTATTGTAAACCCTGCTATGTGTTTAATTGTATGCTTGCATGATTGTGATTATGAAATTGTGATAAACTAATCATGATGAAGTTATTGAATCCAAATCTTGAAAGAAACCCTAATTCACTTGTTACTGATGATGCCTTAGTGTATAAGAAGGCTTGATAAATAATATAATGAAATTGATGATGCCTTAGTGTAAGAGAAGGCTTGATGAATTAGAGGATCGGGTGCCACGTTCCGGTACCAGGATAGAAATAGAGGATCGGGTGCCACGTTCCGGTACCAGGATAGAATGAGGATCGGAGTGTCACGTTCCGACACCAGGATAGTATATGGATCGGGTGCCACGTTCCGGTACCAGGATAGAATGAGGATCGGAGTGTCACGTTCCGACACCAGGATAGAATATGGATCGGGTGCCACGTTCCGGTACCAGGATAGAATGAGGATCGGAGTGTCACGTTCCGACACCAGGATAGTATATGAGGAGCGGAGTGTCACGTACCGACACGAGAGGAAGAAAGATAATGAATCTTGAAAGATGTAAATATACTCAATCTAATGAACCCATATTTTCCCAAATGAGTATGATATTGAGGCTTGAGTCCTCATGTGTGAACTTAACGGTAAAAGTTAATGATTTAGTACTTCTTGTTGCTACATGTTAAGCATCATAGTTGATTTTATGATATTACTTGATATATATTATCTTCTATTTTGAGTTGGCCGATGATATCTACTCAGTACTTGTGGTTGTACTGACCCCCTACCTTTATGTTTTCTCTTTATTATTTGTGGAGTACAGCAAACGTGCCATCGTCTTCAACTCAACAGTAGATCTAGCCAGTCTTCGCTACCTTCGGAAATTCAGGGTGAGCTAATGCGTCTAGCTTGGACTGGATCTTCTCCTTCAAGTCTTGATGCCTTGAACTTCCGGCATGGACTAGCTTTTTAGTTAATTTTGTTCTTAGACATTTTAGTTTAGTAATTTGAGGATAGATGTTCTTGTGATGATGACTTCCAGATTTTGGGGATAATAATAATAGTTTTGAATTGTTTTATTAATGAGTTAAGTCTTCCGCATTATTTTATAGTTGTTATATATTGAAATGTTAAGGTTTATATGGGTTGGTTCGCTCACATAGGAGGGTAAATGTGGGTGCCAGTCGCGTCCCCAATTTGGGTCGTGACAATGACAAGTTCACAGAAGATGTAATGATACACACCAACATAAGTAGACCCAAACTTATATACAAAACTTGTCTATTGAGGCCACAACTTTCTAAGATATCAGACATAACTGAACTATATACATTAGTCTACAAAGAGTCTGAAAGATAGAAAACTTTAGTTTAGGGCGGGAGAAGGCCCCACCTTACCCTTATCCATCATACAACTTTTAGCTTCACCAATAGCAATTGAGTACCTGTGCTCTTACTAAAGAGGTTTACTAGATAGAGTACATGTTCTTGCAATATGAAATGCAGCATCCCTATGAGGGACGTCAATACAAAAAATGTACTAAATATGTAAGGCAATAACATGTGTAACACAAAGGATTTAATTAAGGCAAGTATCTATTTATAAATGCATAGATCAGAACAGAAGACCACCTTCATTTATTCTTGTGGGATCATGTATGTTGCATTTGTTTTTATACTTTTATGTGTGTCATAATCTTTGTAAGTCATGTAACAAAAGTAACCAACTGATTAGAGGTAGAAGAGGATGACCCATTCTAGTCATTTTAACCCTTGGGATGTTTTCGTCGTTATTACAGAAATCGGCATCAGCCCATGCTTGGCTTCCGCCCCTAAGCTGCCACCCTTCTATACCAATTGGGATCGACCCATGCCAGACATTTTCCCTAGCCTGCCACCCTTAATTATACAAATTTCTTCACTTAGTTTCTTTAATCTTTAAGATTGTTGTTGTTGTGGTAATAATCATTTTAAGATTTGGAACCTTGACCAGTAGTAGAAGACATAAAAATAATGACTTCAAGGTAATAACAATGACGTAAGGAGATATGTAACAGAATGCATTACTTGTGAGGTGTAATTGTACAATTGACTAAGGGGAGAATTTATCACTTGCTGTTGTGAATACCATTTCTATATTAGCACACAGGAGGATAATTATGCAAGTCTAGACTAATAAACATATAATGAAGTGATTCGACACACTATAAAGGGGGAAAATTATTAGCTATATTGAAGATAGTACACTCCCACCATGTTTCCTTGACTAGGAATAGAGCTTAGGAAACTCTCTTTGTTGATATTAATCACAGTTATCAGATTTCATGCTAAAGAATATGGAATCGAATAGACTTACATACCTTGATGTATAACTCATATATTACTAGAAATTAACCTCCTTCCTTTCAAATTATTAATCTACAATAAAATAAGTAAAACTACTTTTAGTAGCTAATCAATACTTGGCTACTTAACCTCACAAAAATGGTAGCCCGATATTAGACCCATAATTTATCATATCAAGGATGTTGTTCAATTACTTCTCCTCGAATTACATCCATATACCAACATGGAGTGAGTAGTAAGCCTACACAACATTTAGTTTGGTGGTGTATCACCACACCCTCCTAATTTCCATATAAAATATTCACACCTTTCCCCAACATCAACCATGCGGTCCCCACATATACACATAGAAACCCAATATGTTCATTATCATAGCAACAAAATGTTGAATTCACCATTCTTTGAATTGTTAATGACAACACACATGTAATTCTTAATCCAAACTCATACATAAGGAGGACAAAAAAGGAACAATCACCTTACCTCAATTTATGCAAATATCCCTTTAAACTTAGAATCTTCAGGAACTTCAACTTCTTTCACAATTAAACCAAAGAAAAAAATAAAGTTATTTTAATAATCAAGGAAAGTGAGCAATAGCTTGTGGAAACATTGTGCTTTTTTACTTATACTTGAGCATGAATAATATGTTTTTCTAATTATCAATGGGATAATTAAGCTCAATCTATAAGTGTTTTCACTTACCTTGTAATGCAAATATGAGGGTTTCTTCAAGAACCCTAGAAGAAATTTAAGGTTGCTTTTTTAATCCTTAAGAGAAAAGAGAGAGAAAGAGCTGGAGTTATTCTCCATTTATGTGTTTAAAAGGAGTGGAAATAACAACCAATATTTATCTTATATTGAGATTTATTTTTATAAGAATATCCTCCTGAACTTCCTTCTTTTTAGATTTATTTTCATCCACTAATTGGTCAAGTAGGTAATGCACATGCTTATGTACACCAAGTTGCTCAAAAGGTCAAAGTAGGTGATTCACCTACATGCCCTTTTCCTTAGTTGGGCTTCACTTACATTGGGCCTTGGCAGATTTGGCTGTTGGGTTTTAATTTCATTTTCATTTTATTAAACTTAGTTTGGGCCTCAAGTGAGTACATTAGAATAGGCACAAATTACATTCATAAACTTTGGCCTTTTTAATTAGATCCATATAGCTCAAGTAGGTGATATACCTAGTAGCTTAATTAAGCCAAACAATCAGGTCACTATTTTTATTACATTATTTACATATCAATCCATTTTGTTTTAACTTAGCACCTAACTTTCAACTTTAAGCTCAATTACCACTTTTTTTCTCGAGCTTGAATACTTCTGTAGGGCTTAACTTGGAGTACACATGTTGAAACAAGCAAAACATTACATCATCTTTCTTCGCTAGTTTAAACCAACACTATTCATATAAGAAAAATGGTCGCTCACCTATTTTATAAGTTTATGTCAAGTATGAATGAATAAAACTAGCATATGAATAATATGGGTTGTTACAGATGATTGAACTAGGTTAAAAATTGGTGTTCATCTTTGGGGGTGTAAATCTAGCCGAAACCGTTTTTGATAGCAATGATGATTTTTGTTGGAGAAATTATTTTAGAGAGGTTCTCTGTGTAGACAGATAAATTTTGGTTTGGAGATTATGAAGAGGAGATGCAAGCTATTGAAGATTATGTGATGAAAGTGGATAAATTTATTTTATAAGAAAATTAGGCAAGGGGAGATTTGTTGGGTATTAATTACCAAAGTTTCTTAGCATAAATAGTTTTTTTTAGGAAAATGTTTAGGATTGGTTAGTCATTTTCTTGTAGGAAAATGTTTAGGACTCTATAAATAGACACTTGTTCTTTCTTAGTTAATCAACATTCACAATGTAGTCCAATGGGCTTTGAGAGTTTTTGTTAGGGGAGAATTTGTGGGACACAAGTGATACATTATCACTTGTGTGAACCTCCCATGTATTCCGAGTGATTTGGTTGAGGTTATTATTTTCTATATTTTGTACTCTCACTTTTATAAAGTGTATTTCTCATCTCCTTTGTGTATGTATGTTGATTGACCGAACCACGTTAAATCTGTGTCATTTGGTTTATTTCTCATTTGTCTTCTTACTTATGGTTTTTTTGAGGTTTGTGTTGCTAGCTTCTGGATGAAACCTGATCATTTTTGTTCCTAACAATATGTGTCTTGGTTCGCCTTCAATTCTGATACTAATGAAGATTCAGTCTCATTCATCATAATAACTCCACCTACATTAGAATCATAAAAACGACTCCCAAACATGCTAATCTATGAACTTCCTTAGACAACTCATTCTTTCCTTCCTTGATATGAGTAGTATTCCCCATAGAGAGCCTTCTCAAGCCATCAACAACAACATTATCCTTACCAGGTTGTAGAGGAAACTCATGTCATAATCCTTGAGCAACTCTAACCACCTCATTTGTCTGAGATTAATCTCTTTCTTACTGAAAACAACTAGAGACTCTTGTGGTCGGTGAACACATCAACATGAATGCCATAACGGTAGTGGAATCATATCTTGAGAGAAAAAACTATTGCTGCTAACTCGAGATCATGAGTTAGGTAATTCCTCTCATGAATCTTAAGTTGATTGGAGGCATAAGCTATAGGCTTACCTTCTGCATAAACACACAACCGAACCCCACTCTGGTTGCATCACAATAGACGACAAAACCATATGTACCCTACAGTAGGGTCAATACTGGAGCCATAGTTAAATGAGTGTTCAGTTCCTAAAATCTTTGCTCACAAGCTTCAGACCATTAAAATTTACTTATTTTTCTGAGCCAAGTTAATCAACGTGAACGAAATATATGAAAACCCCCTGACAAACCTTCTGTAGTTACCAGCTAACCCTAAGAAACTCTTTATATTAGTTGGAGATATGTGTTTGGGCCAATCCTACACTTCCTCAATTATCTATGTGTCGGCTCAAATTCCTTCACCAGACACAATGTGACCTAAGAACGCCACAAATTTAGTCAAAAGTCACATTTAGAAAAATTTTAGTATAACTCTCGATATTTGAGAGTTTGGAGGACAAATCTGAGATGAGTAGCATGGTCCTCCATATTCCTCCAATAAATAAACGTTTTATCAATGAACATGATAACAAACACGTCCACAAACAACTCAAATAATTTTTTGATAAGATCCATGAATGCTTCAAGAGCATTATTCAAACGAAAATACATACAAGGAACTCATAATGACCCTAACAGGTTATGAAAGTTGTCTTTAGGATGTTACTTTCTCTCACTCTCAACTGATGATAGACAGATCTGATGTCTATCTTAGAGAAACAAGTGGCACCTTAAAGTTGGTCAAAATGGTTATCAATTCTCTAAAGGGCACCCTTATTCTTTATGGTGACCTAGTTCAATTGGAGAATGGATACACATATAACAAACCATTTTTCTTTCTCACGAGTAAGACTAAATCGCCCCATGCTAGATTTTTTGTCATATGAAACACTTATCAAGAAGATCTCTCAACTACTCTTTTTACTCAGTTGGAGGTATTTTATATGGAGAAATATAAATGGATTGAGGATCAGGAAACATATGTATTCCAAAAGTCTATTTCTCTATCATGGGGGATTCTGGGAAGATCATCCAAAAAACCTCTAGAAACTTACTCATAACTGAAAGTGACTGAATAGGTGGTGTCTCAACACTAGAGTCATTCACTCGTACTATGTGATAGATGCACCCCTTAGAAACTAAGTTTTTGACCTAAGGTATGAAATGAAACAACCCTCTAAAATTTGACCATTAGGAAACTAAAACTTGAATACTTGAGTTGTACAATTAACCGAGGCATAATTAGCATGCAACAACACATACCTAGAATGACATCAAAATTCACCATGTATAGCTCAAATAAGCCAGTCATGGTATCTTTGTGATACATAGAGATGGTACAATCATGATAGATCTTTCTTTCCAAAATAGACTGACGAACATGTGTGGAAATATTGAAGTATTCAAAAAGTTGTTCGGGGAAATGCCAAACCTTATGGATACATAAGGATTCACAAAATACAAACTCACACAGAGTTCAAGTCATAAACATCAAACAGAAAAGACTCTAAGCATACCAGTGGAAACATCTGGTGAGTTCTCGTGATCCATACGACTAGCCATGGCCTCCTCCGTCTATCCGTGAAGTAGCTCCTCTCGGAGCAGCTATGTATGGGGGAGCCGTTGAAGAAGATTAGGCTCTGTTTCCCCCATTATCCTCTCTGTTTTTAGGTAACTCTCTTATAAAATGAGTTGTCTGGCCATAGGTGAAGTAGCCATCAAAACATACCTCTCAATGGTTCCTACCACATTTAGCACATGTAGGGTCCTAGTGGTTCTTGTGCTACACTACCCTTGGACTAAGTATCTTAAGCTCTGCAATTATTATTATGTCATTCTTGTTTATTGGTGTAGGTCCAGTAGTTGAAGGTGGAGCAGATCCAGATGATCTCTGTTGAAACGATAACTGATTCTCATATTTGGTTTTTCTGCTGGCTGGTTTCATGACTTGTTGTCTTAGCCCTCTTGTTAGAAAACTCTTCTTTGTCCTTTAAATTATCTTCGTCAACCTGTTGTACATGAATCATATGCGTGGTTTATTACATGTCCCCTATCAACATAGTCATCTTACCTTCCTAACTCGATAAATGGGATAACGTAGACACAAATAAACTCATTTCAGTCATCATATCTGCCACCATATCCGGAGCATAGAGATATCATGGTAAACTTGAGAATGTACTCCTAAACAGTCATAACCTCCTATTTTAGATTTAGGAACTCTCTCATTTTAGCTTTCCTTATCTCTCGGGGAAAGAAGTGCCCCAATAAGTTATTCTCAAACACATCCCAACTCAAAAGTGGTGCCCTCTCTTCCTTTCTCTTCTTCCATTGATCATAACATATCTTTGCAACACCTTTGAGGTGATATGAGGCTAACTCCACCCGTTCTGCATCATCAACACACATGACCTCAAACACTTTCTTAAGCTCTTCGACGAAGTTCTTCAAAACTTTTATTACTTTTGACCATATGAACTTCGGGTTTCATCCTCAAAACTCTAGGATTCTAGATGTATTATCCACATCCGGACTAGCCACTCCTTATTGACCAACCTTATTTGCCACAAATTGAGTCAATATCTTAATAGCATTTTTTAACTCATCATTGGTGACATCTCCCCGAGGAGGTTCCACTTCTGGTGCATTGGGAGCTTGTTGACCTTGGGGATTAACATTTCTGATAGCATGATGTCGAATAGCTCTTTTTGGAGGAATTATATGAAGTGACACACATAAGCACGAGTAAGAATAATATTTTATAGAGTTGAACTCTATGGCACAAACTTGGGTAAGAAGAATGTGAAAGTTCCTAAATGTTGTAGCTTTCTCATTATAGTTGTGGTGCGTTTCATACGAATAAGAATGACTCTACTAGAAACAACTTCATAAACACCTTAGAACTCTTGAACTCTACCTCTGATACCAATTTTGTCACACCACAAGCCTACACCCTAGACATGGACGACAATCGAGAACCATTACTGGTTGATTACTTAGCAGAAGACTAAATCAAGCATTTTAAGGATTAAAAATAGAAAATATATCAACTCATACTATCTAAAAAATACTTACAAAACTTCTCAAAGGAAAAGAAAGTATTGAGACTTCTCAATACTATCTGTGTATGAAATCTCTATAGTTCAGCATGGATGTCGGGACAAGACCCAATGGAGTCTTATAGGATGAAATAAGGCTCACCAAAATGAAACTGGTGAGCAAATTGATCTCAATGAAGCGCTAGTTGACAATCCTAACCACCTATATCTGCATCATGATAAGATGCAGGCCAAATGATATTAGTACATTCAATGTACGAGTATGTAATCAAGCTGAATGAATAAATAAATTAACTAATAAATATGAAGAATTAATCCCTCGTCTCAACTCAACACAAAGAAAAAGGTAAAAGATAAGATGTTTTACAAGTAAACGAGACTAACTCAAGGAGGTAAAAGAAAATACAAAAAAAAAATTCTTCAAACTATTAGGGAGATTCTCTAACGAACAACCATAACTATGAACAACATGATACTATAGCATCTCGCCCATGCTTCTAGAACTTTCATATATCTTGCTAGGATATAGGACACCTCAACTGAGTGGATCCACTAAAGTTTGCTTGAAAGCAACAAGGAGTCATTTAAAAAGTATGACCCTTTACCCAGTTTGCTACATGATTTATGAGTAATGTGAGTTATCTGAACTCATCCCGTATAAGTGTTCAATTATACTCCCAATTAATATATATACTAATGCTCAAGTAGAAATACTCTTTCTCTCTTTTGAGGTAATTACTCAAAAGATCCTCTTTAAGAGGCAATATCTCAATTATCTTTGGAAACTCTTTATGAAGATCAAATTTCTATTTCTCAATGTCTAATGATACATTTGGCAATTGAAAATAATCGTATTTACTTTATCAAAAATCATTTTAAGACAAAGGAGTTTGGTTAAAAGATTCAAAATAAATGCTGAACAATAGGGTTCACGTCGGCAAATAGACACGAACAATCAACCCAAAATTCTCAATGCAAGATATAGAAACTCAAAAATCAGGAACAATATTTAGAACTCAACAACGAAACTCATCTAAAGAATTATTAAAACTAAGATATAACCCTATATTATGCTTTACTTTTAGGAAGTAGATGTAGGACATGAGAACGAACTTCATCCATTACTATGGTAATCTTACAACCTGGGAAGAACAATTTTTTTTGGAGAAATCGATGGAAACTTTAAGAATTCTCAAAATCCTAGCTCATTCTCCTCATAAAACCTTATTGTAATTTTCTAAGTGTTAATGAACATAAATAATATTTTAAAACTTTTAGACCGTTAATTCGGTGAAAAAGGCTCGGGATTTAGGCTTAACACCAAATTAACCTTTATTAATAATGCCGAAGTGGTCTACTGTTTTAGCCTATGTTATTAAGAATTCCTATGGCCTATATTGATCAACCGTAGAACCACTTACTGGGGCCTTAAAATATGAAATATTCTTATAGCCCATGATATTTTTATCGTCCATAGGACCCTCCCATTGAAATCAACTTTAAACTCAAAAATTCACTAAGTATAGCTCACTTCTACGGAACCCATCTACCGGCCTTCATTTATCTTACGGTCTATAAGACCCAATCGTAGACTCAACATTCAACTCCAGAGTTAACCAAGTCTGAAATAAATCTACGGGCACTTCCTATGGCCCGCAGAATATTGATGCCCTGTTCTACACACTCGTGAACTTAAATTCATAAACATAAATTTCTTTGAAGTATCTTGGTTCTTATAGTTCCCTTCCTACGGCCCATGGGTTGGTCCCATCGAACCAGTTTCTCAACAACAATTTCTTCAACCTTTTTCCTTTCTAAGTTTCAGTGTGTTATAAAAGTATGTTATGGACTTCTAGAACATTTTGACCAAAATCATACTTATAGTGATTTATATTGGATTGTAATGATATCACTTGAACCTGCCAAAACTGACGAAGTATTAAAAATTGAGCATATGGTTGTATGCATTTTAAGCCAATATTTTAACTTAAATAGAATTCATTTCCTCTCACTATGGCATGAGGGGAGGACGATGAAGAGAGTTTCGATTGAATGCAAAATAGTTGAGTCTCTTAAAAAATATGAGCTAATTTGTGACACTTACATGGGTGATGAAATATTCCACTCTTCTTGGATGATTATCAATTTTGTTGTCTTTAACATTGTGAAGATCTATCATTTCATATCGTTAATAAAAGTGTTCAATAGCCCACAATTATAGTAAAATGATGCATCCATTAAAAAGATTCTATTATTGACACATGCAGACAAACTTATCATGATCTCTACTAATATCATAGGCACTATAGTTTTTCTAGGCTCGTCCCTTCCTTGAGATAATGTACGAACCATGTACCCCATACAAGTATCAATCTTTCTTATTTCTTTTCGGGGAAAAAACAATAGAACCTAATAATGTGATCACAAAGGCATTCATGCAATATTTGAAAAAGCGGTAACTATCTTTAAGACCGAAGCGTGAATATAGAAAATAAAAAAGAATCCACCCAAAATCTAAACTTGTTAATGTTGGAATGTATTTCATTCCTAGATTCTCTAGAAATGTCATTGGTCATTGATTATAGGGTACAATTATCAAATACTCATGATAACGCAAATCATTAAAGCCATTGTCGGTACCAATTCAAAATTAATAATTACTTAATATGAAGACCATCGTTGAGGGGTCCAAAAAATTCAACAAAGCCTTAATCAGGTAATTGTGAATCTTTGTTTCGGTGTTTCTTGATATCGTTCCATCAATCTCTTATGTTGTAACTTACTTCAACAATCATTTGTGGGTAGACAAAATGTGGAGAGGCCATGATTTAGCAAATAAAACAACTAACAAATTCTAAACTTTGTTTTGGCATAACTTGACTTAAATTAATTTTTTGTGATCACATTGATACAAATATGCAATTTGTCATAAGGATCTTGGGGCCCTTTAGAATTAAGGGTGGATAATACAGTGTGAATTGACACCACAGGTCAAATCACCTAGGGTTTTATGGATGTATGACCTAATTTAGGGTGGGTGGCACTATTCCAATTCTCTAAAAATAGGGTAGACATGGATTAAGGTATTTTATGTGTCCGGTAGCAAAAGACTAGCCGCTTAACCCACACATACGTTAACTCTCTAACGTAGGGTGTTTTAGGAGGATTCGTGTGAGAAGTGAAAAGATACAACATCACGAGAAATAAAAAAAAAGGTTGCGGAATGACAATTATCAATACATTAACAATTAGCATGTAGCTGAAAAATTGATAACACATAAACAATTGAAGGAAAACAATAAATAAATAAATAAATACATGAATAAGTAAATAATAAAAGCAAAATAAATGTGAAACTTAAATGAAAATTAAATAAACAAAATAACCCCAATTTATATAAAGGCTTAGGGTAGGGATTAACATGTAGGACGGTTAAAAGATTTAAAAAAGTTATAACAAAATTCAACAAATAAAGAAAGAAGGAAGGGTTCGATCATGAAAATAAAATAGAAGGGTAGGGAAAAGGATTTAGCATAAAATAAAATAAGGCAAGAAATATATGAAACAAGGAAAATAAAACAAATAGGAAAAAAAGAAATAAAAGGGTAGGGAAAATGATCAAACATGGAATAAAGAAAAAAAATGGAAAACTACTTATTAAGCAAGGAAACAAATCACTACGAAGAATAATAAAGAAACATGAAATAAATACAAATAAGTAAAACAAATTATTGAATAAGGAAACAAAAAACTAGGAAGAAGGGAAATGAATTAAACATGGAAATAAGAAAAATAAGCAAATCAAACAACAAAACCAAATAAAACCGACATAAATAAATAGGACACATACTGGTAAGAACCTAGTTATATCTCCCATGGATTCGTCATCTTGTCGCGCCTCATTCAAAATGGGTTGTGGAACGACTTGACAATTCTTTTAGGTTTTGATTAAAAGAGAATTATCACCTTATGAATTAAAGTTGTGTTAGGATACCTAAATAACCAAACTAATTTTAATTAATTAAGGTAAACAAAATCAATATTCGGGTAAGGGTTCAAGTTATTTCGAGAGAAGGTATTAAGCACCCTATCGAGGTCCACAAATGTGGATCCCTACTATATCTCATATATTTATGTGGAGGTTAAACATGTGGAAAATAAGGTATACATATTCATTAAGTTTAACTAATTCTAATTATTAATTAAGTTCAACTAAAATAAACTAAGTGAAAAGGCATATACAAATTAAAAACATTTGATGTAAATTAACTAACATAGAACATAACTAAAATATAAGCAAGAACACAGAAAGTACACAATTAAACATAGAGGGAAGACATCTTTATTAATTACCTACCTCAAATAATCTAGGCAACATTATAAAAGAAAAAGAAAAAGGGGATAACATAAACCTAAATTAAGTATTCCTTCTCGGATAAACACTCAACTTATTAATTGGGATAAAAATCAAAGCTTGTCGTTCTCTACTCAAATCAACTTACATCAATTACGACAAGGGAATAACATCAAATAGAAAGAGCTAGAATTAAAAAGTCATTTTTTGAAAGAATGAAAAATTTTCAAAATTTGACAAAATTAAGTTAAGTATGAGTTATGTGTCAAATTCAAACGATCATAACTTTTTTATCTGGATGATTTAGGTGGGCTAAAAGATAGTAGAAAATAACTTTAAATTATATTTCCAACTCCATCGAGTTTGCGCGATTTTTAGTTTGTGTGAGGGAGATATGTCGATTTGAAGTTGGGCTTCTAGATAAGGAAAGTCGAAACTGGATTTTAGAAGGGTATTGTGGTCTTTTCATTACCGAATTAATTAAATTTGTTTTAGGTTATTAAATGGAGGTGTAAACTGATGGGATTCAGTTTATTCTTTTGAAAAATAAGTTAGGTTTTTGCGAGAAGGAAAAAAAGAGGAGAAAAGAGAACATAAATCAAGGAAATGCCATGTTCTTGAAGAATTGCTTATTGACTTCGTCAAGGGGTGATCCCAATGAGGTATTTTGAGACAACAGAGTGTGGTTTAGTTCATCCAAGCGCCAATCATAATTGTTATCAGCGAATGTAGATTCTTGAAGGTTTAGAAACTGAGTTCTTAATGGTTTTTTTTGAAGTTTCTATTGGGTTCTTGATTGATGTGTTGTTGAGAAGTTCTTGATTTTGATTCATGAAATTAGGTGTCGTTTTGAGTAGATTCTGGCATATTTTTACTACGTATCAAATCTACGTGTTTGAGGAAAGACACAATTGAGTTCATAGGGTTTAGAGTTAAAAAACGAGAAAAAAATCATGAAACACATGGGGAGAGAAGTGTGACACCGCACTAAAAGCGCCCAACAAATTTCTCTGAAGTTTAACCTCTAGGGTGCCGTGCCAGCCAAAACACCCAAACTTTAGTTCTGAAGTTTTGGGTCTGGCGCCCGATGCCACTCAGAGCGCCAGGGACGTCAGGTCTTCTACTTCTTCCCACTTTTTTCCATACTAGTTACCTTTAAATGTACCTATGTTTTCTAGTTGATTCCTACACTCTAAGGTATGTCTAAAATAATGAAATCACAAATAACATGAGATCATGATCCTTGAATCCGTAACTCAATTCAAATGACATGTATAAACATTTAAACTTTATTTTAAGACTTGAGTTTTGAGTTGAGTAAAGAGTAAAGATTGAAGTTTTCACAAAGATTGAGACTATGTATTCACAAAGAGCAAATGTTTTCACATTTAAACAATAAACGAAACTTTGATTTCCAAAAGATCTTTTGAGCTAGTTTTCAGTAAAAGTACATGCCTTCACAATTAAGCAAGAGAGGAAATTTTTATTTTTAAAATGAGCCTTTGAGCTAAGTTTTGAGAAATTTAATCAAACCATTATGTAACAACCTGTTTAGCCATTTCGAGCAGTAGAATCATTTGTGATAAAAACTGACTGGGTCGACGGATCACGCGACAGACCGTCATGGTCACGACGGACCGTGATGGACTCCGTCGTCCCATACTTGTGTAATTTCTTCTGCTGCTCTCCTCATTACCCTCGACGACGGTAGGACGAACCATCATAGGCACAACGGTCCGTCGAGCGTCTTCGTTCCAAAACACTTCAACTCTGAAATCTGGGTACTGAGATCAACTCTCTGAACTTCGCGACGGAACTGCAGCACGGACCATCCTTGGTACGACGGACCGTCACAAACCTCTCTACTGAATTTGACTCTCTGAACTTTGTGACGGATCTGCAGGATGGACGTCGCAGATAAGACGGGCCGTCACAAGTTGCGAAACCCCAACTGGGTCGGATTTCTGCTAAAAGTTTTAAAAGGGTGTTTTGGACTATTCATGATTATAATTATGAAATTAGTGGGAAAGTTTAATAATTTATTTACTTGGGGGTTAAAGGAGATAACTTTAAAATAAATAATGGGTTACTTTTATCATGATGAATTATATGATAATTAGGGTAAAAGAAAAAGAATCCAGAGAAGGAAAAATAAAAAAAACGAGCGAGAAAAGGGAGAAGCGAAGAGGAAAGCAAAGGCATTGAGAAGTAGCTTGCTCGATCACGATTCTTCGGTGGAGGTAGGTTATGGTTTATGCTATTTCATAGTAAACTCTAAATAGCGATTGATATGTATTGGGTGGTATTGTAAAGCCCTCTATATGCTTGCTTGATTGTGTGTTTGTATGTTTTTATTGTGGAATCCTTAATCTTATCCCTCTCTATTAAGATGATGCCTTGACATAAAAGAGGCTTGATGAACTAAAGCAATGAGATGAATGGATCGGAGTGTCACGTTCCGACATGTAGTATTAGGGGATCGGGTGTCACGTTCCGACACGTAGTATTAGGGGATCGGGTGTCACGTTCCGACACGCAGTAGTAGGGGATCGGGTGTCACGTTCCCAAACGTAGTATTAGGGGATCGGATTGTCACGTTCCGACACGATAAGAATAAAGAGAGTGAATCTTGAATTATGTTAATATACTCAAATTAGAAGAACCTATTTCCCAAATGAGCATGGTGTTGAGGCTTGAGTTCTCATGGGTGCGCTTGGTGTTGTTTCCAATGGTTCTTGTACTTGTTGTTGTCACCAGTTAAGTATTGTAGTTGATTTTATATTATTATTCAGTATATATTGCTTTCTATTTTGAGTTGGCCGATGATACCTACACAGTACGTGTTCCTGTACTAACCCCTACTTGTATTTTTCTCTTTGTTATTTGTGGAGTGCAGCAAACGTGCCATCAACTTCGACTCGTCCGCAACTCTAGCCAGTCTCCAGCATATAAGATTTCAGGGTGAGCTATTATTCCTAGCTCGGACTGGATTCTCTCATTACGTCTTGATGTCCTTGAAGTTCGGACATGGACTATCTGTTTACTTATTTTAGCTTCTTAATTACTCTTAGATTTAGAAACTTGAGGATAGATGTTCTTGGTGTGATGACTTCCAGATTTTGGGGATAATAATTGATAAATTTTTGAAGCTTATTTATTTGGTTATATTATTAAGTTTTTGGTCTTCCGCATTATATTTTGTTCATTATAATTGAAATCCGGTAAATGTTGGGATTTTAGATTTGTTGGTTCGCTCACATAGGAGAATAAGTGTGGGTGCCACTCGCGGCTTGTTTTGGGTCGTGACAAACTTGATATCAGAGCATTAGGTTCGTTGGTCTCATCACACAAGAACGAGTCTAGTAGAGTCTTGAGGAACGGTAGGGGGACGCCGTTACTTTTCTTTGAGAGGCTATAGGACTTTAGGAAAAATTCCATTCTTTCTTCCTTTCGTGCTATTACTTGGATCCAATTGGTATCTAGGTGATACAAATTGGTATCTGACACCCTCACTCTATTTCGCAGATGGCTAGAACTAGAGCAACAACTGTGCCAACACTAACACCGGCAAGACACGGTGCGTCTGAGCCAGCCACTGGGGCTGTAGCTCGAAGAGGAGCAGTGGCAAGAGGTCTTGGTAGAGGTCGGAGGAGGACGTCCTCTAGAGGTAGAGGACAAACACCTGGTCCTGCTAGTACTAGGGCAGTGACTCCTCCACCGACTGATGAGGTAGTAAGAGAGGGTGAGGGAGGGGAAAATGAGCAAGTGCAAGATGAGGAATTACCACCCCAACCTACCCCAGAGATGATTAACCAGGTTCTTACTTATCTTAGCGGGTTATCTGATCAGGGCCAGACACCTCCGGTGTTTTCTGCACCTGCGCCTCAGGTTCCAGGGGTACAACCTGCAGCTGCTCTGGCTCCCTGCATGGATGCCTCATTGGAAGTAGGCACGTTTCCTCGGTTGACTACAGGGCCTTTAATGACGAGTGATCAGCATGAACTTTTCACTAAATGAAGTTGAAACCTCCAGTTTTCAAGGGTGCTGAATCTGAGGATGCCTATGATTTTCTTGTTGATTGTCATGAGCTGCTACATAAGATGGACATAGTAGAACGATTCGGGGTTGAGTTTGTGACCTATTAGTTTCAGGGAAATGCCAAAATGTGGTGGCGGTCGTATGTTGAGTGTCAACCAGCACAGGCACTACCTATGACTTAGGCATCATTCTCTAGCCTATTTATGGAGAAGTATATACCCCGGACTTTGAGGGACAAGAGGAGAGATGTGTTCCTGAGTCTAGAGCAAGGTAGGATGTCTGTTACTGCTTATGAGGCTAAATTTCGTGCGCTATCCAGGTATGCCACCCAGCTTTGCTTCAGCCCACAAGAGCGGATTCGCTGTTTTGTGAAGGGATTGAGGCCAGATTTGCAGATCCCAGCCTTACAGGTAGCTGCTGCAGAACAATCCTTTCAGGAAGTGGTTGATTTTGTGATAGAGGTGGAGGGGGTGAAGCCAGACGACTTCACCCTGGCGTCGACATCTAATAAGTTCCGTAAGGGAGGTGAGTTTAGTGGGTCTTACTCCAGAGGGAAGATTTCAGGAGGTTACCCAGCCCGACCTATTCAGTCTTCACTGCAGGCTGTAGCTGGGGGTCCATCGTAGACTAGTCACCATTTCTCTGAGTTTGGAGTGTATCCCCACACTTCGTCATTCTCGCAGAGACCTATACTTGACTCCAGAGATTATTATGGATGTGGAGGGACTGGACATATTAGGAGATATTGTCCAAAACAGAGTTACTGACCCCCAATAGTTAGAGGTAGAGGTGGTGATGGGAGAGGCCGCCATTCTGGAGGACGTGGTGGACAAGGTAATGGTGGTCACCAAATCAGGCGGGGTGGCGGGCAAGCTGAAGCTACTGCAGCACAACATGGTAGGGGCAACGAGTAGACAAGTGATAGGGCAAATTGTTATGCTTTCCCCGGGAGGTCTGAAGTAGAGACATCTGATGCTGTTATCACAGGTTATCTTTTGGTTTGTGATTTCATGGCTTCTGTATTATTTGATCCTGGATCCACGTTTTCATATGTATCTTCCTCATTTGCTACTGGTCTAGATTTACATTGTGATTTGCTTGACATGCCTATTCATGTCTCTACTCCTGTGTGTGAGTCTGTGATAGTTGAGAAGGTGTATAGGTCTTGTCTTGTGACTTTTGTGGGGAGCAATACTCATGTAGATTTGATTATTCTAGAGATGGTTGATTTTGATGTAATTCTGGGTATGACTTGGCTTTCCCCAAATTTTGCAATCTTAGATTGTAATGCTAAAACTGTGACATTGGCCAAGCCTGGGACAGATCTGCTAGTGTGGGAGGGTGACTATACTTCCACCCCAGTTCGTATCATCTCCTTTCTTCGTGCTAAGAGAATGGTTAGTAAGGGTTGTTTAGCTTTCTTGGCACATCTTAGGGATGATACTTCCCAAGTACCCTCGATTGAGTCTGTCTCGATAGTCCGTGAGTTTCTGGATGTGTTTCCCGCAGACCTTCCTTGTATGCCACCGGATAGGGATATTGATTTTTGCATTGATCTGGAACCGGGTGCTCGCCCTGTTTCCATACCCCCTTATAGAATGGCTCCCGCTGAGTTAAGGGAGTTGAAGGCCCAACTTCAGGAGTTGTTAGGTAAAGGTTTTATTAGACCAAGTGCATCCCCTTGGGGTGCTCCTGTTTTGTTTGTGAAGAAGAGGGATGAAAGTTTTAGGATGTGCATAGACTACAAGCAACTGAATAAGGTAAATATTAAGAACAAGTACCCTCTTCCTCGCATTGATGATTTGTTCGATCAGTTACAAGGTGCTTGTACCTTCTCAAAAATCGATTTGAGATCTGGTTATCATCAATTGAAAATACGGACATCAGATGTGCCAAAGACTGCTTTTCAAACCAGGTATGGGCATTATGAATTCTTAGTAATGTCATTTAGGCTTACGAATGCCCCTGCTGCTTTCATGAGCCTGATGAACGGGATCTTTAAGCCATATCTAGATCTCTTTGTCATTGTATTCATTGATGATATACTGATACACTCAAAGAGCAGGAAAGAACATGAGGAGAATTTGAGAATGGTATTGGAAGTATTGAGGGAGAAAAAGCTTTATGCCAAATTCTTCAGGTGTGAGTTTTGGCTAGATTCAGTGTCCTTCTTGGGGCACGTAGATTCTAGGGATGGAGTGATGGTGGATCCTTCTAAGATTGAGGCAGTGAAGAGTTGGGTAAGACCTACTAATGTCACAGAGGTAAGGAGCTTTATTGGTTTAGCTAGCTACTACCGTCGATTTGTCAAGGGATTTTCTTCTGTTGCTTCCCAATTGACAAATTTGACTAAGCAGAATGTTCCATTTGTATGGTCGGACGAATGTGAAGAAAGCTTTCAGAACCTCAAGACCTTGTTGACTACTGCACCAATTCTTACCTTGCCAGTGGAAGGTAAGGATTTCATTGTTTATTGTGATGCATCTTATTCTGGTTTGGGTGCAGTGCTAATGCAGGAGAAGAATGTAATTGCTTATGCTTCAACGCAATTAAAGGTGCATGAACGTAACTATCCGACCCATGATTTGGAGTTGGCTGCAGTCGTGTTTGCATTAAAGAAATGGAGACATTATCTATATGGGGTTAATTGTGAAGTCTATACAGATCATCGTAGTTTACAGTATGTTTTTACTCAGAAAGATTTAAATTTGAGAAAGAGGAGGTGGATGGAACTACTGAAGGACTATGATATTACTATTTTGTATAACCAGGGAAAAGCTAATGTTGTGGCAGATGCTTTAAGTAGAAAAGCAGGGAGCATGGGAAGTCTAGCTCACCTACAGGTTTCTAGACACCCATTGGCTAGAGAGGTTCAAACTTTGGCTAATGACCTCATGAGGCTGGAAGTACTAGAGGAGGGAGGATTTTTGGCCTGTGTGGAGGCAAGATCTTCTTTTCTTGACAAGATTAAGGGAAAACAGTTTACCGATGAGAAGTTGAGCCGAATTCGAGATATGATATTACGAGGAGAGGCTAAAGAGGCAAAAATTGATGAGGAAGGCGTTTTGAGAATTAAGGGAAGGGTATGTGTGCCCCGCGTCGATGATTTGATCCACACTACTCTTATAGAGGCTCATATGTCAAGGTATTCTATACATCCTAGTGCAACCAAGATGTATCGTGACCTAAAGCAACATTTTTGGTGGAGTAGAATGAAGCGTGACATTGTTGATTTTGTTTCCCAATGCCCGAATTGTCAGCAGGTAATGTATGAACACTAGAGGCCCGGAGGAACACTTCAGAAAATGCCCATTCCTGAATGGAAATGGGAAAGAATTGCAATGGACTTTGTGGTTGGTCTTCCAAAGACATTGGGTAAGTTTGATGCTATTTGGGTAATTGTTGACAGATTAACTAAGTCTGCTCACTTTATTCCGGTCAAGGTGACTTACAATGCAGAGAAGTTAGCCAAACTCTATATCTCAGAAATTGTTCGATTGCATGGAGTTCCACTTTCCATCATATCAGATAGAGGTACAAAATTTACTTCTATGTTTTGGAGAACATTGCATGCTGAATTAGGTACTAGGTTGGATCTTAGTACTGCATTTCACCCTTAGACCGATGGTCAGTCTGAGCGAACGATTCAAGTGTCAAAAGATATGCTTCGTGCATGTGTGATAGAATTTGGTGGTCATTGGGATAACTTCTTACCCTTAGAGGAGTTTTTCATACAAATAATAGCTATCACTGAAGTATTGATATGGCCCCATTCGAGGCATTGTATGGGAGAAGATGTAGGTCTCCCATTGGGTGGTTTGATGCATTTGAGGTTAGACCTTGGGGTACTGACCTTCTGAGGGAATCATTAGAGGAAGTGAAATTTATTCAAGAAAAGCTTTTAGCAACTCAGAGTAGGCAGAAGGAATATGCAGATCGAAAGGTTGGAGACTTGGATTTTATGGAGGGTGAGCAAGTCTTGCTGAAGGTTTCGCCCATGAAAGGGGTGATACGGTTTGGTAAGCGAGGTAAGCTTAGTCCGCGGTATATTGGTCCATTTGAAGTTTTGAAGCGCGTGGGGGAGGTGGCTTATGAATTGGCATTGCCTCCAGGACTCTCAGGAGTGCACCCGATATTTCATGTGTCTATGTTGAAAAAATACCATGGGGATGGACACTACATTATTCGTTGGGATTCAGTTCTTCTTGATGAGAATTTGTCTTATGAGGAGGAGCCTGTTGCTATTTTAGATAGAGAAGTCCGCAAGTTGAGATCAAGGGAGATTGCATCCATAAAAGTTCAGTGGAAGAATCGGCCAGTTGAAGAGTCCACTTGGGAGAAGGAGGCTGATATGCAAGAAAGATACCCACATCTTTTTACAGATCCAGGTACTCTTTCTCGCCCTTGTTTTTCTTCTTGTGATCGTTCGAGGACGAACGATGGGTAAATTGGTATCTATTGTAACAACCTCTTTAGCCATTTCGAGCAGTAGAATCATTTGTGATAAAAACTGACTGGGTCGACGGATCACGCGACGGACCGTCATGGTCACGACGGACCGTGATGGACTCCGTCGTCCCATACTTATGTAATTTCTTCTGCTGCTCTCCTCATTACCCTCGACGACAGGTAGGAAGAACCGTCATAGGCACAACGGTCCGTCGAGCGTCTTCGTTCCAAAACACTTCAACTCTGAAATCTGGTACTGGGATCAATTCTCTGATCTTCGCGACGGAACTGCAGCACGGACCGTCACAAACCTCTTTACTGAATTTGACTCTCTGAACTTTGTGACGGATCTGCAGGACGGAACGTCGCAGATACGACGGGCCGTCACAAGTTGCGTAACCTTAACTTGGTCGGATTTCTGCTAAAAGTTTTAAAGGGGTGTTTTGGACTATTCATGATTATAATTATGAAATTAGTGGGGTAAGTTTAATAATTTATTTACTTGGGGGTTAAAGGAGATAACTTTAAAATAAATAATGGGTTACTTTTATCATGATGAATTATATGATAATTACGGTAAAGAAAAAGAATTTGGAGAAGGAAAAATAAAAAGAACGAGCGAGAAAAGGGAGAAGCGAAGAGGAAAGCAAAGGCATTGAGAAGTAGCTTGCTCGATCACGATTCTTCGGTGGAGGTAGGTGATGGTTTATTCTATTTCATAGTAAACTCTAAATAGCGATTGATATGTATTGGGTGGTATTGTAAAGCCGTCTATATGCTTGATTGTGTGTTTGTATATTGTGATTGTGGAATCCTAAATCTTATCCCTCTCTATTAAGATGATGCCTTGACATAAAAGAGGCTTGATGAACTAAAGCAATGAGATGAATGGATCGGAGTGTCCTGTTCTGACACGTAGTATTAGGGGATCGGGTATCACATTCCGACACGTAGTATTAGGGGATCGGGTGTCACGTTCAGACACGTAGTGGTAGGGGATCGCGTGTCACGTTCCGACACGTAGTATTAGGGCATCGGAGTGTCACGTTCCGACACGATAATAATAAAGAGAGTGAATCTTGAATTATGTTAATATACTCAAATTCGAAGAACCTATTTCTCAAATGAGCATGGTGTGGAGGCTTGAGTCCTCACGGGTGTGCTTGGTGTTGTTGCCAATGGTTCTTAAACTTGTTGTTGTCACCAGTTAAGTATTGTAGTTGATTTTATATTATTATTCGATATATATTGCTTTCTATTTATAGTTGGCCGATGATACCTACTCAGTACGTGTTCCTGTACTGACCCCTACTTGTATTTTTCTCTTTGTTATTTGTGGAGTGCATCAAACGTGCCATCGACTTCTACTTATCCGCAACTCTAGCCAGTCTCCAGCATATCAGATTTCAGGGTGAGCTATTATTCCTAGCTCGGACTGGATTCTCTCATTACGTCTTGATGTCCTTGAAGTTCGGACATGGACCATCTGTTTACTTATTTCAGCTTCTTAAATACTCTTAGATTTAGAAACTTGAGGATAGATGTTCTTGGTGTGATGACTTCCAGATTTTGGGGATAATAATTGATAAATTTTAGAAGCTTATTTATTTGGTTATATTATTAACTTTTGGGTCTTCCGCATTATATTTTGTTCATTATAATTGAAATCCGGTAAATGTTGGGATTTTAGATTTGTTGGTTCGCTCACATAGGAGAATAAGTGTAGGTGCCACTCGCGGCTCATTTTGGGTCGTGACACCATAGAACGAAGTATGTTTTTAAACATAAGAGATAGCATTATATTTCTGGAGTAGTATTGAGCACCGATATGGTGGAGAGTTGAGATAACTCCCAGCCCCTTATAGAGCATGTAGCCACCATGGGTAGAAGAGTGTCATACTTTTTAGATAATTCCTTAGTGCTTTTTAGCATAGACTAGTGGATCCAGTTAGTATTCATGTTCTATACCCTCTGTAAGGTATAAGAGGATCCTAGCAGCATGAGACAAAACGTTGTATCATCACAATAGGTCTTACGTGATGGTTGTCGGTTAGAGACTTTCTTGTAGTAGTATTTTGTATTTTTATATACATTTCAGAGTTCATATTGTATTTTTGCATACATATAAAGTTATTATAGTATTTCTAAATAAACAGAGTTCAGATGTATGTTTTAAAAGCTTTTCTTTATATTGCATTTACATCACTTCTTTATTGAAATGAGTTCGGATTAGTTTAAATGAGTTGAGTTAAGACCAGGTTTGTCCTTTAATTTCTTTACAAAATTATGTCTTGTTTTAGTATTCCCCTCACATGTTCGTAAATTCACTATACTGATGCCATTTGGCTTGCATCATTCTATGATGTAGATACATGTAACTAGGATCAACATCCTCCAGAGTTGTTGGTGAGCCTCTTTGATTCCAGAGGATCTCTTTTATTGCTTCAGTATTTAGTTAATTAGGATGTTGTGGATCTTGTCTTGACATCCATCTCTGTTATTATAGTCTTCTTAGATAGTCAGTTAGTTAGTTCATTTGTCACTATTTTATTACTGTCTTATGTTATGAGACTTGAGTTGCCATCTTTGCTAGTTTGGATGTTTCTTTTAAAACATTCCAAGTTTATTTCATAAGTTACTTAATTGAAATTACATCTTGTGAGTAAGTCTTCCGCCGTGTAAGTAACAAAACTTAAGTAGTTAATTAATGTCAACAATAGGCCCTTTTACATAATATTTTAATTTGATCTATATTGGGGAATAAGAAAAAAAAAATCATATTCCTATATACATGCTTTCTAACATAAATATGTTGCGATAAAATAAACATGTATAATGTAAATGTAACACCTTGAACTTTCAGAAATAACTAAAATGGGCAAACGAGCAAGTCCACAAACTCAAACTAGACCCTGGACCCTTCACAAGACCTTAGATGGTTCGTTGAATGGACCATGACTCGTCTTGGGAATCATAAAGGACTACCCAAGGGAGCCAAGGTAAATATCACCTAGACGAGCCACTAAATGACCCATGGTGACTTGTGCGGTCCATTTAGTTGTCCGTACAAGAAAATGATTAGATTTTGAGTTTGGTGTCAACTTCAAACAATCATATTCAACACAAAATGAATGTGGCTCATGACCTATGAAACTATCATATTCAACACAAAATGAATGTGGCTCATGGCCTATTAAACTTAAGGTCTTTGAGTCCTTTTTCCTATGTCACCAATTTTGCCTTCTTGTTTATGTTTAAGTGAAACATAAACAACTTGTGTAACTTCCCATTTTAGGCACATTTCAATTTTATAAGTTGGGGTCGTTATTGTGTTTCCCCTACACGAAGCTAAAATATAAAAATCGTCCCAAAGTCATATAGTACATAACAATGAATTTGGGCGTGCCCGTACATCATGTTCCAAAACTGAAAGTGAGGAAACACCGAAAATAATAGATGTTCGTTCCTCGAAGCATGAGGACTCACCAAAGCTCGACATCTCCTCAAAGAACTCTAGCCACGAAACTGGGAACCTTGACTATTATTTGGGGAAATGTAGGAAAGAGTGAGTGTTAGTAAAAACATGAACCAAGTATGATAGCCATTCATAAAGCATTTAAAGTCATGTTAAAAAGGGACATTTTCATGAGTATGCAATGATGAAGCTAAAACATGAATCTTTAATGATAGAAAACATAAGTCGTACAACATGATCAATGCAAATGAATATGTACGATACTTCTTGAAGTAACCTTAATTCTTCTTAGCTTGATTGTGGTATGTAGCCTTAACCTACATGTAAGACCATGTGAGCCAATATCATGGAATCTGGTGTCTCCTACACCGAAAAGGGTTGTCCTACTTTCTAAGGTAAGAACCATGAACTTATAGCTTATGTGGATCCACTAGGTAATGTCTATCTAGAAAATCATATGTCTCCACATAGTTTATGGAACACGAGTAATCACCATCTATCCACTCGGTACTCAAATTAACTTCTATGGAATAGTTCTTAATAATATTCATCTTAGCTCTTGAAGGAACATAGGTAATCTATTCTTGTGATTACATCATGTGATATGGGTAATCTCCTCTTTTCTTTCGATTAGAGAGAATGGGTAATTGCCTCTTGCCTCTATATTAGAATAGCTCACTGACATTAGTTCATTTTAGGTGAGAAAACCTTTCAGCCTTAAGAATCCCTTTTTTCTAAAATTATCCTTTCATAATCATGATTTCATGTGTATGTGAGAAATAATTTTAAAAACACAACAACAACAACATCATTTACACTTCACTCTCAAATCATCCTAAAAACATTTACATCAACGTCATAAGAACATGCATAATTCCATAATTCACCTTTGATAGTTCAAAATACACTTTCAATCATCAATATCTAGAGAACATGAGTTACAGATGGGTTCATAATAAAATCAAGTAATTATATCAATTCATGCTTAATAGATCATAAATGATCAACTAAATCAATAATTAAAGGAACCCATGACATGAAAAAAAACCCTAACTCGATTGGGGAATTCTATATTTATAAATTGGAGAATTTTGGAACTCCATGGATGAAAGGGTTTCATGGATGAAAACTATCATATCTCAATGCCACATGTTTAACTTCAATGGTTGAATTGGAGACTTGACTTGAAACCCCAGGTTGTACCCTTCTTCTACAAGCTTTCTAGAGAGAGAAATACTTGAGAGGAATTACTTGTTCTTCTTTTGTAAATTTGAGAGAATAATTTCAATTGGGGAATTTTTGAGGTTAAAAACGCTTATATAGGGGTTTTCATAAAGGGTAAAACAACATAGTATTAGGATAGAATAATTATAAAAAGATCCGTAAACCCCTCTTAAAGTAATTCCTGACCTGACAACGATGATGATCGACGGTCCGTCAGTTGTCCTATAGTCTGTCCTGGTCGACCATTCATGATCTTAGAAACTTGGTCTATGGGACATTAAATAACGTGTCACACCTACTGATTATGGTCCCATCAATGGTCAATGGGCCACGGCGTAGGTCCCAACTTTGTCCTCTAAAATTTCCTTAAGTTCGGGAGTCACCTACAAAACCTACCTATGGATGGTGAATTTGACGATTGGTCGTCCCGGTGAACCGTCGAAAAATACAGAAAAGTTGATATTTTAGGAAAACTTGACTGGCAACCACAGACCTAGCCTACGATCCGTGGGTCATTCCATGAGCCATAGGTGGAACAGTCCGAAATGACACCAAGTTTTTGAAAATTGGAAGTTTCTCATCTTTTAGAATTCGAGGTGTTACAAGAGTGATAAAAGAAGTGATGTTTCCTAAAAGCATCTTGTCCTATTCATTAATGTGACGCGCTTAACACTTATGAATAAGACACTATTCGACGCGACTTCTTAGACTCCTAGAAGCTTTAAAACCCGATGGTTTGAACACCAAGTCTGTCATAACCCAAACTACCTCTTATACGTGACGTGATGAATAAGATCTGGAGATACCCTAATTAATCAATTTGACATAGGCATAACACTTGTTGACACCCTATCTTTGCCTGACATTTTTAAAACTCGTAACTGATAAGTTCCATTTATTAAGTACAAATTCATTTAAATAAGATTTCATGCGCATATATTTCATTAGCTAGTGATTTTAACCCACGATTTTAAGATAGTGATATCGTATTTTCGATTTTCTATTTAATCTATTTCTCATTCATTAAGTTAGAGGTGGTGAAATTATTTTTTAGAATAGGGTTGTAATTTTGCAGATATTTATTCACAAAAGGGGATTCATTATTCATTAATTTTCCAGTCACCACCACCCCAAATTTGGATCAAGCTACGGCAACCCAAAACCCCCATTCCCTTTTTCGGTGAAACACCACCAGATTCAATTCCAAACCCTGGTGAACCTAACAACAACCCCCACCAGTTTAGCACCAAACCAAACCCCATCCCCATTTTTCTAGCAAACAAGCTCAAATCCAGCAGAAACTCCACCCGAATAACTTAAACCTCCCATCACCGGAAAAATCATCATCCAAAACACTCATAGCTTCAACTACGTTACACAAAACTAATAGTCCCCATCCCCTCTTTCTTTGAAGATTTTCTTTATTTTGCAAGTATTTTAGCAAGATACAAGCTCCAAATTCTGCAAGCTCGAATCTCCAACCATGCTTATGGCACACAAATCCACCAGAATCGAATCAAACACCCACCAGAAATGACACCAAACAACAATAACGTTAGGAAGCTCAAAGATCAGTTTCAGATAGAACAACAACACAAATCCGATGACCCTTCTTTCCTTTTTCATTTTTACAAATGTATGGGTGCCAATTAAGTCTTGATTTGGAGTTTGGTGACATGTTGACCAAAAGATGATCAAATCCTCTTTAAAATGTAATTAAGTAAATCGGGGACCAAATTAACATTTTGAAAACTTTCTGATCTTTTATAAAATAGAAAACACACTTCAGTTTTGAACTTTTATGATTCAATCCAAACCATTTATTAAAAAAATTTTCTTCTTCTTCTCGCAACATTCTCTCTCTTCTGTTCTTCTTCTTCCTTAGAATCTAAAAATCCCACTATCAAAACAAAAATTCTCTCCATTATCTGTGTCCTCATCTCCAATCGTTACTCTCTCCTTTTTATGAACTTAAAGCGTGTTCAACTTAAAATGGATAAGTTATTATTTTAAAAGATTTCATAATTTTTGGACAATACTAAGTTCCTTTTTTCTGGATTAATGAAAAAAAATCATTATATAGATGTGAAAATTGAATAATGATATCATGGTACCTATGATTTATCTTTTTGAATGAAAATCAATTAACTGTAAAAACCTAATTTGAGAATATGTATATGTATTGATAACATTCAGTGGGAATTCATTTTTATTGCTTTTGTTGTTCTTTTTGTGGCCATTTTGTTGATCTGATTTTAGAAATATAGTAGTATTCAGTTGACCAACATATATTTCATTTGTTGAAAGATGTGTTCTATGTTGTCACATTTTAGTGATATGTTGGTGCATATTCCAACAGAGTTGTCATATGTTGGAATATTTCACCTATGCGTTAGGGCAATAAAATGGTGATATGGACAATAGAGGATTCATATGTGGTAACATATGATGCATTTGTTGAAACAATAAGCTCATTAGTGGCAACATAAATTTATGACAACAAACTATCCATTTTTGTCAACATATGTATGAATTGCTATCCATTATTATTTTATAATCAATTGTAAATTCTCAACCTTTATTTTTTGTTTACTTTGTAGATGAAATGATACGCGAAACATCATCCATGACAGTAGCTCAATATTTTGTTGGGGTTTCTTCCTCTTCTAACATCAAATGCTCTTTTTGTCAATGCAAAGAATATGAGCAACAACATGATTATTTTATTAGTCATGTTAAAGAAGTCACTGATATTTTTAAGGAAATGACTTACAATATTGATGTACATACATCTAAGAAGATTTTACAATATTTGAAGTGTACGAGGTTGAAAATCTATTTATCCAAAACTATCTATAATTAATGAGAAGAAAGAGAAGGAGAAGAAGACAAATGTTAAGAAGGAAAAGGAGGAGAAGTGAAAGCAGAAAGGGAAAGTAAAAGTGAAAGAGAAAGAGAAAAAGTAAGACAAGAAAGTCGAAGTCCTTAGGTGAGATGTGAAACAAGAATATCCATTTGAAGGTTTTAACTTTGACGAGAAGGGTCCAACTAACTAATGACATCCTTCTCGCAGTGGATAAACGAATATCTTTACAAGCATCATGCAAAAAACTAAAGTCGTTCAACTATTATTCGTATTTGTTCTTGTTGTCAACTAAATAATTATTTATAATAATTACACTATTGAGAAAAGGGAAGGACGATTAGTACTTAGAGAATTGCTTTGATCTTGAGTTCAAACAACTTGATTTTGTAGTTACATTTCCAAAGAAGAAGGACGAGTTTTACATAATGTCTCAACCCAATAAATGCTGGAATGGTGAGGTAAATCAATGGCCACTTTTATCTTTTGATTGAGACATGAATACGTAATAAATTGATATAGAAGTACACTTGTTGGTGCATATGTGCAATATGTGGATTTTATTTTATACTATTTGTGGAAGAAGTCGAAGCAACATAGTCAGTCTAAATGTCAATATACCACTACTAATTGTTTTTTAAATACATACACTGACAATGCTAGTGTGGTTCCTGAAAATGAGAATAAAATTATTAGCACTATCAATGGATTTGGCAGACGTTGCATTGAAGGAACAATGCATAAAAGTGTATGATTCGATGTTCTCATCTAGTATTAACAAAAAATTGTGCTCCGAGATTCAAAAGTTGTCTACAATGTTGCCAAAGTACCTTGAGTTAAGCGGATCCTTTGAGCACAAAGAGCAAACCAAATGGCCAGTTCTTGAATGTTACCAAGGAAACAACAATTCTCACTCATTCAAAGTCAGACATGTTACTGGTATTGCCCAACAAGCAAGCAGTAGTATGTAAGTATCACATTATATTTTTGTCTTATGACTATTGAAATTTGATATTTTTATATTTTCTAATTGTTGATATACTATGTAGACAATGTTGACTTTTTGTTGTTGCATACATTGAATTTTTGAGTGATGGACTAGAAGTACCATCTTGTGGACTTAGTTCTGAAACCCTTTGCATGAGATATGCTTCACTCCTATTGGATTTTAAAAGCTTGGAATGAGTATGTTAGTAACAATGAAGATCCATAGACGCCTAGGCCTAAAAAAGCAAAGGTTGATGAAAATGTTGTGGTTACGAACATTGATTAGATTGGTGATTACGTATACCATTGTGAATTACCTTTTTGTTGATAAGTTGTATAAAACAATTGATGGAATGTTAATTTTTTCTGACAAAATAAATATAAATGATTTTTTTGATTATTTTTATTTTGTTGGAGCAAATGTCAATTGTGATGGAAAGGAAGAAATGGGGTGTCTATGTCAACATATATAACATCAATTGTAAAAGACACCACATAATTATCTGCATGTGCGCCAACAGAAAGGATACATGTGCCAACATCTGTCACAGAAAGAAGATATGTGGTAACATATGAACAGAAAGGAGATATGTGACAACATTATACTGTATAACATATGTCACAAAAAGGAGATATGTGCCCCAACAGAACGTATATATGTGGCAACATATTTCACAGTTTGAATTGTCAAAATTAAAAGAAAAATCTTTAAAACAATCATCCCTTCATTTCCCTCTCTCTTCTCCTATATAAAAGTCATTTCATATTCCAAATTTGATTTAGTTTTACTTAGATTTTAATTTTAGTTTCTCTTCTTTCATTTTTCTCTCGTCCATTATTCCTACATAGATCAAGGTTGTTGTTGCAATATTTTCTACAACATCAGTTGTAATCTATCATGATACACTTGTTCAACAAGGCGTCATTGTTCTCACCATTTCTAGTTTATCATTGATATCTTCTCACGTAAAATTTAATTAGGGTTTGAAATACTTACTAGCTTGCCTTGTTTTAGTGGTTTTATCTTGTTTCCTTTTTCTCTCGTCCATTAGTCCTTCATAGATCAAGGTTATTGTGGCGATATTTTCTACAACATCAGTGGTAATTTATCACGATCCTCTTGTTCAACAAGGCGTCATTGTTCTCCCCATTTCTAGTTTATCGTCGATATCTTCTCTTATAAAATTTAATTAGGGTTTGCAATACTTACTAGCTTGCCCTATTTTAGTTGTTTTATAACTTTTTTGGTTGGGTAGTTATTCTTTTTGAAATATTATTTGATTTCAAACAGATTCATTTGTAGTTCGTTAGTTAGGGTTTAGGGAGGGTTTTGTGGTTTGTTGATTGATTATGTGTTGCATTGAATCGTATTTGTCTTTTGTGTGTTTATGTATTGTGTTGTGTATTTCAAAAAGATTTATTTGTAGTTCATGTGTGGAATTTCAAATATTTTATTTTTGTGGTTGCATGTATAAATATTATGGCTCCTGCCAAAAGAAAAATTGAAAAAACTAACACAACAAAGATCCACAAGAATCTAGGACTAAAATATCTAGGAAGAAGAATGAAAATACCACTCTTTTAGAAGAAATTGCATCTGAAGCAGTTTTTTCATCTCAAGTAGAACCAAAATTTTCTCAAAATAAATTTGAAGAAAGTGAAAAAGAAAAAAAAATGAAGTTGTTGATGATGGAGAAAGAGCATAAGAAATTGAGGAAGAAGAGGGAAATAAAAAAGAATTTGAGGAGGGGGATAAAGGAAAAAATAAAGAAGTATTTGAGGAAGAAGAGTGAAAACAAAAAGAAGTTGAGGAAGAAGAAGGAAAAAAAATAGAAAAGTAGTTGTCGAAGAACAATGAAAAAATAGAGAAGTATTTGAGGAGGAAGAAGAAAAAACAAATGAAGTTGATGAAGATAAATGAAAACAAAAAGAAGTTGATGAAGAAGAACAAGAAAAAAATGAAGTTGAAGATGATGATGGGATCAAAACATCTGTCACGCCCTAAGCCTACACCATGGACGTGGTTATCATCTAATGACCATTGGTGGACTTGAGAAAACTCTTGGTTTTGCTTAACTCTTCAGAAGACTTAACTTAACTCAATTTAAAACTGGAAAACAATCTCATCAGAAATATTTCAAATAATTGTCTTGGCCAAAATGACACTTAAGTTTCAACATTTGAATATATGAAATGTAAGATAAGAAGAGACTCAAACCGAACAATCTGAATGACTATGTATCTATAAAGACATTACAATAACTAGGATGAATGTTGGGACAAACCCCTCAACATTCTATAAAGCAAAACTATCGAAAGCATAAAGGGGTGCTCTGGAATGCAAGGAGGCTCACCACTAACTCTGGATGCTCAAACTGGATCAACGAGGTGTTGGATGCTGATCTTGATTAACTACATCTACATCATAAAATGATGTTGGCCAATTGGCATCACTATATTGAATGTACGAGTATGCGAGTTGGAATGCTAAATAACAACTTAAAGCTTGAAAGGATTAAAAAAGAACTTACCTTAAATCTACTCAACTCATAAAATGTTAACTCAATATAAAGAAATAAAGACACATGCAATATATATATATATATATATATATATATATATATATATATATATATATATATATTGAAAAATAGTGTAAACAACTTAGTTCGTTAAAGATAATGTAATAACAAACTCAACTTTACTTATAGTGAAAGAAATATAGTTTCTGCGGGAGATTCTCCAACCGAAAACCATCACTATGAGCCTAAATGATGGTCCAATGTATTACCTAATGTTGCAAGAAGAAATCTCTATACTTTCCATCAGTATAGAACCTGAACTACTAAGTGGGTGTACTAGTCTATGCTAAAAAGCACTAAGGAACCATCTAAAAAGTCTGATACTTTCTTTGTCCATATTTGCTACATGGTTTATGGAGACATGAGTTTTTATAAACTTGCGTCCCCATATCGGTGCTCAATACTACTCCCAAAAGTACATAGCTCATGTGTTTTTAAAAAAATTTTATCTTTGGTTTGAGGTTATTTCTCAAACTTAGCTGTAAAAGCTCTCTTGAAAATCGTAGTTCCCTTTTCTAAAACTAGCCAAAGGCTTTGTAAAAGTCTAGATTCCTTAATTTCTCAAAATGTGAAAGCATGTTCGCTTATAGCTTTTGAGAAATGAACTCACTCTTTGCTCTTTGCTTAACCTGAAACTTAACTCTTAGGGAATACTTAATTCCCCTATAACTTTTGAGATTTTAACTCAACTCATTACACTTTGCTAAAGTTGTAACTTGAGACTTAAAACAAATTTGAAATGTTTGTTTAAGACTCTTAAAAACTTTGAGAACTTACTTTGACTTGCTTCTTAACTTTTAGACTTGACTCTTAACTACTTTGGCTTTGATCTTACCTTCCCTTGAATTGAATAATAAATTCTCATTATCTCATGTTTATGGATGATATCATGATTTTCATATGTACCTTAGAGTGTTGGAATCAACTAAGAAACATAGGTACATCACTTAGGAACTAACATGAAAAGATGGGAGGAAGAATGTGGTCTCCAGGTGGCCTTGGTGCTCTGAGAGGCCCGGGGACCCATAGACTAACAGACAGACACTGTCCTTAGGCACTGTAGATGGCGCGGCGCTGCCAGATTCTGACGGACATAGTCTTTCCTGAGGTGCTCTGGTTGGCGCGGCACCCCAGGGCCATTTAGATGGGAGTTTTGATTTTTTTCTCTGATTTTCATCTCTAAACCTTCTAAACATCCATGGATCTTTCCCCAAACACTTAGGATCACTAATATTATGAATACCCAATAGATTAGACTCGTAAAGTATCTCAAAAAAATGAATCAAAACAACTAAAGGTATACTCCAACTCAACCAACAAGAATTCAACAATTGTTCATCATTCAATCTACTCTAAATGTGCTGAATTAAACACGTTGGTGTGTGGGTGAAAGAAACCAACACAAAAATATCTCACATACCTCGATAAGGATCAACCCCGACGAATTTCACTCGCGAAACCTTAACGTTCTTGAAGGATTCTTGATATTCTTCTCGTCTTATCTTTTCTCCCAAGACCTAAGCATATTCCAACTTTTCTAAAACTGACTTAAGGATAGTTTTACCCCTAATAAACCCTTAAAACAAATTAGGAATAGTAGGGTGAAAAGACTACTTTAACCTTACTAAAATCCGGATTGAACTTTCCTCAATCTAATAGCCCAACTTCCGAAAGGCATATCTCCCTCATACGACATCAAAATCAAGCAAACTTGGTATAGTTGGAAAGATATTCCCCAGGGATTTCAAACCATAAATAAATGAATCTGACTCATCTTAATCTAGAATTTATGTCCGTTTTAAAATGATCAAAACTCATTTTTTTAACTTAGGAAATTTTGAAATTTCCGTTTCTTTCAAAAAGTTAATATTTTTGGTTTCTTAGCTTATTCCTAGCTATTTTTGACTGACTCAACTTTATTTATCCTCAATTTGCAAACTTGAAGATCCAAAATTTGAACCGGAATCTCTTCATAGGATAATAAATCCTTGATTCAACATTCTCAGTTGGTACAATCAACGAAGGATAACCCAAGCACTTATTCAACATAGAAATATGGAATTTCGAATGAACTACTGCTAACTTTTGGGGTAGCTCCAACTCATAAGCTACATTGCCAACTCTCTTGGAGATTTTGTAAGGAACAACGTACCGTGGACTAAGTTTCCCCTTCTTACCAAACCTCGTAACACCCTTCATGGCTGAAAATTTCAGGTACACCCAATCTTCTACCTCAAACTCTAACCGCCATCTCCTAATATCCGAGTAGGACTTTTGGTGAATCTGTTCCATTTTCAATCTCTCTTGAATCAATTTGATCATCTCCGTATCTTGGTGAACTAGATCTGTTCCTATCAACCCTGCTTCACTAACTTTGAACCACCCAATAGGAGATCTATATCTTCTCCCATAAAGAGCTTCATATGGTGCCATTTGGATGATAAAATGGTAACAATTGTTTTAGCGAACTCAATGAAAGGTATATTATCATACCAATTCAGTTTGAATTCAATCACACAGCTCTCGACATTTCTTCAAAAGTACGCTCTTCTTGCCCATCCGTCTGAGGATCAAAAACAGTGCATAAGTTCACATTTGAACCCAATCCTTTCGGAAAATACTAGAATTGTGTAGTAAATTGTGCACCTATATATGAAATAATGGAAACCGAAACTCAATGAAATCTTACCAGTTCTTGAAGGTACAAGTTAGCATAACCCTCGACCAAATAGGTAGTCTTTACCGGAAAAAAGTGGACTGATTTTGTCATTTTATCGACAATTAACAAAAAAGAATCATGTTGTCTGTGAGATCCTGGCAAGATTGTGATGAAAATCATATTAATCATCTCCCAATTCCATTACGGAAGTTCTATAATCTGAACCAAACCTCCTGGCCTTTGGTTTTCTACTTTCACTTGTTGGTAATTTAGGCACTTGGCAACAAACTCTGCAATGCCCTTCTTCATGCCTTCCCACCAATATACCTCTCTCAAATAGCAGTACATTTTTGTGGAACCCGGATGAATGAAATATATGGAGCTATGAGCTTCCTCCATGATCCTATCTTAGAGTCCATCCACCCTAGGACACACATCCTACCTTGATAATTTAGCTCTCCCTTGTTCAAAAGCTAATACTCTTTGCTTATGAACATTCACTTTCAAGTCAAGCAACATGGGGTCTTGGTCTTGTTTCTCTTTCACCTCTGACATTAATAAAATCTCAGCCCTATTTGTCCCACTATTCCTCCTTCTGTGGAATCCTTAAGTCTGAATCACGGCATGCATATATATTTACATCTTTGGCTAACTCCCTCTTTTCTTAATGAATATGGTGGCACTCCCTATGGATAACCTGCTTAAGGCATCAACAACCACGTTAGCCTTAGCTCGGTGTTAGAGAATACTCATATAGTAATCCTTGAGTAATTCTAACCACCGTTTTTGTCTGAGGTTGAGCTCTTTCTGGGTAAATTTTTTTTTAAGATCTTATGATCAGTGAATATGTCAACATGAACACCATACAAATAATGACACAACAGTTTCAAGGAAAAAACTATAGCATCCAATTGTAAGTTATGGGTTGGATAAATCTTCTCATGAACCTTCAACTTTATGTAGGAATAAGCTATAAACTTGCAATTACGCATCAAAACACATCCCAAACAAACTCTTGATGCATCACAGTACACCACAGAACCTTGAGTACTCTCTAGTAAGGTCAAAACCGGTGTAGTCATCCTCTTTTTCAACTCCTGAAAACTTTCCTCACAAGCTTCATACCATTGAAAGTTGATTGTCTTCTGAGTTAGCTTGGTCAAAGGAGACGAGATAGATGAATTCCCCTCGAAAAATCTCCTATAGTAGCCAGCCAAACCCAAGAAACTCCTTATATCTGTTGGAGATGTGAGTCTAGGCCAACTCTACACTACTTCTATCATTTGGGTATCAACTCTAATCCCATCACCAGATACGATGTGGCTCAAGAATGCCACATACTTAAGCCAAAACTCACACTTGGAAAACTTGACAGATAACTCCTTATATTTCAAAGTCTGCGGGACTATCATGAGGCGACTAGCATGATCTTCTTCTTTCCTTGAGTAATCAGTATGTCATCAATGTAGACGATAACAAACAAGTCTAAATAAGATTTGATGACTTTGTTCATAAGATACATGAATGTTGCAGCTGCATTTGTCAAACCAAAGGACATAACCAAAAACTCATAATGCCCATATCTTATTCTAAATGTTGTCTTGGGAATGTCACATTCTCAAACTTTCTGATGGTATCCTAATGTGAGATCAAATTTGGAGAAGCAAGAAGCACCCTGAAGCTGGTTGAAAAGATTATCTATCCTTAGAAGAGGATATTTATTCTTTATGGTCACCTTATTCAATTGAAAATAATCTATATACATCCTAAAAAACATATTTCTTTCTCACAAATAAGACCAAAGTGCCAAGGTGAGACACTTAGTCGAATAAAGCCCTTATCTAACAAATCTTTCAATTGTTCTTTCAGTTCTTTTAACTCTGCTGGTGTCATTCTATATGGTGCAATAAGGATAGGACAAGTATCTTGAATGATGTCACCGAAGTCTATTTCTCTTTCAAAAAGGACCCAGGTAGATCATCAAGAAAGACTTCTAGGAACTCTTTGTCTATAGGAACTGATTGAAGGCAAGGTTCCTCAAAACTTGATTCATTAAATTGGACTAAGTTATAGATACACCCCTGTGAAACTAACGTTCCTTAAGGTAGAAAATGAAACAACCCTTAGTCACTGCTGAAGTACTACTCCAATCTATGGCTGTCTCATTAGGAACTTGAAACTTGACAACTTGAGTTTTACAATCTATTGACGCATAACATGCATGAAGCCAATCCATACCTAGAATGACATCAAAATATACCATGTCTAACTCTACTAGATCAGCCATGATGTTCTTGTGATTGATAGAAATATGACAATCACGATAGACTCTTTTCGCTAGAATAGACTCCCCAACAAGTGTAGAAACAAGGAAGGGTTCACAAAGTTTTTCAGGAAGAATCTCAGACTAATTTGTAACATATGGAGTTACAAAGGATAAACTTGCTCCTGGGTCTAATAAAAAATTAACATCAAAAGTAAAGACTTTGATCATACCCGTGACAACATATGGAGAGTTGTCTTGCTCTTGGCGACTAGTGAATGCATAGAGGTGGTTTGCCCCTCCGCCAGTACTAGAAATGGCTCCTCTAGGTGCAGCCCTATTTGGTGGAGCAACTGATGAAGATTGGGATCTATTATCTCAGATTTCCACCTCCATGTTTATTCTTAGGAAACTCTTTCATGTAGTGCCCCTCTGGACCACACATGAACCAACTCGATTGTCCATCACGACACTCACCGGTGTGGTTCCTTCCACACCTACCACATGCAGGAGCCCAACTACCTCCTTGTGCAACACTAACTTGGGACTGGGCTGGTCTAGCCTTGAAATTTTGTGAATTCTGGCCATTACAGTCACATTTGTTTCTGGGCTTAGGTGCACTGGCAGATGATGGTGCATGCCCCTTTGGTTTCTGAAATTGTGGTAGACTTGAACCACCAGTCTGTTGACCAGACTCATTCCCAGTCTTAGATTTCTTGTTCGGGTACTCCTATCTGTCCCTCGACTTCTCCTCTTTAACTTGTTGGACATAGACCATCAACCTGGATATGTCCATGTAGCCTATCAACATTGAAACCCTACCTTCTTTGCTTAAAGCATGACCCAAGCCAGCAACAAACAAGATCATTCTGCTCATCATATCTTTAACCATATCTAGAGCATAGCGATACAATTGGGTGAACTTTAACCCATACTTAAAAAGAGTCCTATTTCAAAGTAAGGAACTCCCATACCTTTGCTCCCTTCAGTTATCTAGGAAAGAAACACCCCAAGAAGGATTCTTCAAAGCAATCCCAACTTGGATGTAGTGAATCCTCATCCCAATATCCTTCCACTAATTGAACCAATTCCTAGACACATTCTTCGGTTGGTCGAATACAATGGGTTTGTGTTGTTGGGATAGTATCTAGAGATTACAACCTTGACAATGTGTTTATAATTAAAGACAATGTTTTAAATTATCACCCATATTATTTTATCTTATATTAAGAGCAAGTATATAGTATCTGATGTTATATTGAGAGCAAGTATGCAATCAAATATGGAAAGAAAAGGGTCTTTTATCACAACATATGTGACATATGTAGTAACATATGTCTCATATGTAGCAACATATGGGTAATCTATAACAACATATGTCTCGTATGTAGCAACATCAACCTTAAATGGCTAATCATTTCTACATAAACGGTGATATGTTATAACTTATGGATCATCAATAGTAACATAAATCATATGTAGAAACATATGCCTCAAGTGGTCAAACATTTCTACATAAGGGTGATATGTTGCAACGTTTGAGGCATATATGGCAACATATAGATCATACGTAACAACATATGGTTCAAATGGTCAAACAATACTATACAAGGGTAATATTTTGCAACATTTAAGGCATCTGTAGCAACATATTCCTCAAATGGTACAATAATGCTACATAAGGGTGATGTGTTGCAACATATAATTAATAAATAATCTGTAGCAACATATAGACCATATGTAGCAACATATGTCTCAAATGGTCGAACATTGCTAAATAAGGGTGATATGTTGCATCACTTGACTAATATGTTATGTGAAGAACAAGTAAAAATATTGGAACAAGAATGCAAAACTACACTTATTTATTTATTTACACAACTATGATAATTTTAATGGTTGTACACAATAACATAAGAATTTTTCATCCTCCTCGGTATTTTCTTGGTAATGCTTACGAATACAAAATAATACCGACAACAAACAACACAAAAATTAGCTTCCAAATTTTACAACATTTGGTCGTCTTCTTCTCCTTCATCACCCATTTGTTACTTCTTTTAATATGAATTTCATCATCAATTTACAACTCCTTAATTATGTTCCCCAATCTCAGAATAACGAACTTGCATATATATGAACATCTTCACTATCCATCCATCTAAAAAAGTTGGATGCATTCTCCTAAAACACGCACCGCACCACACATATATTTAAATAAAATAAAACAATTAAAGAGAATATCCAAACTAAGATGTTGAAATTATACATACACGATAGCGTGGACAAGACCAAAATCTTTGACCTGAATTGTCCTTCGACAATGAAGTTTGCATTGAAAGTAAATCTCCATGTTTGCAATATATTTTCACACCCTTCATCATTACAAATTAGATTCAATATTGAATTTGAAATTATATCAAAAGTAACAAAAACAAACAAAACTCATTCATTAGATCTAGAGTACTACTAATCTATATTTTTAAGAACAAATTTCTTACCCGACCACTTTATTGCAATATTTATGATTTCTTTGTTTTGAAAATGCATGAATGTGCTGAGATTCGGTTTAACCAAAGACCAATCAAATTAGTTGTGTGTTAAAAAACAACAAACAGAAAAGACTGACAAGAAAAGACCGATGAAATAAAATAACATCATTTAATCCCATGCTCTATAGAGATACGAGTTCTATGTGAATAAACAGAGAGAGTGCAGAGAGAAAAATCAAAGTGGAGAGATCAAAGCAGCAAGGTACAAAATGAAAACCTAATTTATAGATATCCCTTTTAGAAATGAAATAATGTACTTACGTTTTTTAAGTTGTTGCCTATGGGCCGATTGGGCCTGTTTTACATTTTTAGGTGGTTGGACTTGCCTATGAATTTTATAAAGTACTTACATTTTTTAAATTGTTGCATTATATGACAATTATGTGTACGTGCAAGTAGTATCACAATTAATAGAGAAGAATTCAAGCGCATACCCATAAATATAACATTAACATAAACATAAGATGCCATTGAAATAAGTAGTTTATATAGTGACATTCAAGGCTAGGATAGGCTACATATCCATATTTACAAGGCATTACTACCAACAAAAACAACAAGTTTCACATCTGAAACGCACTAGATCTGTACTACTACTTCAGCATGCAAAAAAGGACTTGTCTGGAGGATCTGGAGTCAACATTGAGCGATTAAACTTTGATGGACTTTACTATTATTTCTTTAAGGTTGGTGTATCAGAGATATCCATACACTCTATCAGAAGACCACCTACAGAAAAACAAATAACCATAGTTAGCTACCCCATAACATGGGAAATATTAAACATAAACACAATGTTATATATTAAGTAGGAAGAATTACCAAATGATGAAGCTACCCTCCACTAGACAAGATCTGAGAAAAACAAAAAAAACACCCATGCACTGAGAACAGACTCGAAGAACAACATAATTACATTGATCACCCTTAATAAGAGAATGTGTAGACTTGAATTTGTCCAAGGTGCTAACATTTTCTTTGAATATGAGAGGAGGAGAGGACAAAGAATAAATCAAAGAAAATAACAAAAGAGAGTTTTTTTTTGTGAATTGAGAGAACCCTAATGAACCCTTTATAACGAATGAGAGTGAGTGAGTGTGTGTTAGTGGAATATTATAGAATGATCCACCGTTACATTACATGTTGAATTAGGTGACATTTTATTTTAAGATAAACATATGTTGCCACATACGCGAATCTGTTGCAATATATCAACCAGAACTTGCATATGTTGCCATATACGAAATTTCAAGGATGGGCTAATCGATGAATTGAGCAATTTACAATTGAAAAATGTCAACTTGGACTAAATTTTATTACTTTAGACCATAATCAAGCAATAAAAATATGCTATAACATTTGAAACAACATGAACTAGTGGGATGATAGTCTTTGTAAATATAATGGATAGAATTTAATGACGCTTGTTGTATTAGACCATAGTTTGTTACTTAAACATGTTGTAGGACTATATATTAGTTTTACATGTCAAATTAGATGATAATTTAATTGAATTAAACCCAAAAAGACTCATTTTATGATATTCATATGTCGCCACATATGTTGCTATTGCTAACACTTCAAGGATGTCCTAATGGTGAATTGAGAGATTTAGGAATGGATAAATGTCAAATAGGACCAAATTTTATTACTTTAGAATATTATTAAGCAATAAAAATATGGTATAACACTTGGAACAATGATCTACAAGGGTGTTATATTACTATCATATAGATTTACTTGCTCATTGTATGATGAATTAGTGGGAGGATAGTATTTGTAAATATAAGTAATAGAATTGAATGAAGGTAGTTGTATTAGACCATAATCTTTTACTTAGAGATGTTGTACGACTATATATTAGTGTTATATGTTGAATTAGGTGACAATTTAATCGAATTAACCCCCCAAAGACCCATTTTATGATATCCATATGTTTCCACATATAACATGTTTGTTGCAATTTCCAAAACAGAACGTTCATATGTTACCATAGATGATACTTCAAGGATGGGCTAATGATAAATTGAGCGATTTAAGAATGGAAAAATGTCATCTTGGACCAAATTTTAGGACTTTAGATAATAATTAAGGAATAAAAATATGCTATAACATCTGGAACAACGATTTACAAGGGTGTTATATAACTATCATATGGATTTACTTGGTCATTGTATGATGAACTAGTGGGATGATAGTCTTTGTAAATATAATTGAAAGAATTGAAGGATGGTTGATATATTAGACCATAATTTGTTAGAACTGAATGAAGGTTGTTATATTAGAACATAATTTGTTACTTAGACATGTTGTAGTACTATATATTAGTGTTACATGTTGAATTAGGTGACACATTAATTGAATTAAACCCCTAGAAGACCCATTTTATGATAAACATATGTTGCTACATATGACAAGTCTGCTGCAATTTCCCTAACATAATGTGTATGTGTTTCTAAGGATGACACTTCAAGGATTGGATAATCTATGAATTGAGTTTGCAAGAAATGTATATATGTTGACACACATGAAAATTTAATGAATACATAAATTTAAATTTACTTTATGTATTTCTAAATCACAACGACATAAGTCACAACGAAGTCAGGGGTAATAGAATCGATGAACAGGGCAAAATATACGACATATATGTTGTGTTCTTATATAATGCCAAGGAATGTATGTGAAGTGAGAAGTTGCAACTTCTAAAGGCCAAGAGAATAGATGAGACAACTTTTGACTTTTGAAAATAGGGTAAAATGAAAGAGTTGTAAATTATATTTTCTTGAAAGTTGTTCAAGTGACGGTAATGATTGAATGATTGTTCAGACACCTTACACATTATTTTCTTAGAAATATGGTGCCGCAAATGTACTATTCTGTTGTAAGTAGCAATACATAATTAAAATATGTTGCAACAGATGCAATATTATATGGTAAGTAGCAACACATAATTGTCATACGTTGCCAAAGATGAAATATTTTGTTGAAGTAGGAACACATAATTTTCATATATTGCCACAAAAGAAATATTCTATTGTAAGTAGCAACACATAATTGTCATATGCTTCCACAAAAGCATTTAGTTCAAAATAAGTCACACATTTTTATATAAATAACATAACGTATATCCTGATTAAAATTAAGATAAAAAAGGATAGATAGATGACAATTTTTTACATATGTTGTCACATATGACAATTTAATTAATACCAGACAACAGTATAATACATAAATTTAACTACATAATCTCTGTTCTATCTCACAACTACATAAATCAAAATGAATATATTCATATTCATTGTCTCTTTGTCTTGGCCAACCATTCTTGTGACCGATTTGCTCAAATTGATAAACAGTGCAACGAATTGGTTTTACTCCCAACGACACCCACATTCTACCTAAAATATTTTGCAAATGTTGTCGACATCTTCTGAGTTTTAGTGGCTAGATTTTTATCATGTTGACAATGAACATTAAGCCTTCACTCATGGATTAACCCCCATTGAAGATTGAAGTTATGTAAAATACATACTCTGCACCATTGTGACCATAGTCTGCTGCTTAATTATTCATTCCAAATGCAGTTGGATCGCAACGGTTGAAAAATCATACGACAGAATAAATACCATTTAAAATGAAAAATATATTGATAAAAATGTGAATACATTAAAAAACCATTAAAATTTACCATGCATTTTCTGTATAAGGCTTTTAAATTTTCCGATAATCTGTACATTTCTAGGAAAAAATGGCTTGTTAAACAATCGACCATCTACAACAAAAAAAGTCAACCAATGTTATCTTTTGATATATAGAAGGTTAATTAGAGACTTCATTGAGGACCCTAATACATACATACTGTAACGACCTATTTAGTCGTTTTGAGCAGCAAATTTTATTTCTGAAAAACTGGCTGAAACCACGGACCCCACGACGGACCGTCACAGGCACGACGGACCGTCGCAGGGTGTCTCGTTTCAATATACTTAGAAATTCTTAAATTTGGTACTGAAAATCGACTCTCTGAACTTCGTAACGAAATGGCAGGACGGACCGTCATAGGTGTGACGGACCGTCACAGTGTCCTTGGTGGAAAATAGAGTTCTGATCGTTACGACGACCTGTGTGACGGACCGTCGCACTCACGACGGCCCATCACAGGTTGCGTAATCCCAGTCAGAATCGGATTTCTTTACACGTTTTAAGGGACGTTTTGGACTATTCTTTCCTTAATTATAGATTTTGTGGGTTTACATTAATAAATCTAATTACTTGGGGGTTAAAATAGGTAACCTTAAGTTAATTAGTGGGTCATTATTACCATCTTTCATTCATAATTATATATGAGTTAGGGTAAAAGAAAGAGGGTTTGAATAAGAAAAAGAGAAAAGAAAAGAGAGAGATAGATTGATCGATTGAGAGAGAGAGAGTCGAACGAGGAAGAAGAATATCAAAACTTGGGAAATTGCTTGTTGATTCCAATTCTTCGGTGGAGGTAGGTTATGGTTTCTTTTACGATATTCGTAGTGAACTCTCAATAGTAAATGATATGTGTTGATAGTATTGTAAACCCTGCTATGTGTTTAATTGTATGATTGCATGATTGAGATTATGAAATTGTGATAAACTAAGCATGATGAAGTTATTGAATCCAAATCTTGAAAGAAAACCCTAATTCACTTGTTATTGATGATGCCTTAGTGTAAAAGAAGGCTTGATGAATTAGGGGATCGGGTGCCACGTTCCGGTACCAGGATAGACTGAGGATCGGAGTGTCACGTTCTGACACCAGGATAGTATATGGATCGGGTGCCACGTTCCGGTACCAGGATAGAATGAGGATCGAGTGTCACGTTCGACACCAGGATAGAATATGGATCGGGTGCCACGTTCGGTACCAGGATATAATGAGGATCGGAGTGTCACGTTAGACACCAAAGATAGAATATGGAGCGGAGTGTCACGTACCGACACAAGAGGAAGAAAGATAATGAATCTTGAAAGATGTAAATATACTCAATGTAATGAAACCAATTCCCAAATGAGTATGATATTGAGGCTTGAGTCCTCATGTGTGAACTTAACGGTAAATGTTAATGATATAGTACTTCTTGTTGCTACATGTTAAGCATCATAGTTGATTTTATGATATTACTTGATATATATTATCTTCTATTTTGAGTTGGCCGATGATATCTACTCAGTATTTGTGGTTGTACTGACCCCCTACTTTTATGTTTTCTCTTTGATATTTGTGGAGTGCAGCAAACGTGCCATCGTCCTCAACTCAACAGTAGATCTAGCCAGTCTTCACTACCTTCGGAAATTCAGGGTGAGCTAATGCGTCTAGCTTGGACTGGATCTTCTCCTTCAAGTCTTGATGCCTTGAACTTCCGGCATGGACTAGCTTTTTAGTTATTTTTGTTCTTAGACATTTTAGTTTAGTAATTTGAGGATAGATGTTCTTGTGATGATGACTTCCAGATTTTGGGGTTGATAATAATAGTTTTGAGTTGTTTTTATTAATGAGTTTAAGTCTTCCGCATTACTTTTGTTGATATTGTATTAAAATGTTAAGGTTTAGATTGGTTGGTTCGCTCACATAGGAGGGTGAATGTGGGTGCCAGTCGCGTCCCCGATTTGGGTCGTGACAAACTTGGTATCAGAGCCTTAGGTTCGTTGGTCTCATCACACAAGAACAGGTCTAGTAGAGTCTTAAGGAAACGGTAGGGGGACGCCTTTACTTTTCCTTAAGAGGCTATAAGACTTTAGGAAAATTTCACTCTTTCATTCTTTCTTTCGTGCTACTACTTGAGTCCAATTGGTATCTAGGTGATACGAATTGGTATCTGACCATCTTCACTCTATTTCGCAGATGGTTAGAACTAGAGCAACGACCGCACCAAAGAAAGAACAACGGCACAAAGAAGAAACATCCGAGCCACCCACCGGGTCAGTGGGCTCGAGGAAGAGCAATGCAAGAGGCCGTGGTAGAGGTCGTGGGAGGGCGTCCTCTAGAGGAAGAGGGCGAGCACCTAGCCCATATGATGCTAGGCGTTGACTCCTCCACCGGTGATGAAGTGGTAAGAGAAGGGGAGGATGGGGAGAATGAACAAGCGAGAATGAGGAATTGCCACCCCAACCTACCCCACAGATGATCAATCAGGTTCTCGCTTATCTTAGCGGGTTATCTGATCACGGTCAGGCACCTCCAGGGGTTTCTGCACCAACACCTCCGGTTTCAGAGGTACGACATGCGGCTACTATGGCTCCCCGCATGGATGCCTCATTAGAGATAGGCACATTTCCACGTCTGACTACTGGACCGATAATGACAAACGATCAGCACGAACTTTTCAGTAAGTTCTTGAAATTGAAACCTCCAGTCTTCAAAGTGCGAGAATCTGAAGATGCTTATGATTTTCTGGTTGATTGTCATGAGCTACTACACAAGATGGGTATAGTGGAGCGGTTCGGTGTTGAGTTCGTGAGCTATCAGTTTCAAGGGAACGCCGAGATGTGGTGGCGGTCACATATAGAGTGTCAACCAACAGAGACACCCCCTATGACTTGGGAATCATTCTCTAGCTTGTTTATGGAGAAGTATATCCCAAGGACTTTGAGAGATAGAAAAAGGGATGAGTTCTTGAGTCTTGAGCAAGGAAGGATGACGGTTAATGCATATGAGGCTAAATTCCGCGCATTATCTAGGTATGCCACCCAACTTTGTTTCAGTCCACAAGAACGGATTCGCCGTTTTGTGAAAGGGTTGAGGTCAGAATTGCGGATTTCGGCCCTACAGATAGCGGCAACGGCAAGATCCTTCCAAGAGGTGGTAGACTTTGTGATAGAGGTGGAAGAAGTGAAGCCAGACGACTTCACCACGACATCGACATCAAAGAGGTTCTGAAAGGGAGGTGAGTTCAACGGTTCGTATACTAGAGGACAGAATTCTGGAGGTTACTCAGTTCGACCCATTCAGTCTTCACTACAGACTGTAGTTGGGGGTCCACCTCAGACCGGTCAACACTTCTCTGAGAGGCCGATGCGTGAACCCAGAGAATGTTATGGATGTGGGGAGATTGGACACATTAAGAGGTATTGTCCAAACCAGAGTTACAGAACCCCACTAGCTAGAGGTAGGGGTGGTCATGGTAGAGGCCGTTATTCTGGAGGACGTGGAGGTCGAGGTAATGGTGGTCACCACAACGGCAGAGGTGATGGGCAAACTGGAGCCACTACTACGCAACATGGTAGGGCCAACGGACAGACGAATAATGGGGCCCATTGTTACGGTTTTCCTGGGAGATCTGAAGCGGAGGCATCAGATGCTGTCATCACAGGTAACCTTTTGATTTGTGATTGCATGGCTTCCGTATTGTTTGATCCTGGATCCACGTTTTCTTATGTATCTTCCTCATTTGCTAATGGTCTAAATTTACATTGTGAATTACTTGACACGCCTATTCGTGTTTCTACTCCGGTGGGCGAGTCTGTGATAGTTGAAAGGGTGTATAGGTCTTGTTTGGTGAATTTTGTGGGGAGCAACACTTACGTAGATTTGGTTATTTTAGAAATGGGTGACTTTGATGTAATTCTGAGTATGACTTGGCTCTCTCCGAATTTTGCGATTTTGGATTGTAATGCTAAAACTGTGACGTTAGCCAAGCCTGGGGCAGATCCGTTAGTGTGGGAGGGCGACTACACTTCCAATCCGGTTCGTATCGTGTCCTTTCTTTGTGCTCGGAAGATGGTTAGTACGGGTTGTTTAGCTTTCTTAGCACATCTTAGGGATGACACTACTCAAGTACCCTCAATTGAATCGGTTTCGGTAGCTCGAGAATTTTTGGATGTGTTCCCTGCAGATCTTCCTGGTATGCCACCAGACAGGGATATTGACTTCTGTATCGATCTTGAACCGGGCACACGCCCCATTTCTGTACCCCCTTATAGAATGGCTCCCACAGAGTTAAGAGAGTTAAAGGCACAACTTCAAGAGTTGTTGAGCAAAGGCTTTATTAGGCCAATTGCATCTCCTTGGGGTGCTCCGGTTTTGTTTCTGAAGAAGAAGGATGGGAGTTTTCGGATGTGCATAGACTACAGACAACTGAATAAGGTAACTATCAAGAACAAGTATCCTCTTCCTCGCATTGATGACTTGTTCGATCAGTTACAAGGTTTTTGTGTCTTCTCTAAGATTGACTTGAGATCCGGTTATCATCAATTGAAAATACGGGCAACGGATGTACCAAAGACTTCTTTTCGAACTAGGTATGGACAGTATGAATTTGTGGTGATGTCCTTTGGTCTTACGAATGCCCCTGCTGCGTTCATGAGCTTGATGAATGGGATTTTTAAGCCATACCTGGATCTCTTCGTGATCGTATTTATTGATGATATATTGGTATACTCAAAGAGCAAGAAGGAACATGAGGAGCATTTGAGAATGGTATTGGAAATGTTGAGGGAGAAAAAGCTTTATGCGAAATTCTCCAAGTGTGAGTTTTGGCTAGATGCAGTGTCCTTCTTGGGGCACGTAGTTTCTAAGGATGGAGTGATGGTAGATCCATCTAAGATTGAGACAGTGAAGAATTGGGTGAGACCCACTAATGTGTCAGAAATAAGAAGTTTTGTGGGGTTAGCTAGTTACTACCGCCGATTCGTCAAGGGATTCTCTTCTATTGCTTCTCAATTGACAAACTTGACTAAGCAGAATGTTCCCTTTGTATGGTCAGATGAATGTGAGGAAAGCTTTCAGACGCTTAAGACTTTGTTGACTAGCGCACCAATTCTTACCTTGCCGGTAGAGGATAAAAACTTCATTGTTTATTGTGATGCATCCTATTCGGGGTTGGGTGCAGTGCTAATGAAAGAGAAGAATGTGATTGCTTATGCTTCGAGGCAATTAAAGGTGCATGAACGTAACTATCCGACCCATGATTTGGAGTTGGCCGCGGTAGTATTTGCACTAAAGCAATGGAGACACTATTTGTATGGGGTTAAGTGTGAGGTCTATACAGATCATCGTAGCCTACAGTATGTCTTTACTCAGAAAGATTTGAACTTGAGACAAAGGAGATGGATGGAACTACTGAAGGACTACGATATCACTATCTTGTATCATCCGGGGAAGGCGAATGTTGTGGCAGATGCCTTGAGTAGAAAGGCGGGAAGCATGGGAAGTCTAGCTCACTTGCAAGCTTCTAGACGCCCATTGGCTAGAGAGGTTCAGACTCTGGCTAACGACTTGATGAGGTTAGAAGTAAATGAGAAGGGAGGATTGTTGGCTAATGTGGAGTCAAGATCTTCTTTTCTTGACAAGATTAAGGGAAAACAGTTTGATGATGAGAAACTAAGGTGAATCCAAGAGAAGGTGTTGCGAGGACAGGCTAAGGAAGCACAAATCGATGAGGAAGGTGTTTTGAGAATTAAAGGAAGGGTATGTGTACCCCGCGTCGATGATTTGATCGACACTATTCTGACAGAGGCTCATAGTTCAAGGTATTCTATACATCCAGGTGCAACCAAGATGTATCGTGACCTCAAGCAACACTTTTGGTGGAGTAGAATGAAGCGTGATATTGTTTACTTTATTGCCAAGTGTCCAAACTGTCAACAAGTAAAGTATGAACACCAAAGGCCCAGAGGAACACTTCAGAGAATGCCCATTCCGGAATGGAAGTGGGAAAGAATTGCAATGGACTTTGTGGTTGGTCTTCCAAAGACAATGGGTAAGTACGACTCTATTTGGGTGATTGTTGATAGGTTAACTAAATCTGCTCATTTCATTCCGGCAAAGGTGACTTACAATGAAGAGAAGTTAGCCAAGATCTATATCTCAGAAATCGTTCCATTGCATGGGGTTCCACTATCCATCATATCAGATAGAGGTACGCAATTTACTTCTAAGTTTTGGAAAACATTGCATGCGGAATCGGGTACTAGGTTGGACCTTAGTACTGCGTTCCATCCTCAGACCGATGGTCAGTCTAAAAGGACGATTCAAGTGTTGGAGGATATGCTTCGCGCATGTGTAATAGAGTTTGGTGGCCATTGGGATAGCTTCTTACCTTTAGAGGAGTTTTCATACAATAATAGCTATCACTCAAGCATTGACATGGCTCCATTTGAAGCATTGTATGGTAGGAGATGTAGATCTCCCATTGGTTGGTTTGATGCATTCGAGGTTAGACCTTGGGGTACTGATCTGTTGAGGGATTCGATAGAGAAAGTGAAGTCTATTCAAGAAAAGCTTCTAGCGGCGCAAAGTAGACAAAAAGAATATGCAGATCGAAAGGTTAGAGACTTAGAGTTCATGGAGGGTGAACAAGTCTTGTTGAAAGTTTCACCAATGAAAGGGGTGATGCGGTTTGGTAAAAGAGGTAAGCTAAGTCCGAGGTACATTGGGCCATTTGAAGTACTAAAGCGAGTAGGGGAGGTGGCTTATGAGTTAGCCTTGCCTCCAGGGCTGTCCGGAGTGCATCCGGTATTCCATGTGTCTATGTTGAAAAGATATCATGGGGATGGAAACTACATTATCCGTTGGGATTCAGTTTTGCTTGATGAGAACTTGTCTTATGAGGAGGAGCCAGTTGCTATTTTAGATAGGGAAGTTCGCAAGTTGAGGTCAAGAGAGATTGCATCCATCAAAGTGCAATGGAAGAATCGACCGGTTGAAGAAGCCACTTGGGAGAAGGAGGCAGATATGCAAGAAAGATACCCACATCTGTTCAAAGATTCAGGTACTCCTTCTCGCCCTTGTTTTTCTTCTTGTGATCGTTCGAGGACGAACGATGGGTAAATTGGTATCTATTGTAACGACCTGTTTAGTCGTTTTGAGCAGCAGATTTTATTTCTGAAAAACTGGCTGATACCACGGACCCCACGACGGACCGTCACAGGCACGACGGACCGTCGCAGGGTGTCTCATTTTAATATACTTAGAAATTCTTAAATTTGGTACTGAAAATCGACTCTCTGAACTTCGTAACGAAATGGCAGGACGGACCGTCACAGGTGTGACGGACCGTCACAGTGTCCTTGGTGGAAAATAGAGTTTTGATCGTTACGACGACCTGTGTGACGGACCGTCGCACTCACGGCGGCCCGTCACAGGTTGCGTAATCCCAGTCAGAATCGGATTTCTTTACACGTTTTAAGGGACGTTTTGGACTATTCTTTCCTTAATTATAGATTTCGTGGGTTTACATTAATAAATCTAATTACTTGGGGGTTAAAATAGGTAACCTTAAGTTAATTAGTGGGTCATTATTACCATCTTTCATTCTTAATTATATATGAATTAGGGTAAAAGAAAGAGGGTTTGAATAAGAAAAAGAGAAAAGAAAAGAGAGAGATAGATTGATCGATTGAGAGAGAGAGAGTCGAACGAGGAAGAAGAATATCAAAGCTTGGGAAATTGCTTGTTGATTCCAATTCTTCGGTGGAGGTAGGTTATGGTTTCTTTTACGATATTCGTAGTGAACTCTCAATAGTAAATGATATGTGTTGATAATATTGTAAACCCTGCTATGTGTTTAATTGTATGATTGCATGATTGAGATTATGAAATTGTGATAAACTAAGCATGATGAAGTTATTGAATCCAAATCTTGAAAGAAAACCCTAATTCACTTGTTATTGATGATGCATTAGTGTAAAAGAAGGCTTGATGAATTAGGGGATCGGGTGCCACGTTCCGGTACCAGGATAGACTGAGGATCGGAGTGTCACGTTCCGACACCAGGATAGTATATGGATCGGGTGCCACGTTCCGGTACCAGGATAGAATGAGGATCGGAGTGTCACGTTCCGACACCAGGATAGAATATGGATCGGGTGCCACGTTCCGGTACCAGGATAGAATGAGGATCGGAGTGTCACGTTCCGACACCAGGATAGAATATGGAGCGGAGTGTCACGTACCGACACAAGAGGAAGAAAGATAATGAATCTTGAAAGATGTAAATATACTCAATCTAATGAAACCAATTCCCAAATGAGTATGATATTGAGGCTTGAGTCCTCATGTGTGAACTTAACGGTAAATGTTAATGATATAGTACTTCTTGTTGCTACATGTTAAGCATCATAGTTGATTTTATGATATTACTTGATATATATTATCTTCTATTTTGAGTTGGCCGATGATATCTACTCAGTACTTGTGGTTGTACTGACACCCTACTTTTATGTTTTCTCTTTGATATTTGTGGAGTGCAGCAAACGTGCCATCGTCCTCAACTCAACAGTAGATCTAGCCAGTCTTCACTACCTTCGGAAATTCAGGGTGAGCTAATGCGTCTAGCTTGGACTGGATCTTCTCCTTCAAGTCTTGATGCCTTGAACTTCCGGCATGGACTAGCTTTTTAGTTATTTTTGTTCTTAGACATTTTAGTTTAGTAATTTGAGGATAGATGTTCTTGTGATGATGATTTCCAGATTTTGGGGTTGATAATAATAGTTTTGAGTTGTTTTTATTAATGAGTTTAAGTCTTCCGCATTACTTTTATTGATATTGTATTAAAATGTTAAGGTTTAGATTGGTTGGTTCGCTCATATAGGAGGGTGAATGTGGGTGCCAGTCGCGTCCCCGATTTGGGTCGTGACACATACCTTAATTTAACCCTCATTACATCTTTGAGGATGTAGGAAGCAATCCTTTTGATGATATCAATTAGTAGTTCCCTCGGAAGGAGGGATTCAATGACGTTTTTTTGTTCATAATTATTCTTAAAGATTTCTTATTCATATTGGATAAAATTGAATGGAAGGTCCTAGTTGTGTTCTCTTATTTAATGAAATTTGAAAAGTTGTACTTTGAAGTCGAAAACAAGAGAAGGGAGGGAAGAGAAGAGACAAGTTTTGACTTTTCAAATGCAAGTACTTATTTTCTTGAAAAAGTGGTAAAATATGAAGAGTACTAATTAAGTTCTTTCTTGAAAGTTGTTCTAATAATACTAATGATATGGTTGATCGATTGTTCATTTACCTTACATGTAATTATTTTTTAAAATATGTTGGAGCAGATTCATTTTTTGTGCTACTTGTAACACATAATTGATATATGTTTGAACAAATGCAATATTATGTTGTAAGATCTAACACATAATCAATATATGTTGGAACAGATGCGTTATTCTGTGGTACTTGTAATATATAATAGACATATATTGGAACAGGTGCAATATTATGTTGTATGATCTAACATATAATTAATATATGTTGGAACTGATGCGTTATTCTGTGGTACACGTAACATATAATTATCATATGTCGCCACAAATGCAATATTCTATTGTAATTAGAAACACATAGTTAAATAAATCACACAATTTATATAAATAACATAACATAAGTTGATTCAAATTAAGATAAGAATATAGGTAACATTATTCTCAAATAAAAAGAAAATTAATTAAAATTCAACAACACTTATGGATCATTTCGATTCGGGCATGTAGTTCTTTTTTGGCCAATGTCCCTACACACAGAACACTTACTTTTTCTTGTTGGAAGTGATTCACAAACTCCACGTCTCATGTATCTTCTTTTTCCTGGTTTGCATGGATCAAAATTCAGAGTAGGTATTTCTATCTCTATGATATGTAAGAGGACAATCTAAGAATCATCAAGTGGTACCGGACGAATTTCCTCAAAGTATGTCATTATGTTTTTTTCCACTGAGTAATATGGAGAGGATTACTCATAAATCAGATTTCCAAAATCGGCACCATATTGGGATTGAAGAAATGTCATGGCATGTGGACAAGGTATCTTGTCCAAGTCAAAAATTCAACAAGTACAAGTTATTCTTTGTAGATCAACCATAGAAACATCACCATGACTAGTAGTCACATACTGAACTTGTAATTAGCAATTTGACTAGCCAACAACTTGTTGTCTGTGTTGACATACTTTGATATGTTTTCTTTAAATAGAAGGAACAAATCTATTTATAGAGTTCACCAGCTCCATACGCCTCTAGTGAAATAAAAGTGCAAATCTTATGTTTATTTCATTAACTTAAGCGATAATGGGAAATTCTCTTTCAACACCAAATATAGAATTCACTGATTCCACGATATTCGACGTCATAATTTTATATCTATACAAAAAAAATAAAACTCAAACAATGTACATAAATAACAATAAACTAAAACGAGATGATATAGACAATAATGTACTTATTACCCGAGCAAAATGTCCTACTCCATGTGTGAAATCCAATACACTAAAGAGTTTCAGCCTGCATTTTGTACCAAATCTCTTATTGAATTTAAATGGTCATGGAACTCACATATATTGTATGCCTTTGCTTCTTTATAAAAATGGGATACTTCCTTTGAATTGTGAAAGTTATTTTGAATATTTTTACCAAGGTGTCTCAAAGAACAACCATAATGAGATGCAGGGTAGATAGTCGAAACCATCTTTCGAATACTTGGATGCCTATTAAAAATAATGCACAACTCATCAATATCATCTACAAAGCTTCTCATATTTTGAAAATATATTCATATGACGCATCACATTCCTTGTCCACAACACAAAAAACCACTGAAAATATATGATTCTCAACATCTTGTGCCATCACCGTTTGTGAAATTCTTTCATACATGATAATCATAATTGTCCCATCAACGACTATTGCTTTTCTCATTTCTTGAAAAACAGTTATCCAAGCTGCATATGATACAAAGAAATACTTGAACGTCCAATTTTCATCGAGGGAAATATCGTCTTGCTTCCTGGATTTGTAACTTTAAGCATATCACCGTACACATTAAGCATTGTATACCCGTGCTCATGTGGTACCCTAACATTTGACTTAGCATGCTACATTCCCCTATAAATCTTCCAATAGCTTACATTACAACCCAATTCTATGTGGAGTTTATTTGACATGCCTCTTGTGGATGTCCTTTTATCATTGGGAAATCTATTTTCAAAGTACTTACCTATGACTTTAATCATTACATACATATTACGGCTTGTAAGATGCTCTTAACAACATGTTTGTCACTTTTCATATATTCTAATGACAAACATGTCACTACTTGTATATTTAACAACCCTCAGTCACCAATTGTACTCCAGATATGTAAATCTAAAATAAAATACATTATGGGAATTGATCACCTTTCAGACTAAAATCTTTTTTCAAGCAAGCATTTTTCAATGAATTTGCTAGTTTTTCCTAGTTCTTGAATATCATTCCCTTATAAAACAAGTTTCATCATCTTGAACATTATTCACACGTGATGTTTGAGAAGAAATTGGATTGTTGCTAACAATAATAGGTGTAGGAGAATTGTTGCTCTCAAAGTCCGGCACTTCACCTATTCCAATTTCATAATCATGATTATTCATGTCCATAATATTAAATTGATCATTTCAGTTTCCTTGTTTGCATTCTTCTTGATTATGATCCTCCTCGATAGGATTTTTATCCACGTAGACTCTTAATATGGGCGGTCTCACTGCTCATTTCAAATAAACAAGCAAACTAGGCTGATCAGTTATTGTAAAAGGTAAGACCTTATCATTATGAAAAAATGGGGAATATAATTCATGATAAGATATTTCACTTGACAATTGAATTCAGAATTTTGGGATGACTAAATTAATAAAATCATCATACAAAATATTTCTTTCGACATTCATACTTACCGACCCTCTCCGTTTCTTACCATCCTTCCAATGTCAAATGTATGGATTTCTTCTTGACCCATTCACCATGACAATCAATATCTACAAATATTTCCTTCATTCATTGTACTTCAAGAAATTAATTTAAAAATACAATTTGTACTAATGAAGAAATGTTATATGTTGCAACATATTACTATTTTTTTGTGACATGAAAGTCATATGTTGTTATATATAACTGTTATGTTGTGAACAACATGTGTAAGTTATACATGTGACAACATGTGTAAGTTATATGTTGCAACATATAGTTATACCGTTACAAAATGTAAGTAAAATTCTGCTACATATAACTATTCTATTGTCAACCATAAATTACATGTTGTAATGAAATGTATAATTTATATGTTGCAACATATGACTAGTCTGTTGCAATATGTAAGTCATAAGTTGCTACATATGTAAGTTATATTTTGAATATTGTGTAAGTTATATGTTGCAACATATGTCTACTCGGTTGCAATTGAAATAACCTTTCTGTTGCTACATAAGACTATAATTTGTTCCAATAGTCAAATTTTACAACATATACAACCATTTGTTGGACACACAAATAAAAATTGTCGAAAAAATTATAGGTACCCTGATGATGATGAATGAATTCAAGAACTATTAATTTTACTTACCAAAAAAATGGTGTGTGAACTGAATCACTTATGCAGTAATTCCAATTGATACAGAACGAAATCTTGTCCACTGATTAGATTAGCTAAATATGATTCAAGAAGAATAAAAGAAGAACAAGAAGAAATCTCAAGTACTACCAATCAAGCCCAACAATGTACGAAAAGAGAGGAAGAAGATAAAGAGAATGGGAAGAATGACAAACAAACAAGCAAGAACAAAGCAGCAGAAGAAGAAGTCTTCAAAAAATGAAATAACTAGAAAAATCCCTAGCTCATGAAAGAAGTCTTAAATATTAAATTGACTAAAAAGACAAGAACTCATAACATGTGATCATTCCCTCAAACCAGAGGATTCACCACAAGCTAACCAAAGTTGAATCAATCCTCTAGCCACAGCTGAATGAAGGACCGTTAAATCATATATTTTGAAACAATAGAGGCACAAAATATATATGTGTTAGTACTTTGAATGTACTGAATATGGGAAACATGCATAAACATAAATATGATAAGATGATAAGTTCAAAACATGATTATGCATGATGAAGTAAATATATCAATCAAATAATCTTAATTCATAAATCATGGAATGGTCAATGAAATATTGGAATCATGACATATGTGTAAGAAATAATTTAAGTAAGAAATCATATCATTTCTAGGATATTTACTTTTAACTGATTTAGACTATGTTAGATATAACAGGGAATTCAATGTTTTTCTCCCACATAGAAAAGAGATTGTCGTACTTGCCAAGGCTTATGTGGAAGTTTAGGTGTGCACTATCTTTGATTTTCATTAGGGACATCCTACATGACATATAGTTAAAGGACTTTCAGAATCGCCCAAACTCACTCGATGCTAAGTTAAATCCTCAAAAATCATCGAGAATAATATCATATACGTATATCTTAGTCTTTCAAATGTCGAGAATCTAGTAACACTAATGATTATGAGATTTTGACTCATTTAGGATTTTTTCATCGTTTTTTCTCCTCAATGCCTAATTTATGCTCTAAACCGATGTTAAAGTGTTTCTTAGAAGAAATGAAGGCAAAGCAGGAATGCAAGGACATTACCAGGAAAAGAGAAGAAAAAAATCTAAAGAAGTTGAAGAAAGGCAATCCTAGTGATTGCTGAGACAACTCGATGAACCGCTCAGTGGTTCCTCAGCGTGCCTAATTTTACTGCCTTTCAGAAGTAGGGAATATGCAAACTTGGTGATGGAAATGGAGTGACAGAAAACCGCCAAATGGATCGGCGACTCAAATCCTTACTGCTTTAAGTTACAAAAGCATGAGGTTGAAGAGACAAAACAATACAATGATGAATAGTGACTTTTGTTGCATCGTCGACCTGGTTAGTGACACTTAACTTACTCCGCCACTTGACCATAAAAGTGAAAATTTTGAAGCGTATAAGTACTTGAGTTCAAAAGAGAAAAAGGGAGTTCCAAAATTCCCAGAGTCTAAGCAATTATTATCAGAGTTTTTACCTTGAGTTTTTGATTCCTTACACTAGTTTTTGGGTTTTTTAGTAGAGACTTCAAGTGGGTTTTGAATTTTGGTTTAACGGAATCATTGTTAAGACTTATAAATCATTACCCTGTTCATGGACAACGTAATTGGTAATTGTTTTTGTGGCTAAAATTAACAACCATTCTTGGGAAAGTGATCATGTAATTATTTGTTCTAATTAACTTTTCAGTATTGTTGTTTCTAATTTAATTGTTGGTCTTGAAGTGGGTTTGATTGATAGATGTGTACTAACTCATCAATTGTGGTTGTTAATTCAATTCTAGCTATGTGTTCAGAGGATTGCTTGAGAAAGAGGTTTTAGAACTTAGATTATTGATTGATGATTGTAGTGATTGAGTTGTTGGGGGTTCAGCTCGAGAGAGTGAACCTTAACTCAATTCTATCTATCTAGATCGAGAGAGTAGATAAATTAAGATATTGGGTTGTTAATATTCTTAGGCTTGTCAAGGTTCGAAAGAACTTTCTTAAATCATAATAGTTGTTCGAGAGAAAGCTATTGCATTAGTAATATAGTGTAACGACACAATCCATCGTTATTAATGAAAGGAAATGTTGAGGGAAAACTGGGTCCACCGTCCCGTCACAATGGGCTATTTGTCGCTAGAGTGGCAACAATAGAGCGGGACGAATAGGACATATCTTAGATAACATGAAATCTTATTTTCTCCCTTCTCCCAAAACATCAAAAATAGGTGAGGACTATCCTAGAAACCCTCAAGAGGCTGCTCTAAGCTTGAGAAGGAAGGAGGAGAGATTTCTAGGATAAAGAGGTCGATAGCTTGCGAATTCTTGGTTAAATTGTAACGACCCGCTGGTCATTCTGAGAAATAATACTATTTTGAATCTTTCCATAGAATTTAAAACGGAAACTTTGAAATATTCATAACTATGAGTATCTAATTGCTGAAAACTTTATTAAATAATTAATGGAGTTAATAGTTAGTGGACCAAGTCTATAATTCATTAATATCCATGTAATTTGACCCATTTAAATAGATGTATTAAGATTTATCGAGGGTTTGTAATTATTTGTCATACCACAATCCACCTTCAACTGCTATCTGCACACGACTAAGACAAGTACTACATTAGTAGAGCAAGAACGGAAGTCTCCAGGTAAAGGAAAAAAAACTGCACCTTAAGATTTCTGTTTATGTATGTATTGAATTATTAGATATTATAATTGGTTCATTAGATAGGCCTATGTGGTGGAAATTGTTTCCAAGGAATCACGGTAGGTTAATAATTAACTATTAGACTATTAAACAATGGCATAAGTTCTCTGTTGGAAAGAAAACATGTACATAAAATAAAATTTTTGGGAGTTAGTGTTCCTGTACATTGTTAGCCATAGGAAATTAATGTTTGGCAGTAGTGTAGCGTTGATGTTGGGTTATGGGTTAAGAGGGGTTGAAATATTGTGTTTCCTAGAATCTAGAAATATCACTGTAATATATATGGGCTCTAAATGCATAATTTTGAAGGAAAAATATCTCTTATATATGTGGAGATACAAATACAGAATGTACGAGTATCCTACAAGATGTTGCTCGTTGATAAGGTGTCTTGGGACCAGGTTAGGGGAAAATTGTTTGTCTATTAAGGATAATAACTCAAAAATGATAATGTGAAATCATTGGACAATGGATAATCAGTAGCTAATAATTGGAGTATTCGATGGTTGGTTAAGATCAGAAAATATTTCCTTGAGTTATATACTTCACAAGAATTTGTATTCTGATAAGGTTTGTTTACATTATTAAACATTAGGCGCGTGCATTATAAAAATATTACTAGAAGTATGTTATTTTGAATTGAAGGACTAAGACTAAACCCTAGGCTTAAAATTTAACAAATTGGATCCTTGACATATAAATTATATCAAGAGTAGGAGCTTGATTTGAGATGTGATTGAGTTTTGGGGTCTAGGTTAGACATATTATTATAATTATTATTTGAATATCTATTAACTCTCTTACTTATGAATATTGCATAATTGGTAGATTGGGAACGTTACGGAGCTTTGCAAGATGGAAAGAAAAAATATTGAAGAATTGTGGCACGATATCAGCATTTAAGCTATGTTAAGACTTTTCAGACTTGTAGAAGGACATTTTCCTAATTAAAGATTAAAAATTGAATAGATAATGTGTAAGGGCAAAAGATGGGGGTCCCGTACCAATAGTGTGACAGGCATTGTTACAAGTACCGGGGTAATAAAAGGAAAGTTATTGCTATAATAGGCGGATTGTAATATCTGAATTCAAAAGCATATGAGTATTAGCTGATGTATTATTGAATTTAATTCCTTGTGTGGATGTGTTTCTTATTCAAACCCATATATTTGTGTAAGTCTAGGTGGTAATGTACTATACTAATATTTGATTGATTGAGATTCATCATTATCCCTATATTTTAAAACAATATTTTGTACATGCATTGACATGAGATTAAGTATATGTTGGGCACATGGAGATTGTCCGTGCCGGGGATGATGAGATATTATGATTATAATTTGTGTACGTGGAGACCATCCGTGCAAAAATTTTTTAATTTTATGATAGTGCATCGAGATCGTCTGCACAGACACGTGGAGATTGTCCATGTCGGTATATGGACATCGCAAGTCACCCATGGGTCTTGAACTCTCAATGTATTTTTGAGGAGTATCATTTATATATGGTTGAGAGAGTACTAGGTATTTTGAAGCATATCATTTTCTCATGTCATATTCCATTGTATCTCATGACATCCTTCATTCTTGATTGATTATGTGTTTTAAGCGTGGTGGTTGGAAAGTACTTGATATTTGATTACCTCTGTTTGATGAAACTTGAATAGTAAGTGTAATATAGACTTGAATAAAAGAATAGTTTTTTTTATATAAACTAATGTTACTACTTCTTCGTTGTCGTTCAATGAGATATAATGTGTACACGTGGTTTCATACTTATACTAAACTTGTTACACTCTTTATGGTGTATCGATTCTGAGTAGGAGCACATCTCGAGGAGCAATTTGAGTCCGATCTTGGAGTTGTGGTGAGTTGCTTGGTTGTTCCGTGGCCCACACCTCCCTTTATCTTTCAATTATTTCATTATTTTAGTGTTCGGATATGATATCCCTTATGTTGGATTTGTAATTTTAGTTTAAGACTTGCATCGTATTTTATAAGCTCCAGTACTAGTGACACCAATTGTTGAATGGTATTTTAAGTTTTTCCGCATTTCGTACTTATAAAGAACTCAGTGTTGGAGATTTGTTAAGGTTTTACTGCTTTACTCATTAGTTAGTTTTGTTTGGTAAAATATGTTGGCTTGGCTTACCTATTGGTTATGAACATAGGTGCCATCACGACTTGTGAATTTGGGTCATGAAAAATTTTGTATCAGAAGACCTAGGTTCATCGTTCTCACGAGTACAAGAGCAATGTCTAGTAGAGTCTTGTTGATCGGTAGATGACGTCCATACCTATCTTTGAGAGGCTATATGAAATTTAGGAAATAATTTTGTCTTTCATTCATTATCGTGCACACATGACCTTGTTGAATTTCTAATCTTGATATCGTATTCTCTCATAGATGGCGAGGACTCGTACATCAACAAGTGGTGATCAGGAGACTATTCATGTGCCTACTTCTGGGAGCATTATCTGAGGTAGAGGAAGGAACGAGCTCAAGGTCGAGGCCGGGGTAGGGGTCGTATTACTGTACATTTAGAATGCCAAGCGCAAACAGATAGCCAGGTTTGTGACAGGACAGTACCTACTGATGCAGTTGTTATTCATATGGATGTGCATGATCTTGTCGAAGGGAATAGACCAACTTAGGCTCCACTTAATATTAATGCCACCCCAGTGCTTCAAGATACCTTGGCTCATATCGTAGGACTTCTAGAGAGGATGGATCAAGGACGAACCTTTTCCCTATCACCTCTAATGCCACACAGACTCGTGTTGGAGGTCAGACTCCAGATCCGATGGTTTCTCCAGACTCTCAGACTCCAAGAACTCAGCCATCTACTGTTGTAGCTCCCTATTTTGATAGTATATAATTTCCAAGTATTGCATCATATTTGGAGAACATGCCTTCTATAATTATTGATGAACAAAAGATGTTTCGGAGATTCATAATAATGAATTCTTCAACTTATACTGGTGACTTAACTGAGGTTGCATACACAGTGTTTCAGATGAATGGCTCTTCCAAGCATTGGTGGAGAGATTATATTAGTTGTAGGACAGCTGGATCCCCTTCACTATCTTAGACTTAGTTTACTCAGGTATTTCAAACAATGTTTGTTCCATGCAGTGAGAAGGAGCCCAAGAGGGCCGAGTTTGAGGATTTACATCAAGATGTTATCTCAATCATAGAGAATGAGGGTATATTTCATGCCTTGGCTAGGCATGCTTCAATGATACTTCCCACAGAGGCTGAGAGAGGGAGAAGGTTTATTAAGGGGTTAATTAGTCCGATTCGTCTGGGAGTTTGTCAGGTTGCTACTTCTGGCGTTCCATTCTAGAAGGTGGTAAATGTTGCTAAGGAGTTGGAGATGATTCAATGTGAGGGGTTTGATAAACATAAGGGCAAGAGGACCCGTTATTCACGTCATTATGGTGGTGCTGCGCCTAGTAGTCGAGGTTACTTGGGGAGAGTTTATCATTCTTAGTCTAGCAGACCCATTCATGAAACTTTATTAGTGTCCGAGGCTGGTTATGTTGGGCATGATTAATTGAGTTTGATTCATACTTTATAAGGTTCACCTTTTAGACCTATAGGTCATGGAGGACATTCTGTCATTCAGTTTACTATCATTAGTCTACGTCTCGTAGGGGTTGTTTTGAGTGTGACGATATGGGACACTTTGTGAGAGATTACCCCAGGTTCAAGCGTGCAGGTTACATCAGGGTTCGGAGGCTTCAACTTTCAGGGTTGCACAACCTCCACCCCGGGGAGCTTTATAGAGTGGTAGATATGGTTCTAATTCAGGTAGAGGTGGTTCTCCTTATGGTCGCGAGTGGTGCTTGTGGAGTTTCACAATCATAGTCAATCGTTGTCACTGTTATGCTATTCTGGGTAGGGTAGAAGCTAAGGCTTTAAATTCTATTATGACATGTATTGTTCCAGTTTGTCATTGACTAGCTATTGTATTATTTGTTCTAGGCTCTACTTATTCTTATATGGCCATATATTTTTCTTTGAGTATGGATATATTATGTGAGTCTCTTGATTTTCCGGTATATGTTTATACTCTTGTCGGGATTCTGTAGCGGTAGATCGGGTGTATCGATTATGTATTGTTACATTGATGGGATATGACACTCATATAGATTTAAATGTCTTATAAGTGGTAGATTTTGATGTGATTCTTTGTATGGATTGGTTATCTCTTTACCACAAAATTTTAATTGCCATGCCAAAACATTTACTTTAGTTATGCCTGGAATTCCTATAGTGAGAATGGAGAGGTTCTCTTAGTCACCCTCCTAAATGGGTGATACAATATCTTAAGGCTCATTAGTTGGTAGAGAGAGGATATTTGGCTTATTTGGCTCACACTCGAGATAATAGTGTATGGTTGAGTCTATTCCAGTGGTGAGTGAGTTTATGGAGGTATTTCTGAAAGATTTACCAGGTCTTCCACTAGATCATGATATTGATTTTTGTATTGATGTAGAGCTAGGAACTCGGCCTATTCTATTCCTCCTTATCGTATGCCACCGCTGAATTGAAGGAGTTGAAGGAGCAGTTGCAAGATTTATTGAGCAAGGGTTTTATTAGACCGAGTGTAGTTCCTTGGAGTGCTCAAGTGTTATTTGTGAAAAATAAGGATGAATATATCCGTATGTGTATTGACTATTGGCAGTTGCACAAGGTAACCATTATAAATAAGTACTCGATACCTTGTATTGATGAATTATTTGATTAGTTGATGGTCCTTCGATTTTCCAAGATTAACTTGAGATATTGCAATCATCAACTAAAGGTAAGGGAAGAGGATATCCCTAAGATACATTTTCGAACACGTTATGGCCATTATGAGTTTTTGGTGATGTCTTTCAGATTGACTAATGCCCTAGCAGCTTTTATGGATTTGACGAACGGAGTGTTCAGAGCGTACTTGGATTCCTTTTTTATTGTCTTCATAGAAGATATATTGATATAATCTCGAGTAAGGAGGAACATGAGCATCATTTCAGAATTGTGTTTGGGATTCTAAAAGAGACGAAACATTGTGCAACGTTTTCAAAGTGTGAGTTTTGTCTTAGTTCGGTAGCATTCTTGGGACATGTAGTGTCCAAGAAAGGTTTTTAGTGGATACCAAGAAGATTGAGGTAGTTCGAGATTTGGTCACACCTGCTTCAGTTACTCAAATTCATAGTTTTTTTAGGTCTTGTAGATTATTATCACCGATTTGTAGAGGGGTTCTCTTCTATTGCATCCCCATTAACTAGATTAACCCAGAAGGACATGACTTTTGAGTGGTCTGACGAGTGTGAGGTTATTTTTCCAAATGCTCAAGACTTTATTGACTACTGCTCCAATTTTTACCCTACCCGTAGAGGCAGAGGGTTTTGTTATATATTGTAATGCTTTTTGGATTGGTCTTGGTTTTGTATTGATGCAAAAGGAAAAAGTGATAGCTTATGCTTCAAGGCAGTTGAAGGTTCCTGAGAAGAACTATCCTATTCATGATATAGAGTTGGCAGCTGTTGTGTTTGCTTTGAAAATTTGGAGGCATTATCTTTATGGTTTGCATTGTGAGGTGTTCAAGGATCATCTTAGTCTCCAGTATATATTAAATTAGAGGGATCTCAATTTGAGTCAACAAAGATATTTGGACTATGACATTACAATTCTTTATCATCCAAGTAAGTAAAACGCGGTAGCAGATGCCTTGAGTCGGAAGGTGGTAAGTATGGATAGTCTAGCAATGTTACAAGTTGGCGAGCGCCCCTTCGCTAGGGGTGTCCAGTCCTTTGCCAATAGCTTTTTGAGGCTTTATATTTCAAAATTTGGTAAGGTTTTGACTTATGAGGAGGCTAGGTCATTCTTATTGGAGCAGATTCGGGCTCAGCAATTTGATGATTATTATTTGTGTAAGATTTGAGACAAGGTGTCAAGGGGAGAAGCCAAGGATGCAATTTTGATAGTGAGGGAGTTTTTAGGATAAAAGGTCATATTTGTGTTCCTCGGATAGTTGATTTGACTAGATTGATCATGGAGGAGTCACATAGTTATAGGTACTCTATTCATTCGAGGGCTTGTAACATGTATCGTGACTTAAAGCAATATTAATAGTGGTGTCGTGTGAAAAAGGAAAGTGTAGATTTTGTATCACACTGTTTGAAATGTCTGCAAGCGAAGTATGAACACCAAAATCCTGAAGGTGTGACTTAGATGATTCCTATACCTCAGTGGAAGTGGGAGTGCATTGCTATGGACTTTGTGGTAGGGTTGCCATGTACCTCGTGTAGGTTTTATTCTATATGGGTCATCGTGGATCGACTAACTAAGTCTACACACTTTGTAACAGTTCAGACTACCTATAATTCAGAGAAGTTAGCCAGGATCTATATTCGAGAGATAGTTTGTTTGCATGGGGTTCCCATTATATTTTTTGAGATCGTGGAACCCAATTTACATCTCATTTCTAGTGGTCTATGCATAACGAGTTGGGTACTCGGGTGGATCTTAGTGCAACCTTTCACCCTCAAACTGATGGTCAGTCTGAGCGGACTATTCAGGTCTTGAGGACGTGTTATTGGCGTGTGTGATCGACTTTGGTGGTCACTGGGATAAGTTCTTTCTAATAAATTCATTGAGATGGCACTATTGAGGCTTTGTATGGTAGGATATGTCGATCTAGAATTGGTTGGTTTGACGCATTTGATGTTAGACCATTGGGTACATATTTATTCAAGGATTCCTTGGACAATGTCAAGCTGATCCTATATAGACTTTTCATGGCTGAAACTAGGAAAAAGAGTTATGCAGATCGAAAGGTTCGTGATTTAGATTTTATGGTTTGAGAGAGGGTCCTATAGAAGGTTTCACCTATGAAGGGTGTGATGAGATTTGCAAATAAGGTCAAATTAAGCCCACAATATATTGGTCCTTTTGATATTGTGGATCTAATTGGTGAGGTGGCATATCAGTTCGCTTTGCCACTTGGTTTGTCGAGTGTTCACCCCGTATTTATATTTCTATGTTGAAACCGTAACATCAGGTTGGTGCTCATATGATTCAATAGGATTCAGTGTTACTTAATAAGAATCTGACTTATGAGGAGGAGTCGGTAACCATTTCGGATAGGCAAATTTGAAAGTTAAGGTCCAAAGAGATTGTTTCAGTAAAGTTTCAATTCAAGCATCATCCAGTGGAAGAGGCTACATGGGAGACCGAGTGAGACACAAGGAGTAGATATCCTCAGGTGTTTGAACGTTCAGGTGATTTCTTTTTTATTTTTCTGTTCGAGGACGAACATTTGTTTGACATGTAGGTGATGTAACAACCCGCTGACTGTTTTGAGGACTAGGACTATTTTGAATCTTCCCGTAGAATTTAAAATGGAAACTTTGAAATATTCATAACTACGAGTTTTAGTTGTTGAAAATTTTATAAAATACTTAATAGAGTGAATAGTTAATGGGACAAGTCCAAAATTCATTAATATCCAAGTAATTTGGCCCATGAAATAGATTAATAAAGATTTATTGATGGATTGTAATTCTTTGTCATACGACAATCCACCTTTAACTTCTATTTGCACACGACTAAGGCAACTACTACATTAGTAGAGAAAGAATGGAAGTCTCCAGGTAAAGTTAAAAAAATAACTACACCTTAAGATTTCTGTTTATGTATGAATTGAATTATTAGATTTTATATTTTGTTCATGGGATAGGAATATATGGTGGAAATTATGTCCAAGGAATCACGGTAGGTTAATAATTAACCATTAGACTATTGACGAATGTCATAAGTTCTCTGTTGGAAAGAAAACATGTACATAAAATAATTTTTTGATGAGTTAGTTTACTGCTCATTGTTAGCCATAGGAAATTACTGTTTGGCAGTAGTGTAGCGTTGATGTTGGGTTATGGGTTTACAGGGGGAGGAATATTATGTTTCCTAGAATCTAGAAATATCACTCTAATATATATTGACTCTAAATGCTTAATTTTGAAGGAAACGTATCCCTTCTAAGAATGGAGATTCAAATACAGAAGCATAAATGTATGAGTCTCCTACAAAATGTTATCCGTTGATAAGGTGTCTTGGGACTAGGGTGGGGAAAAATGTTACTCTATTGAGGATAATCACTAAAAAATTATTAAGTGAAAGCATTGGGCAATGTATAATAAGTGGCTAATAATTGGAGTATTAGATGGTTGGTATAGATCAGAAAATGTTTCCTCGAGTTATATATTGCATAAGAATTTAAGTTCTGATAATGTTGGTTTACATAATTGAACATTAGGTGTGTTGCACTCTATAAATATTCCTAGAATTGTGTTATATTGAAGAACTAAGACTTAACCCTAGACTTAAAATTTAACAAATTGGATCCTTGACATAGAAATTATATCAAGAGTAGAATCTTAATTTGAGATTTGAGTAAATTTTGGGGTCTAGGTTAGACATGTAATAATTTGAGTATCTATGAACTCTCTTACTTACGAATATTGCATTATTGGTAGATTGGGAAGGTTTCGGAGCTTTGCGAAAAGGAAAGGAAAAATCTTGAAGATTCGTGACATTTTCCTAATTAAAGATTAAAAATTGAATAGATAATTGGTAAGGGCGAAAGAGGTGTCCCGTACCAATGGTGTGATGGGCATTGGTACGAGTACCAGTGTTATAAGGGAAATTTTATTGCTATAGTAGGCCGATTGTAATGTGAGAATGCCAAAGCATACGGGGCATTAGTTGATGTATTATTGAATTTAATTCCTTGTGTGATTGTGTTTCTTATTTAAACTAGTATATTTGTATAAGTTGCGGTGGTTATGTATTATGCTAATATTTGATTAATTGAGATGTATAATTATTCCCATATTTTAAAACATTATTGTGTACATGCATGAACATGAGATTGAGTATAAGTTGGTCACGCGGAGATAGTACGTGCAGGGGATGGTGAGATGTTAAGATTATAATTTGAGCACGTGGAGACCGTCCGTGCAGAATTGTTTTATTTTATGATAGTGCATTGAGATCGTCTATATAGACACTTGGGGATCATTTATGTCGGTATATGGACCTCGCCAGTCCCCTACAGGTCATGAACTCTTGATATATTTCCGAGGAGTATCATGTATATACTGTTGAGAGAGTACTAGGTATTTTGAGGCATATTATTTCATGGTGCCATATTGCATTGCATCTCATGACATTCTTCATTACTGATTAATTCGTTTTCAGTGAATGAGATATATTGGGTACACGTGGGTTCATACTCATACTATATTTTTTGCACTCTTTGTGGTGCAAATTTGATTTCGAGTACGAGCACATCTCGTGGAGAAATTTGAGTCCGAGCTTTGAGTGTATTGGAGATGTGGTGAGCTGCTTGGCTATTCTGTGGTCCACACCCCCTCTATCTTTTATTTATTCTATTATTTTAGTATTCAAACATGATATCCTTTATGTTTTATTTGTTATTTTAGTTTCAGACTTGCATCGTATTTTAGACGCTGTTGTACTTATGACAACACTCCTTGGGTGGTATTTTCAGTTTTTCCACGTTTCGTACTTATAAGGAACTAAGTGTTGGAGATTTTTGTTAAGTGTTTACTATTTTACTCATTAGTTAGTTAAGTGTGGTAAAATATATTGGGTTGACTTACCTATTGGTTGGGAACATAGGTGCCATCATGACTTGGGAATTTGGGTCATGACATAAATCCACCGTCATGAGGTCCAGATACAAAAATCAAAGCCATATTTCCGCACAACTGCTTGACGCCCATGCATGCTAAGTTTATTTAATTGAGTTGTTATAAAATTGTTATTAACTGTGTGATATATTGAATTTGATAATAGAATTCACATATAATCTTCCGTGCACCAAAACATGATGTCGTAATCATACCATAGTTATTATGTCATATGTATATCATAGGAGAAAGCCTTAGTCGATGAACTTGGGATAAGTGATGGTTCTAATTTTCATGTTGGTATGATGTACATTAGTATTTACTTCATTATAATGTATGTATGTATGCGAATGTGGCATTATTGATCACAATAATCGTAATGACTACGATTGAATATTCATACCATGAATCATGACTTGATTTTATGATTATGAGAATGTACATTTGTAATTGTGATTATGGCTTGTTTAATGAATCGGGTGTTACGTTTCGGCACACTAACTTGGATTAGGTACCACATTTCAGCGCATATATGGGATCGAGTGTCACATCTGTCACTCTAACTTGGATCAGGTACCGCGTACCGGTACACTAATAGTTTGGGTATGGGTTCCATGAGAGTTCCATTGACTTGTCATATATGTTTATTATGAGAATGTGTAATTGGACATGTTTCATGAAATGATTATTGGATTATGCATTATGCCACCAAAAGCGGGTTAGTGGCCTCTAGGCGGCGACACCAAGGTGGGCTAAGTTGGCACAAAAGCAGGATATGCGAGACAAAACGTAATAATCGCGGAACCCTAATTTCCAATTCTTTCTAAAATATATAAATTAGTCCTAAAACACCTTAGTAACCATCTGAAAAGCTTTTGTAAGCTTGGGAAGGATGGAGAGAGAGATATCTAGGGTGAATATATCGAAGCATTGAAATTTCTGGCTAAGATCGCAGTTGCAAATTCTGGAAGCAAGAATCAAAGACCAAAATCCGTGCATTTGCTTGGCGCTCAGGTAGGTTAGGTTCTTGTCACACCCGGAGAATACACCCCAGATGATATCGGCGTCGTTAACCTCTCAGAGATCGCAGACAAGCCTCATATTAGCATTTATCAGAATCATACAGTTAAATTTAACGGAAAAATTAAAACTTTAAACATATTATTGAAATATACTTAGACTTCATACTTATCATTCATAAGCCATACGATATTCTAAGGAATTTACTCATATATATATATATATATATATATATATATATATATATATATATATATATATATATATATATATATATAAATATATAAACATGTATGAGTTCAAATATTGACTTAACCAAATAAAAAGTCAATATGCCATATAGTCCATAATACAAAAGAATCCAAAATAAAAAATGATGGAAATAGATAATCCTAATATCTACTAAAGTCTTCATAAGTTGGAAAATAAATGATAGCATCCCGAACATGACGACCTACCAAGACTTGGAGAAAGAGTTCCAAGCTTCTTCAAATCGGCCTTCTTAAACTTCAATGGACGGAACCTATAGTTGTAGTAATATAATGTAATGGGGTTAGTAAGCCACATGTACTAAATTTGGGTGTATGAAAATAACACATAAGCACATGCATGAAAAAGGATAATTTATCATTTAATTAGAACACATGCTAAGTCATGTGAAAGTATTCAATACACGTACCATATAACATGTACAAACTAATAATACCATCAACTTACAACATGCTCATAATCAAAGACATATTTTCATTGAGTCATATAAACATATTCAATAAATCATGTATACATAACATAGAAAACACTTACCAATGATCTCATCCCAAACCTACAAGTGCAATGGTGATGTGAATCCCCATAACCCCACACAACCAAGAATATAAGATAAGAGACCATAAGTAAAGCTTTGCTTCATGTAACTTGTAGTATAAGTAGTCGTCACTTCATATGACAATATAACCCAATAACCTTTTTATTATAATGACCAACATTCATGTATAGTAACATCATACATCATAAAACTATATATTTCATGTCATCATATTACATAAGAACAATATCTTAGGACTTCCCTTGGAATAAACTTGTGCAATGTCTAGGTAGAGTCTCATTCCCCTACCTATACTAAGTAGACTCCTCAAGTCACCCTAGTCAACGTCCATTTACTTGTCTTTCATTTTAGATGAGGGAAAATTTGCCTTATCCGACATAGACCATGTGAGATAAACATGGAATCCGGTGTCTTCCCCACACCGAAAAGAGGTGGTCTACCGGCCAAAGTAGAACATACATGACATACCTTTCTAGGTGGATCCACTAGCTAGTATCCTATGGTGGCAACATAGTTCAAGAACTATGAGATGTATTAGAGACCCATAGTTCCACATTACATGGAAGCATCAATATCATGAGAATCTTTGTGAACCTACCTTCCACTAGGGAAGGGAAACTTCTCATATATAGTCCATCAGTGCTTAGCTTAAGTCCATTATCTTGAAATAACCTTTATGTTTTCTTTCATCAGAAACTTATCATAGGTCATATGAGGTTAAGTCACCTGTATAAACATGGTCATAAGATCTTTTAGAATTAGATAGGAATTTCCTTTCATCGCAACCCTTCATATATAAGATTAACATAACATAGTCATCCTGTGTAAAGCATACAAGAGAATATCATAGTTTGCGTTTTCGTAGTCTTATCATGATCTCACATTTAACATGTTAATATCCCAGAATATACACATAAAAATATCATACATACTTTCATAACATAACATCGTGGTTCATAGGCTAACATAAACATTGTAGAGTAATCACAACTTTAGAAGACTTACCTTTTGCTTCCAAGAACCTTATTCATCTTACACTATGCATATTCATACTTAGTGAAATACTCAATAATATAATCAACAACAACTCATCAAAATAATGTACAAGATCAGTGCATAGTGTAGGAGAAGGGAAACAGGTTGTTAGAGGGTCCATTCAAACATTAAATTCCAACCCTAACGTTTACACGTTATCAAATACTATAAATATCCCATCAGAAACAATTACTTAGAGAAGGATCATGTATCACACGATATTCAAACATTATAAATCAAATATCCAACAATTCGTGTGAAATTAACCTTAGAAAACGTTTACTTTTTGTTAAAACTCATAAATCTAGGGTTAGGAAGAAAATCCATTTTGTAGAGTAAAAACCCTAGTATTTGATGTTCTTGAAAACTTGTCTTGAAAGTAACTCTTTGGGAAAGGAACCCCAATAGTGAAAAACCCATACCTCATAAGTGAAGAATCCATGAAAATCTAATTGGAAACTTCAAAACCTTTGTCTTCTTCCTTAAGTTTTTCTTGTTCTTCAATGGAGTTTGAAAAAGAGAGCATTCTTGAGAGATTAAGAGAATTTTCATTTGATCTTATTTATGATGTGTAAAATTGGTCTAAAACTGACCTATTATGCATATATACTCGTCCTATGAATTGCCCGAAAGGCCCTCCACTTAAATTACCAAAATGCCCCTCCTAAATTGACTAAAAATAGAAGAGCATTTGCTTAGCCAAATCATAAAATTAGTTAAGGGTTTCAGCTTTGACTAGGATTTTTAATTAATTAATTAAGTTAATAATTTAATTAATTAAGTGGCCTAGGGTAATTGATAAAGTACCCCTGTCACTAGGACCACAACCAACCCCTTTAAACCATCCTAGGTTAGGTATTAGGATGTTTCTTTAATTAGTTACCCGACTAGGTTTTAAGATTTCGGGTACAATAGATAGTTTATTGTATCTAGTTAGGTAAGTTAGTTATAGCCTAGAGTTGTTTAGGAATTTAACTCTAGGATTAATGGGACTTGGGATGCCTATGTAGCCCAATACCTATTCTTAAAATCTAATAGGATCTTCACTAGACAAGTACATTTTCCGGAAAGTTACATTATCCCCCCCATAGGAACATTCATCCCCAAATGACACTAAAATCTTTTGTAGGGTAGGAAAAAGACTCAATACTAGAAGCATAACCAGCACATCATATTATTACACTTAGCACTCAATTTATGAGGCTCAAACATATAAGAGATACATATTCATAACACATAGTGATGAATTACCTTCTCAACCTTATCATAAGCTCAAAATGCACCAAAGAGTTACCATGCTATCAATCTTCTCAAGATAACAACAAAACATCAAAATCTCAAGAAAACAAATGCATACAAGTTTCACGTAAGTGCAGGAATAGAGTATGAAAACATCTTCTGAAAACTCTAGTAGGTACTATCTTTTACCAAAACATGCACCTATTTAGTAAACAAGTTAAATTTTCCATTCTTGTTAAATTGGGCATGAAGTCTTTATAAGCCAATGCCCATTCTTTGATTATTTGCATATTATATGGTTCTTGGGCATATATTTATACTCCAATATTGGTATAAAAAAATTACATTTACAACTTCATTCTTATCAAACACTGCGGATTTGACATTCTCATGCTTTGCATACTTAGTTCACGTTGACTTACATTTCTTCTTCCTTTATTTCTTACTGAAATCTTTAGAATAATACATACTACTTATATCGGAAATAAGGAGAACTAGGGAGATTAACATTCGACAATTTCATTGCGAACAACCCTAGTATCGGTTTCATGGATTCAATACGTTTGAAAAAAACCTCCTTTATCTCACAAGATGGTGTAAACAACCCTTGGCTATCAAACGTGTAACGAAAGAAAGAGTAGCACCTAGGTCAAGAAAATCATAAACATTTACAGAGAAAGCTTGTAACATACCCGTCACAACGTTTGGAGAGCTTTCTTTTTCACCCCTTGCCTTAAGTGCGTAGAAACAATTCCTTTTTGGAGCTTCAGAATTAGGACCGCTTGGTTGAGCTTGGATATTACCCTTACCTTGACTTCTCACATTCGGACAATCTCTCACCATATGTCCACCTGTTCCACAACCATATCAACTATTAGTCCCCACAAGACATTCACCCACATGTTTCTTACCACAGTTACCACAAGTTGGTCTCCGTTTTGGTTTATCAACATTTCTCCCCTCTTGAGGACTAGGACTAGAACCTCTATCGTGGCGATTCTTGGAGAAATTAGAAGGAAGTTAGTTTGAAACCTCTTCTTAGGCTTGTCTTTAACATTAAGCCTATTGTAAGAAGAACTACCTTCAAAAGACTTTGCCTTCTTAGCTTCCCTATTCCTCTTCCTTAGGTGACTTTCCTCAACTTGTTGAGCATGAACCATCAACCTCCTTGATAAAGGTTAATGAACTCCTCTACCTTACCTTCCTTTTGTTCCCTTGAAAAGAATCTTCCAATAAAGTAATCATATGATAAAAAACACATAGTGTCAAAGATCTAAAGACACGAGATAGGAGTATCAAGAAAAGAGAAGTTTCCTAATCGTCACATAGCCTCTTTTCATAATTGTGGGGCTCTTCACAACCATGAACAAGACACTAGGTAACATGGTTTAGTGAGACATTGATCCTAAGTATATTTAACCTCATGCTCTGATACCAAGTTTGTCACACCCGGAGAATACACCCCAGATGAGACCGGCTTCGCTAACCTCTCAGAGGTCGCAGACAAGCCTCCTTTTAGAGTTCATCACAATCATACAATTAAATGTAATGGAAAAATTATAAATTCTAACATAGTATTAAATTATACTTAGACTTCATACTTAAGATTCATGATCCATACCATATTCTAAGGAATTGTCTCATATATGTATAAAACCATCTAAGAATTCAAATCTAAAATTAGCCAATAAATAGTCAATATGCCGTATAGGCCTTAATACAAAAGAATTAAAAGAAAAAATGATGGAAATAGATAATCCTAATATCAACTAAAGTCTTCATAAGCTTGAAAATAAATGGTAGCGTCCTGAACATGAGACCCTACCAAGACTTGGAGAAAGAGTTCCAAGCTTCTTCAAATCGGCCTCCCTAAACTTAAATGGCCGGAACCTATAGATTTAGTAATATAAATTAATGGGGTAAGTACTCCACATGTACTAAGTATAGGTGTATGCATATAACGCATAAGGACATGCATGAAAAAGGATCATTTATCGTTTCGTTAGAAAACATGTTAAGTCATGTGAAAGTATTTAATGCACATACCATATAACATGTACAAACTAAGGATACCATCAACTTACAACATGATCATAATAAAACACATATTTTCATAGGTTCATGCTAACATAGTCAATAAATCATATAAACATAACTTATAAACACTTGCCAATGATCTCATCCCCAACCTACAAGTGCAATGGTGATGTGAAGCCCCATAACCCCACACAACCAAGTAGATAAAATAGGAGACCACAAGTAAATCTTTGCTTCATGTAACTTGTAACATAAGTAGTCATCACTTCACATAACAATATAGCCCAATAACATATTCATCAAAATGACCAGCATTCATGTAAGAGTAACATCATGTATCATAAACATATATCTTTCATGCCATCATATTGTATAAGAACAATCTCCTAGTACTTCTCTTTGATTTAACTTGTCCAATGTCTAGGTAGAGTACCATACCCTTACCTATACTAAGTAGACTCTTCAAGTCATCCAAGTCAACGTTCATTTACTTGTCATTCATTTTACATGATTGAACATTCACCTTTACCAACATAGACCATATGAGCTAAACATGGAATCCAGTGTCTTCCTCACACCGAAAAGAGGTTGTCTACTGGCCAAATTAGAACCTACATGACATAGCTTTCTAGGTGGATCCACTAGCTAGTATCCTATGGTGGAAACATTGTTCTAGAACTAGAAGACGTATTAGAGACCCATAGTTCCACATTACATGGCAGCCTCAATCTCATGAGAATCATTGTTAACCTACCTTCCACTAGGGAAGGGACACTTCTCATATCTAGTCCATCGGTGCTTAGCTTAAGTCCCTTTTCTTGAAATAACCTTTAAGATTTATGTAATCATAAACTTATCATAAGTCATAGGAGGTTAACTCACTGTATAACCATGATCATTATCACTTTTAGGATTAGATGAGAATTTCCTTTCATCGCAACCCTTCGTATGTGAGATTAACATACCATAGTCATCTTGTGTAAAACATACAAGAGAATATCATAGCTTGCTTTTTCGTAGTGTTGTTATGATGTCATATTTAACATGTTCATAGCCCATAGTATACACATAAAATATCATACATACTTTCATAACATAGCATCGTGATTCATAGGCTAACATAAACAATGTAGAGTAATCACAACTTTAGAAGACTTACCTCTTGCTTCCAAGAAACTTATTCGTCTTACACTATTCATAATCATACTTAGTGAATTACTCAATAACATAATCAAGAAAAAATTCATCAAATCAAGTACGAGATTAATGCATAGCGTAGTAGAAGGGAAACAAGTCATAAAATAGTTCATTGAAACCTTAAATTCCAACCCTAACGTTTACTCGTTATCAAATGCTATAAACATCCCATCTGAAACCATCACTCAGAGAAGGATCATGTATCACACTTCATTCGAACAATATCAATCAAATACTCAAAAATTCCTGTTAAATTAACCTTAGAAAACGTTTACTATTCGTTAAAAATCATAAATCTAGTGTTAGGAAGAAAATCTGTTTTGTAGAGTACAAACCTTAGTATTTGAAGTTCTTGAAAACTTATATCGAAAGGGACTCTTGGGGAAAGGAATCCCAAGAGTGAAAAACCCATACCTTATAGATAAAGAATCCACGAAAATCTAATTGGAAACTTTGAAACCTTCGTCTTCTTTCTTAAGCTTTTCTTGTTATTCAATGGAGTTTGGAAAAGAGAGCATTCATGAGAGATTGAGAGAATTTTTGTTTGATCTTATTTGTGACGTGTAATAGTGGTCTAAAACTGACCTAATATACATATATACTTGTCCTATGAATTACCCAAAAGACCCTCCACTTAAATTAGCAAAACGACTCTCATAAATTGACTGAAAATAGAAGAGAATTTAACTTAGCCAAATAGTAAATTTAGTAAGGGTTTCGGCTTTGACTAGGATTTTAAATTAATTAATTAAATTTCTAATTTTATTAATTAAGTGACTTATGTTTATTAATAAAGTACCCCTAAGTCACTAGTACCATAATCAACCCTTTTGGACCATCCTAGGTTAGGTACTAGGATGTTTCTTTTGTTAGTTAACCGGCTAGGTTTTAGGATTTCGGGTACACTAGTTAGTTTATTTTAGTAAATACTAGGTTATTTAGCTAGTTAGGTAAGTTAGTTAGAGCCTATAGTTGGTTAGGAATCTAGGCCCCACATGTCTTGAGTCGTGCGCGCGCCCTAATCGAATTCGGTTGGGTTTGTCCCTTGGCCGGTTAGCACCTCTCCTTGCACATGTGCTTGCTACTCATTTTTTGTGGTCTCAAGGATTATCACTAAATATTTGTGCACTTCTTACTCTTCATGATAATTTTAAATTGTTATGTGCTAGGGTATCTAGGCTTGACACTTGGAGTCCTCATACGTTATGTGTTTGCTGATTGATTATGAATTTTCGCCTAGGGTCTTCATCGCTGGTACACTTCCTAAAAAATCTCGGATTAGGGTAGTTGAACATCAAGGTGTATTCTAAGTTTTGTTAATTCATAGAAATTTGGTATCACCCTTTTAGCCAATATTCCCTAACATTGCCAATATTACTCAATAATAGGCATTGGTATGGCTATGTATCCCAATACCTATTCTTAAAACCTAATAGGCTCTTCACTAGACAAGTAAATTTTATAGAATTTTACATTATCCACCGCTTAGGAACATTCATCCTTGAATGACACTAAAATCTTTTGGAGGGTAGGAAAAAAACTAAATACTAGCAGCACAACCAGCACATAACATGTCATTACACTTAGCACTCAATTTATGATGCACAAACATATAAGAGCTTCATATTCATAACACATAGTGAGGAACTTTCTTCTCAACCTTATCATAAGCTCAAAATGCATCAATGGGTTACCATGCTATCAATATTCTCAAGATAACAACAAAACAACAAAATCTCAAGAAAACATATGCATACAAGTTTCACTTAAGTGCAAGAATATAGAGTATGGAAACATCTTCTTAAAACTCTAGTATGTACTATCTTTTACAAAAACATGCACCTATTGTAGTAAACAAGTTAAATTTTCCATTCTTGTTAAATTGGGCATGATGTCTTTTTAAGCCAATCTTTATTGACTATGCCCATTCTTTGATTATGTTCATAACATATAGTTCTTGGGGCATATATTCATACTCCAATATTGGCATAAACCAATAACTGTTACAACTTCATTCTTATCAAACGCTGAGGATTTGACATTCTCATGTTTGCTTACTGAGTTCACTTTGAACTTACATTTCTTTTTCTTTCTTTCTTACTGAAATCTTGAGCATTATACATACTACTAAATTGGGAAATAGGGAGAAGTAGGAAGATTAATATTCGACAACTTTATTGGGAACAACCATAGTTTCAGTTTTCTTGGATTCCATACGTTTGAAAAAACCTCCTTTATCCTCACCACATGGTGTAAAAAACCCTTGGCTTTCAAAGGTGTAACGAAAGAAAGAGTAGCACCTACGTTAAGCAACGCATATATATTAATAGAGAAAACTTGTAAATATTGTCACGACTGGGGAGAACCCCCTAGAAGTAATATGTCGTACTTGACCTTGCAGAGGTCTTATATAAGCCCATAGTTATCATTCATCGTATTGTCATAGGTTTATTAGCGGAATATTTAAATTTTTTCATAGCACATCATATGCTATAAACTTCACTTAATATACATAAAATATCATAAGTACATATTTAGGCTCTATTATCATTTTTCTATCCTAGTCTTATCATCATAAGATACTTTAGGGACACGACCCTTGCAACATAATACATAAGTACAATAATAAATTGATTTACACTAAGCTAGACATTAGGACATCCTTGGACTTAAGGATTCATTTCCTTGAGTTTGGGAATAACATATTAAACTCCCCAATTATAGACACATCCTTTTAAGCATCCATAACCTAACATTGATTAAAAAGTAGAGAAGAATGGATTTACTATTAGAATGCACTAAGTTTGGCTACGATGTAAAAACATGCATTTAAAAGGGACATTTTACTTGAAATCATACTTCATGCCTTTTTGAGAAAATCTTCATAAAACATTTATACAATAAGCATTATATCATTTAGATACTTCATATAAGCATATTCAATGGTCATCAATTATATAAAATCGCCCATTGCATTTAAGGCGTTTTAGAACCACATTACAGTAAGCTATTTTCTTCTTTACAGTGAACTATCTCATTTTACAGTGAATCCTTTTCTTCTTACTTCCTTATTTCCCCAACTAACCCTCTAGTGATACTTAGTGCAATGCATAACTTTAAGGCCACAAGGAAGTCATGCATACAATTTACATAAGCCAACACATACCATCATAGTAACATTAAACACCATGAGACACCTTCAAGTCAATACCATAAAGACATTACAGTGAACTCTATTCACTTTGCACATATACTAATGTCACTTTATACAGAACCTTATAAGACC